>OZ005743.1:39231740-39937476 GCA_963930735.1 Dioctria linearis | reverse complement strand
TGATTTATCACGGTCCTAAGCATCCGACCACCCAACTGGGTAGATATCCATTTTATTACCTTAGAGTTTGGACTCTGGAAGATTTAGCATAGCTTTGGTAAGAAAGCTTGAAATGTATTCACCTGCACAAAATTAAATTTACGATTTCTTATAAAAGAAAATAGGTGATAATTATCACCAAACTTGGTTAATATAAAAAATTACCAAAACAGTTCTATGAACAAATCCTCTATGTAGATGTCAGCATCTATAGAATGTTAGAAGAAAAGAATTCTTCACATACGTATATTATGTGAAAACTTTCACTTTTTAAAGTGCCCAGTATAAACTGCAAATCCAATGGTGGATTTATTAATGATGAAAAATCCGCCAGAAAATTTGGGTAGCGATGTAAACAGCTCAATTCAAGGGGCAAGCTTTTTATGGCTTTGATATGGCTATGATCACTTTAACGGTCTACTACGCAGACATTTTCACAGTAAAGTGGCAGCTCTATTTATGGACATTATTTGATCTAGCTAGGGTTTTCACAAAATTCTATTTAGACCATCTAAAACTTTTTCAGTTTGTTTTTATTTAGAACTACTTACATACACTCCGTAGTTCACCTAACGAAGCTATGCATTGAAAAAAAATGTCATGTGGTGTTCGAGACATGGATTTTCAGCAGATAGCCGAAACAAAAAGTCAAAGCTGTTACAAGTATTTTTCGTAGACAATTTAATAACTTTTTGATTTATGCTGCCCTAGATGAATTTTTGAAATTACAAAAAAGTACTCAGTTGGAGCGAAAGATATTCTAAAAACTCAAACTAGCCATAAGAGATGCTTCCTTAACTAATGCACAGTTTACCGAGAGGTCTAATGTTGAGCCGATATTTCCTGCTCAATTTACGCAACACAATTAGTGACTGGAATGAGATCATAACCATCGTAACTGTGCTAACATGATCGGGTTGCATAAGTATAAAGTCCAAAGGGCTATTGATTCTGATAAGAACATTTATAGTAATTTGTAATTGGAGAATGGTTCATTTGCAAAGTTGGTATGCAAAGTTGTAACAAATACTTGTCCTCTGATCTAATTCCCTAATATTATTATCAAATGTGACTTAAAAAATCATTTTGAATTCATGCTCCAAGACCAATAAATTATTTTAATGTTTTAATATTTTTGAATTTATACTAATTTTTATACAAACATACCACCCGAAATCCTTAAAGTATCAAAACTGTTGTCTTATAAATTAACAATTGACATAAAACAAAACTTATGTCAAAAGGATAAAAATTTACTACTGCCCAATTGAACTAGGCAAAAGAATCTTATAAGAAGAATTATATCTACACTTAGTAGTAGTACTAGTAGTGGTAGTAGTAGAAGTAGTATGAAACAATTCTCAGATTCGCAATCAAGTGCCATTAAAATGGACATTTATTACACCATAAATTCAATAAAAGTGCACGAAAGCAAGTTCTTCTGTGGCTAAACTATGATATTACATTTTCGGAGGCGATGACTTTTCTTCTCCCTTAAAAACTTTCCGCTTTCTACACGAAATGAGGTCATCATTGTTACATAAATTTTAATGGGGGATCACTTATCTATCCTTGTTCTATGTAATTTCATCTGTTACTCTTGAAAGCCCTCTATTATATTATAGAGACCTTGCCTGCGGAGTAATTCTCCTGTATTTGTGTCAAAGGCAAAGTGTTACATAAATCATAGATGAAACTAAGCCAAGGACCATCAATATGGTTTTGAGAGTATCAGGCTTCTGAATCTAATATGTACATATACAGACGTCTGGATGGCACATATAGATAAATCTAGTGAGATCATAATTTACTGATTTTTTTTACTTAATATCAAGAAATTTAATGCTTACAGGTTACTATTTATGATGTGATAAATGCATAAATCCTTTTATGTTAGTGTATATTTTCCGGGATATTTATGAAACAACTTTCAAATAATGAAAGCAAAAAGCTGCTATACAAATATTAAGGTAGTCTGTGTAGGATCAGGCATCCGTGCTTTAAATGTGATGAAAAATGTCATAAGGCTGAATCAACTGCAAAACCATTTTTATACCCTAGATGAAATCTATAGGGTATACTAAGTTTGTCATTCCGTTTGTAACACCTCGAAATAATGATGGTAGATCAAAATGGATTGGACACCCACGCATAATATTAAAAGTTATTTTGATTTTTGTATGTCCGTCCGTCTGTGTGTCCGTCCGTCTGTCCGTCCGTCTGTGCGCACGATAACTCGAGAACGCGTATACTTAGAGAGCTCAAATTTTGTACACGGACTTTAAAAAAAAAAGTAAAATTAAGTTCGAAAATGAGATAAATCGGGCAACTCCTTCGTGGGGTTGCCATACAAAACTTTCGTTTTCCACTATATATTTGGACACTGCCTGAGAACGCATTGATATAGAGAGCTGAAATTTGGTAGATGTTGTTGTCATTGTACTAGCAAATAAAATTTCAAAAATAAACTGGATAGCGTAACTCCTTCTTGGTGTTGCCATATAAAAATTTAGGTTTTTTACGTATGCTGTGAAAACGATCAGTCCAAGACATTTTTATTGTACTAAAAACTTCTGCAGAATACGAAATCCTATAAAATTGGTTATAAACATTTTTTCTGCCCGACAAACCGTTCTGGAAATATATGCGAAAAACCACTTCAACAATCAAACTTGCACAGAAATGTGACAATATGAAATTTCATACGGGCATTCATCTAGGGTATCATAAGAATTGGTCTTAGGCAAATTCTAGCTTTTTGACTTGTTATTATTAGATATTGTGACTTTTCGAAGTTCATGTAAAAAAACACTATTACTTGAAAATAAATCATTTGCAGTGAAATATTTAACTGAAATGAAATTCTACAAAAAAAATATATAAATTAACTGCAAAATTACAATATTTATTTTCCCTCTTACGTTCGAAAGAAGGCTTCAACAGGTGGGTACCCATCGTCTACAGAATTCAATAACCATATAAGACACTTATTGTAAAAAAAAAATGATTTTTGGCTAAAATGATTTCAGAGGCGTCCTGATACCGCATTTTCTAATTAGAAGTTAGATGATAATAAATAATTAAAGCAGAAATGAGCTCGAAATTGATATCAAACAACAACTTCACTTAGTTTCACTATGAAGGAAAGGAAGTGACTGATAAATGTGAAGAATTTCTTCAGAAAACCGTAGCTGGCATTAAATAACTTTTCTTTCTGAATTAATAGTCCAACCAATAGAGACTAAATAAGACCCTTTCCCACAAATGGTGGGGTTATTGTAATTTTTATATATGTTACTTAGTTCCGGCCCCCGATTAAAAATCCAAGTTTTCACCCTTAGAGGGTCCATCATCTTGGATTAAAATTATAAAAAATTTAGTTTTTCAAAATAATTCTTCAACGGTTAATACTACGACAAAAGTGGTTGATACAAATTTGAAGAGGACTAAATTCTCATCAACAAAGAATTTCGAATGTTTTTACCTTTTTATTAACTTCGACCTCTTTTTTTTTACAAAAAGGTGTTTCACGTATTTTGTTTTTTATAAAAACTGTAAACTGAGCACTTTCCTCTTTAATCTCTTTAATTTAACCTATTATACCTATGTGCTCACTGTAGCCGTTAGATAGACAGTTACTAGCTATTCAGGTCATACCGAAATTAGACGATATATTTTTTTTAAATTACGTGTTTTCAGTCAGTAAGGGAAGAAATTATCTTTAGTTTAGACCACCATAACTCCTAAAGGGGAGAGGAGTACGGGGCTTGTCAAGCAGTCGTTAGAAAGGCCAAGAAGCTCTGCATAAAACTAGCTCTGTAAGTGACTGTACACCTAGTACTTTTTACGATATAGGGTATTTTGTGAAGACTTGCATATTTTCTTAATCACGATGTAACTCCGAAATGGTTGAGGTGCCGCTCCCCCTTGCCAATTTTTTGTTTGACTAGGTGACCTCCTGTCCTATGGACCACGATAGATGAAACGCCCTATATAAGGGGTACTGTACGTATACATCATGCTTACTAAAAAAGTGTTTATATAAAAAATGTAGGGAATTTAGTCTTTTTCAAATTTGTATCAGCCAATTTTGTCGGAGGATCAACCGTGAGGAATTATTTAGAAACAAACAGTTTTTTGTACCTTTAATCCAAGATGGCGGTCCGCGAAGTCCCCCTCCAAGGGCGAAAACTTGGAGCTTTCATCGGAGCCTGGAACTAAAACATATATAAAAATCATAACTACCCCACTTTTTGTAGGGTAAAAATCCCTACTGACTGGATATAAGTAATTTTTCTCATTGCACGAATTTCTTAAATTAAATTAAATTAAATTAAATTACTTTTCGCATTATTTTAAATAGCATTAACCAATGATTTTTATTATCTTCTTGGATTGAACCGCTTTCTTCGTAATAAATATTTTCTTAGTTTTCTTAGTCTGGTGTTTTCACAATCTTCGTTATTTGCACATCGCCTATCTGTTTCCACACAACATTATTTTTCATGTACTGCTTGTATCTAATTATTTGAGAAAAAAAATTTACATAAACCCATATCAATTTTGATGGTAGGTACACATTATTATTATAAGGAAAGGCATAAATTTTCTGAATGAAATACAAAATTTTTTACTCTACCACGGTTCATACTCCAGGTCTAAGGGGTATTCTACGTATGTCTGAATGAGTGATCTTAAATATAATTTTATAAGAAACTCTATAAGATCATATAATAAATTTGCAAGCATTTTGGTTCAGTCTTTTTATTTTCCAAGATTTTTATTGTATTGATTTGAAACCTTCACTACAAATGCTGCGGACTTAAAATTTTGAAAAAGGTGGCGTTTTTTATTATCAAAAACCTTAAAAAAACGTGTTATTTTCCTCACTGTCCTAAAACCTCTTTCATGTATTTTTCGTACATAGGTTTTCCAAACATATTTGTAAATGCCAGCGGAGCTGTTTTTCCAAAGTGAAAGATTTATTTTTTATTCTCAAAGGCTTTTCGTGGTGACGACACGAGCCAGTAATCTAAGCAAATAAATACTTGGTTTTGTATACAGGGTGTTTCCTCCATTGTGGTCAATAGAGCAGGAGTTGATAGTACTCACCTAGCCAAGCAAAAAATTGTATGGCAGGGGGCATATGAGTTGTTTCGGAGTGACAGGGTAATTAAGAAGAAAAGGTAGTTTTCTTCTAGAACTTCATGGCCTCTCCAACGACCAGCCAAGTACCCCTCTCCTTTCGGGAGTTATGGGGGTCTAAACTAAGAATTTCGGATTTTCTTACCTTTTTTATTAATTAGACCTCCTTTTTTTACAAAACGGTAGTTAACATAAGTTTCTTTTTATAAAAACTCTAAACTGTAGACTTTCCTCTTTAATTTGACTTATTACACTCTATGGCCTAACTGTAGCCATTAAACAGTTATTAGCTCATAACCTATTAAGGTCATACCGAAATTAAACGATTTTTTTAAATGACCTGTTTTCAGTCAAGTAACAAATATCTTTGAGAATAGCTTTGCGAATAGGTTAAGAGCTAAGAACTCTTTAGGTTGAACTACAATTGTCGTAAAGAGATTTAAGATTTTAACGAGACAGAGGTTTACTTACGAAAAATTGATATTTTTAGCCCAAATTGATATCACATTCCGTAAGGGTTATTATCTTGATATTTAAGGTTTTCAATTTTGAAAAGTGGTAAAAGCAAAAATGTAACAAATTGAAGCTTATTTGATTGAAGATGTGTGCCTTCTATTAATTTGCAGTTCCATTCTAGTTCCATTTTATTTTTTACATTACACTTTTTATTCATTAGGCCGTCTTACACCATATCGCATACTGCACGCGCATTTCACTTTTTGGAGATGAGAGACCGTCGGTGGAGGAAAATTTTCCTGCACGCGCATTTCACTTTTTGGAGATGAGAGACAGTCGGTGGAGGAAAATTCGGGTGTATTTGCGAAACGCACAAGCCATAAAAAAAACACTTCTCCTAGCGCACAAGCAGGAGTTTGCGAAGCGCACAATTGTTAAGGAATTACGCATTGTTTTGGAAACGCGCGGCTATAGTTAAGGTCAACGCATTGTTATAGCACGTATCTTTACCTGATCTATGTAAGTTAAATTAAGTTTTTTAAACCACTAATATCAATATGAGGAGTACGCTCCGCGCCAAGCGCAAAGAAACACACGAACAGGCTTGTGTGCCTGCCTGCCTGTTCGTGTGTTTCTTTGCGCTTGGCAAATACACCCTACGTGGGTATATTACTTAGGGCAGGTAAATATACGACCTAAAACAATGCGTAATCCTTTAACAATAGATGTGCGCTTCGCAAACTATTTTTGACTAGATTAATTTTGGGTTGTGCGCTTCGAACATATACCCGAAAATTCTCCTCCCCGACGGTCTCTCAACACTAAAAAGTGAAATGCGCGTGCAGTAAAATTTTGCCTCCCCTCGACTGTCTCTAATAGAATTGCGCGTGCAGTATGTGATATGGTGTAGGACGGCCCTTTAATAACAATTTAATTCTTTGACAAATTACGTTCTTACGGAATGAGCGACTCTTACCGCACTTTTACTGATGGGAATTTGACATTTAAACTTAACGAAAGTTCCCCTCTGACGCCTTAGAGTTAATTTGTGTACGTCTGTTAAATTTAAAGTGCGCGTTCACTACACTTAAATTAATTTAGTTCCAAATACTGCAATTGTGGTCCAGCATTTTAACGGCTGAAAATCCGAAATCTTTTAGTTAAACCTCCATAGCTCCTGAGTGTAGAGAGATGCGGGGCTGATTGAGCAGTCGTTGGAAAGGCCAGGAAGTTCTGCATATAATGAGCTGTGTTTTATGAAAAACTAGCTTTTTTTCTTAATCACCCTGTAATTCCGAAACGGTTGATATGGCCCCCCAAACCTGCCATCCAATTTTTCGTTTGTCTATGTAATTTAAGGAAAACTAATATATTACGGGAAACTAAAAACACAATTAAATTACAATGTACATATAAATTTTATTAACAGTTTGAACTTTTCATATTCATTCATAATTTTTAAGTTCATATATAATAATTAGTTCTCTAATATTTCATATTCATCCTTTTATTCATTTCATCGGACAAATAGCTCTTCTTTATACAGCTTTTTGGTATATGCATGTGTACATGTCTATACATACATAACATTTGGTAAAACACTTTTTCCCAATATATGTATGCAGAATTTTTCTGCATGGTTAAAAATATTGGTATAATTTTGATAAATCAAAGTATACACTGTACACTTTCTATATAAAACGAATACAAGTGTTAATTATAAAAATTATAACAAGCTTGTTTAGAATGAATTTACTAAGGTATAAAAACAAGGAATACTTTTCGGCTATAGATTTTATGAGAAAGATGTATACTTTCAATTAATTCTATTCGTTTATAAATTCTATACGGGACCGTATAAAGAGTTTGCATAAAGTTGATACTTTGCATTATAGCAGAAGTTCATAACAAATTCATATAAAGCTTATCACTTTTTGTATACTTGTATCTTGTCCAATAATATATTGAATCCAATAAGGGTAGCTAATTGCATTGCTGAAAGAACGACTTAAATTCAAAACTACAATGTAAGCAATGTTGTATAACATTGTTTCTCCAAATTATAAATATTTAAAAACAATGTTTTGTTACAATGTATTATAGTCCACCTTTTTGAATGTGACGATCCGTTCAACGGCCAATTCGTGGAATAGTCGGTTATTCTTTTGTTTCCGTTTGGTGACGGCAGCAATAAACAAAGAAGATTAATAAATTAAAGGGTGCAGAGATCCTAATCTACACAAGAAAAATGCCTTTTATAAAATTTATATAACAATAAAATTATTACCTTTTTCTTTGTCTATCTCAGTGTATAAAATTTGTTTGCCTTTACCTTTTACCGCAATAAATATATGGTGTTGTAAAGTGGGCCACTACACTACACTACAATCTTTAAACTCGAAGCTAAATTGAATGAAATCGAATGAAATGAAAAATAGATTGAATAATATCTTTCAATTACATACCTGTATATATATATAGCAATATAAAAATGAGTATCTACCAATTCTGGGGCGGTATAAATGTAGGTTCAATTCCCATAAACGTTGAAACCAGATTCTGTAACTTGTTTTCTGAATTTTAAAGTTGCTCTTAATTTTTCCGTTGCTAATTCTTTTTGTTCAGGTACATTTCCTTTGATGTTTATTCATTGTTGAATCTTTTCTATTTGAGAGTCGTTAGAAATGTCAGGAAGCTATGGTTGGTAATTCATGTTATCTATTTTTTTGTTTTTGGCTCTATCATTTTTTAGTTTGATTTGCAAATATCCTGTATTGGAAGGATTAACCAGCAACTCCTGGAACACAATATTATTAATTTTATTTTTCACTTTCCTTACACTCAACCAAAAATGGTCGTAAATAAAACGAAAAATTTCGTTGTAGTAATGAAAACTTTCGTAAAAAAACCTCCAAAAACCTTATTCGTTGTATCAAAGTAACTGATTTCTTTAATATTGTTTTTAAGCAACGAGTCATTGAACCAACGAAAACTTTCGTTACTGTAATGAAATTTATGTTGGTGAAATTTCGTTAAATTGAAGAAAATTTTCATTGAATTAAAGAAACTGGTTCGTGAAATAACAAAGTATACATTTCGTTGATATTAAGAAATAATTCTTAAAAATAAAACATTTTCCTTATTTTTTTTCCATTGAATGAAGGAATATCTTCGTTGCTTAAGGAAAAATAGAATTCGCACAAAGTATAGTTTTCTGAAAATTCAGTAATATTACTTACTAGTAACGTATATAGTTTCGTTAATTTAAAAACTTCATTCTTTGTATAACGCCATTGATACGTCGTAAGAATGTAATAAATTTTATTTTTGAGCATTCTTACAATTGAATCAAACGATATAGGCACTGCAGAATAAAAGTTATAGAGATTTTGGCAATGATCTACCATTATCTCTGACACGTCGTTAATGAGGAAACTCTCATCGCATTTAACAAATTAAACGACCATGTTTGCAGTCCTCCCCTGTCTATAACTGTAAGGTTGTAACCTCTTAAATTTTAAATTTCAGACTTTTCGTTATCAATTCCCAAATTAACCATTTATTTGTTTTCTAAAAATACGGGTAAGTTCATGTTTAATATAACTGAATACTTATGAATTATATCTAAGTATTTATATTTCCCATAATAAAATTATATCCAGCGATTAAAATAAGTTTTCTGGGGATATTTCTATTATTTTAGTTTGATCTAAATCGCGAAAAATTCAAAAAACACGCAAACCACACATTTTATACAGTTAGTGATAGTTTATTCTTGAAAAAAAACTAACCGTTCATTTAGGAAAAGAAAGTGAAAATTCCAAAATTCCAAATTGATGACTGTATAATGCTAGAAGTGGAAGTGGTTGTAAAATTTTGAAATTTCGGTTACCGATTCTTCAGGCCATTCTATTCAGAAAACACAGGATATTATAATTATAAAGAAAAACGTTCAAAAAATGTATTATGTAATGTACTAAAAATTTATTGAAGAATATTATATAAAATATAAAAATAAAGGAATGCTCATTTTGAAATTAAATCGGAAAGTAGTACTTGTTACGTACCTTCGTGTGACTCTGGCTGTGGCTTTATCCAAAACACGTTTCTTTTAATAAATTTTGTTTTAATTTATTTTAATTCCTTTTTTTTTTAACAAACTCGATGTATCTTTCCTTACAAACTTGATTCAGTTTTCTTTTTACAACAATTGATTTATTTTACTTTTTACAACAATTGATTTATTTTTCGTTACAACAATTGATTTATTTTTCGTTACAACAATGGACTTATTTTTCGTTACAACAATTGATTTATTTTTCGTTACAACAATTGATTTATTTTTCGTTACAACAATTGATTTATATTTCGTTACTTTTTTACACTTTTTACAACAATTTATTTATATTTCGTTACTTTTTTACACTCGACCGTAAACCACCGTTTTTTCTTAAGATTTTGAAAAAATTCAACTCCGATCTTTTTTTTCACGAACCGCCGTTTTTTAGTCTAAAATCCGACTCTTTTTCTAATCACAAATTTTTCTGCTTAACCGCCGCGTGGAAAGCAACTCTTTTTCTATATAATCCTACCGCCAAGAGATTTTAAAACCAACTCCATGAACCGCCGCGTATAATCTTTAAAATCCAACTCGGCTCTTGATCACTTTCGTCGCGATCAAGAGCCCTCGTTCAGGGTAGAAAATGCATAGTTGCATTTTTACCCTGAGAAAATTTTCATTTATTCTGGACTTGATTAAACAAGTCCAGAATATTTTTTCGTTGGACGGAGGCTTGAAATTTGAATCTTTGATAAACATCAGCCACCGTCACGATAATTAGAATTGCCGCACGCGTATACATACAATGTATTTTCGCGTCGCGCTCTTCTTATCGCGAAAGCTCTTTTGTGATATGTATGTACGTTCGTACATACATATTGCAATTTTCACGACAAATCGTACTGAAGGTACGATTTGTCTTTTGCTTTATTTTTTTAAAGTAAATATTTCTACTGGCAAATTTTGCTGAAGGCAAAATTTGCCATGGGAATAATTTTATTTTAATTTATGGAATGTGAAGAAAATTGCTGACGCAATTTTCTTCACTGATTAAATAGATAAGCTAACCATGTTTTAGGCATGGTTAGCTTATGTGAAAATTTATAATTTGGAATGTTTTATTGAATTGAATTTGAAGAACTTATTCA
The DNA here is from genome assembly GCA_963930735.1 of Dioctria linearis. Lineage (NCBI taxonomy): Eukaryota > Metazoa > Arthropoda > Insecta > Diptera > Asilidae > Dioctria > Dioctria linearis. Next base: position 39,926,628 of record OZ005743.1, on the reverse strand, counting down.
ATTTTTTAATATTTTTCAAATTTTAGGGTTTTCTATGTGAATTTTAGGAACTGATTTGCTTTCTTCAAATGTTTTTGAAGGTAAGCTAATCATGTTCAACATGTATGTATGCTTGTAAAATCATCCCCTTTCTATACTTTTTCAGGGTATAATTTACGTACATAACAATCCTTCCTCCTGAGAAAAAGAGAATTATTCTTTGAAGAGGAATAATTCTCAGGGGAAGTTATTGTGGGTGCTATTTTGGCGGATCGGGTCTCGGTCGAGGTTTACAATATTTTTTATTTTTATAATATTTTTCTTTTATGTTTTATGGGGTCAGAGTGTAATAAAAAAAATAAAGATTAAACGATTAATTTTACATATAATAAAAATATATCTAGTAACTAGGTAATTCTTTCATTTATCGTAAATATATCGATTAAGTTAGATTCTTCAATAAAAAATGCTTCGATATTATTATACTACAACGCTTTTTCAAAATTATTATAATTATATAATTATTTTTATTTTTTTTACTTTTTTTTTTTATGTATGTAATTAATTTTAGTGTAATTTACGTCTGTTACTGTGTGTAAGTGTAGCTGTGTTTGTTTGTGTGTGCGTGTGTATTTTTCTCTTTTATATTTTGCGCCTTTTTTCTGCTTAATTACCTAGATATTCGTTAAATTATTATAAAATTATACTTGAAATTATTTCTAACTTGTTTTTTGGCATTTTATTTGTTTGTTTTGTTTTAGGCTTAACAGAAATAATTCCTTAAGTTTTCTCATCTTATTTATTGCTGTTGTTGTAGTCGTTGTTGTTAATTTTGTTCTCATTTTTTTTTTTCATCCAAATTATCGAGAATACACAGTCGAATTAAATCGAGGAATCGAATCTTGTTAAATATTTTCAATCATTTCTTGTTTACCAGACTGTCAAACTATTGAACTTTGTATATCGAAATAATTTTTTTTGAAGAGCATAAATACACAGAAATCAAATATAGTCTTTGCATTATTGTTGTTTTGAATGATTTAAATCGATTTGTGTATAATAGTCGATGATTTTGTGGTTGTTTTTCAAAAAATTTTTTTTTGTTTAGCCTAAGAACTGATTATCTTACGTAGTTATGTAGTTATGCACTTATTTTTTTTTGTATTGTTACTCTAATACTAGTTATTATTATTATTGTTTATCTTATATTTTGTTACTATTAGTGACCCAGTAAACTTCTTATTTTTACTTATTAATTTGTTATTTAGTTCTTTCCTTTTGCAAAGCCATGTTTTCTTTAATTTTTTCTTTTTATCTATTTGGGAATTTCATACCTTTCATTTTATTTTTTCTCCATGAATTTGTGGGTACTTTATCCTTAATGATTTGTTTACTTTTATTTTATTTAAAATTACTTCTATTCTATTTTTCTTTACATGCAGTTATTTATTTTAACTTATTTTGTTATGTAATTATAATACCATTTTTTTACTACAAATCATTGTTGTTAGTTATTCATATGTTTTGTACATGTGACCAGGTTTTCTTTTGTCTATAAATTTACTTTGATCGAGTGACCAATGTTGACAGTGTCAGTTTCGCATTTCTAAACGATTTGGACTGATTTTGTTTTGGAGAGGCTTCTGGCTCGCCTTAAGCTGGGTTGGGGAGCATGAGTTCGCTCTTCTAAAGGAATTCCCTCTGATAAAACTTCGGGGTTACCTGGTGGTTGATTCCTCTGTTGTCTCATCTTGATGGCAACAGGGTTAAGATATTTTACTGCCACAGCGATCATTATGGCCAGAACTAGTAGGCTCGTAAATGATAGAGAAGTTGTGGACAGGGTATGGGAGTTTTTACTCGATACCTTTTCCTGGTATTTATTTATTTTATTTCGGATTTCTTCTAGCGAATGGGTGTCGGTATAAATTAATTTATGGATATCGTCTCCCGTTAAGATTTGGATTTTCCCCAGACTGTGGTTTTGAGTTCCTTGTAAAATTTCAGTCAGGTTTACCTTGAGTAGAGAGTGGTTGAGCTCAGGAAACTGATTCGGCTGGATAATTTTTAGTGGAAATTTACTCTGACCTTCGTATTTAAGCACTTTGTCACCTATTTGAACTTGACATGTTTGCGTTATCTCTAATATCCCTTGTCCTTCCAGTTTCGAGATTACAAAGTGATCTGGACATGTGATGTGTAGCACCGTCGAGGTGATAAAAGAAAATAGCCACGTATTGGGCTTACTTAATTTGATCAGCATGTCTTTTTGTGGGATTTGTACTCTGGTCTTGCATTTGGGCACTTCACTTAGAGGGTTGTATAGCAATTTAATGGCACATTCGTTGGACGTTGCCGCTTTGATTATAGGCGTGTTCAGCCGGCCTACATACGTGTTTTCTTCCAAATTACTTGTTATTTTTTTTAAATTTTTCATGTCATCGCCTCTTAATAAGAGAAATTCCTGAGTTTTTTCGCTATTGGCTATGTATGAATAACCAGGGTCTGGAATTAATGAGTAATTTGCAGACTTGGATACAGGATAGCATTGAATCTGTTGTAGCCTCATTTTTGGCAGATTAAAAATTGGGAGAGTAATTCTCACCGCCAATTTATTCTGCATAAGGAGCGACTGAGCTCCTGCTGTCTGATATAGGACAGATAGACAATTTTGGTCATTTGGGCAATTCGAGGCCGTCTTGCGGTATATCTCCAACAGATTTTTGGGAGACATTAGGAGTGGATGAATATGATTGGTTTTACTAGCCATTATTATATCCAGGAGGGCTTGTTGTCGATATTCAACTTCGATGATTTGGAGCAATAAGCTTGATATAATCTCTTGTCTCAATTGCCTCCTAGTTAAATCATCGGCCACATGGTGGAGATCGTTTATCTGGTGTGCTATTTTTTGTTGTCTGTCTATTAACATTGCCAGCGGTTTTTGAATCTTTTCCAAGGTAGTTTTTACCACACTGATTTGTTGTTTCTCTAGCTCGGCTAGGGCTTGTGTATTCGATTCAGGTTCTTCTAACCTGCTGTAAATTTCTTTTTCGTTGTTGCTGTCCATAGTTCCAAACAAATAGTGCATGGCATTGCCTATTCCATCAAATAGTGATCTGGCCTTGCGTTTTCCTGGTACTAGTTCCCTAATAGTTTCCGTGCGCTTTCGTACGCTGTCTATAATAGCGTGTATGTGTAGTTGCTGCACGTTACAGAGGTCTTCTGGGTTTGTTATATTTATGCAGAGTTTATGCACTAAGTGCTCTGCATATTCTGCTAGCTTTATCTGTGCATCTAGTTCATCCAAGTCTATCTCGGTGAGGACATTCCAGGTGTCATGATATACCATCAGATTTCCTAGGTCCTCGAAAAATATACCCGAGCCATTTAGCTGGGTTATTACATAAGGTTTGTCAGCGGTTGCTCCAGTTGTGTACTGGATGAAGAGGACAACTATGATGAATTTTAGCGCCATTTCTGTGGACAATTCAGGAGAAGAAAACAATCCTTTAAGCATACTTGTACGTACATTGTGCCGATTTAAACTGGGCAGTGGAGTGACTCCACCGCAAATGTTTATGGGGAGGTATTGAAATGAGGTTTAATGGATACTATAGTGGGAATTTCAAGTCAACCTGGTTCATTTTTGTTTGATATATTTTTATTCGAAATATGGTTTCAAACGGTTATTATGTACCGTTACCGTTCGCTTACCAATTTTGATTGTGGTATTCACATCACTTGGTATTGCGATTACCTGATAAGGTCCTACCCAGATTTGGGAAAGCTTATGTTTTCTGCTTTCATTCTTGATGAGGACCTTGTCTCCTACATGGAAAGTTAGGGGCCGTACTGTCTTATCGTAGTACCCCTTTGAGCGCTGTTTACTTGCCAATAAGTTCTTTCTTGCCGTGGCATATGATTTTTGGAGCTTATACTTCAGTATATGATAATAGCTCTCATGATTGTAAACGGGTTCGGGATCCCGTTTTAAATTTGAGGGGACATCCGCAGTGAAGCCGTATAGGCAGTCCATTGGGGTAAGTTTAGTACCCTCGTGTACACTATTGTTATACACAAATGCAGCGGTTCGTAGGTATTGGTCCCATGTTTTGGGATTTTCATCTACGATTGTTCGCAGGTATTCAATCAGCGGCCTGTGGGCACGCTCTAGTGCTCCGTTAGACTGTGGGTGGTATGCCGAAGTCTGTAACTTCTTTACCTTTAGAAGCTTACATACTCTTTTGAATAATTCACTCAGGAAATTTGTTCCCTGATCGGTGAGTATTCTTTTGGGTATGCGATAGCGCGTAACGATTTCATCAAAGAAAACTTGCGCTACTGTGACTGCTTCTGCATTAGGTATTGCATACCAGTCGACAAATTTTGTTAAATTATCTTGGAAGGTCAAGATATATTTGTTACCTGATGTGGTCTCTTCTAATGGACCTACAATATCGAGGTAAACTTTGTCGAACGGTTGTTCTGCGATGTCCGTGATAACCATTGGCATTTTATATTGTGGAGATGCTTTCATCGTCTGGCACTTTGGGCATTTTTTAATGTATTTTTTAATATCGCTAAGCATGTGTCTCCACCAATAATTGCGTCTTATGCGTTTGTAAGTTTTTATGACACCTTGATGGCCACCAAATGGAGAATCGTGATAATCATTTAAGATTGTTCGGATTTCCGTAGCGCTCGTGATAACTTCGGGTGTCTTGCCAGTACTTACTTTTTGCTCAGGCGATGCTGAGTTTAGTGTTTCCGCCTCAGTGTGTTGAATTTCGTTTTGGTCCGCTTTCGTGTGCTCTTCTGTCTCCACACTGGAGCTATTTACTGTCTCTTGAGCCTTTTGCTTCTGAGCTCGAGTCACGACGAAACAATGAGCGGATTTCTTCTTTCTCTTGTTATTTGTGGAATTGTTTTCCTCCACATCTGAGTCCATCGTGTGGTGGACTAGGGCTTCTACCGTTAAGGTATTGCCTAAACTGTCTTCTTTTAATGCTTGAGGGATGCGACTTAGTGCATCGGCATTAGTGTTGTACTTCCCTGGTTTATATTCGATGTTGTAATCGAATTCAGATAATTTGTGGTGAAATCTCACCAAACGGGAAGTAGGGTCTTTCACATTGAAGACACCTTTGAGAGGTTTATGGTCAGTATAGACCGTGAATTTCCGGCCTTGAAGATAGCACCTGAAATTCTTGGTAGCCCAGACAATAGCCAATAACTCTTTCTCTATAGTAGAGTAATTTCTTTCGGCTTTGTTTAATGTGCGGCTTGCATAGGCAATGGGCTGGTCCTTTCCGACTTCTCCTTGAGAAAGAACAGCTCCTAGAGCCTCGTTACTTGCGTCTGTAGTGAGATTAAAAGATTTCGAAAAATCTGGGTAAATTAAAAGTGGTGGAGATATTAAAGCATTTTTTATGCTTTGGAATGCTTCTTGGCATTTCTCTGTCCAAGTGAATTTTACATCCTTTCGGAGTAAATTTGTGATTGGACGTACAATTTTGGAGAAGTCTGGAATGAATTTCCTGTAGTAATTGGCAAGTCCTAAAAATGACTGGACTTGCCTTACTGTTCTTGGAACAGGAAATGTTTGGACGCAGGCCGTCTTACTTGGGTCTGGTAGGGCTCCTTCGCTAGAACATTTATGTCCTAGGTAAACAACTTCTCTTCGTAGAAACTGGCACTTTTCTGGCTGCAGTTTTAAGTTGTTTTCTCTCAACTTATTGAAGACTTTCCTCAACTTTTCGTTGTGGTCGTTTAAATTTTTACCATAGATGACAATGTCATCTAGGTAGACAAAACATTCGAGGCCTTGTAGGCCTGTTAGGACGAAATTCATTAGGCGTTGAAATGTGGCGGGGGCTCCTTTGAGCCCGAATGGCATACGCTTGAACTCGTAGTGCCCATAACTTGTGCTGAAAGCAGTTTTATGTCGATCTTTTTTGTCGACAAGGACTTGGTGATAGCCGTTGGCCAAATCGAGTGTGGTGAAATACCTTGCGTGACCTAGTTGGTCGAGAATATCCTCGATTCGGGGTAGCGGGAATGCATCTCCAATTGTCTTTTCGTTTAATTTACGAAAATCGACAACGACGCGCCACCTTTTTTCACCGTCAGGTCCCGCTTTCTTGGGGACAACTAGTAGAGGTGAATTCCAAGGGCTCTTACTAGACTGGACTATCCCGCTGTCTAGCATTTCTTTTAGCTGCTCGTTGATGACGTTCCGCTGTGTTTCAGGTAAGCGGTACATTTTTTGATTGATTGGTGCTTGATCTTGCACCAATGGAATATTATGCGTTATCGCATTTGTATAGGTGAGTTTGTCACCTTTGAGGAAGAAGATATCGTTATACTCTTCGCAGAGTTCTGATATCGAAATTTTTTCTTCCGCGGTTAAATTAGGGTCTAGTTTGAGTTCTTGCTCTAACCTAGAAATACGCGGATATTGTTTTGGGTCGTCCGGAGTCTCATTATACGGGTATAGATATCGTACATGTTGTAATATTGCCGTTTTGTCGGCTGAACCTTGGTTTGACTTACTCTTCCTTTTAGGTTTTTGACCTGTAAATAGATGAGGATTTTGCGATTGCTTTTGATGCTGTATTTCGTGGCTCTTAATAATTGACAGGGTATTTGCTTCCTGCCTTGTTGACGGCTGAGTTTGGTACACCTGTGTGGTCTTTGCCTTAGGTTGTGTGGGATACTCATGCGCGTCAATGCTACTGCTTTTTGACCATGTAGAATTTTTTGTGTTGTGTGACGGTGGAGTAATATGCACCTTTAATATAGGCTTTAGCGACTCGCTACCGTTTTTATATGGCCGTTGTTTGTTTAAGAGTGATTTATGCCTCGGGATCTTGGACGGAAGAGTTATATGCACCTTTTTGGCAGGCTTTAGACACTCAGTTCCGTCTCTTGTGTTGTTTGATATTGCCTCTAAATTTGGTAGTGGAATGTGTGTTCTTTTGTGGTCTTTTGTGTGTGTTAATGGGACTAATATGTAGTCGTTTATTGGAAATAGCTGTAACTTTAAGCTATGTATGACTACTTGATGACTGTTAGCGTTGAGGATACTGACCAGCACTAATTCTTCTCCAGATGACAGCAAACTGTTTGCCAAGAAGACTCCATCGCTTATCTCTTGTGATAAACAGAGCATTTCTTCTTGAATTTGTAAAGGGACTGGGGCAACAATTTGAGAGCGGGCAGGTATGCAGATTGGTTCCTTAAAGGTAACCAATTGCTGCCTGATTTCATCGGTCTCTTGTTCGCCCAGACAGCCTTTTTCACATTCCTTGGGCTCTTTTGGAGCTTGGCAGCCAGCTTTTCTCGTTTGAGAAGCCTTGAAGACACTGCAGGTGGATAGTTCAGCCTGTTTAGACTCTACCTCTTCTACAAGTGTTCTTACTTCGACTGCTTTTTCAGAACGTGGCTTGTCCGTTTCAAAATCTAATGGCAAAGCAAATTCGTCTGGATTAGTTTCCGTGCGAGGAAACCTTAGTGCCTTATTAGGACCCTCAACGTTACAGTTTTTTGCTAGGAAATCATTTCCTAGAAGTCCATCATCGGAAAGGCCAGGCAAGTTCTGTACGACTTGAAACTTGCAGGGAATTTTGTTTTTGAAAACGAAGTTTCCCTGGCAATTTCCCAGCGTTTTTCCGGTACCAAATGGGGTCTGAAGTGTACATGCCTCATTGTGGTTAATTTCTTTGAGATCTTTTAACGACCTTTTCTTTATTATACTAACCTCAGCGCCTGTGTCTACTACTAGTTTAGCTTGGCCGTTCAGGCCTATGTCTAAGGGTAGTTTTACTGTAGCGACACTGGAATCGGGCTGCTGAGGGGACCCTATTTTATTAGACGGGAGATTTATAGTCGAGCCGGGGAGTTTTGGGTCGACTGTACGTCGTTTCCCTGACTCCGGGCCTCCCATTTACGTTTTTGTTGGCAGTTATTTACTGCATGTCCAGAACGACCACAAAATTCACACTTTTTTCTTACGTTATATACTCTGGAATTGTTATTGGAATTCTGCGGCTCTCTAGGGCGTTGATTCAATGGTCCACCATTGTTGTGTGGTCTCTGGAAACTATTATTGTTTTTTCTGCAGTTACGCACGTCATGGTTATACATTTTACAGTTCACACAATAAGGCGTATTTTTCCTTTTGAGGCAATCAGCATATGTGTGGCCTCTCAGATTACAAAAACTACAACTGATTTTATTTAAATAATTATTTTTATTGTTTACATTAAAATTTCTATTTGGTGATTTTGGCTCCTGTTTTATATTTGCCTGTGTGAACTGTGATGGAAATGTACTGGTGCTTGCATTGGTGGGCACACTGTTTTGCCAGGTATCCTGTGCGCATGGTATTATGCCTGGATTATATATGGGGTGATTTGCAGGCGAATTATTTAGAATCCCTTGCGGATTACTTATCACAGGTGCATTTATTGACTGTGGTATTGGGTTCTGCATTGTACTGAATTGAAAGTGCCCTGGAGGTTGCAGAAATAGAGCACTTTGCTGGAGACGCTCCATGTCAAGCGCTCTTTGTACGAGGTCATCCACCGTGCCGTCTGTCAGGGTCAGAAGGTATTGGCACATATACGGGTTATTGACTCCTGTTTTTAGTGCGTTTTTCGCGAAGTCTTCTAGCTGTGTTTTCACAGCGGGGGCTGCTGTAGCGCCATATTTGGACTCTGCTGCTTCATTACAGAGTGCCAGCATTTGTTTCACTCGTGCCGTGAAGGCTGTGAGGTTTTCCAAAGGATACTGCCTTGTAGTAATTAATTTATTTACCAGTTCCTGATAAGTTTCCCTAGGCAGGTATGTACGATTTAGCCGTTCTTCTACCTCTTTGAAAGTAGTAGGCATATTTGCGGCAAACAGCTGGTAAGCTTCGCCTCGAAGTCTGGTGGGGAAGATTTGCGAAAATGCCGATAGTTCCTCCACCGAAATGCACTGGATTACCTGCTTGCAGCATCCTAGGAAAGTTTGGAGCTCCAGGCTCAATTTTGGGTGCTGCTCTCCCGAGAATAGGGGAACGAGCTGGGCAGTTAACTTGGCGATTTTCGCGTAATCTGCCATGTTTATATTGGGGATTCTGAAGCTTAAGTTTGATACTTTTGGGGAGCTAGTTTCTTCTATGCTGGTTTCCAAAAGGGAGTCGCCCAGCCAATTCAATAGGATTTCACTCACGGTGGAATCACTGACACTGTCTTCAATGGCACCTTCTCTTAATTCTACACTATTATTGGTAATTTCTGGTTCGAGAGAGTGCGAGAGTTCCCCAAACTGTTTTAAGCTTTCTTTAAATTTTTCCGTACTTTCTTTGAATTGCGCGATTTGCTCAAGACGCCGTTCACGGGTCTTTTTGAGCTGTTTATCGATAGAATCGCACTGTATAACAGAAAGTTCGGAGGAGTCTCGCACTTTCCCCTCTAGATATTTTAAATAATTTTCTAATTTTAAATTAGAAGGTCTTACTTGTGGGGGACCTGTAAGGATTGTCCCACTCCTTAATGTTACTGCTGGTGCTGTTGAATTTGTTGGGGGTGTTTGATTAGCACCCTCTGTTGCAGATGTTGCTCCCTCGTTGCCTCCTTCGTACCGGGACGGATCTTCCTGTGCGTCGCCCGGTGAGGAAGATTGTTGTGGAGTTGGTGGAATTGGTGCGATTTCCGGCGGCGTCTCCTGGTGGGAGCTTTCCTCGCTCATGGACCACCGTATGTAGAATTTGCAGCTAGGGGGGCTTCTGCCGTCTTAATTCCCTTGGTTCAAATTGAGAGGGGGGCTTATTGCCTTCTTCGAGGTCCCTCTCAATTCAGGATCGCTGGTTTTTGTGATTGAAGTTCTTTTGCTGCCGGGGGGGCCCGTGGCCTTCTTAAATTCCCCTGGATAAAAGCTGAAAGGGGGGCGCGTTGCCTACTTCGAAGTCCCTTTCAGCTCCGGATCGCAGATTGTCGGTTGAGGATTCTTCCTTCAACTTTCGCTTTGAAATTTTCGGCTGTGGACGTCTTATGTTCCTGGGCTGGGATGAAGCCCGCTATTGTCCCACGTTGGCACTTTGTGCTTTGATGAGGGGGTGGCTGCGTGTTTTTTCAAACAGAGGCAGTTAAAGCTGTCCGACCCCGAGCGTTGGGAGCCGACTAGATCGTAATACTCCCGAAGCCAGACTCAACTTCAGGCGAAGGGTAGGGTGTCTTGCCCAGTATTCGATCCCGTCCTCAACTCCTTTTGATTCGTAGGATAGAGGGTTTTCGAGCGCTTATACTTTTGTTTGTTTAAAGTAGGCTTCCTCTATCCTACCGGCTACGCCAATTTTTGTTACGTACCTTCGTGTGACTCTGGCTGTGGCTTTATCCAAAACACGTTTCTTTTAATAAATTTTGTTTTAATTTATTTTAATTCCTTTTTTTTTTAACAAACTCGATGTATCTTTCCTTACAAACTTGATTCAGTTTTCTTTTTACAACAATTGATTTATTTTACTTTTTACAACAATTGATTTATTTTTCGTTACAACAATTGATTTATTTTTCGTTACAACAATGGACTTATTTTTCGTTACAACAATTGATTTATTTTTCGTTACAACAATTGATTTATTTTTCGTTACAACAATTGATTTATATTTCGTTACTTTTTTACACTTTTTACAACAATTTATTTATATTTCGTTACTTTTTTACACTCGACCGCAAACCACCGTTTTTTCTTAAGATTTTGAAAAAATTCAACTCCGATCTTTTTTTTCACGAACCGCCGTTTTTTAGTCTAAAATCTGACTCTTTTTCTAATCACAAATTTTTCTGCTTAACCGCCGCGTGGAAAGCAACTCTTTTTCTATATAATCCTACCGCCAAGAGATTTTAAAACCAACTCCATGAACCGCCGCGTATAATCTTTAAAATCCAACTCGGCTCTTGATCACTTTCGTCGCGATCAAGAGCCCTCGTTCAGGGTAGAAAATCCATAGTTGCATTTTTACCCTGAGAAAATTTTCATTTATTCTGGACTTGATTAAACAAGTCCAGAATATTTTTTCGTTGGACGGAGGCTTGAAATTTGAATCTTTGATAAACATCAGCCACCGTCACGATAATTAGAATTGCCGCACGCGTATACATACAATGTATTTTCGCGTCGCGCTCTTCTTATCGCGAAAGCTCTTTTGTGATATGTATGTACGTTCGTACATACATATTGCAATTTTCACGACAAATCGTACTGAAGGTACGATTTGTCTTTTGCTTTATTTTTTTAAAGTAAATATTTCTACTGGCAAATTTTGCTGAAGGCAAAATTTGCCATGGGAATAATTTTATTTTAATTTATGGAATGTGAAGAAAATTGCTGACGCAATTTTCTTCACTGATTAAATAGATAAGCTAACCATGTTTTAGGCATGGTTAGCTTATGTGAAAATTTATAATTTGGAATGTTTTATTGAATTGAATTTGAAGAACTTATTCAATTTTTTAATATTTTTCAAATTTTAGGGTTTTCTATGTGAATTTTAGGAACTGATTTGCTTTCTTCAAATGTTTTTGAAGGTAAGCTAATCATGTTCAACATGTATGTATGCTTGTAAAATCATCCCCTTTCTATACTTTTTCAGGGGTATAATTTACGTACATAACATACTTCTACACTAGAATTTTTTTTTCCCGATAAAATTTTGTAAAAATAACGCTGTACAAAACTCCAAAAATTTTAACCAGCAATTGGATATTCTAGATTGAACAAAAAGAAAATTTTAAAGCATATGTCCATAGCACGGAGGAAATTTGTATTTTACGCCATCAAAGTACAATAAAAATTCCCTGATTATATGTCTTCGCCAATTGCTAGTAGATGAGGTTGAATATTTTCCGCTTTATCTTGCAATGATTGAAGATGTTCTTCAAGCTGGTTGACATTATTTTTGATGCATATGAAGGACTCTTGTGAATCTAATATAGTATGTCTTTGTTTTTTTCCTGTATCTAGTACTGCTTCCGACTTGCTTGTTGGTGGAATTGCGCCATGAATGCACCACAATATTGTAGCAGCCCTTAAATATTAAGTAATAAAAAATCATTATCTAACAAAATATTCAAAAATTTCTAATGGAAATAAATCAAATATACCCAGATGGGAAGACCAGTGTTAAGAAATAGGAACATATCTCTGTAGCTAATGCTTTTTCTAATTTGAACACAAACAATTTTAATGTGGAGATCTAGAATGGAGTAGACAAGCTTTCCCAAATGAAAATTTCATAGATCACTTCTTACCACTACACTTACACATCTGGGTATATTTGTTTGTGATTAAAGTCAAAGTAATTATTAGAATGGTCTACAAAATATTTAACATGCAATTCTTTTTCCACAATTCAATGAATGAATTTTGCAAATATATACTATAATAATCACCTTCTTTTAAATCTGCTCGTTGCTTCAATTCATACAAAGTTGCTTTGACATTTTTATCTTTGATACGATCTTCTTTCGAGAAAAAATCTTGGATCAGGGTGAGTTTTTCAGGCCATTCGTCTAATGAGGAAGTGTTGTTTTTGAATTCATAATTGAAGTCAATATCTATCTATTAAAATTATAAGTACTTCAAGTAATCTCAAATATATATAAAATAATGCATATTAAGTACCAGACGATAGCCAATTGGTTTTTTGTATTGCGGCCAATTCTTAAAAATCTCCGATGTTGGTTTCATCCGGATTTCCTGCAAACGGTAGTCAATGCAAGACATCCATATTCTTTCCAATTCAGCCACACTTAAATTATCATACTTTAATGACTGAATTTGCGCTTTGATGTCAGCATTCATTACTGAAAAAGATATAATTATATGGTTTATTACTGGTTCCACAAGACTAAAAGTTTTTATTTCGGAAGATATTTATTATCTAATGTATAGAACTGGTAAACGTTTCTGGTAATAGTCATGCAATTTAAAATTGGCCACGTATAATATCAAATAGAAGAATGAATGGTTAAATTATGAATTTTTTATAAATATAATATATTACATATGTTATTCATTTTGCTTTATTGTTAACACGTTCTGTGAATTATACTAGATAGACAATTAAAAAATAATAAAACATAACTTATTGCATGCTCATTTTATTTCGATATTTAGTAAGATTTTCCAAATACGTTCTTGTACCAATCGTGAGTAATTAAACATATTTAAAAAATAACCTACCACATTTTTGTTCTTCCACTATCTTGACAACAGATGTTTTTTTCTCTTTCAGTTTAAAAGTCGATTTTAAATTACAATATTTGTAGTAAATTTTTCCTCTTATACCACAACGGTAAAATTCCTGGAAAATCAAAAAATATAAATAGTTATATTTAATTTGTAACTTTATTACTCATGTTATATTTACCATCTTTTCTGTCGGGAATCTTTCAATTATCTCTCTTTCTAAATTGTAAGTACTTTTTAAATCCAAATGAATATTTTGCTCATCAAAATATCGAGCTATTGTAGTTATTAGCATAGAACGATATTCAGGTTTGAAGTTATTATTTTTTTGATAGTAATCAGCTAGCATGATTCCTTTCCTTGAACTATTTAATATTTGCGCCAAAGTAACTGAAGATGGATGTGTATTCTCAGGAGAAGACGACCTAATTGATGAAGGCGTTTCACTTCTTGAAAGTTGTTCAAGAGGAATGGCAGTTGGCCTACAAGAATTTTCTAAAGGCTTTCCAATAGCATTCCTCCAATTCTCCAAGCAGTATTCAAATTTAATAATTTCTCCCCATGTGAAACTTTTTAATAGATCTCTTATATGATAACGGTTCATGATTTGGAGAATATCGATGTTAATATTTTGTGCTATAAATAAAAGCATTAAACATATATAACCAGTTTTAGAAATTAATACATACTTAGAAAATATGAATATAATCCTTTTAAATTCCATGAGTTCAGTAACTGCAGTAATTCATTGTCTTCTAAAATAATTACGTCTGATTCAGTGTTTTGCGAGAAATTATCATTGTTTATGTTTTGAAACTCATTTGTTGTTGGAGTTTCAGGAATAGGCGAAGATATGAACAATATTTGATCTGATGCTCCAGTTCCGGTATCCGATAATAACCCATTTAAAATGGTGTCATTCATTTTGTTGTAGTTGATCTTGAAAATTTATGAAAAAATATGATATTGTAACACAATTTCCAGTAAGTAGAAAATTGCTCCGGCCGAGCGGTAACGAGGGAGCAATCTTAAAAATTTTCCTTAATTAGCGTGGTTATTTCCACTTATAAAAAGTTTCATATATGCGACAAGCCTCACAACTTGGGTGTAGCGCAAACTACATTCATCGATCAATTCTTCCTCTGAAAAGCGTCTTGACTCAATGCAGGCAATGCGAAGAGCTTTTGACAATGTGACAGCAGAGATTTAATGTAGCAAATTTCCGGGGTAGACAACTTCCACTTGAGAGTGTGCTAACTCCACTTGAAATTCGATGACTTTCTGTAGAATTTTTTTTGAAAGCTTTGTCGACGATAGGAAAGATCGGCTAAAAGTTCCCAACTCAACTCAAGAATTGAAGCTCAAGTTTAACTTGTCGAAGGAGCTTTGCTGGGTGTGGGAAATATCCACTAAAAAAGCGCCTCGACTTAATGCTGAAATCGTCGGATATTACTAATAGGACAGATTGGCTGGTTGCTGCCTCCTTTGAGGGGACAACGAAGCTCTTTTGTCTATTTAGTGTCGCTTATTTTGAAATGTGGGAGGAGCTGGATGGCAGAGATTTCTGTAGCAGCCTGTTTATGTCCGCCGCGGAATTATACTCGCGGCTCTGAAAGCTAATAAGTAATACTCCGTGAAGAATTGGTGGTAAAATCTTCGCGAATTCAGTCGCCACAGACAAGTTGTTGATATGACGGGCTGATTCGATTAAGGCACCTGTCCTTTCAGGTAGGTCGACCGCACATTTAATCTATTAGTACTAGGGACACGGTGTGATCTTACACCTGATATGAACTACACTTAATCAGGTAAAGTATAAGTATCAATTTATCGTCTGTAGGCAATGGTTTACAGCGTATAGCGAAATGTCGATATGCCGTCGGCATTTATTGATT
This sequence comes from Dioctria linearis, assembly GCA_963930735.1. Classification (NCBI taxonomy): domain Eukaryota; kingdom Metazoa; phylum Arthropoda; class Insecta; order Diptera; family Asilidae; genus Dioctria; species Dioctria linearis. The sequence goes on along the minus strand of OZ005743.1, from coordinate 39,911,515 downwards.
CGAGACCGATAGATAACTCGTCGATTTGCCGTCGGGGTTTGTTAAATTTTAAGCCTCAAACTTTTCTAGTGATATTGTGCTGAGAAATTGAAGAATTGAATAGAGTGCTTAGTAGAAATTCATAAAAAAAAAACTGCTAGCTCGCTATCGATATTCACAGTCTTACTGCTGACACAGAACACGTCAATTTGCCGTCGGTGTTTCTTGATTTAAAGTGATTAGCTAACTCGTCGATTTGCCGTCGGTGTTTGCTAATTTAAAGATTATTAGAGGTAGATAGTTACTCGAAGCACTAAATAAAACGCGAGCTAATGCGAAAGACGCGGTTCCGTTAGCTTGCGATAATAGCGGTGCTACAAATCACTTTTTCTTAGTCACTTATTTATTCGTTTATCACGGTACTTATGCTAAGTAGTATGGTTATAAGTATAAAGATCTTACGCCAAGCTGAAATAAATAGAATAAAGAAAATCTGAAACAAAAGAAAAAAAATAAATTGCTAACCAGCCGTCGTTCTATTTTGGGTAACAGCAGAGCAGGCGTGCTATGTGTACTTGAATCGATACGCTGCCTTCAATAATTGTTCCATTAAAAAATAATTATCACTGATTAAATTCTTAAATTGCCTCGTATGGAAACCTGGAACAAAGAAAACGTTGCTACTTGGGCACCGCTCTATTCCAGAAAGGGAAGAGCGGTTGGTACTAGTACGTAGTTTTTCTGCAATTTACAAGTTCCGTTTCGCTAGTAATCTAAGCGGATTATATTTAAACGAAGAAATGAAAACAACAATTTTATCTATTGCCCGGTGCTGGAAACAGAAACCTTTAGACAGTCTGTGTCTGTATTTTTATTTAAATTGTAAAAAAAAAGCAAAAAAAAGGAAAGAAAATTTCGCATCTGATAAATCACTATAGCTGGCTAGAAAGCCGATAAAAGAAAATTAAGGAAATTGGTACTTAGCAGATTCCTTTTGTTATAACCCGGGAGCAGAATCCCACAGATTAACGTTACAGTGAACGGTTTCACTTTGTACTGGTGTCGCTGATCAATTCCTTTGTTTTCCAAATTCTCCAGAATTTTATAGAATCCGGCTTATGTAGTTATAACAGCTTCTTTCTTTCTTAAATTCTCTTATTTTTATTACCCATATAAAAATATACTTAACACTTTTTGTTTAAAAAAAAAATACTTCACAATTCTTTTTTTTTTTTTTTTAAAAAAACTTCTTTTTGAGACAACTTTTATTTTTATGTGGTGCTTCACAGTACGCTCTTCAAGAACTATATCGGGCCCTCTTTTCTTTGGTCGTCGTCGGTCGTCCTCCGATGCTGTCGTGGTCAGATTCCAGTAGCTGCCAGGGGCCGGATTCACTAACTCGGAGAGTTTGGGAGTTTGGGAGATGAGAATTTTCGTTTTCCCCGGTTAAAACTCCCTAACTCTCCATTCGAGATTCTCTAACATATTTGAGGAGTTAAAGAAAACGTGAGAAGTATCGAAATATTGAAAGATGGATAACTCTTTGTGGGAGGGTCGTAGAACATTGCGGTTTCTTTCTACGGATTTAGGGTCTAGAGTACAAAAATATAGGTGAACAATTTCTTAGGGGATGGGGAGTCGCACAACCCCCCATTGGGGGTTGTCCAAAATACGTCATGTTTGGTATCAAACTAAAGAGGGAGAAACGGGTAATCGAGTGGCGTAGTTTCTTTTTCTGATCATTTTAACTTCATAACTGTCTTTTTTACCGCCGAAAGACGGATTTTTTTGCACGTGGGTCATATACACCCCAGTTCCTATATTTTGCATATATTTTCTTTCCGTTCTTTGTTTCACATCCATTAGTACTCTGTTGTGAACATTTTTTCATAGAAAGTGAATTTCCACGACTTACCAGTTCTTCATAATGATGAGTTGAGTTTTTTGTACCCGAAAAACGGCCATTTTTTTCATCTTAAGAAGGACTGATTCACTTCTTTTGCAGTTATCTCCAAAAACTATTTACCGGAGTTAAAAACTAATTACATATCTAATTAGAGGACAAAATGTAGATGCGATTTCATCCTACATACAAGCTTTAACGTGCATTTTTGTAGCATCTCTTCTGTACTGGAAGACGACCAAATTGACCACATTCGGGTGAATTACAATTTTTTATCGGGTACCTTGAGACACAAAACTCCTTATTTCTCTGTAAGTATTGCAAGGATTTTCCATAATTTGTTTTTGTAAACATAGCCAGGATATGCAGTAAATCCATAAATCAATTTGAAAAATCCTAGGTACATTGGTACCTTCACAAAGGACAATAAAAGCAGCCAATACTGTCAGTTGAGAAATATTTTTTCTTACTTCTCCACACCTAACACAGCCGAGAGTTTTGCCGAGTTGAATAGAGAGTTTGGTAAATCTCAATACAAATTCCACGAGTTACAGAATTCCGAGTGAAGAGTTAAGTGGTAAAAGAACTCTCATCTCCACAACTCCACAACTCTCCGAGTTAGTGAATCCGGCCCCAGGTGCAATTAGATTTCCTCCCGTCACTGACTGCCATCTCTTGATGATTTGGGGGCCCCCCACTCAGATATCACATATTTGTAGGCGGTCATCGACGACAGTAGCTAAAAGCTACAGTCTGTCTCGCGCTACACTGTGATTTGAGCTCCTCACTGCGGGGTGTGTGCATAGATTCGCAACAATATTTTACTCAAAACATGATTCGAAATACTGTTTTATACGAATCATTTTGCACCCTCTAGCTGTTTCATTAATATTTAACGGTGGTCCTAAAAGGTCCTTAATTTTCAATATAGTAAATTCTCCAAAATAATTGGTATTTATTTCAAAGCTTGCATAATGTGGACGATACTGAATATCTTTGATACGTTGACAAAAAAGGAGAGGCTCTCCGAAAGGCAGTAAGATTATTTCTAAAATGTTATATATTTCAACATCTGCTGCAAATATTGCTACATAGTATCCCTTTCTATAAACTGTTGATTTAAAATTTATTTTTTCATAAAATTTAATCGTTTCTTTTTCGGTTCTTTTGAGTTTGCTTTCAATTATACTATGAAAACTTCCACTTATTTCATTTCTTTCGTCAGCCTCATAATCAGTATATAATTTTTGATCATTTAAAATATAATTGGCAAATTTAAGCTGATATTTTTTTGACAAAGACAGTGGAATATTTTTCCTTGAAGTAATGCAATGTGAATAAATTTTAAACTGTTTGTGTTTTCCTTCAAATCGAAAACACCAAAGTTTTCTTAATGGACCCGCACGTTCAATGACCGTTGTGTAATGCAATAAATTGTGGTGTTTTGGTTTTAAACTGTCGTTAAATAATCTAATGTATTCTTTATTATGCATTTCTATTTTTTTCTTAAGAAATCTAATACGCTTAATTTTACTTCAAAACAAAGTAAAATATCAATTATTTCAACAACATTTATTGTAAAATTCCAGACTTCGTCATCTTCTGGAACAAAATCGCCCACCATTAAAGGAAAACAATGTATAAATGTCATCATTTCTTTTGCGGACATTTTCAAATGTTTCTTTCTCAAATTTGAAATTTTTATATCTGGAGATCTATATCCAGTCTCGCAAGATCCGTAATTAAACAAACTGTTCCTGTTATTTAATCGTTCTAAAGTAAAATATTTCATTGTTTTTGTTAAATATGTAATTATATGAGATAAATTATAATGGCATACGCCTTCATATATATCGTGCATAACATCGACACTAAAGTTATTCGCCGCGTGAAACGAAGATATATCATTAAATACTGCTCTGCTGGATATACCTACTTCCTCTGGATTTTCTTTTTTTAAGTCTAATTCGTAACTTTCAATTGTTCGTAAGTTATTTGTATTTTCAACACACAAAGTTTGCGTTTCTGGTTTTTTTGTGTAACACATTCTGCAAAATGACTTAGAAGAAAAAGTATTAAATCCCAAAATTGTATTTAAACTCAAATTATCTCCTATTACTAATCCCAATATGAAATGCACTTTTGTATCCACACCATTATCATTTATTAGAATACCATTTAGCTATATGTCTTTTAGTTGTTGAACTAAATTATATAAACATTTTTCGTTACCATATTTTTTAATATCTTGAGTTTTAATGACAGCTGCCAAGTATATTTCATCCAGTTTTGAGTTTGTTCTTATGAACGGAAAAGAGTAATATATGTTAGATATAGTGTGTCTTGAGGAATGTGATCCTAAAGGATTATTTATTTCTAATTCATCCTCATATAAGAAAAAAGGAATGAGAATTTTTCCAGGATACAATTTCTTTTTCTCTTGCCATATTCTTCCTTGGATAAAGTTTACAAGCTTATCTGACTGGCATTCCAAGGACACCATATAATTTAACATTTCTTTTAAAACTCCATCTTTTTCAAAAAAAATTTTAATTTGAAATTTTATTGGTAATATAACTTTTTTTTTAATAGTCTCTCCATAACGGTTATTAGCGATAATGCCAACTTGATTATCTATTTCAAATTCGTTAAGTGGTTCAATCATACCTTTATGCTTAAGACATTCGTACAGTAAATAATCAGAAGAGAAAGATTTAAATGGTTTTTTTAAGTTACTAATTAGACTGTACATTTCGTTGAGAAATTTTGTGCTGCAAGAAAATTCTTTGCTATTACAGAGGGTTTTTATGATGTCCAAAATTGGATTCAAAATTAATCCTTCTACTTTTTCTTGTACATCAATTATATCTCTTCTGGTAAAATTGTTTTTATTATGTAAACTTAAAGAAAATTTTAAAGCGTATTCCTGAATTTTTCCTATAGATTCATCATAGTCATATTGAGCTAAGCCTTCATAGCTACATTCTTTTAAATTTTCATATATGCTATTATCTACACTCAGAAAAATAACATTCTTAATCTTAAAAACTGACCATTGTATATTTAAGAATTTTTCCCTTTCCCTGATTTAATAACAAATTTCACAATTTGAATGAAATTATCAATAATTTTAAGATATTTCCACAAATGCTATAATAATTTAATTGTTTTAAAGAACTTCAGCAATCTTCAAGTTAAAGACTGATTAATTGATTTAAGGAAATTTCACTTATTGAATCAATGTAATAATATTCACCCTTTTAGTGATATCACTTCACTGATTCTAGCAATTAACGTTAAAGTAATGAAAAAGCCACATTGATTTAATGTATGGAATTTCATGATATTCTGTTCTAGTTTAACGTGAAACGCAACCTTGTTATAAGTAAAAAGACTGTCAGTTCAACGTAAAACTTACATTGATTTAATCATTTTTACTGCCCTTGAAATAAAAATACACGTTCCTAGAAGGAAAGAGATTTATTCATAATTTAATGCAGCTGGTCCTTATTTGAAGAGAAGTAGGTAGTTGAAAGCAGAACCGTTTGCCAAAATTGTACGTCGTCTCATGCATTCGAGCGCAGTCGAATTTGTTGATCGGGCAGCTTCAGTTCCTTTTCATAGTGAAATGCGCATGTTTCAGATATAGAAATATATTTACGGGTTAAGTGAAATGAATACGGAAGAAAGTGCATATTTAAGTGGAGTAATATTAGAAGTTGTGGATGAACAACTATCTGTTACGGAAAGTATATTCGACGAGAATTTATTTAATATTTTAGAAAAGTGGGGATATTCGGCATTTTACCAACGCTTTCGAGGTAAGAAATTTCTTTTCGTTATGATTATTGTGTTTTGTATATTGCGTATTTGTATTGTGTGTGATTGTGCGCGCTTTTAATTACTTTTCGCTCAAATAAGCTTCGATAAATAAGATTTCCATAAAGCAACTTAATTTAGCATTAAATGTGCTTGGTGTGATGTAGATATAGCTATGCTTGAGAACTTTTGCTTGGTTTTGGCAGTTCGTTGTACGAGCTGTGTCTTAAAGTATATATATGAACATTACATTTCTGAAAAAGAAAATGTAATCCAGGTCTTACTTAGTTTTCTTTCCCTTCTTGCTTTTATTAACTCAAATTTTGAATATTTTAACTACAGAACGAGATATAGACTTTGATGCATTAAAAGTAATGAGAATTCGTCATATTGAGTTATTGTTTTCGGAAAATGAGCTTGGGAAAAGAATTAAATTCGAGCAAAAACTTGAATCTTGGCAGAAAGAAATCGTAAGTTCAGGCAAATTCTTAACTATATAACTAGAAATATATAATGTATAACTTCATAAGGGTACATATGAGCAATTGCCGCCATCGTCATCAACAGTATCTAATACATCTAGTATTGACAATTGTATTCAAAGCCACTACGGCGGAAATTCATCTCCAAGCCCAGCTGATAGCGTTGTAAGTAACTACCTATTAGATTGTAGATTATGTAGACAATTATTATCCGTTTTTTTCTTGTTGGTAAATTCTTATAGAAAAAAGTTTCTTTGTCGCATGCATTATTTTTTAACGTTGCTTAAGTTCCTTATATTCTAAGGTCTTTAATATTCCATGAAATACATACACAGGGTGTTCTAGTTTAAGGTGCGAATCATTTTAAGTTTAATTCTAAGTTGGTGAAAGGAGTTCACTTATGTATTAATACAATATCCACTAACCACCCCACTGAGTTTTTTTTAGCATCTTCAACCAGAACACCCTCAATATTATACATCTCTAAATCTGCTAAAATCTTATAGTGCGTCGTTTTCTTATGCTATTAAAAGCACTTCAAAGGGAGAATTAGTATATAAATTCTATAATAAAAATTCATGCCTGAACACAAAGTATAGAAAAATTCTGAGTGACGTAATTATAGAAATTTTAATACAAAAAGAAATTAAGGCATCGCCAGCCTATTTCTCTGGAATAGCTGATGACATTATCAAGAACTTCCCAGCTGAAACAAAAGTATCTACTATTAGGTCCAATATATTTAAAGCATGCATAAATTAATTTTTGCTTTTAAGGACACTTATTATATGAAAATACCTAAAAGAAGACCTGGTGGGCTTTTATACTACAGGTATCACAACGCCTTGTCTAAGCTCATTGCTTTTAAGGACACTTATTATATGAAAATACCTAAAAGAAGACCTGGTGGGCTTTTATACTACAGGTATCACAACGCCTTGTCTAAGCTCAGAGCAGGACGGATTATCTGTGAAAAGTTTTAAGGACAACTACAATCTCGCAACTAATATTTCTCGTGAAGAAGAAAATGAATTACCAGGTAATATTCGACTTTATTTTGCTAAAACTACATAATTTTTTAAAAAAAAATTCTATTCTATAGATGAAGATATTAAAAACTGTAAAACATGGCTTCAGTATAATGTAGAACCATGGGAGACGGTTTGCGAAAAATGGGAAAAAAACCAAACATTTAAGAAAAACTTTTTTAAGAAGTGATAAATTTATTGATGAAATTTTAAACGAGTGGCCACTATTCAAAAACTCCTTTGGACCTTTGCTGGTAATATTCATTTTAACATTACTTTTACGAAAATCCTTATCACTGCAATTATAGATAGAATTTGACTTTAAATTCTTATACCCTGGAAAAGAACATTTGCTTTTTAATAAATACGAACCATTTAAGGATATCATAATTCCCATATTTGATAAAGAAATAAATGATACAAATAGCAAGGAAATAATTGTACAACTAAAAAAGGAGACAGACAGAGGTAGGATTTAATATATGAAAGGTACATGGAAAGAACAGCGTAAGTCGATTTTGTTTCTTTATAGCAATGCCCAAGTACTTTTTGTCCAAACTTATAAAATTTGACTTAGATTGTTCTTACCATATGTATAGTATATTGTATAATATTTAGTGTATTGTTATACATATATATATGTATATAAATATAGGTAATACTGTGTTATTTTTTTATTTAATAGATTTTGAAAGCTGCAATATATTTATTTTACTGCATTCAGTACTAGTACCGACTTCAAAGACATTTATTTACGACAATATTTGTAAAAAAAGGAAGCTTGTGAAGACCTCTATAAGTGATTCACGTGCAAAATTTATGTTACATGTAAAGACACAATCAGAATTTGATAACGAAGTTAAAAAACTAAAGGAAATTTGTTATAAAGAAAAGAACAGTCTTCAGCCTTTAATAATTATTTTAGGAGCTGACACTTTTAATATAACAGATTACTACATATATATTCACAATACCCTGTATAAGACGACTTCTTTCATCAAAGCATTAGATCTGTGCTTTAAACAATTCCATGTATTTGATTTAAAATATCCCGTAGAATGTCAATTGATATGGACCTTTGTCCAAAAATATTTCTATGAAATAATTACAGAACATGATATTAAAAGTTCCAAACTGCATACTTTTATATCTGACTTAAGTCGACATAAGTAAAATTAGAATAATAGATCGTAAAAACATATTAATTTTATATTTGATTCAATCTTAAAAATGAATTATGTTTGCTTTTTGTGTAAAAAATTGTTTACAAACTTTGAATTATTTGGGAAACATTTACGATATTTGCATAGATTAACAGCCGATAGTATATATAAATGTGGGGATGCAAATTGCTCTCAATCTTTCACAACCTACAGAAGTTTCGCAAGACATATGAAACAAAAATTAAAAAATGGTGAAGAAAATACTTCTGAAATTCAGTCGTATAGTCCTACATCACCAGAAAATAATATTATAAATACAGAAAGTTTAAAAAAATTAAAATGATCGAGCTTTCAGACTGATAAGTCTGATGATAATTTTAATGCTAGTTCTCATGATTTAATGAAGCTACCTCTCCAAATTACTTGCAAATATCTTAGTAAAAAAAACTTTACAAGAAAAGACGTTTTTGAGATTCAAAGTGATATTGAAAAATTGATAAAATCTATTGGTATATATATAGATTCTGAAGTAAGGTCTGTAGCGGATGATAATCCTAATCTCCTGAAAAATTTTGAAAAAGTTTTAGAGTTTTGTAATCAGCCATTCAGAAATATTGATACTGAATATAAGCTTACAAAATATTTACATGATAATGATTTGTATAATGAGCCAAAAGTTTGGTGCATAGATAAAAGAATATCGAATGTAATTCACAGGGGAAATAATGAAATAGATGAGACTTTGACTCAAATTGTTATAATGCCTCTTCGATACCAGTTCAGAAAACTTTTTGAAATTCCAGGTATCTTCAAATCAACTTTAGCTTACACCAATAATTTAATGTCTTCTGAAAGTGTATCCCACTTTGTAAATGGTAATCTTTGGGCTAAGAAACGATCAGCTTTCAATAATAATGAAATCGTGTTACCTTTTTTTATATACTTGGATGATTTTGAAATAAACAACCCTCTGGGGTCTCATTCCAAATCTCTTATGGGGATATACTATACCTTTCCAACCTTACCACCTTCATCCAAATCAAAAGTAGACTTAATTTTCTTAGCAGCTGTATTAAACACAGAGGATGTTAAATCCCTTGGAAATAATAAATGCTTATTCAAATTAGTAGAAGAAATAAATCATTTAGAGAAAATAGGAATTAACATTAACACAGATGAAGGTCCATATAATGTACATTTTATATTAGGGTTAATTCTTGGCGACAATCTCGGACTTAACAGTGCACTTGGTTTTGCAAAATCTTTTACAGCAAATTCGTATTGTAGATTTTGTAAAACCGATAAAAGCGAAACTAAGTATATGGTAAGGGGAAAATAAAAATTCCTCTAGAACACTGTTGAATTATAATGATGATGTTTCTATAGCAAACACATACTTAACCGGAATAAGAGAGGCCTCTGTATTAAATTTCATAAATTCATTTCATGTAGTTGAAAACTATGCGGTAGACTTAATGCATGACATATTCGAAGGAATATGTCATTACAATTTAGGACATGTAATTGCTTACTGTTTTGAACAAAAATTTTTTGATTTGGAAACGCTTAATTTCAAAGTACAAAGCTTCAATTATGGTGAATCCGAAATTGGAAATATTCCTGGCCTTATAAAAAGGAACATATAATTAAAAAAAAATTTTAAAATGTCTGCTAGGGAAATGTGGAACTTTGTCCATTTTTTCTCTTTGATTTGTGGAGATTTAGTTCCAGAGAATGATAAAGTTTGGTTATTTTTTTGTAACTTTGTGAATCTAGTTGATCTATTATTGTCGTCAGAATTCAATACCTTGCAATTAGCCAAATTAAATGACTTAATATTGTATCACAATACAAAATATGTTGAATTATTTATTGACACATTAAAGCCCAAACATCATTTTTTAGTGCACTACTGCAATATCATTGAAATGTCGGGGCCTTTAAAAAATGTTTGGACATTTCCATTTGAAGCTAAACATAGACAGTTAAAAACATATTTGCGAAATATTAATTCAAGAAAGAATACATTAGTGTCAATAGGTATTAAAATGGCTTTAACTTTTACTTATGAAATTTTGACATTCGATAATCTTAAATGGAGTACCACTGATAAAGGGGTATGCGTGAAATATACTTGCAATTTTCACTTAATAAAAAGTATAAATGAAGCGTTTGTATCAGATAGCTGTATATCATTGAAGTCAGTAAATATTTGTGGAACAATATACAAAGCAAAGTATTATATTACAAAAAAAAATCAATGCCGATTTATTTAATTTATATCAGATAATTGATATAATTAATAAAACCAATAAAATATACTTTTTATGCGAAGAGGTAGCAATTACTTCATATGATAAACACCTAATAGCCTATATCGTAGGAAATAATACCAAAAATTATAAACTAATTTCTAGTGATGAAATTAAAGTGCCACCAATTCATGTATATTATTTTACCACGAAGTAATAGGGTCATAAGATTGAAGTGCAATTAACTATTATTTTCTAATGTACAAATCTAAAAATTAATTTGAATAAAAATACTTTTACTATACATATATGTGTTTTCATACCACAGTTATTCGATTTCCTAATATATTTCCCTACACCTCAAAGCCCTTTTTTGCATGCATTAATAAAGTATGCATTTACAACAGTTATTGTAGTAAATCTCATTCTCTGATCATAATAAATACAAACAGTGGATCTTCTGAAAAAGTGAGCAACGGTTTTTTCTCGAAACACCAGCAATTGAAAAAACTTAGGAAATTGTTTAAAATTTTTTAGCAATTGCTTGAAAATTTTGAAGAAAATCATCCTTATTTTTTTTAAATAAATTCATTCAAGTTCATGTAAGAAAAAAAAAACATATATAATATACAAAAAAAAAACATTAAATGAAATCAATTTAATTCGTAACTAAAAAAAAACCAAAATTGAACGAAAAAGTCATCATTATTACAATGAAAAAAATATACAAATTTCAAGTAACTTTTTACATTAATAATAACAGAAAATACGTTATAACAAATGAGCTGTCTTATACTTTCAAGGTCCTAAAATCATAGAATTAAAGTCTTGTTTTCTTAAGTCTGTATGATTTTTGCTTGGATAGAACGAAACATTTTCATTATGTTAAGAAAATCGGGGCATTTTATTTAATGAAATTATTTGCTTGTTCCAGTGATTACTTAATGTCGTTAGTTTCAAGCAAATTTAAGACAAATTGATGAAACTCTTACTTGGTTCAATAATATACTGGCATTGTTAAATCAGTAAGCAATATTTCATCATAACAGCGTTTTGTTTACATAAGCTCTAAATCATTGCAAAATTCGTTGATTTTAATGTAAATTTACTTAAAACTGCAATAGATTTTTCTGAGTGTACTTTGGGCCCATCTAAATTGTTAATGTTATATGAATTATCGTCGGATTTTTCGTCATTAAGAAGCTCTTCAGTATTATTTAAATCATTATATTCCATTGTAAACGCTGCTGGATGAAAACGGAGAGAATGTCTTTTGAATCTCCAAAAATTTGAAAACTTTTGCCCACATGAAGGAATTTCACACTTATAAAAGTTTGTACTCCCATTTTTCATTTCATGTACAATTTTGTAATGTTTAAATAATGCTTTTAACAATAAAAAAGATGCTCCACATTTCATACATTTCATTCTGACAGAAGCTCTAGCGATTTCTATGTTAAAGCGAAAAGTAATATATCATGTATATAATAAAATAATCCATAACTTAATAAACAGAGATTAATCAACAAAAAAAATGTTTATAACTTTTGTAAACTAAGTGTAATTATGAGAAATACAGGAAAACATTTGAAATATACATTGTCTCGCCGTACAAATATTACTTCTAAATAACGAATCGTCATATTCGCATAAGCAACACTCACCTGATTTTCAACAAAGCCGCAACCAATAAGAAATATATTTTAAACAAATCTGCCACAATTAAATATGCCAACAATATTACACAAAACTTCTTTTCACATATAAAATAACTACTGTTTTCCACGCACGTTCACTCTTCAAGAAGCCACGCTTGACAATGAAGAAACTAAATGATCCCAACATCAGTAAACTTGAAGTTTTACATTAATTCAATGAAATTTTCGTTAACGTAAGGAACATTTTCGTGAAGCAAAGAGAGCCTTACTTTAATATAATGAAAGTTTTCGTAGTTCTACGAAAAAAATGCGTTGACACAACGAAAAATTTACGTTAGTTATGTTTTGTAGCACTCTTATAACGTGATGGTAATTGGTAAGCATTTCTATTTGCGGGTGAGGAAAGAGAGGAAGTGAAGCGTGTCCACTTATTTCATGTTTGTTGTTGTTATAACAAACATACTGCCATGGCTCCACTAAACTAAGAGCCGATTTTAGATTCCTGATGTTATTTCAATATCTTGTTAGTCATAATTAAGTGTACAGGCCATGTATATTCTTATCTAAAAACTATTTAATGTTGGTTAAAAATGAATATACTCATTGCAATGTATTAAAATAACTTCCATTGGTATATTAATTAATAAAATTTTAAAGCTTATCAACTTTTTAAAAAAACATTTAGGTTTTTAAAAAAGCGAGTCAAATAGCGTTTTTCTTTACTTCGTACTTATTATATTCGAAGAAATAATATCATTTACATGAAAATTGATAGGAAAAGTTTCCTAAATATAAGGTAAACACTTTTGTTATTTCAACGAAAAATTACTTTACACAAAATTTAAAGAAAAGTTACTTCAAATCTACGAAAACTTCTTTGTATTATGCTTTAGTGTAAACTTTTCCTGCTATCAATGTATAATTTCATAACATTGAACTAAAGAATAATTAAGGAACTTGCATTCGTTAAGATAACGTAATATTCATTGAATGACATTTACGAAAAACAAATACTTTCATTATATAAAAGAACATTTTCTTTGTAACAAAGAAATTGAATTAAAAATTGCGTTTCGTTAATAATACGAAAGAATTTTTTTTTGTGTGTACAGTTTCATAACGACCGCTTGATTTCAGACGCGGAAATGGCAATAGAAAGGCCTGTCTTGCTGTCTGTAGCTCCTGGCTAATTCGATTAAATCCCACGTGTTCTTCGATGAAAGCAGACAAATAAGAAATTAATTTTCGTTTTTCGATATCAGTCAACATACCTTGACGCTCTATTCTACAAGAAGAATATCACCATATGACTTCGTGCTTGCTCTTCAGGGTGCTAAAATAAACAGAATATAACTGTCACTATAGTCTAATAGAAAATCTTATCCTAACATCAGATGTCACATTAAGGACTGGTCCAATTGCAGCATTACATCTTTTCAACGTTGACTCTGTCAATAAAGCAGGCTGCTGAAAAGGTACTTTCAAATAAAAGAGCAAAATTATTACATTATTTGTAATCCTACCAATTTTTTAGCATTCAATAATGCTATAGTATTCAATTAAAAACGCATTTGATCTTGTGTATTATCTAAATATTCAACTAGAACTGACAAAGAAATCTTTAAAGATAACGCAGTTCCGGTAAGAGGGTATTATACTTATTTAGAAATTCTGAGATGATACCACCCTTGTAAATATACTTCGGTTTTTTTCTTCTTTCACAAAAACTTCAGGAGTCATTTATTTCCCAAATTCACTGTTTTAATAAACGAACCTGATGGTTGATTTTTTTTTAAACTCATTATTAAATAATCAATTCTTCGTTTTAGCTTTACTATAAAAATTGTTGTTTTAGTTTTAATATAATTCACGTTTTATTTTTAATAAAAATTCTCGTTTTAGTTTTTAACATAAATTCTCGTTTTAGTGTTATATACTGTACAGAAAACAAATTAGTCCAGTCTTTTTAAAATTAACTAGTGACTGTCGTCATAATAAAATTCTTTTTGAAAACAATTTAAAAACCTGGCCTTCTTAAAAAAAAAACATTTCGAAAACGCAGTGTTAACGAATTAATTTATTACGTAATAATTTTGATTGTGGAGTAGCGCCAGAGGAACCGGAGGAGTGCGTAAACATAATTAATAAGAGCGATATGTGTAAGTCGTCACACCGGTTATTACACAATATAAGGATTAAAAACTAGGAAACACTACAAATAAGTTTTTTTTTGTCATATAACCTCACATGAAAACACAAAATCCATATATATTTCAATTCCATTTTCTCACGTACAAATTTTTGCAACTTCTCTATTTTACGCACTTTTTCGTATTCATACGTTATAAATATACCGGCGTACATCTTAAATCCTGACATTCTCTTTACTCATACTGCGAATGAAATAAATGCATGTTCAAACTCATCGATAATTAATAGCAAGGTCTTATTCATACAAATATTTATCTTAACATGGTATGAAATATGAGGAAGTTGTAGTATAAATGTCGACTAGTTGCAAGCAAGGAGGTCCGTTAAACAGTTTTCCAAAAAATATTACTTATCAGAAAATTTATACATAGATAAGATAGGAAACTTGTGTGAAAGTTCTAGTTATAGAATTTTGGAATAAAAATTATACATCTATATAATAACTTAATTCTATAAAAGTTTATAATATTCACTTGATAAATTTAATTATGAGTTTCATAATTTGGTATATATATTTCATATACATTTTATCCCTATTTAACATAAAAAGTTTATACATTTTTTTCATTTTATCAAATTTGATATTAATTTTGTTATACATAAAAGCTATAACATAAAAAGAATATATAAAATTTAAAATTTACACCAATATTTTTAACTGTGTACGTAAACTGCTGAATTTAGTTAATTTTTAGGGTTCCGTAACCTCAGAGGGTAAAAACGGAACCTTTAGAAGATCCCTCTTGCGTCCATCCCTTTCTCTGTCAAATACGTTTTTCTCGAAAACGACGTGATGTAGGATTTTGAAATTTGGCGAAATGTAAGGTTTCGTGATACGCACATATTTCGACAGTCAAAGATTATGACATATTTGTTTTTGTTTTTTTTTTTAATTTTTAATTGGGGTGAGTTGGACCCGTCAAAAAAATTGTGTTTCGTGTGGGGTATCGTACTTTCAAGGATTAAGAAAAATTCCAAATATTTGATGAATTGATTATAAATAATATGTACGAAAAAGTACCGGCCCCTCATGATCTTTCTGAAACTAAGATTTTGATATTAAGTATAAAAGATATTAAGTATATAAGACTTTTTTCGCCAGTCTCATAATTGCTGAAAAAAATTGTTTTTGTATTAGCTTATAAGACAACTCTTACAAATACAGCTCTTATAAAGGGCTTTCCAATAAGAGGTGTTATTTTAATTAGCCCGCTATTTCGGTAGATGTCACTTTTGGAGCTGTAATTTTTTGACATTTGACAAGTAGAAACTACGCCATTAATAAAAATGGAACGATACACGATTCAACAACGCATTGAAATTATTAAAATTCACTATAAAAATGGTGAAAATGTGGCAGAGACGGTTCGTAAAACTCGAACATTTTTGGGTCGTCGTGAAGCACCTTGTCGGACCGCAATACAGAAATTGGTAGAAAAATTCGAGCTGTCGGGACAAGTTAGTGATGTGAAGAATAAAACCCGTGCACGTCGCTCAAGAACAGCCAAGAATATTGCTGCTGTAGCCGAAAGTGTTGAAGAAAACCCAGGTTTGTCCATTCCTCATCGTTCTTTGGAATTAGGCATTCCACAAACGTCATTACACCGTATTTTGTATAAAGATTTGGGTCCTAAGGCTTATAAAGTTCAGTTAACACAAGAACTCAAGCCGGCCGATCATCAACAACGTTGAGCCTTTGCTGATTGGGTCCTTGAAATGCATGAAAATTATCCGGAATTCCATCGAAAACTCATCTTGAGTGATGAGGCCCATTTCCACCTCGATGGCTTCGTCAACAAGCAAAATTGTCGCATCTGGGGCTCGGAGAACCCAAGAGTTATTGTTTAAAAGCCTCTCTATCCTCAACGTATGACTGTTTGGTGCGGTTTATGGTCCCGCGGGGTTAATGGACCTTACTTTTTCGCAAATGAGGCTGGAGCAACGGTTACGGTGAATGGATTGCGCTATCGACAGATGATTAATGATTTTTTATGGCCAGAATTGGATGGTATTGATCTACACAACGTTTACTTTCAACAAGACGGCGGCGCTACGTGCCATACAAGCAACGAAACCATTGATCTTTACGGGAAAAGTTTCCGGACCGTGTTATCTCTCGAAGAGGTGATCACAATTGGCCACCGAGATCTTGTGACTTAACCCCTTGCGACTTCTTCCTTTGGGGCCACGTGAAAGAGAAGGTCTACGCCAACAGCCCAGCGTCGATTCAAGACCTCAAAGATGGAATTCGTGAGCTATCGAGGACATAGGGCAGTCACTTTGCGATTTGGTTATGGAAAATTTCATGAAAAGGATATGGTCCTGCAGCGTGGTCGTGGTGGTCATTTGGCTGATGTTATTTTCCATTATTAACGGCATACCTTCCTCTTTATAATGAAATAAAGATCCGATTTATCTCAAAAAATGGCATTTTGGAAAACCCTTTAGGATCGCTCTCTCTTGAAATTGTAATTTTTCAATTAAATAATTACTTCAACTGAAATTTAAGGTTCTTGTGTCAGCGTCCTCTTAACTTATATCCATAAAAAGTAAAATTTAATACGTGTACAAATTAGAGTATCATTAAAACTTTTGACTCCACTACCACCACAAATTATCCAACAAAGAAAAATATTTTAGATTTATAACACAGAGTGAAATTTACGTGCCAAAAACAGACTAACGTCAGAGATTGTGGTGTTATACTATGTATATTCATTTGAAAGCTTTGCGGCTTTCGCGACAGATGTTGTACTATAAAGCTATCAAGAGAACTTTGAATCTTTCAAGGGAGCCTTTAGCTATCAAAACTTTCTTGGAACACTTAAGAAAAGTCATGAATAACCTCGTGAAGTATCTAAAAGTAAGCCCAGAGGATCCAATACCGTAATATAATTGAGGTGAAAAATAATAAATTGCACCGACCAAGTCTGTTTAGCGTTTTTGAAAGCAGAAAATGCGTTGCGTTGCGTTCATCAACCTGTCATAAGTTCAGATGTGAAGCATGAAGGTCTACGAAATGTTACAGTGTGATTTTATAGTGGCCTAAATCCTCTCCCACAGACCGAAATGTCCCATTGATTATGCAATTTGATATTCTTATGCCACAAATGCATGACTGTAAGAACTCTAAGTTCATTCAGATTCCGATAAACCTGCACCAAAAATATTTCTAACAGATAACTTATTTCATACATATAGGAGACTCCGTAGCCTTACAACCTTTGGATTAGGAATGGTGCCATATGAGCCTTACAGCAATAACACATACTTACTTATTCGCTGAGGTAAGCCAGAAACCTGCATATTGACAAAAATAGACATTGATTTGATGTCTAATTTCAGCACAAAGTTCCTAAAATCAAATCAAATGGAATTACACGAGAGTACCATGGCACCATATGAAAAACTGGTGTTGATGACGTGTTGGTTTTTTTTACGAAAATAATAGTCACGTGAGCTAAAATTCTGAACTTTTAACTTTTTTGAGCCTTAACTCCGAAACGAAGGGGACGATGGGAAGCTTCAATGATTATCTATGCATTGACAAATCATTATCCAGCATGTACCACCATACACAAGATATAGAGTGATTCTTAAAAATTTCAGAAAAAAATCTTTCCCTCCCCCCCCCCCCCCCCCCCCCTTCCGAACTACCTTTGCTTATTTTACTGAGACATATGGAAAACGCTCGACTCCATCAAAAGTGAACCCATTATTAGGGCCCAGAAGTAGAAATACGAGTCTCGCCGTTGACCACATTTACTTTACTCTAATTTCCAAATACATAGAAATATATGTAGGTTTCATATACATATATGTACATAGTTGAATGAATTTTTATTGAATCAAATCGAAGTAAAATTTCAAAATAATTTTCTGAGCATGCATTAGGCGAAGAAAAAAAAAACAAACATCAACCCATTCCATATACATTCAAACAAACAAACATATTTGTATAAATCTTTCGCATAAAGTAAGAAGAAGTGATTTACATAAAATTGTCTAAAATTAATAATATTATGCAAAATATTTGCATAAGGAGTAAATCTTTATGGGGCCCTTCTTAATTTATAGCATTCATTAAAACTATCCATTTTGTGGCACACGTTTATCAGCACAACATTTTCGTTACGTTCTAAACGAAACAAAGGTTCTCTCCTCCTATATCTCCTAACACAATTATTTCGTTGAAAATTCAATTAGAAAGTTTAACAGCATTCTCCTCGGGATGTTTTTGTGGGTTTATAATTCAACTAGGAAAATTAAGTGATACTATAGGGATAGAATGATATTTTTTCTTCGATGTGTCTGTTCATCGTTCTTATGCCAGCTAGCTAAGACTTTAGTATTTTCTCCTTTGTACAAATAGATGCATAGCTTAATTTGATTTGCAATCATGTTGGATATTTAATGTTTGAATGGCGACAATTATATTCTGATCCTATAGTTAAGGAAAAAAAATTTACTTTTAAGTATGAAATGTTTAAAGAAAAAAGAAAAATCGTTTAATCGCAGGACAAGGCGGCCCATTGTACTAATAACCTGCTAAGTACAGTTTAAAATATATTAGGACTATTCCCAAAAATCTAGGTTATACTCCCTAAAATTTAGGGAAAAAACCTACATTTTACGGAATATTACTAATCTTATCGAAAAATACCTAAAGCTTTGTGGCAACAATTTTTGCAATTTTTTACTGTGTAGGAGAAGCTGTAAGAGTTGGAAGAAAACTAAGTAGGAGGAAAAACGCAAGACCATGGCGAATTATAATTCGAACCCATAGGCCGCAACCCCAGGGATGGTTCTCAGAGCGTTTGCCAACTACTGAAGCCACGCAATTAAAGTACACTCCGAGATTTTGAGCCTTGCATACATATGGAACATTGATGCCATTAGTGAGAATTTCCGACAGTGAAGACGAACCAATACTCTGGAATTTATTGGGTGTAAGGCTAAGAACAATATCAATCTATCAACAGTAAATCCTGCGAGGTCACAATTAATACAGCTTACACAATCTGCCATAAGACAACTGAAATAAATCTGGACGTCATCCGCATACAGGTGAATTTTGCTGAATCACTATTTTAACTTAATTCAAGAAGGTTACGTTTTCTTCCAGGGACCGAAAATAACTGGTATTTTGAAAATTTTAAACAAAAAACGCTGGAATAAATTATGATCGTGGAATTTAGTGGAATATACCAAAAGATGTCTCGTGAAATCCGTTTCGATTCCTGTAAAGCTTTTGAAAATTTAATAAAAAAAAAAAAACTAAAAAAACTAAGCTGGAAAGGCTTATTATTTTTTGTGACAAAAATAAAAACCCAGGTTGACTTTTTATTTTTTTGAGCTGGAAGTAACACGTTTTGAGGCCGGAAGTATAAAAAGCCAAGCTGGATTCTTATTT
This sequence comes from Dioctria linearis, assembly GCA_963930735.1. Lineage (NCBI taxonomy): Eukaryota > Metazoa > Arthropoda > Insecta > Diptera > Asilidae > Dioctria > Dioctria linearis. The sequence goes on along the minus strand of OZ005743.1, from coordinate 39,891,607 downwards.
TCAGGGTCCGAACCAGTTATGCATTTTTACGAAAAAAAGATTAATTCCTGCCCGGTAATAGTTTTAATGCTAGAAAAGCAAGCGCAATGGCTTGATAATTTTTTTCAGTAAAAATATAAAAAGCGAGCCCGCCTTTTTATTTTTTCTAGCCGAAAATGCTACTCGGCTTGAAAAAATAAGAAACCAGCTTGGCTTTTAATACTTTCTTGTAAACATAACCAGCTTCAAAACCTGTTATTTCTGGCTCGAAAGACAAGCTTGCTTTTTAATTTTTGCCAGATAAAATAATAAGCCTTTCCAGCTTATTTTTTTTAACCTCAAACTAGTATCGGTCAGGAACAACAAGTAAAGTAAGCTTCTTTCGTAAAAAGTCATAGCTTGTGCGAGTAGTTACGCTATGGCGTTTCTGGCGCACTTTTTCCATACAAAAAGTGTCCGGAAAATTCCAACTATTTTGGTGATTCTGGATCGGATTCTGGGCCACTGAGGGGGATTCCGTCTAGTGGTCTACATCACAGGGCCTGCCTGGGGGAATTCCTTCCTACCGTCTGGCTGACCAGGGGATGATATCAACTGATTAGCTGATCCCCGTCAGCTGTTCAAGCTCTTGCCTTGCCTGATTTTTTAATAAATTGAGGTACGGTGAGCAATTTTGAGGTGGTTCTGAGGCCGCTTTTGTACTGAAAATTTGGCATCTTGTGAAGGGGGCGGGAAGCTTTATTAGTGGAGGTTGCGGGTTAAGTTTGATCTGGTCTTGGAGGCTACAATTTGACCTTGAGGTGCCCCTCTTGTGTCTGGGCACTGGAGGCTGAGAGCTTTAGTGGCCATATCTGATACTATGACTAGGACTGTCTGGGGTGTGTTGGACTGGGCTACGTTACCTGTACCAAGGCTTGGGTAGAATGTGTGCGGCTTAAGTAATGATGTGAAATACTCTAAGCGAATTTATATCGGGGACTGTATACTTGTCAGCTTGAGTTTGGTTTCAGTCATTTACTTTAGTATGAGTGCCTGTGGTATGTTGAGTTGGGCTACTTGGTGGCTGAGGAAACGTTACCTAGGGCGTGTGTGGATGTGTGCAGCTGGTGGATAAGAAATGTTGTGAAATTAGTGTAATTAGTATTAGTAATAATTCAAGTTAACCCTACAATATGCCAATATATTCTAGAAGGTGCCAGTGGGGGTCTTAGTTCTAGAGGTGGACAAAATTTTCATCAGAAATCCTCCACGGGCTATGGGTATCGAGATATTAGCGATCTTATCTTTGCTGGTATAATTAATAGTAGTAATAATTCAAGTTAGTCCTAGGATATTTTTTGTTCATGCCAATAGTATTAGTACTAGGGATGGTATAAAATTTTCATCAGAAATCCTCTATGGTTCAAGATATTAGCGATCTTACCTTCTCAGGTGATATATCTAAAAATAGATCAGGTGAAGCTGGTTTGGGGGTGAATGTACATAGGTAGATATGTTGACTGAGATATGTTATGGAAATTAGTAAATGCCTAATTTTGCTCTTCAGGTGTAACACTTCTAATTTGATTCTTTTCATAAACAAATTATCACAGTTCAGTAAAGTAAACACATTCGCAGTCGAATAATGTAAACAAATTCGCACAGCAGCCGAGTAAAGTAAACAAATTGGGTGATTTATGAAAGATTCCTAATTTCTTTAGCTGAAAACAAGAGCAACCGATATTAATCTGTAGGATATGATGTCTTAGATGAGTAGTGGAAGTTATAATTGAAAATTTCTTTTGCTGAAAAAACAACAACAACAACAATAACGTAAGTTGGGGATTAAAAATATCTTATAAACAAGACGGATCATGCTATGATATTCGATATCTAAAAATAGATCACGGTTGCTCGAATGTTAAGATACATGAAGTAATGGAAATTAAACCCTAATCAGTAAATTTTCGATGCAGGAGTGTGTAAGTGTGTATGTGTGTGTGTGTGTGTATTGAAAAAATCTTAGGTTTTATGAAAAATTGTTTTTTTATTTTCAATAAAATTTATTTTTGGGCAGGTTAAATTTAAAGCTTTGATCACCTATGATATCAATGTAGGGGGATACCTACTAATATAATATGAGACTTAGATGAGTAGTGAAAGTTTTATTGGTATAGTAAAAGACTTTGCATCAAATTTTTGGTGATAAGGTGTAATGGCATGACCAGTGTTGCTACATGAAATCTTTCTAGAGGAACTTGTTAGCCTAGCATGAAAGTGGTTTGAGCAGCCACATCTGAAAAAATTACATATTATCATTAGCTTGAGAGTGGGTTAATTAAAAGCATTAACGAGCTATCATATTAATGTAGGATGATATGTCGACTTAGATGAGTAATATAAATTAGTAATATAACTTCTTGCTTAAACAAATACATTCGAATAAAATAAACAAATTGATTTTGGTTTTTTTGTGTCTGGGGCTGGTGAGCATTGGAAGGTTGCAGAGTTATTTACCATGATATCATAGTTCACATGAAGCTGATAAGAATATGATATTTTTATCTTCATACTATTGGGGCAGGTGCATTGTTTACTTAACATTAAGTTGAGAGTGGGTCAAATTAAACGCTTTGATAGAAGAACGCTGTGTTATAATATTAATGTGGTATGATATGTTGTCTGAGGTGAGTAGTGGAAGTTGTATGGGAGCTATGAATACGCAGTAAAATCCTAATCAGCAATCTCGCTGGATATTTGATAATTCTCCAAGTCCATAGTGAAGATCGTGATGGGGGGTTGAGAGTAGGTACTGTAAGCTATGTATTACGTTAAAAGTTTTGATGGATGGTATTTGGTATTTATCTCCTCGAAATAGTGTTGTATGAGTATCAGAAAGGCCGAAAAAAGTTGATAATGCTTCAAGTTCAATAGTGTAGACCCCGATGTTGAGAGTGGGTGTTTGGAATGATATAATTCTAGTAGGATATGGAAGTATTATTTATTCATCTTTATATCTTACCAAGTCTGAAAAAATTACATAATATGATTAAGATTACATAAGGAAAGTAGGTTCACTTCATCTGCAAACAACAAATATGGCTGAAAGCGACACACGGTGTGAGCAATAATCATTCTTGCTTCAATTATCACTATTAAGCGATGTGTGCCGCAGAAAATATATTAAGTCTAGCCTAGTCTAAAATATGTATTGTAAATAAAAATTGTATCATTGTTATAATGCCATTTATTGAAATAATTAGTTTTAATTGTATTATAGCTTAAGTCTAAAGTCGTTTTTTCTTTAGTTCAGCAAGCCAAGATTTCATAGATATAGATTGATCCTTATAATGAATATTCCTTATGCCTTTACACCAATGTGGTTTAAAAGGTTCGTGGTGCACCATTTTCACAAATAACATCTCTCCATCTTTACTTTTTGCGATCTTTGTTGGAATATCCTGATTTTTCGACCTGTTGGTAGGGGACACTCGACTCGTTTTTGGATGAAAAACTTTCTTCTTTATTTCTGGAAAGCATCGATTTCATATATGTATGTAGACTGAGCCTTATATGAATATTCTTTACTCCTTTCATCCGTAGGCTTTAGAAGGTTTGTAGTGTCCTTAGAGCTCACGTTGAAATTATTGCGTAATTAGCTTGCCAAGAAACAGTGATCTGTTTGGGTAAAGAGCAAAATATCAATTGGAAAAACAAGTTATGAAACCACTATTTATATGTATTTGGCACATTGTCTTGACCTCTGACATCATCTTGACGTATGAGGCCAACCGGAGGTGAGGTCAAATAACAGCTTAACAGCTTTTGAAACAGCTCTGATAACAGCTTAACAGCTTTTAAACAGCTCTGATAACAGCTTAACAGCTTTTAAAACAGATCTGATAACAGCTTAACAGCTTTTAAAACAGGTCTGATAACAGCTTAACAGCTTATAAAACAGGTCTGATAACAACTTAACAGCTTTTAAAACAGCTCTGATAACAGCTTAACAGCTTTTAAAACAGGTCTGATAACAGCTTAACAGCTTATAAAACAGGTCTGATAACAGCTTAACAGCTTTTAAAACAGCTCTGATAACAGCTTAACAGCTTTTCAAACAGCTCTGATAACAGCTTAACAGCTTTTAAACAGCTCTGATAACAGCTCAACAGCTTTTAAAACAGCTCTGATAACAGCTTAACAGCTTTTCAAACAGGCCTGATAACAGCTTAACAGCTTTTAAAACAGGTCTGATAACAGCTTAACAGCTTATAAAACAGGTCTGATAACAGCTTCACAGCTTTTAAAACAGCTCTGATAACAGCTTAACAGCTTTTAAAACAGGTCTGATAAGAGCTTAACAGCTTATAAAACAGGTCTGATAACAGCTTAACAGCTTTTAAAACAGCTCTGATAACAGCTTAACAGCTTATAAAACAGCTCTGATAACAGCTTAACCGCTTTTAAACAGCTCTGATTACATCTTAACAGCTTTTAAAACAGCTCTGATAACAGCTTAACAGCTTTTCAAACAGCTCTGATAACAGCTTAACAGCTTTTAAACAGCTCTGATAATAGCTTAACAGCTTTTAAAATAGCTCTGATAACAGCTTAACAGCTTTTAAAGCAGGTCTGATAACAGCTTAACAGCTTATAAAACAGGTCTGATAACAGCTTTTAAACAGCTCTGATAATAGCTTAACAGCTTTGAAAACAGCTCTGATAACAGCTTAACAGCTTTTCAAACAGCTCTGATAACAGCTTAACAGCTTTTAAAACAGCTCTGATAACAGCTTAACAGCTTTTCAAACAGGTCTGATAACAGCTTAACAGCTTATAAAACAGGTCTGATAACAGCTTAACAGCTTTTAAACAGTTCTGATAACAGGTTAACAGCTTTTAAAACAGCTCTGATAACAGCTTAACAGCTTTTAAACAGCTCTGATAACAGCTTAATAGCTTTTAAAACAGCTCTGATGACAGCTTAACAACTTTTCAAACAGGTCTGGTAACAGCTTAACAGCTTATAAAACAGCTTTTGCAGCTCATTCACAAATAGAAGGGCAGATCCTAGAGTAGTCAGCGTCAAATTGATGCCACGCGTCAAATATCTGTTTCAAGCGTCATCCAAGACCAGGCACCCACCACCACAACCAATACCACCACCACCCAACAGCACCACCCACCACCACAACTACCACCACCCACCACCACCACTCACCACCACCACCCGCCACCACCACCCGTTGTAGTGGTCAATCATTATTCGGCAGTTCCGGACTTAGTATGGGAAATTGAATAAAACGAAGGCCATTATAAATTGAAAAATATTAACATTTAATTCTTAAGGCATCATTCTAGATTAACATTTAATTCTTAAGGTATCATTCTATATTAGGCTTCCTTAAATCGGTTACCCTATATTTATAATATTTTCCTTTATTTTACAATAGTGTATATCATCTTATACTATAATACAATTAAAACAAACTATTTCATTAAATGGTGTTTTAGCTATAATACAATTTTTATTTACAATACATATCTTAGACTAGTCTTAGATTATATGTTTTCTGCGGCACACATCGCTTAATAGTGATAATTGAAGCAAGAATGATTATTGCTCACACCGTGTGTCGCTTTCAGCCATATTTGTTGTTTGCAGATGAAGTGAACCTACTTTCCTTATGTAATCTTAATCATATTATGTAATTTTTTCAGACTTGGTAAGAAATAAAGAATATAAAGAATAAATAATACTTCCATATCCTACTAGAATTATATCATTCCAAATACCCACTCTCATCATCGGGGTCTACACTATTGAACTTGAAGCATTATCAACTTTTTTTCGGCCTTTCTGATACTCATACAACACTATTTCGAGGAGATAAATACCAAATACCATCCATCAAAACTTTTAACGTAATACATAGCTTACAGTACCTACTCTCAACCCCCCATCACGATCTTCACTATGGACTTGGAGAATTATCAAATATCCAGCGAGATTGCTGATTAGGATTTTACTGCGTATTCATAGCTCCCATACAACTTCCACTACTCACCTCAGACAACATATCATACCACATTAATATTATAACACAGTGTTCTTCTATCAAAGCTTTTAATTTGACCCACTCTCAACTTAATGTTAAGTAAACAATGCACCTGCCCCAATAGTATGAAGATAAAAATATCATATTCTTATCAGCTTCATGTGAACTATGATATCATGGTAAATAACTCTGCAACCTTCCAATGCTCACCAGCCCCAGACACAAAAAAAACAAAAATCAATTTGTTTATTTTATTCGAATGCATTTGTTTAAGCAAGAAGTTATATTACTCATCTAAGTCGACATATCATCCTACATTAATATGATAGCTCGTTAATGCTTTTAATTAACCCACTCTCAAGCTAATGATAATATGTAATTTTTTCAGATGTGGCTGCTCAAACCACTTTCATGCTAGGCTAACAAGTTCCTCTAGAAAGATTTCATGTAGCAACACTGGTCATGCCATTACACCTTATCACCAAAAATTTGATGCAAAGTCTTTTACTATACCAATAAAACTTTCACTACTCATCTAAGTCTCATATTATATTAGTAGGTATCACCCTACATTGATATCATAGGTGATCAAAGCTTTAAATTTAACCTGCCCAAAAATAAATTTTATTGAATATAAAAAAACAATTTTTCATAAAACCTAAGATTTTTTCAATACACACACACACACACACACACACACTTACACACTCCTGCATCGAAAATTTTCTGATTAGGTTTTAATTTCCATTACTTCATGTTTCTTAACATTCGAAGCAACCGTGATCTATTTTTAGATATCGAATATCATAGCATAATCCGTCTTGTTTATAAGATATTTTTAATCCCCAACTTACGTTATAGTTGTTGTTGTTGTTTTTTTCAGCAAAAAAAATTTTCAATTATAACTTCCACTACTCATCTAAGACATCATATCCTACAGATTAATATCGGTTGTTCTTGTTTTCAGCTAAAGAAATTTGGAATCTTTCATAAATCACCCAATTTGTTTACTTTACTCGGCTGCTGTGCGAATTTGTTTACATTATTCGACTGCGAATGTGTTTACTTTACTGAACTGTGATAATTTGTTTATGAAAAGAATCAAATTAGAAGTGTTACACCTGAAGAGCAAAATTAGGCATTTACTAATTTCCATAACATATCTCAGTCAACATATCTACCTATGTACATTCACCCCCAAACCAGCTTCACCTGATCTATTTTTTAGATATATCACCTGAGAAGGTAAGATCGCTAATATCTTGAACCATAGAGGATTTCTGATGAAAGTTTTATCCCATCCATAGTACTAATACTATTGGCATGAACAAAAAATATCCTAGGACTAACTTGAATTATTACTACTATTAATTATACCAGCAAAGATAAGATCGCTAATATCTCGAAACCCATAGCCCGTGGAGGATTTCTGATGAAAATTTTGTCCACCTCTAGAACTAAGACCCCCACTGGCACCTTCTAGAATATATTGGCATATTGTAGGGTTAACTTGAATTATTACTAATACTAATTACACTAATTTCACAACATTTCTTATCCACCAGCTGCACACATCCACACACGCCCTAGGTAACGTTTCCTCAGCCACCAAGTAGCCCAACTCAACATACCACAGGCACTCATACTAAAGTAAATGACTGAAACCAAAATCAAGCTGACAAGTATACAGTCCCCGATATAAATTCGCTAGGGTATTTCACATCATTACTTAAGCCACACACATTCTACCCAAGCCTTGGTACAGGTAACGTAGCCCAGTCCAATACACCCCAGACAGTCCTAGTCATAGTATCAGATATTGCCACTAAAGCTCTCAGCCTCCAGTACCCAGACACAGGAGGGGGCACCTCAAGGTCAAATTGTAGCCTCCAAGACCAGATCAAACTTAACTCGCAACCTCCACTAATAAAGCTTCCCGCCCCCTTCACAAGATGCCAAATTTTCAGTACAAAAGCGGCCTCAGAACCACCTGAAAATTGCTCACCGTACCTCAATCTATTAAAAAATCAGGCAAAGCAAGAGCTTGAACAGCTGACGGGGATCAGCTAATCAGTTGATATCATCCCCTGGTCAGCCAGACGGTAGGAAGGAATTTCCCCAGGCAGGCCCTGTGACGTAGACCACTAGACGGAATACCCCTCAGTGGCCCAGAATCCGATCCAGAAACCACCAAAATAGTTGGAATTTTCCGCACACTTTTTGTATGGAAAAAGTGCGCCAGAAACGCCATAGCGTAACTACTTGTGCGGTCCGTGTTTTCTTCTCATCATCGACACAAAATTGTTCAAATATAAATAATATATACTTTTGATGTGCTACTGGAAGTTTTTGAAAATACTTCTAAGTGGGAATGTACAACAAACTTAGCTAGAATATTTACAACTAATTCGCAAAAAAATTTATTCAGTATTTTCAGTATTGCTTACAACACCAACCAATCTAAATAAACCGAAACATAAAATAATAAACACCCAATCTACAATCTTAAATTTTTCCATCCGTCCGCTTTAGGTATAATAATAACCTTTTATCATATACTTCCTTAATTATGATTACTCTTTTATCGAACCAGATGGTGGGGTGGGGGGGGGGGCGGCCCGTTACGCGAAACATTAAATATAGTGATCAGTTCGAATCAAAGTTAGCATTAAAGCAAAAATATGGAATCTCATAAATTTTTCGGGTAAAAATTATCTAGTCTATGAAAACTTCATATGTTAGAATTTCCCTTGAAAAGTACTTCACTCTCACTTCTTCACTGGTTCTCTACGCTCTTTTTGTATATGCTTGGCAACCTCCACATTCTTACAGGCAAGTGCCCCCCCCCCCCCATTCTTCACCGCTCACTCACTTCAGTCTTTTGTTCATTGGTTCACTCCCTCTACTCTTTTTGTGTTCATTTTTGTTGGATATGGTAGGCAACCCCACCCTCTCGCCGCGGGCAAGCGTACCCCTGCCTCACCCGCACCTCCCCGGGACGCAACGCGTGCATCTATCCTTGGGCGCGGACGCCTAAACATGCACACGTGCCTCCAGTCTTTTGTCCATTGGTCCTCATATATAATACGAGTACATATATATAATAATTAACAAGTGAAAAAGCTAGAATTGGTCTAAGACCAATTCTTATGATACCCTAGATGAATGCCCGTATGAAATTTCGTATGGGTACCCATTTGCGCAATTTTGATTTTTGCAGTGATTTTTCGCATATATTTCTAGAACGGTTCGTCAGACAGAAAAAATAATTACAACCAATTTTATAGGATTTCATATTCTGAAGAAGTTTTTAGTACAATAAAAATGTCTTGGACTGATCGTTTTCACAGTATACATAAAAAACCTAATTTTTTATATGGCAACACCAAGAATGGGTTGCCCGATTTAGTGCATTTTTGAAGTTTTATTTGCTAGTACAATGAAAACGTCCACATACCAAATTTCAGCTCTCTACGGCAACTCGTTCTCAGGCAGTGTTCAAATATATAACGGAAAACGAAATTTTTGTATGGCAACCCCACGAAGGAGTTGCCTGATTTCTCTCATTTTCGAACTTAATTTTACTTTTTTTTTTAAAGTCCGTGTACAAAATTTCAGCTCTCTAAGTGTACGCGTTCTCGAGTTATCGTGCGCACGGACGGACGGACATGCAAAAATCAAAATAACTTTTAATATTATGCGTGGGTGTCCAATCCATTTTGCTCTACCATCATTATTTCGAGGTGTTACGAACGGAATGACAAACTTAGTATACCCCTTTAGATTTCATCTAGGGTATAAAAATAATATTAGAAGTTCTGTAGATTTGTATAGAGTAAAAGTGTGATCAGAACTAGAGTTAAAAAACCCGGAATATTTCGAGAGTATTCAGAATTTTCCGGGAGTTTTCTAGTCTTCTTGGGAATATTGACATTTTAGAAATTAAGTTTCCAAATTATATTTATAAATAAAGGAACTCTTCTTTTATCAGTGTATCTTTAATTGATAAAAATACTGCTACTACCTAGTTTCAACTCGGTTCGTACAAGGATGAACTCGCGTGTAAAAAAGCGGTTTCGGTGTTGTTATAATAATGCTGCACCTGTCATTCCAGCCGTCCATAGCGATCACAAGTGCTTCCGAGCTGTTCACTATTTGGGCTGTCTTTCTTTTAATGCGCTCATATTCAGGATCCAGGAAATTATTACTAATCATAAAAGGTAGTGTAACCATATCGGAGTGAGGTTATCGCATTATGCCAGAGCTTTGACTCCAACAGATTGAAAGGTACGCCATTTCTATTAGTCTAAGAGCCCGCAGTAAATGTTAGGTGTGAAATATAACCAAAAAATTCATGCAATATCGAAAAGAATCGTCCGGCAGGAAATCTCCGCGGCCTAAGTGAGTAATAGTATGTTGAAAACACCCTTTTTTTCAAAATTGAAATACTTATTATAACCACTCAATGCATGTCTTAAAAAACAGAGAGGTTTTCGCTGAGCACAAATATGTTGGTTCAAGATGTTTTGCGCGCGGCTAACCCTTGCCAGACGAAGTTAAAGTACTGCAAAATTTCAAACAAATCTTACAATTTCCAGCATTCGTGTTTTACATTTAGAAATGGTTTTTCCAATTCATACTTTTGATTCAAATATCACTGTCATATTCACTCTCATCTGATGAATCACAAGTGAGTACATCGTTTTCGTTTTCTTCATTTACATTAACTTTAAGGATATCTTGCAGTCTTTTCGGTGTGGCATTTCTCTCGAACCATTTAATTTTCGATTTATTTTCTGCTAACACCCAACCACTTTCTGTTGGTGATAATTTAATTTCTTCATTTTTCACCGCATTCTTCCATATACAACATATAATTGCTTCTGTATATTTGTTGCAACAGAACTGCTTTGTTTGGGAGTAGAAGACTTCCTTCGAAACCTATAATGGATAAAATTATAAGCAGTTTCCTGACATTTCCAAAGGTTCACAGAGAATCATTATATGTATGTAGAGATTGTACACGTATGATGTTGCATTTATCCTTATTGCAGAGAAATAGCTCAGTTGTCATAAGTCTACGGATACAGATGTAGTCATAATAGTGCTTTACAATCTGCATAACCTTAAAAATAATATAAAACTATGGATCGAAGTAGGAACTCTGTCTAAAAACACTCTTAGGTATATTGATGTTAATTTCATTTACCAAGAATTCGGACAAACACTTTGTGCAGCTCTACCTTCATTTCACAGCTTTACAGGATGTGACTATACTCCATCTTTTTTCAAGAAAGGAAAAAGAAAACCTTTTAAAATTTTGGAAAGTAGACCAGAATTGCAGTTGACATTTTCTAAATTTGGAAACGAAGTAGATCTTAATGAAGAAGATTATACATTATTAGAAAATTTCGTCTGTAGTATATACCGGATAAAAGCTCACGAAGTCCGATATGAAAATTTTTACAAATCCTGCAAGCCTACATCAGAAAGTGTTTTTAGAAATATCCTAAATAAGTGATATTTTTTTGAAAAGGTTCATGAGCTTCACTGCTACATTCACACTAATATTTCTTGTCACAATGAAAAATGAAGAAATTAAATTATCACCAACAGAAAGTAGTGGGTGTTATCAGAAAATAAATTGAAAATTAAATGGTTCGAGAAAAATGCCACACCGAAAAGACTGCAAGATATCCTTAAAGTTAATGTAAATGAAGAAAATGAAAACGATGTACTCACTTGTGATTCATCAGATGATAGTGAATCTGACAGTGATATTTGAATTAAAAGTATGAATTGGAAAAACGATTTCTAAATGTATAACACGAATGCTGGAAATTGTAAGATTTGTTTGATATTTTGCAGTACTTCAACTTCGTCTGGCAAGGGGTTACCCACGCGCAAAACGTCTAGGACCTGCATATTTGTGTTCAGGGATATTAGCTCTGTTTCTGAGCCGAATTTCATGTGGTTATATAGATTATTGGAAAATCTGAAATTTTCAGTACTTTAACTTCGTCTGGCAAGGGTTAGCCGCGCGCAAAACGTCTTGAACCTACATATTTGTGCTCAGCGAAAACCTCTCTGTTTTTTAAGACGTGCATTAAGTTGTTATAATAAGTATTTCAATTTTGAAAAAAAGGGTGTTTTCAACATACTATTACTCACTTATGCCGCGGAGATTTCCTGCCAGACGATTGTTTTTGACATTGCTCTTCCTTTAAATTAATACGTACGCATAAATTTGTTGGTTATATTTCACACTAAAAATTTACTGGGGGCTCTTGGTCTATATATGTGTCTCTCGTAAAATTCATATCAATTTCAGCTTTCTGTGCTGCACTCATTGTACTGCCTGTTAGTAGAACGTACACGCAAATTTGATTAAGTGACTGAAATGAATGCACTGGGTAAATTTGGATCAAGATCAGTGGTCTATTTCCTAACAACAAATCAACACTGTTCACTTTCTCTTACTTTCAAGAAACTACTACACTTATTTTTTAGATTTTCCCACTATTAAGATCACATTATGTATAAAAGTTATTAGGTCAACGATTCAAACGTATGGGGAAACACACTTACAGGATTGTTAATAATAGATATATAAATAGATATTCAATATATATAGGATTAATATAGAGCAAAAGTTAGAATAATTTAACTTCAAAACACTGGCACACTTGCTTAACTGAAATATCTCGAGTAATTGTATTAAGACAGAATTATATAAATTGTTGGGTTAGAGATCAACAAACACTAGAAAACACACTTATTGACACCGATTTATTATGTACGATTTCAGAAATAGATATATTGAGATAAGACTCAGTACATAAGTTTGGGTCAGAGATTTTTTGTATCACACTGAAAACACTTATTGGCAACAAGTTGTAATATAGGATCATCAAGAAGGTAATATAAATATATATGTAAAATAGATATGCATACGAAATGAATAATATATATATATAAGTCAAAATATGAATAAATAGTAAAATGTTACAAGTGACTGGTACTCACCGGTCTAGACCTTGGCACTTTAGGAATTGGTTTTAAGCTAATGTAAAGACCCTCTCTTCTAATATTTTGTTAGAACAATTCTTTATTCCCGTCGAGACCAGAAATAGAGTGTTAATATTAGTAATATGCTCTTAACTTCAGTCGAGACCCGAAGCAAGATTCTTTATTTCCGTCGAGACCAGAAATAAAGTGTTTTGTTAGTAAAAAATTATCTCAGTCGAGACCCGAGATTATATTCTTTAAGCCAGTCGAGACCCGACTTAAAGTGAATGTTAGTAAATATCTTAACTTCAGTCGAGACCCGAAGCAAGATTCTTTATTTCTGTCGAGACCCGAAGCAAGATTCTTTATTTCCGTCGAGACCAGAAATAATGTTTGGTTAATATAATTAATAATATTCTTTAAGCCAGTCGAGACCCGACTTAAAGTGAATTTTAGTAAATATCTTAACTTCAGTCGAGACCCGAAGCAAGATTCTTTATTTCCGTCGAGACCAGAAATAAAGTGTTTTGTTGTTGTTAAAAGGTGATATATCAGTCGATACCCGATATAAATGTTAGTCCCTAACTAGCCAACTTACCTCAAGCGATGCCACGTACAAAAAGAGATCGAGATCAGTCACCTTGTCGTTTATATAGCTCTTGCTTGCACACGACACCACTGATGGAGTAGCAGAGGCGCATGATTGCAGTGCAGCTGTGATCTTACGGTACTAGCGGCACAATATGCATTGCAACAAACGAAAATGCATAGCAACAAAAATTTTAGAGCAACCCAAGCTGTTTTCTTAAGTTGAATTATATTTGCAAAAAATGTTATCTCTATCACGTAGAAAAGAAATTCCCGTTCGATGATACTTGTAATGATGATAGTGAGAGAGTTGCAAATTAATCTGCTTGATCTGATTGTTTATGCCATGCATTGTATGCTACGTAATAACACATGTCTTTGTTGGATCTTTTACCTATGTTTTGGGAAAATTGTAATTAGATTTAAAATTTTAGCATGGTACTTTTGGATATGTTCTCTTTTCAGAAATTGTTTTTAGCACGAATATATTCGAATCGATTTGGTTCGAACATTGAAACTGCTGGTACTTTGAAGAGATGTATCTTGAAACGCATTAAAAGAGCTTGATAATGTTGCAGTTCCCGGTGATTAAAGTGGAAGACTAAGAGTAGGCAAAGAAACTTCGAGGCGATCATTCTTTTCTACTTGACCTTGAAATGTTGAAGCCATTGGTGAAGAAATTGATTGTAGATGATGATCCTGAAACGAATACTTGATGTTGTTGTATGGCAACCCTGCATGATGGTGCTGCCCGATTTCGTCTATTTTCGAACTTCTATATAATTATTATGAGATCGCTGTATAAAAAATTTCACTCTCTATCTCAACGCTTTCTTGGTTGACTGCTTAAAGATTTGATGGAATACGAAAATAAAGTCAAATGGTTGTCATACACGTAAAGGCACAGTGGCCAGAATCAGGATGAAAAAATGTAAAGCATGTAAAATAACACCTTCACGATTCTGGGTGATGATCCAGGTCCAGGCAATACAATGTGCCAGTCCAAAGCAGAGTGTAGTGAAGTTCAAGAGCGTCTAATACGGCAAACCGTTCTTCCAAGATAGCCAACACTCGATGCCGATTTGATCTGATTTTGTAGCTCTATCTGGTTTTTTATGAATGACGTCCATTATAAATTTGTTGTGATTGTAGTATGATGTTTAAATTCTTGCCGTGTATAATTACCACAAATAAAAGTAGTTTTTAAGATTATGTGCACATCTAGGAAAGTTTATTTTTTTCCAATATACAGGGTGTTTCCGTCTAGGTGGTCCATAGAGCAGGAGTTGATAGTAGGTACTCACCTAGACGAACAAAAACCCTGGGGGTTGTCCACATCAACCGTTTGAGAGTTACAGGGGATTTCGAAAAAAAGCTAGTTTTTTTCATAAAACGCCTTTTATCTTAAAAGGTACTTGGCGTACGGTAAGGACTTATTGTATGTATGCAGAACTTCATGGTCTTTCCAACGACTGTTCAACCAGCCCCGTACCCTTCTCCTCCCAGGAGTTATTTGGGTGTAGAATAAAAAATTTGGATTTTCTTACCATTTTTTTATTTTGACCTCTATATCTTTTTTTGCAACAAGGTCATTAACATAACTTTTCATTTTTAAAAACTGTATTCTCTGGATTCTCTTTTTTTAATTTGACCTCTTTGTGATATCTGTAGCCGTTAAAAAGTTATTAGCCTTAACCTATTCTCAAAGATATTTTATTACCTTAGTGACTGAAAACACGTCTTTTAAAAAAAATCGTGTAATTTCGGTATGACCTGAATAGGCTAATAACTGTTTAGTTTAATGGCTACAGTTAGGCCATTGAGTGTAATAAGTCAAATTAAAGAGGAGAGTCTACAGTTTACAGTTTTTATAAGAAAAAGTTATATTAATGACGTTTTTGCAAAAAAGTAGAGGCCAAAGTAAAAAAAAAGTTAGAAAATCCGAAATTTTTATTTTAGACTCCAATAACTTCTGAGACGAGCTGAGGTGCTGATTGAGCAATCGTTGAAAAGGCCATGAAGTTCTACATACAACTAGCTCTTAACTGTGACCGTATACCCAGTACTTTCAATATACAGTGCGTTTTGTGAAAAACTAGCGTTTTTTCTTAATCAATCCCCCATCACCGCCATACAATTATTTGTTCGGCTAGGTAAATACTATCACCTCCTGCTCTATGGACCACCTAGACGGAAACACCCTGTATACGCCTTTGAAAATTAAAACAAAAATCTCACAAACTGATTTCAATACATAAAATATATTTTTAACGATAACATGAGGTATAAATAAAAATTTGTTACTTGACCTTGTAGCTTCATTACTAAAGTACATTTGAACCAAATTTTCGCGCAATCTAGTGAATAGGAAATATCTCAGAAATCATTAAATGTGGAATAGCTTCTAAACCGGTTTCCCCGGATTTGTCCTAGTTTGCGGGGTGTCCGGGGAGTATTCGGATGGGGTTTTTAATACCGTCCGGATTTTAAAATTTTGGAAACTAATTAAATAAAAATTTAATTTTTGTATGTAGGTACGTGTACGGTAGACCTGATAATGCCGACAGACAGTCCAACTGGACTCTTAAGCAGTGTTGCCTTTTGGATCCAAATGGATCCATTTGGATATATTTTTTTAAGAAATTTCATATTGGATACATTATTTCCACTCTTTTAGAGGTGCCGGTGATTTCTTGTATGGCGTACCATTGGATCTGTTCTAATTTTAAAATTATTCTTTACTAAACTGGAAAATGGCGGATGGTACGGGGACTACTCACACGGTGTACCAGTGTTTTAATTCTAATTAAATTTAATCCCTTTTCTGGGAAAACGGCGGATGGTACGAGGATGTCTCACACGGCGTACCAATATGATTTTGTGATGGGATATTTCGGACGAACCTCAACTCGGGAATTTCTAGGGCAGATGGTACGGGGATATATCACACGGCATACCAAGGAAAGTACTGAGGCGGGATAGTTCACCCAAGTCTCAGGACTTGGACAGGGAGCTACAGGGAATATTAACACGACGTACTAAAGAAATATCATGACGGGATATTTTACGCTAACCTCAATATTCGGAGAGACGATATAAGGTACCGGCATATGCCACCCGACGTACTAATGAAACGTTAAGGTGTTATAGTTCACTCCAAACTTAATACGGGGAGCTATGACGGATGATGCGGGGAATTGACAAACGGCATACCAAGAAAATGTTAAGGCTGGATATAGCACGCTAACCTTAACACGGAGAGTAAGAACAGATAGTATGGAGAATTAGCACACGGCGCACCAAAGAAATGTTAAGCCGGGATATCACACGCTAACTTTAGCACGAAAATTTACAGAAATAACACGGGGTGTTCCAAGTGTTTATTGGTGTGGGAATTATACGCTAACAACAATATTTACCCAAAAATTGTCTACCCAACTGACTCGTCCGAATGAGCTGACTAGACTGATTTCTTTGGTCAACTGACGTGCTTTATATAGCCCGGAGCGAGAGCTTCCCACTGGCAGATGATTTCACTTATACAAATTTGTTGTACCAAGAAAAGCTTTCCAAGCTCTTATAAAAGCTTTTCTTCTTTTAGCTTGTACATGTGATAAATTACAGGTCATGCAGTAAGTAGTTACGCTGGGGAGTTCTGGACCACAGTTTTTACTTCCCTTGTGCCCACATGTAGTGGAAAAATGCTACGGTTTTGAATTAATATTAGTAATAATTAAAGATAGCAGTAGGAATTATTTGTTCATGCCAATGGGTTCTAGATGGTGGAAGGTGGGGGTATTATAATATAGAATAGGGAGGGGAGGGCGGTAATGAAATTTTCATCAGAAATCCTCTACGGGCTTTGGTTTTCGAGATATTAGCGTATTAATAATTCAAGTTATTTTTTAATGTCTCCCATTTGAGGAACGGCTGATACTTATGGCCATAGTATGATTGTGTAAACTTTATATACATGTCATACAGCAATGCGTATCTATTCAAATCAAATTGCTAATTCAAATCATCATAGGGATATGATTCTGAGTTCAAATGAACTGTAACATCGGTGAGTTTGCAGTGCTCAAATTTGCTGGCATCCTTGGTTTTATCGTTCCTTCAATCCGTTTGTAATGCTAAGATGATAAATCGAGGTTTCTCCAGTTGAGTAGAAGTCTTAACTGACCAGGTTTGATGCGTCGATTCTGACAGTACCTGATACTCATATATGTCGCGGAGTATTGGATTTAATTTAACGATAAACGGAGACTACGATCTAAATTCAAAGTGTATAAAAACGCTTAGTGAACCCCTTGAAAATGATGATGCTACTACCAAAGACTATGTTGACAAGAAAATTAAAATAAGTGTTTAAGAAATAAAAATAAACTATTAATATAGAGACGACAAATTTAACGCTATATATCAATGACGAAATCGCGAAGATTGAAAGTTATCTGTTTACTTTAGTAATAAATAAGAAGGACTTGACACCAAAAGATGGTGTATATGAGTAAAAACTCTCTGTTTCATTTATAATTACGATGAGTAAGAGACAAGTGGTAAATGAACTGCATAAACCAGCGAGAAAAAATTTTAAACGGCGTCGTGTGATTATCAAAGGACTAGATGCCTTGTGGCAGGCAGACTTGGTTGAAATGGATCCCTAAAAGTATGTGAACAAGGGTTACCGCTATCTACTGACAGTCATTGATACCTTCTCCAAATATGCATGGGCAATTCCAATTAAAAGAAAAACTGGTGTAGAAGTAAGAGGTGCCATGCAGTCTATATTAAGCGAGGGCCGAATACCTAAAATCCTGCAGACTAATGATGGAAAGGAATTCTACAATAGCCTCTTTAAAAATCTGATGATGAAGCATGCAATTAATCATTACTCTACGTACAGTTTCCTCAAAGCATTAATAGTGGAACGATTTAACCGAACTCTAAAGGATATGATGTGGAAAGAAACTGCTCACTGAATACAATTCAAGAATATATCGAACTACAAAAATGGGACCACGTGATATCAATGCTTCCAAAGAGAAACAATTGCTTTCAACTGTATACAATCATATAAAGATTGTTGTTCCTGCAAAGAATAAAGTTGGAGATCTTGTACGCATCAGCAAATACAAGCATATATTTGAGAAAGGCTATACACCAAACTGGACAGCTGAGATTTTTAAAATTATTAAAGTTCAAAGCACAAACCCCTTCACATATCGACTGGAAGATTATCAAGGAAATCCAATTAGAGGAGGCTTTTACGAATTGGAGCTGCTGAAAGTTAAACACCCAAACCTATATCTCGTCGAGAAAATCTTAAAGAAGAGTGGAGATAAAGCTTACGTTAAATGGCTCGGATTTTCATCAAAACACAATTCTTCGATTAATAACAAAGATGTTTTATAACTTCTTGAAAAAACACCTATAATACAATTTAAAATAAATTTATAATTATAATACTTTATTTTACATTTATACATTTATTTATTTATTGATGAAGTTTAGACGATAGTATACAGAACTAGTCCAATTAAATGCTACCGTGTATAAACAGATTCGTATTGAAAATATGCAAAATTCAAAGAAGAAGATTTGTTTTTTTTAAAGAGTTAATACTAAGCAATATACTAAATTGAATGAAATTACGTGTAAGTATTATATATTGTATAAGGTTAATAATAACTAAAACCTAATAAAGGAGAATATAAAAAGGAAAAAAGATTAAAATTAATAATTATACGAGAATATATGTATATGAAGTTCAGTACAAATTTAAAGAAGAAACAAGTGCAAAAGATTAAAGATAACTATAGTTAATATAATTAATTTTAATGGAATTGATAAATTGGAGAAAAAGTAATAGATTACAAAGTAAATATAATTAATTAAATATGTGGCTAAGTGGTTGGTCGGATCTCATCGGAAAGAAAGCTTTTAAATGTCAGAAGGCTGGGATTTAATATGTCAATGTTGTTATGTCTTGTATTGTATACTTTTAAAATTCTGAAAGTAGGGCATTTTTCCCTGAGATTGGTTCTGCAAGAGGGTAAGTTAAATGTTTGGGACTGCCTAGAGGAGCGAGCAGGTACATGAAAGTTTATCTTAGAGAGAAGAAAGGGACCGTTTTTATTACCGTTAACTATTTTGTAAAGGAAAACAGCATCTAGGATTTGGCGACGATTAGATAGACTGGGAAAGTTAAGTACCCGCAACCTATCTACATATTCATTATTATACATTAAAAGTCTCGTGAATTTTCTCTGGATTGATTCAATCTGTTCCGAATATGTTATGTAAACAGGGTTCCATACTTGACATGCATACTCTAGAATAATTCTAACTAATGACATAAAGAGGACTATGACCGAATTAATAGACAGACTTAAAGGCTTTAGTTGCATGAAAGATAAAACCCACCAGACGAGAAGCTTTGGATGCAATGTAGTTAATATGGGCAGGGAATAGCAATTTGGATTCGAATATAACGCCCAAATCTTTAATGTCATGACATCGTGAGATAGAAATGTTATTAATCTTATAAGTGTACAGAAAGGGCTTGTGCTTCCTAGTGTATGTTAAGGCCTTGCATTTATTTATATTCAGTTCTAAGTACACCAAGTCATAAGCGTGTCTAGGTCGCGTTGCAAAATGTGACTGTCATTAATATTGTTACGCGCCACAAAGTGGTACAAGCGACAGCTATTGGAAATGGAAACAACTTTAGGTTAGTGACATCCTAGTAAACTGGGTTTGGAGAATGGAATATTCAGGAAGGTTCTAGGATAATTCGTAGAGTATAAATACGGCGCTGCTCACATCCAGGAGGCGAGTATTATTTCAGACAGCGAAGTGAGAAGTGAACGAAGTAAAGTATTTGGATTGCGATAATTAGAAGTACAGTACTAGCGATAAATAAAGAGTTGATTTGATAATTATTTGTGAATTTGTGAGAGTAAACAGTAAA
Organism: Dioctria linearis; assembly: GCA_963930735.1. NCBI lineage: Eukaryota > Metazoa > Arthropoda > Insecta > Diptera > Asilidae > Dioctria > Dioctria linearis. The sequence goes on along the minus strand of OZ005743.1, from coordinate 39,871,021 downwards.
GTTAAATAAAGAAAGAACTTTTGAATTATATCTGAAATATTGTGTTTTAAATAACGAACTAAGGCCACGCTCGTAACAACTGGTGTCAAAAGTAAAATAAAATCGTGAAATAAACGTGAAATAAAGTGGTGGCATTTGACTTTGAAATTCAAAGAGTGATTAATTTTGTCAAATCGTGTGTAAAAATTCCGAAAGATAATTTTATATTAAACTGTGAGTGAATTATAAAAGACGCAAGAATGGGACGCAAGCTAGAGGAGCTTCGCATACAGGAATTGAAAGTGGAGTTGGGGAAGCGGTCATTACAAACGACTGGCCTAAAGAATGTTCTAGTCGAGCGACTTAGACAAGCTTTGATAAAGGAAGAAAAGAATCCTGATACATACGTTTTCGAGGAAGAACCAGAAACTGAAGAAGAGCCTGCGATGAACATAGAACAGCTTTTGGGTACTTTAATGACCAAAATGGAGCTTTCAACCCTGCAAGTGAAAAATGCTCTTGAGGAACAAAAGAATTCTCTGGAATCCCGTCTAGATGCACAAAAGAATTCTCTAGAAGCCCGTTTGGACGATCAAAAGAATGCCCTTGAGGAACAAAAGAATGCTTTTGAGGAACAGAAGAATGCTTTTGAGGATCAAAAGAATTCTCTAGAAGCGCGTTTGGATGAACAAAAGAATGCTTTTGAGGAACAAAAGAATTCTCTAGAAGCCCGTTGGGATGAACAAAAGTGTTCTTTGCAGAATTGTCTAGAAACCTGTTTGGAGGAACAGAAGACTTTTCTTAAAAATTCATTAGACGAGCAAAATGTAAAAATTGAAGGAATCCAGCAGGAAGTGCTAGAAGTTCAACAGCAATTGTCGGAAGTGCAACAAAATGTTACGGAGAAGCTTGACAACTTTAAAGCAGATTTGGACAGAATGAAGTATCGACAACCTCTGCACGAAGGAACTGAAATATCCGGTGCAGACAGAATGAAACCTCCAATATTTGATGGACAAAATTCGTGGCATATTTTCAAGAGACAGTTTGAGGCAGCTTCCGAAGAAAATGGATGGAATGACGCAGACAAAGCTACAGCTCTGGTATTAGCACTTCGAGGTCCTGCGTCAGAGTTATTACAAACTATTCAGATTGAAAAACAACGTGATTACATTTCACTAGTACAGGCGATAGAATTACGTTATGGAGATGAACACATGCAGCAAGTATATCGCCTGCAGTTACGCAACAGGACTCAAAAGCATGGCGAGTCACTACAACAACTGCTGGCTGATGTGGAAAGATTAGCTTATCTTTCGTACTCTAGCGTAAATCCGGATTTCCTTAATGAAGTGGCAACAGAAGCATTTGTGAACGCCATTGCAGATCAAAATTTACAACAAGCGTTAAGGCTAGCAGGAAAGAAATCAACAGCAGAAGCACTAGCGTATGCATTAGCGTATGAATCTGCCAGGCAAGCTTCTCGAAGTGCAGTACGAGTGAGAGAAATTTCGGTGGAGGAATGTACTTGTAATAGAATGCAGCCATCACAGAGCAATTCTTCATGCGGTATTCTGCGATGCTGGAATTGTAATAGACCAGGACACCTCCAAAGGGACTACAGAAAACGCCGTCGAACAGAATCACCAGAAGAGGAGGACAGAACGGAATGCCAAAGATGTCGAGCCAGGGAGCAAGCTATTCGGGGAGAGCCTAGAAATCAAACAGCGACTAGTCGCATCAGCTCCCCTGTTCAGCAGTCGGAAAACATGTAAAACCAACTTCGGGGGGCAGAAGTTGGTTGGTAGAGTCGACAGCCCCGAAGTCATCATTCAGATAGCCCAGTTGCAGAGAAATAATAGCAGTCTTGTTATATATGGAAGTGTAGGAAAACATGACTGCGCAGTTACTATCGATACTGGAGCTTCAAGATCAATTATTAGAGCAGATCTTGTTAAGAACAAATGGCTTCACAACACCACCAAATATCTACTAAGAACAGCAACTGGAGCGGCAGCACAGGTGTTTGGAGAAATAACTTTAGATGTTCAACTAGGCGAACTACTATTTCCTCACACTTTCCTGGTTTCAGACATAATGGATGACTGCATTCTTGGAATAGATTTCATGACCACATATAAAATAAATTTAGATGTCGGAGAACGAATACTCAAATATGGCAACATAGAAATTCCTATGAGACTAGGAGGAGGAACAGATTATCCTGCAAAAATTAGGACGATGGTCTGTGAGAATATGACCCTCTCCGCATTCTCGGAGACGCTAGTATGGACAAAGCTTACTGATGACATCGGGACCTGCCGATTCTATCTGGTGGAGCCTAACCCTACAAAAGTAACATCGAACATCATCGTTGGTAAGACTTTAGTGAAGGCAGAAGGCGCAACATTAATTCCAGTCAGAGTGCTCAACACATCCGAAAATGAGGTACAACTAAAGAAGGTGCTATAATTGGAAATTGTGAGGCTATTTATCAGATTGTTAATTTGGAAAATGGTAGTAATATTAAGGAGGCGATACGTATACCAGCTGCTACTCAACAGGTTCAGAAACTTCTTTCATCTAGTGCCTTAAGTGAACAGCAATACAACGATGCCAAAGAGATGATCGATGAATTTTCGGAATTATTTGCAATGAATGATGATGATTTCGGCAAAACAAATCTTGTCCAGCATCGGATCAATACAGGAGATTCTAGGCCCATTCGGCAACCACCACGAAGACTACCATTAGCCAAACAACCAGAAGTTGCTGATATGATAAATTCCATGAAAGAACAAGGCATAATTGAGGAATCTAACAGCCCTTGGACATCGCCAGTTGTTTTGGTCAGGAAAAAGGATGGCAGCACACGATTCTGTGTGGACTACCGCCAACTAAATAATGTAACAAGAAAGGATAGCTATCCGTTACCAAGGATTGATCACACATTGGACACCCTTTCCGGAGCGCAACGGTTTTCCACATTTGATTTGAAGAGCGGTTACTGGCAAGTGGAAATACATCCCGACGACCGAGACAAAACTGCTTTCTCAGTTGGAAGTAGCTTATGGCAATTCAAAGTTATGCCATCTGAATTATGTAATGCTCCAGCCACATTCGAACGACTCATGGAATGTGTTTTACGAGGATTAACCTGGAAAACATGTCTTGTCTACTTAGATGACGTAATTGTGATCGGAAGGACATTCGAGGAACATAAAAACAACTTACGGAACGTACTTCAAAGACTGAGAGATGCGAAACTGAAGCTCAGCACGAATAAATGTGCTCTATTCAAGAATGAAGTAAAATATTTGGGGCATATAGTTTCATCACAAGGAGTAAGAACTGATCCAGAGAAGATAAAAGCTGTGAAAAATTGTCCTGTTCCAAAGGACAAACATCAATTAAGGAGTTTTCTTGGATTGGCTACCTACTACAGGCGATTCGTAAAAGGTTTTGCAGATATAGCAAGGAGCCTACATCAACTTACAGAAAAAGGAAAGCCATTCATATGGTCAGATAAATGTAACGAGAGTTTTGCAAATTTGAAGCAACAGCTCTGTGGAACCCCAGTGCTTCACTATCCAAAGCTGGGAAAAACTTTTATATTGGACACGGATGCCAGCAATGTAGGTATTGGTGCAGTGCTTTCACAGGAGGAGGATGGTCAAGAGGTGCCAGTAGCTTATTTTAGCAAGGCACTCTCAAAATCAGAGAGAAATTATTGTGCTACAAGGAAAGAGCTACTTGCCATTGTAAACTCAACCAAGCATTTCCATAAATACCTCTACGGGCAGAAATTTATCCTCCGCACTGACCATGCAGCGCTTAAATGGCTTTTGCAGTTTAAGAACCCTGAGGGGCAAGTGGCGAGATGCTCTACGAGACTCCCACACATCCTTCAATATTGCGACAATTCTCACGTTTTCCCTAATCTCCCAAGTTCTAACATATATTGTGAATGGAGAGTTAGGGAGTTTTAATCGGGGAAAACGAAAATTCTCATCTTCCAAACCCCAGCTCTCCGTGTTACAGAATCCGGCCCTTGGAATGTTCACCCGAGATAAGTGAACGTTAGCGGGGGCCTGCATAAGTCCGCTTTGAGAATTGCCACATCCACTATACATTCAGTTACATTAGAGAATACCGACTTTCCTCAATGCTGCTGGTTCAACTCTTGAAGAACGGCTGTCATTGTGAATTATGTGCCTGAGTTCATCTTCTCGAGGAAAACTATAGATACGCTAGTTAATCTTATGGTCGTGAAGCAAAGCTCAATAGAGCAAGACAGATTGCCATCGAACAGACTGATTTCAAGCCATTGCGTACAGCATTCCGTCGCCATTGCCGTAGGGCGAATTAATTAGACAGGTTGTCATTTGGACAACCTGACTCCTAGCAAAGACTAAGTGATCAAGACATATTTCCATTGGAAAATCTGAGTTCAAGCCATTGCGTAGAACTTGATACAGCGTTTCTCTCTAGGACAAACTAATTAGGCAGGTTGTTATTGGAACAACCTCACCTCGAATCCTTTCGAACTCTTGACCTCAGAGTACATCATACTAGTTATTTTTCAGGTTAATAGAAACGCTCTAGAGAGCTACACAGTTTGTGGTGAATATGCCCTTTTGGCATTGTTGAAGAAGATAGTAGAAGACGTTGCTATTGGTGATAGCCAGTTTAAAATAACCGTCCAGTTTCCAGTACAACAGCAGTGTAGCAAAGTCTGGCTAAGTTTCTTGAGGTCTCCAGCGATATGATTATTGCTATTGTTCCTGCCAAAGCCAACACTATTGCAACCGGAATACGCTGGATAATAGATCTACGTCAAAGCTAACAACACCTGGCAACCGACAAATATTGTCTGCTAGAGTTACTAGATGATGTATAAGAAAAAATATCACATGATCCATCAATAATCGATGAGCATACATGATGTGGGATGCATAAACGTTTTCCTAACTATATAACAACCTCTATGCATGATATATGCGAGATCATACTTACTGCAGTAGCAGATTGATAGAGATAAGCGTATCATTACGCTTCAACCTTCATCACTTCAGTAAGCAATCCTCGACTCGCACCAAAGTACCGGCTTATTGCCATTCCTACTACTACAACAAAAACGATACGATAGGTCTCCCATGAAAACTTGTTGACAGAAAAGTTTTCCACAAACTTTTTATAAATACTAAATATTTCCCTTACAACAGGATAAATGTCATCAGTGGAAAAAATTAATACCAAGAATGATAAGTGAAGATTAATTCCTAAGTAGAAATGGGAACAGATAAATGTTGAAGCAAAATTATCAAAAATCAGAAAGAGAAACAGAAAGATAACAGAACCTGACGCACACTGGCGTTAAAAATGTGTAAGATTTAGAAGTAACTTCTTCTAAAATAACCTACAGGTATAAAATCACAGCAACCGTACAATTAAAAACAAAAGCAGGAAATAGGATACGATCAAATATAGTTCAGGGAATAAGTCTGGAAGGTCTTACAATTCGAATTATTAGCTCTGTCATCAGAAAACGAGTTTGTCTCACCTGGAGGAATAGACACTGAGATCGGAAGTCTACCATAGCATCCACATTGAAAGCACTAGCGAATTGAAGTATAATTAGTCATTATTAGGAAAGACACCATAGGAAGACAAAAAAAGCAAACGAGCCAGTGCATTCCACTCCTCAATAAATGTGTCATCAACGGAAGTATGAGAGGAATCTCGTTATTTTCATTTTTATTACTATTTATAGCCTATGTTGATATGAGTTCTCTCCAGAGATCAAGACAATTCAAATTGGTACACTCGCTCGTGTATGTACAGCACGTGTTGTAATCGAAAGGGTATATTCTATGAAATCAAGGGAGCTGTGGAATATACACAATATGTACACAGTGTAAGACTTTTAGCAACTTGTTGATATTATAAGTTCCAACTGCTACCATCAGCAGATTTTTTGTCAATGAATATGGATCTCTCATACATACATACATTCATATATTGTTCATAGTTATTATTTTCATAATGTTTGAAGGAACCATAGCGTTTTTAAAGCAGATATAAGGAAGGAAGTGGACCGAAAGTGGTTATGGTTTTTCTATTTCTTACCTCGCTTTAGCCAATTTAATTTTTCAAATTAGTCGAGATGTTATGGCTTTGAAATCCAACACAGAAGATGACGTATCCATGGAAATGCAAACGCCCTTTCACGACGTCCATGTAAAGTTGAATGCAAACATTGCGTTCGGCTGGAAGAAAAAGAAACAAAAGCAACAATACAGCTGATGACGGTGGAACCATCGACAGGTTGGAACAACGAGAGCTTGCGAACAGCACAACAACACTGGGAAGGACCGTATTCAGTAGTGACTAGAATAAATGACGTAGTATATAGGATTCAGCGGGGTACAAGAGGCAAACGGAAAATCGTTCATCTAGATCGTTTATTTCAATACTGCGAGCATCAAGACCGGGGATCACCTGTTGTTCGGGACGAACAATTTTAAGAAGGGGGCAGTGTTACGCGCCACAAAGTGATACAAGCGACATCTATTGGAAATGGAAACAACTTTAGGTTAGTGACATCCTAGTAAACTGGGTTTGGAGAATGGAATATTCAGGAAGGTGCTAGGATAATTCGTAGAGTATAAATACGGCGCTGCTCACATCCAGGAGGCGAGTATTATTTCAGACAGCGAAGTGAGAACTGAACGAAGTAAAGTATTTGGATTGCGATAATTAGAAGTACAGTACTAGCGATAAATAAAGAGTTGATTTGATAAGTATTTGTGAATTTGTGAGAGTAAACAGTAAAGTTAAATAAAGAAAGAACTTTTGAATTATATCTGAAATATTGTGTTTTAAATAACGAACTAAGGCCACGCTCGTAACAATATCTTTAATGATACGAAATATTTTAGCGTCATCAGCATAGAGTAGACACTTAGAGACTAATTGGGAGGGAAGATCATTAATATAGAACGAGAAAATGAAGGGTCCAAGAACAGTTACTTGAGGGAACCCAGATGTTTGCACATATGAAGGAGACTGAGAGCCATTGAAAGCAACATTGTTTTTCCTGTCCGACAAGTAGGAAGAGAACCATGCAATAGTGTCACTATGCAGACCAACTCGGATTACCTGATTTAAATATCGGTGTGACATGGGAGTGTTTAAGGATCTTGGGAAAAGTCTTACTGGTAATTGACAAGCTATATAATTGGCTTATTGGTTAGCTAATGTAAGACAGCAACGTCTGTATAGTATATTTGGGATGTTATCAGGACCTGCATTTTTATCACAATTGAGAGTATTTAATATCACAGATACATCTTCTACAGATACAGTAGAGAAAGTAATGTTAGCGGGGTTGTTGATAGCAGCGGGTGCAGCAGAGGTAGTACAAGTGTTGCTATTAGAGTAGATAGATGCGAAGTGTGAAGCAAACAATTTACAAGATTCTCTCGGTGAGGAAGATACCTCTGTAGAGGATCTCGAGTAAATAAAATGCAGGCGTGTTCAATCCATTGATGTAATCATTTTATTTCACCAAAAGAGATTATCATCTTAAACACTATACGTATTTAATAACTAAAACAACTCTACTTTACTTATTTATATTTATCTAAACTTGTAGTTCAATAATAATTAGCGTCCTAGACCAGACCGCACACGACAAGAAGATTCATTTACTCTGACAATGCAACTCGTGACTTGTAGCTTTTTTTTATTGACATTTCCAGAAGCGGTCAATCTGCATAATTTTCCAGAGGCGTCCAATCTAAATAATTTTGCAGAGACGGTCAACCCTACATTACCCCCCTTCCAGCCGAAGGCGATGGATGAGAATACTATAATAAGAGCTCGGAAAAGCGTCCATTCAAACACACGATTCAAAATGTACGTGCTTTTGTGCAATAGTCTTAGCTGATTCTATATTGAAAGCGGGCTTTAAGCGATCGACCGAAACAGACTTGTTTTTTCCATTTCATATTCATTATGAAATATTTTCTGAGTTTTTTTTTATACCTTACATGCTCCTTGATAAGGAGGTTTTAGCCCTGATTTCCATATTTCTGAACGTACGAAAACTTGTTCACAATCCTGGAGGGATTTAGGAACATAAACCGGAGTACTATCTTTTCTTGTATCTGTAGGTTTTAAGCGATGCATCTTCTCTCGTAAGTCTGCCACGAATTTTGGTATATCGCTACTGTCCGAATTATTTGAAACTGAGTCTGAAGAGACGAAGTCTGATGGCAATCTTAAAGGCTGTCCATAGACCAATTCTGCCGGCGAGCATCAGATATCTGTCTTAACAGCTGACCTAATTCATAAAAAGATAATTAGATAATTGGTAATTCCTGACTCCAATTCACAGTATTTTCACTGCATTTAAGTGCTGTTTTCAGTACACGGTGAAACCTCTCAACTAGGCCATTGGCCTGGGGATGGTATGCAGTTGTTCGAATTCTGTGGCAGCCGAGTAACTTTGTCAGTTCCGAAAAGAGTTTTGACTCAAACTGTGAGCCTTGGTCAGTTGTTATTCTTGAAGGAATACCAAACCTACAAATATATTCCTTAAGAAGAGTATTCGCAACTGTTTCAGCAGTAATATTTCTTAAAGGATATGACTCGGGCCACCCCGTAAACCTGTCAACAATCGTTAAGATGTATGTGTATCCGTTGGAGGTATCAAGTGGACCGACAATATCCATGTGGATATGCTCGAAGCGGTTACTGGGTGCTTCAAAACTTCCTAAAGGTGCTCTCGTATGATATCGACGTTCATCCGCGGCCAAAAGTAACGGTCTGTTAATAGTTTTCTGGAAGCTCGAATTCCTGGATGTGAAAGCGAGTGAAGAGATGAAAAGACTGAAAACCTTAGTCCTTTTTGAATGTATGGACGCTCTCGTATAGTGCTCGTTTCACACCAAAGTGTTTCAGAGACCATTGGGAGGTTTCGCTTTTCTAATTTAAAAGATGAACAGGTTGGACGCTCTGATGAAAGTAATCTAATTAACTCTTCGTCGGTCGCTTGAAGGGCTACGAGATTTTCTGGTGTAAATTGCAGGAAGTTATTTTTTGTTATTACATTCTCTTCTGGTCGAGATAAGCAATCTGCGACCAAATGGTCACGCCCCTTAATATGTCTTATATCGCTAGTACACTAAGAAATATAATCGAGGTGTCTCGTTTGTCTTGGACTTATATTCGCTTTAGTCATTAAAGCGGTAGTAAGTGGCTTATGGTCGGTATAAACACAGAAATTTCGACCTTCTAGGAAATACTGAAAATGCTTAATTGACTGGTATATTGCGAGAAGCTCGCGATCAAATGCAGAGTACTTTATCTCTGCGGAGCTGAGTTTCTTAGAGCAGAATGCTATGGGCTTCCAATCTTTCTCGACGTATTGTTCCAGTACTGACCCTATTGCGATATTAGATGCGTCCACTGTAAGGCGAGTTGGAGCATCTTCAGATGGATGTACCAGTATAGCAGCCGATGATAGTGCTTGCTTGACGCTTGAAAATGCCTTTACGCACTCTTTTGGCCAAGTAAATGTTTTACTCTTATTTTTTTACTGCCAAATATTTTTAGGTGAGCATGTATAGGAGCCAATAGGCTTGCCAGTTTCGGGATAAAGCGATAGTAAAAATTTACCATGCCGACGAAACGTTGTACCTGACGAATTGTCGAAGGAATGGAGAAGTTTTGAATAGCTTCAACTCGTTCATTGGAAGGCAAAATGCCATCTTTTGTGATCTTGTGGCCAAGAAAGGAAAGGCTATTGGTTCCGAAAGCGCATTTTGCAGGCTTGATTTTTAATCAAAACTCTATCAAGCGCTCGAAGAGAATTCTGAGATGCTGTTTATGCTCCGAGTGGTCTTTGCTTGCTACCAAAATATCGTCTATGTAGACAAATCTCAAAGATAAGCCCGTTGTGACCTCGTTCATGAACCTTTGGAATGTTTGAGCTGCATTTCGGAGACCGAAAGGCATGCGGGTGAACCCAAACATTCCAAAGGGTGTAGTGATTGCCGTTTTACTAACGCCCTCTTCTATCACCGGAATGTGATAGTAGGCTCTTACCAGAGCTATCTTGGAAAATATTGTGCATCCCCGAAGCTGTTGGCTAAAGCCGTGGATGTGTGGTATTGGATACCTGACGGGTATTGTTACTACATTCAATTGGCGGTAATCACCACAAGGGCGCCAATGGACGACAAATGCCCAATTGCTGCATATGTTCGAATTCGGCTCGAGCAAGCTTGAACTTTGATGTGTCCAAGCGCCTAGGGCGGCTAACAGGTAAATGACCAGAGGTTATGATGTGATGGACCACTTTATGCTTAGCTGGATGAGCATAATTGGGTGTATCTGTGAGAGCTGGAAATTCTTTAATAAGATTTCCATATTCGTCGTTAAGAATAAAAATTCTTGGACAAACGACGTTTGTCCTGATCATCGATCCAAAGGTGCCGACATTTGTAAGCGGGTCAATAAGCGTTCTACGTTTTATATCTACTAGCAAGTTATAATGGCCGAGGAAATCAGCCCCAAGAATTGGACGAGTTACCGCAGCTAGTGTGAACGGAAAAGGAAATTTTCGACGCAAAACTAAGTCCAAATTTAACAGCCTTGTGCCGTAGGTCCTGATTAAGGTGCCATTTGCGGCAGTCAAGTCTTGTTGAGGAGTTATGAAACGCATTTCTTGAAAGAGGGTATGTGGAACTACGGATATTTCAGCCCCAGTGTCCACAAGGAAATCTAATTTATAATTGTTACAATGAACAAATAAGCGGCGTAGCTTCGCTATTACACCTGGTTTGCTTAGTTTAACTGAATTGCTGATTTTGTCTCGTTATTTTTAAAAGAACACGGAGGTGTGCAATTTCTTGCTTTTTCCTCGAAACGCTTGTGATACCAACACATTCCATTTTGGCCTTTATTGTATTTTGTTGTCCTACTATTGCTTCTAAAACCTGAAGCTCTAAGGGGTGATCGGCCTCTACTATCATGTTTATTTAGCTTTTTGAAAGAACTTTTTATTTCGTTTATTTCAGTTTGGGTTTTTCTTAACATCTGTTCGATATTGTGAGACAGACCGGCCTTATGACTACTCCCTGAAGGGTGATGAATTGCACTAACATTTACGGTTTGTGTGGTTTCCCAAATTTTGTCAGCCAGTTCCAGTCTCTTTGTAAATTCATGACCTATAGTAACTGCTAAAAGAACACTGATTATGGTGGGTAGCTTACGCTCCCATAGAGATTGAATCAAATCTACACCTATCGACGTAATATTACCAGCCACGGTTTGCATGTACCGGTATAGGTCTGAAGGCTTGCGATCACCTAAATTTTCCGCGGATAATAATTGTTCGAGTCGACGCTGTTCCGAGAAGGTATGACGCTTTATTAAAATGTCTTTTAAATTCGCATATTTGTTAGTGTCTGGAGAGTTATTCAACACATCGATTATATTATTAATGGCCTCTAGTGGAAGAGAGCTAAGCACGTAAGCATATTTAGATTCATCTTTTTTTATATTTCTCACTTGGAATTGAGCTTCGACTGCAACGAACCAAGCAGCTGGAGCTTTTTCCCAAAATGTAGGAATTTTGAGACTATACAACTCAACCATATTTCCGCTCTGATTGTCTGTGTTATTGGTTTGTTGCGAGGTCGCTGATTTATTCTCGGGTTGACCGTTTCCAGACTTATCTGATTCGACGTCTAGCATTTTCGCTCAGGAAATGTTCAAAATTCGCTAAAATTCACCTCGATCGTAAATGCCCAAATAAAATGACATAAATTTGCATTTACGTATTTAAAATGCGATATATAGGTATATGTCGTGTTTGGTTCACAACGCTACAAAATCTATTAAATTAAAAATATTTTCAATTCAATTTTGCTATGAGTTAATTATGTAACCGTATATATGTATGTATTTAAAACATTTATAGTGATAACATCTGAAAAAGAACTTGAATTTCAACGTATTTAAAAAAAAAAAAATATTATTTGATTTGTTCAAGAGGAAATAAAATATTAATTATCTTCCTAGATAGTAAATTTAAATATATATAATTGAAATGTAAGTTTGTGCGTGATAAATAAAAAATATTTTACTGTTATTATCCAGTTACCAGATGCTTCGAAACACGGTGATGTATGTAGGCATGTGCGTTAAGCTGGTGTTGTGAATTTGACTTTTATTTTCCTGACATCGATACGGTAGATCTAAAGATGATTTTAGCTGGCTGCTTACTAACGGGTGCACAACTGGCCGTCGTAATTTCAGTGCTTACAATGTTGCGAAATTCCTTGTCTTCACTAATGTACCATGTACATAGGTATATGCGTTGCAGCAAAAATGAATTGAAGATTTGATGCTAATTTTTTTTTCTGTTTGCTGCTGCAATTCTTCCAATTGTTATGTACTGTTGTTCTGCGATGACTTTTTCTTTCTTTATCTTTTGTCGGCAACGTGGTTAATCCGGTATAATTTTAGGGATCCTACCGCTGTCACGTGTGCGATTCTATTCATGCGGTCTGGTTTCTATTTGGGCAATACAGGATTAGCAAATTTATGTAATCTCCGATAATTATATTAAATATTCTTCACTGGAGCTCGGGGTCACCAATATGTAGAGGTTCTCGAGTAAATAAAATGCAGGCGTGTTCAATCCATTGAAGTAATCATTTTATTTCACCAAAAGAGATTATCATCTTAAACACTATACGTATTTAATAACTAAAACAATTCTACTTTACTTATTTATATTTATCTAAACTTGTAGTTCAATAATAATTAGCGCCCTAGACCAGACCGCACACGACAAGAAGATTCAGTTACTCTGACAATGCAAGCAGAAGCGGTCAATCTGCATAATTTTCCAGAGGCGTCCAATCTAAGTAATTTTCCAGAGACGGTCAACCCTACAACCTCATCGTTGTACTCCAGTTCCTTCGGGTAAGTATTTGATCTTCTTAATTCCTTGCAAAAGGACCAAAATTATTTAGGCGGATCTCTTAAAGAACATTCAGTCTTATTGACATACTCATTATAACAATTTTTAATTAATACCTAACAGGTCTTTCTAAGATAAGAGAAAGTTTTGTATATTTCCGGATGTTAAGAAGTTTTAAATTTACGCCTGAATTTTTCTTTGTTGGAGAACAGCGATAAGATGAGAATTGTACCATTTAGGAAATTTTTTACGAGTCTTGCTTGTTGCTGGTATGACAGTCGTTACACCTTCGTTAAGAACTTCATAAAATTTAACATAGGACATTTCAACATTAAATGAGAATAGATTTGAATAGTTGATTGAATTAAAGAATTCATTTAACCTGTCATAGTTACCCAAATCGAAGTTTCTACTCTTAATAATACCATCACATACTGTTTTAGTAATTGAATGTGTAAGAATAATATCGATAGGCGGATGATGTGAGTCGATGCGAGAGAGGACATAGTGACAATGAAACTTTGGTGTTGTAATAAGGAATATTAGTACATACCTAATCTAAAAGCCTATTATTTACATTGAGAACATGATTATATTGCCTAAGGTTGGATAAGAACATATTATTACGTAGAGAGCATGCAGCAGAACTATAAGCTTCAGAGGCTAGAAAACAATTCTCTTCCTCATCGAAAGACTAGTTTAAGTAGGGTAAATTAAAGTCCCCAATAACAAGAATACTGGTGTTGTGATCACGAAATACCACACATTTCGTGCATATTCATAAATCACAACTATGCACAAATATACTTACCCCAAATATTCCACTTGATAAAGGCTCATATTGCTAGCCTTCATAAATTACCTTATAGAAAAACCTAAACACTTAACATCTGAAAAAAGTCATTCGTTTCATTGAATACTTACCATATCAAGTAACATAATTTACGCCACACGTGTATACATAGCACAAAATTTATGTGCCTTTAAATAGCAAAATGCTCGTAATCTAAAGAACAAGTATCAGGTTACTTGAAAATCCAAACATTCACACGACCTTTTTGCTTCTTGCTATGGCATTATCAGCAAGAGTTTTCTGATTGGTTAATTCCTTGATTGGTCAAGACAGTGTGAATACTTTTTTTAGTTCTTGCTATATCATTGTTAGCAAGAACTTTCTTATTGGTCACAGATATACAACGAGTGGGATATTTTTGCTGACGCTAGCGTGTCTTGAAAGAAGTAAACGATAATTACTGACCAAGAATCGACGAAGTTCAGGATCAGCGCTCATAGAGAACGGGAGTAAAGAAAAGTTCTGGTTCAGATCTAAATTTTAAAAGAGTTATTAATAAAAGTGAATCTTCTCTTTGTTGAATAAAAATTCTGATTTTAGATCTTAATCTAAAAAGTGATTGTTTAAATAGAATAACGGAAGGAGAGATCAATAAAGGAAAGTTTATATTAACACATAATTTTGAGTTTTTAATATATTTAGAGGTCCTGAATCTTCCCCCTGTGCCGCTCTTCTCTTCAGGAAAGCACGGCGGTACCTGGGTTACAACATTGGTGGCAGCGGTGCCGATCCCATACTACATTTTTGGGAGCTACAATTTTGCCATTTTGGAGCTAAACTCAACTCCATTACAACAACTTACAACAACTTTACGTTATTTGGATTCCAGTACTATACTTACAACTTTACCGCATTTTTGGGAGCTACAATTTTCCCTTATTTTGGAAATAGCAACTTAAAAAAAAGAAAGAAGACACAACAAAAAAACAACAACAAAAAGCATTGCACCTACTACGAGACGTCGGCCTGGAAGCCCGATGAATATTTTATTTACAAGTAAGATTTGCATTTTTCTTTGTTTCATACTCATATATATGTACATACGTTGCAAATTGAGTGATATCAATTTTTATTGTGATTAATATTATTATACGATATATTAATATTGTTATTGTGTCCAACAAGTACAGAGTTTAATTTTTCAAAAAATATAAACCCTTTAAATAATTTTTTTTTGATACTAGTGTAAATGTTGCAATCGAGCGACACCAATTTTATAATATTATTTTATCCGATATATGATTATTATTATTGATATGATTGATAATGCCAAAGTGAAATCTTGCCAAAAAGGCGCTTCAGTGAATTATGTGAAATATTTGTAATGATTTAAGTGAACTTTTCCCTCTTATTACGAAAACTGGAAGTGTGATATCATTTTTTCTTTTGAATGGTCCATTCAGTGTATCAAAAGTTTATAATTAATCCCGATTTCGGTGCATATATATATATATATATTTCCAAGAGAATCACATAAATGTGGCATAAAATTAATTGAATTCTGAGTGTCCCTACGTCCAAGCAAAGCTATCGGCTCCTAATTATATCAGACTGTAATTACAGTAATTAATCGTAATTAACCGTAACTTATCTCATCGCTTAAGATACAAGATTTTCCACGAAATTCATAATATAGAAACGTGTGCGTACTAAACTCATTATAAGCAACCTCCAATTCTTTCGCGCCTTAAAGGCATTCATTTCGAATCTTCCTAAACGAAAACTAATAGAAATATATATTAATATTTTCGCAACTCGCTACGACGATTGTGAATTTTCCTTTTCATTTTTCCCAGTGAAACGAAATTATTGTGTTTCTAGGAGATCAATATTGTATGGCGTGAAAATACTGTTTGTGTTTATTTTTGCAAAATTTTAAAAGACAGCGTTTATTCTTGTGCGATATGCCCAGCTAGTAACTCATCTAAAACATATATATATATAACCTTGCATTGTGAGTCTGGTCTATATCGACAACAAAAACATTACCGGAAGTATTTCCAATTTTAATTTAACGATGCTCTGTTCTTGTATTTTTAATATTATTATAATTCGCCATTATTTTGAGCAATATAACAGATTTTGTTTTTGTGTGAGTTTATGAGTGTTGGATTATTGGTAATGAAATTCAAAACAATCCTTCGTATTGTTCCATATCTAAATATTTGCAAACAACGGTAATCCTTTAACTTGATAACACCGAAATAGCATTAAGAAAAATTTCAATAATATACTCTTAACCTACCACTGGACTTATTCGTATGGTGATTTGTAACCAGCATTCTCAATCTAATCGGTTGTTCAAATTTGTTACGTAATTTCAATTCCTTTACATATGAAAATAGGTTCTGTACAAATAGCCGACAAGTAGGCAAAATAAAAATAAGTGTCGCGAAGACAAATAATAAATAATTTGGCAGTTGGAGAATTAACTTTATCTCAAGCCTTGCTCTTTGTTAAGGCATAAATCGCTTATCGCAAACTACTTGTTCGATTTTTATTTTTAACCAAAATAAATCGTTTTGACAACGGTAGCGCAGATACTCTTCGCAGTCTTCCCTTCTAGTTGATAACGATGAAGGAGTTATAAAATTTGAAGAAAAAACAAAAAAAAACCTTTTTATGTGCCCTATTTCGACTTATGTTCTTTAAAAGTACTTTGGGCGAGCTGCATTGCCCATTTATTGAAATCGTCGTCGATTTACCCTTGAAATCATCCTCTTCTCATAGATTATCGGTTCAAATAGATCTAGCCTGAAATCTTGAGGCCCGATTTTGGCTGCAATCGATCATAAGAAAGAATTTTTTTTTTAAATACATTTCCTACGTGACGGATAGATTAAAACGACGTAACACCGTGTTCTCAAGGAGTGTTATACAAACTCGGAGTAGAGCCCGAGATAGAGCCGCAACAGTTTTTGGTTTCCGAGAGCTCCCCTTTCACGTCAATATGCCCGCCGACGAAGTGACCCAAGTCAGCTTAAGCGACATAAACAATTTAGTGCCCGAGTTTGACGGAAATCCTGAGGGATTAAATAAGTTTGTTGCTTGTGGGAAGATACTTTTCTCATCCGCTAAGACCGAGGCAGACAAAAAATTCTTTTTGGAAGTAATTAAAACAAAACTCCAAGGGCCTGCTTTTGAATTGACCGAATATGAAACCCACAGTACTTGGGAGGCATTAGTAGAAGCACTCAAGACTCGTTTCAAACAAGACAAATCAAGGGCAGCGGCGCAAAACGAATTGATGAAAATAAAGCAGACGAAATCCAAGCTTAAAGTTATTAGTCAAGGCACATGGTGAAACTGACTTGCGAAAGGCTATTTCATACGCCACTGAGCATGAACTGCGCTCAGATAAAGATGGTGTAGGCACACAAAGTTTTTTTAGAGCAAATACTCGACCTACTTGTGGTAAAAAGGGTCACACGAGGGATACCTGTTATCAAAGAGACAGATTCCCAATTATGGCCAGAGATACTATCAAGAGGGAAGTTCAACATGTGAGAAGAACGGATTATCCTAATCCACAAACACATAATTCCAGAATGTGGCACGAACCACGAAACTTAAACACTCCACAGCAAGCGAACTATAGGTTCAACGGACGCGACAACTCGAACCTCCATACACATAATGTACGAAATCAATCGAGAACCTCAGTGAACGAAAACGGTCTTAATCGAATAAACATGCTACAAGGCGATAGAAGACCGAAATTCACCCAGTACGCCGTGAGGCAGGAAACTAAAAATCTTACAGAAGTGGGAAACGGAAAGATTCGAGAGGAACCAGTCCGCACACCTGCTCGAATCAAGGTCAGAGCCGACATCCATCAACGCTAAAAACTAATACTATTATTGAAGCATCCCTAGAAGAGACTAAGGCTGGCCTTGTCGCCAACGTAGCTTTTATGCCATCCGAAACAGGATACATGAGACTGTTGATAGATACGGGAGCGGAAGTTAGTTTAATTAAAATGAACTTAAAGTCTGAAATCGCAAAAAAAAATACAAAACACAGAAAGCTGTAATATTGTAACGATAACTGGAAAGTCAATCCCTGTATTGGGATCTATTAATGGTCAGGTAAAGTTATCAAATGACAAATTTCATTTCACTATTGAACACCCATTTTTGTTGCTAGAGCAAGAAACTAATCTTGAATATGACGGCCTAATCGGCAATGATTTTTTGAAAAAATATCGTTGTAATATAGATTACAACAAGACTTGTCTTGAAATAAGGTTGAACGATCCTGGGGTGAGAGTAATGGAAAGCTTGACAGTGGCATGGGAAGATAATAAATCTTCAATACCATTGCCCAACTGTATAAGTCCAAACTCACTTCCGAGGCTCGTTAACAAAAGTATCTTAAATCAAGCACATAAAGTAGCTTCGGCTGATTATGATAAATTCATAATAGCACCCCGGTGCAAAATAATATTAGAAATGGCTTGTGACCATAAAAGAGAGATGGTGATTAGGAAAAATGAAATATTACCAGGAGTATACCTTGCATCAATTATAGCAAAACCACAAAATAAAAAGTTACAAATTTTGCTTTTGAATATTAACGAAAATGAAGTGGAAATAGACACCCGCAAAATAAATCTCAAATACGACGAACTCGATAAATATCATGTACTAAATTACCGTAGGGAAGATGACCCTGTAAACTGTCGACTTAAGAGACTGCAATCTGCTCTAAACCTTGAGCATTGTAATACTGAAGAAAAATCTTCAATAATTGAAATTTGTCGTGAATATAACGACCTCTTTTATTTAGAGGGTGATATTTTAACGTATACGAATGCTGGAACCCATAAAATCCAAACCCAGACGGATAAGGCGCCCGTGTATATAAAACCATACAGATTGCCAGAATCTCAAAGGAATGAAATTCATCGGCAAGTTAAGGAGATGCACGAAGCAGATGTCATACGACATAGCAAGAGTCCATGGAATTCCCCTCTGATCCTCGTACCCAAAAAGGCAGACAGCCAAGGCAATAAGCAGTGGAGAGTTGTAGTGGATTTTCGTAGACTTAACGACATTACAGTCGGGGACGCATATCCACTACCAAATATAACCGAAATACTGGATCAGCTAGGAAAAGCAAGATACTTTAGCACTCTAGATTTGGCGAAAGGATTCCACCAAATCCTCGTAGATGAGCATGACAGAGAGAAGACTGCTTTCAGTACTCCCTTTGGTCACTACGAGTACAACAGAATGCCATTCGGTTTGAGAAACGCTCCCGCGACATTCCAGAGGCTGATGAATAGTGTCCTCATTGGTATACAAGGGATAGAGTGTTTCGTATATATCGATGACATCGTCATATACGGATATGATCTAAAGGATCATAATAGGAAATTGGTTAGCGTTATGGATAGACTGAGAGAAAGCCGACTTAAACTCCAGCCTGACAAGTGCCATTTTGTTGCGAGAGAACTCGCATATTTGGGTCATGTAATTTCTGAGATAGGAGTGAAGCCAGACCCAACTAAAATGAACGCTGTGAAATCGTATCCTAGACCGAAGAAAGAAAAAGATATAAAATCATTTCTCGGATTAGTGGGTTACTATAGGCGGTTTATACCTGACTTTGCGAAAATCGCAAAGCCCTTGACCAAACTCCTCAAGAAAGCCGAACCATTTATATGGGATGCCTTTTGTGAAGAAGCATTTGTACTCTTGAAAGAAAAGCTTACTCAAGCTCCAGTTTTAGCCTACCCAGATTTCAGTAGGGAGTTTATCGTTACGACTGATGCTAGTGACTTGGCAGTAGGAGCTGTGCTGTCGCAAGGCGAGATAGGTAACGATCACCCAATTTGCTATGCTAGCCGAACACTTAATCCGGCTGAAACAAGGTATTCCACTACAGAGAAAGAGTTGTTAGCAATAGTTTATGCGGTTAAACAGTTCCGACCTTATATTTATGGAAAAAAATTCGTAATTTTAACGGATCATAAGCCACTACAATGGCTCATAAATTTGAAGGAACCATCCTCAAGGTTGATGAGATGGCGAATACTACTGGAGGAATATACATATGAAATAAAGTACAAACCTGGTAAGTGTAACGCTAACGCGGACGCATTGAGTCGGATTAAACTCACAGATATGGGTAATGATACTAATAAAGTACTAATTCTAACCCGGAACCAAAAAAAGAAAAGTGAAATACATAATTTGGAAGATATAGGTTGTTCAAACAGAAAAGATGCCCCATTGGAACCAGATGTAATAAATGTAATAGAAAAGCAAGAGTCATTAACAGCACAAAGAGCGAAACACAAATACTTTCTCCTACCCCTGACGGAAACACAGGAGGAAATAGAGCTTAGAAAAATTCTACCTAACCTTGCTAATATTAGAAGAGAAAAAGAAAAATCATTTAAGTATAACGATGAATACTATTATATAACTAAGATACCCATTCCTATAAGAACAAACCTAGATCGAGAGTATATGAAAACTTCTATAGAGCGAATTTTGAATATAGGCGAACGAAATCAAATTACCGATTTTCATATCTCTATGCCTATAGGCAATCAGAATATATTAATCGAGGTAAGAAATATTGTGAAAAAACTCAATTTAAAACCGGGAATAAAAATATTTCTTTACAGTACTACAAAAATATATTTAGATAGACCTGATGATATTCGGCAAATAATTAAAGAATATCATACGTGCCCCTTGGGTGGACATCAAGGCTTTACGAGAACGCTCAAGCGTATTAAAATGAAATATAATTGGACTGGTATGCTTAAAGACATAAAAAGTTATATTCGTAGCTGTGAGTCTTGTCAAAAAAACAAACTAGGTAAATTAAATCATATACCGATGAAAATTACATCAACAAGTTCACAACCATTTGAAAGAGTGGCACTGGACATAGTGGGACCACTTCCTGTTAGTTATGGAGGGAATAAATACCTCCTTACTTTCCAGGATGACTTATCTAAATTTTCGGAAGCAGTCCCCATTCAAAATGCAGAGGCCCATACCGTGGCTAAGAAATTCTTTAAGAATATTGTGTGTAGACATGGAATTCCTGACTCATTACTCACCGATCAAGGCACTAACTTCCTTAGTGGTATGTTCACAGAGGTTTGCAAACTTTTAAAAATAAAAAAATTACAGACAACTCCATATCACCCGCAAACTAATGGAGCATTGGAAAGGAGCCACCGCACTTTGGCGGAATACTTACGGCATTATGTTAACAAAGACTCTCAGACCTGGGATGAATGGATCCCATATGCTATGTTTGTGTATAACACCACCCCTCATAGCAGCACAAACTACTGCCCGTACGAACTACTTTACGGTTATCCACCAAAAATACCAACCTCCCTGAAACAATCTCCACAGACAATCTACAACTATGATAATTATGCAAATGAGCTTAAGGCACGTTTACAACATGGCTATAAACTAGCAAGAGATAGTTTAATAAAACATAAAGAAAAATCTAAGTTGCATTACGATGAAAATAAACGGGAAAGGTATTTCAACCTAGGCGATAAAATATTATTAAAGAAACATGTCCGAAAGAATAAATTTTCTGCTTTATGGGAAGGACCTTATGAAGTAATAGAACTAATATCTAAGGAAACCACCAAAATAAAAATTGGGAATAAAGCCAAAATTGTCCACAATAATAACTTAAAGAAGTACGTAGAATAATTAAATCGCCAAATAATCAATGAAAATGAAGACAATGAAATGTGCGAAATTAATTTACTTAAAAGAGAATATTCCAAATTACAATCATGCGATTTTCGTGCTTCAAATCAAAGTACCTTTTGGGTGCAATTATCCCAAACTAATAAATGGCTGTATTCAACAAGAATCAACATGACAGTAGATGTTATCTGCAAGCAACTTATAACTCCTCATATTCTGATGGGAACTGGAATATTGGAAATAAAGGATAATTGTTATCTAAGAACAAAATATCTAACCATAAGGGCCTATAATATGAATATGACAGAACTAAGAAATTCTTTTGTACCTACACTAACTAGTGAGAATATTTTTAATAATACAAAATACCTCAAGCCAAGACCAATTAGTAAGGTTGGCTTAGTCAAATATTCAACTCCAAATGACATTAAGAAACTATCTCAGCAGATAAACGCCTTAAAGGAACAAGAGAAAAGAAATATAGAACCCATAGATCCGCACACGGTGCACCACTACTCTCTCGGCTATTTTTTATTTCTGATAATTCTAATAATAATACTATATATAACGTATCCTAAATGGATAATATGCCGCGGTAAAAATAAATCGAAGATAGGCAGTAATGACAGTAATTCGGAGGAATCTACACAAGAGCCCCCAATCCAACTAACTCGGTTACGATGATTCTGTGCACTAAAATTACGTAATTCACTATCTTATCGCTCACACCTACCAATATCATATTAAAAGTTAATTTTGTTATTTCTCCTCTGAATACGCGAGCACCATTCAACAGGAATGATATATACACACTATATACAACTTATAATATATAATTTGTAATTTTAAAATACATATATATATAAAATAATAATAATAATCTTTTTATTTTATAATAAAATAAAGCATGCATATGTTTTAAGCTTGATACTATAATTTACTGAATTTATAATTAATTTTAATTTTTTATTGTATTTACATATACATATAAAATAAAACAAGCATATGTTTTAAGCTTGATACTATAATTTTTTGAATTTATAATTAATTTCCATAATTATATTTTTATTATTGTATTTACATATACCTACATATAAGTTTATCACTATAATTTTTTTTGTATTTGTATTTGTAATTATGTAAGTATAGGTAATTTTATCATAACATCTACCTAAATTTTGGGAAAAATCCTGAACAGAACTTCCCTATACGACCGTAAAATACAAAAAAAAACTTTGAAAAACTTCTTTCATAAATTAGATGTTTGATGACTTTTGAATCTTGGGCTAGATTCACATTATTCTCGGTTAGCAGAAAATTCGTCAACTCTTCAAGTAGATGAATTTTCTTTTTATTAGGGGGATGGGATGTTGTGATCACGAAATACCACACATTTCGTGCATATTCATAAATCACAACTATGCACAAATATACTTACCCCAAATATTCCACTTGATAAAGGCTCATATTGCTAGCCTTCATAAATTACCTTATAGAAAAACCTAAACACTTAACATCTGAAAAAAGTCATTCGTTTCATTGAATACTTACCATATCAAGTAACATAATTTACGCCACACGTGTATACATAGCACAAAATTTATGTGCCTTTAAATAGCAAAATGCTCGTAATCTAAAGAACAAGTATCAGGTTACTTGAAAATCCAAACATTCACACGACCTTTTTGCTTCTTGCTATGGCATTATCAGCAAGAGTTTTCTGATTGGTTAATTCCTTGATTGGTCAAGACAGTGTGAATACTTTTTTTAGTTCTTGCTATATCATTGTTAGCAAGAACTTTCTTATTGGTCACAGATATACAACGAGTGGGATATTTTTGCTGACGCTAGCGTGTCTTGAAAGAAGTAAACGATAATTACTGACCAAGAATCGACGAAGTTCAGGATCAGCGCTCATAGAGAACGGGAGTAAAGAAAAGTTCTGGCTCAGATCTAAATTTTAAAAGAGTTATTAATAAAAGTGATTCTTCTCTTTGTTGAATAAAAATTCTGATTTTAGATCTTAATCTAAAAAGTGATTTAAATAGAATAACGGAAGGAGAGATCAATAAAGGAAAGTTTATATTAACACATAATTTTGAGTTTTTAATATATTTAAAAGTCCTGAATCTTCCCCCTGTGCCGCTCTTCTCTTCAGGAAAGCACGGCGGTACCTGGGTTACAACACTGGCATTGTCTGGATATTCAACAGATTTTTCACTAATATTAGATAAGATGGCATTGTGAGTTACCGCGGAGGACTCTGGAGGTATGGAAACACAGCATATGTACAACATAACATTATCATTTTTAATGCAACCCATATATCTTCGTTAGAAGTTTCAAACGAAGCAACGCGAAAAGAGTTATAACTATATTCCACTGCAATAACGCATCCACCACCATCTTTGGCCCCAGTCAACGATAAGTTCCTATCTTTTCTATACACAGTACCTACTATCAGATATGTCATTACTAACAACCCACTCTTGCAGAAAGGTTTTAGTGAAGCAAATGATGTCGTAAACATTGGAGAGAATAGCTAATTTTGTGCTTTCGGTTTTAGATCGAGCCCTCTGACATTTTCATAATAAATCTTATTTAATGACATTGGAAAATATTTGTATTAAGTTGATGAATGTACCTTCGAGATGAGATCCAGACTTGTTACCGAACTGATAAGTTTTGGGGAGCTATTCTCCTCCTTCTTCAAGTATATCTTGCCTTTATTAACCCAGAGGTATGAAAACCACATTGATTTTTAACTTGCTTGGCTTTATTGAACAAATACTTTTTCTTCTTAGACAATTATTAATTTAAATAAATCGGTGAGTCCCTCGTGGAACCTAAAATTTCAATAAACAATTTTTTATGAACTCTAGAGGCAGTTAAAATTCTATCACGAATAAATTGAGAGGAGTACTTAACAATAATTGATTGAGTAGACTGAGCAGATTCCTTTTAATAACATCACCAGTTTCCAGTGGCAGCTCTAGGGATTCATGCAGACAGCGAATAATATCCATGACATTTTCATTTGGTTGTTTACTAACGCCTTTGACTTCGATAAAGTGGGATAAGTGCATAGTTTTCAGGAAATCTACACGATTTTGTAAAATATTGATGGATGTGGATTCCTTTGATTCGACTTCCAGCTTCTTAATCCTACAGGAATGATCTTTAATCGTTGCAGTCATACTCTTGATCTCATTGAAGCCCTCAATGAGTGTACAGATGGATTTATTAAACTCGGTTTGTTTAATTTGTATTACTACATGCATTGCAGCGAAATGCCACTGCACCAGACATAAGGCTCGAAATTAACTCAGGAGTCAGCTTGGAACAAGCGGTATGGTATTGTCTTTTGCAATCAACGCACTTGAATCCAATGTTTCTTTTGTTTATATATGCTGCACAGAGAACGCATTTAGGTGCCATGATCAAGTTCGGTTGAGGCTGATGGTCAATAAGTAATACGCGTCTAGATTACAATAGGCAGCTTATATAAGGTGCAAGTAGGTAGTAGTGAGCTAACCTCAAATTGACCACGAGGCATCAAATAAATACCACCGATTAAAAACACTGGGCGCGTTTAGGCGGAAACCAAACCAGTTTGGAAGAATTGGTAGCGTTTGGTCACAGCCATGTAAAAATACCAACCACTTCGGTATAGTTTGCAATTACGCGGAGGAAAAATAATTTTTTTTAACCGGTTTGGCCTCCGCCTAAACGCGCCCACTGATAGGAAGTAGGAAATACCAAGCATCTAACAGATTACAATACAGCTTACGATGAGATGACAGCAGGCCGGTATGGGGCGCAGGGCGAGTTCTTGCAGTGATGAAATAACCTCACTTCATCACGAGTAGCCGGAAAATTCCTCACAATAAATAATAATTAAATAATATTACAGTCCAACCAATCCAATAAAAAATAAATGATGTTGTAAAGTTAACTATCCGTATGCAGCATAGATTCCATGAAAAGTGAATCGTAATTATAGTCACTATGGAGAATTCAAATCGGTGAGAGCACGTTCAGGAATGTTGAAAAAAAAAATTCCATTTCAGATTAGATTACAGCAATATCTCCAATGGATCGCAGTCATTTACACAATAATTAGTTCGTAATATATTTTTAAACAATCACTTGCAAATTATAAAAGTAGTATCAGTTTAAAAAATTTGGCAAAATTTTGATAACTTAAGCTGAGTCTTCTTCTTCTTATATAGCTATAATGCAAAATACTTTAATAAATGAAACTAAAACTATGTTGTGTATATATATATATATAAATAACAACCATTATGTTAGGTGAGTAAAGGGCAGAGAAGGAGTGAAATAAAGCTACATTAAATAAATATATTTGAAATTAATAAACACATTAATTTATAAAAAAAACTTAAAATGCACTGTTCAAAACATTCCGGCCAAAATTTAAATTTACCAAATTTAATCTATTAATTCTTGCGCGTATCAATTGAGATACTCCGACCCATCTTTACACTTGCGAGAGTACAATGCAACTGAATTTACCGATTAATTGACACCATTGGCGAAAATGAACTTTGACATCTTCTAGAACATTGAGAAATTGCATGGCCGGAAACTTTTGCACACAGTTATTTTCAACATTTTACATATATGTAGCTAAATATAATTAAGTAATGATATTGATTTAAGTGTATTATTAACTCTATTTTATTTTCTGGTTTTATCGGTAGGAGTAATATTAAGTTTCATCATTATATGTGGGAGATTACAAGTATAATGTATTTGGCCGGAAAATTTTGCACACCACTGTATATACCGTAATTATTGAAGGGGCTACTCACTGATTACCACTATAAGCCTAGTACTAAGGTCCGCGCTAAACTAAATTTTAGCGGGTCTCCAATATCGGGCCGTTCTTTAGCAGCTAAAACATGACAGCGGAGACTCAGATAAAAGATATATTAAAAACAAAAAGAAGCATTTTGCAATTTTTTCACGCAAATACAACACGCGGTCATAATATTTCTAAAAACAGGTAGCTAAAATTATTGGAAAATATTAAAAATATTAAAATAATATGCATAATACAGTACAATAAAAAAAAAAATTAAGAATGATATTGAAAATACGGCCACGAGAAGAAATCCAATTCATCTGTACTTACAGCAAAGACGTACAAACCTACGTTAACTATAAAAATTTGGTCAATAAATTTATCAAATCTCAGAACTCTGACAAAAAATATTTTTAGCACGCTAAAGAACGGCCCGGGCGGATAAATTCAAGCTAAATTTTTTGGAGACTTACTGGTGGTGCCATCTGTAATCAAAACCCAAAGACAAATTTAGCGCGTTGACCTTAGTACCGCTCTCGCTAACATTCAGGATAAATTTTCGCCAATATCTTTTTTTCATACAAAATTTAGCTTAGCTCCGACCTTAGTACTAAGCTATAGTCGTGATATCCTGTGTTATTTCTCGTTGTATCCTCTTCTGGTTACTTTCAAACAACACTCACAATTTATTTATCAACCACAGTTTATTTTTGTTTTTATTACAAACCACAATTTATTTACAATATTCAACCTTAAATTTTCTATACCGACTTTCAAGCCTCCCACAATAATCCGAATTGCAATTTTTGTTACTTCTTTATGTATAATTTTCCTTTTACTTTCCTATTCTATTTTACTTTTTATCACCAGCGATCGACCAGAACTCTCTAACGACGGGCCAAAAAATCGACTGTGTCGAGACTTGATTTTTAGATTGTCAAATCTCTTCGTTCAGGATAGGAAAATGCTTAATCAGCATTCCTATCCTGAGAAAATTGTTTGCCGCTGGACATGTTTAAACATGCCCAGAATTATCGCGACG
This sequence comes from Dioctria linearis, assembly GCA_963930735.1. NCBI lineage: Eukaryota > Metazoa > Arthropoda > Insecta > Diptera > Asilidae > Dioctria > Dioctria linearis. The sequence continues at coordinate 39,843,619 of OZ005743.1, read as the reverse complement.
GAAGATGGTTGAGTAAAATTTGATATTTTCATAAATATCAAACCATCGTCTTGCTATCGTGCATACATTGTTGCGCTCACAATGTATGCAGCTCGCGACAATTTGCTGATAAGGGCTTTTTCGGGGAAGACTTGATCGTTTCAGTCTTCACCGACATAAAATTTCATGCGCCCGACATGTATGTATGTATATATGTACACACATATCGTATTTACGACAAATCTTACTGAAGGTAAGATTTGTCGTGGGACTTTTTATACCCTCGATGAAATCTATAGGGGTATACTCAGTTTGTCATTCCGTTTGTAACACCTCGAAATAATGATGCTAGAGCAAAATAAATTGGACACCTACGCATAATATTAAAAGTTATTTTGATTTTTGCATGTCCGTCCGTCCGTCTGTCTGTGCGCACGATAGCTCGAGAACGCCTATACTTAGAGAGCTGAAAATTTGTACACGGACTTCAAAAAAAAAAGTTAAAATTAAGTTCGAAAATGAGACAAATCGGGCAACTCCTTCGTGGGGTTTCCATACAAAAATTTCGTTTTCCACTATATATTTGGACACTACCTGAAAACACATCGCCATAGAAAGCTAAAATTTGGTACATTGTGTTTTCATAGTAATAGCAAATACAGTTTCAAAAGTGGACTAAATCGGGCAACCCCTTCTTGGTGTTGCCATATAAAAATTTTGGTTTTTTACATATACTTTGAAAACGATCAGTCCTAGACATTTTTATTGTACTAAAAACTTCTTCAGAATAAGAAATTCTATAAAATTGGTTTTAATCATTTTCTCTGTCCGACGAGCCGTTCTAGAAATATATGCGAAAAACCACTGCAAAAATCAAAATTGCTCAAATGTGTACCCATACGAAATTTCATACGGACAAACATCTAGGGTATCATAAGAAATGGTCTTAGACCAATATTAGCTTTTTTACTTATTTCTATTGAAATGACTTGGGATGAAACTTAAAGTTTTTATTTTTCCCAAGTCGTTTTGTGGGAAAATATTTTGGTTACTTTGTGCAAAGGAATGTGAAAAAATTGCTGATGGCAATTTTTCGCATTGCTTATACCTATGTATGATGATTCAATACATTATACTGGTTTTTTAAATTACCTATTTTAGGTAATTTTGGTATGCAACAACTATAATACATTAATTAGTTACACTAGCCTTAGATTCTTTCTGCGATTGCCACTTGTTGATTTGATGAAATGGAGTAATGTCCCCATGGTAGAGTATCCCTCGTTTCGATCATAATATGTCGCTTATTATCATAAGGACTCAATGCGATCTTCTTTTGACTGACAGTGTATACGCTATGGCTATGTCTCTGTACTACATTAGCCTTTACTCCTTTCGCTTTCTTTATAGTTTTACCATCGTTTATACGCAGACAGTACATTTTCGAATGCAACCCTACAAATTCGCTCATGATTTTCCCATTAAGCTCATCCTTCATTAGCCCAGGAATCTTGTTATTCATGAGCGGTAAATTGAACTCGTTATCTTCTGGGTAATCACTTGTATCAAATTTGTTTATATTTTCGGCCATAAACTCATATGCATTTTTCTCTTCAAGTTCATATATTAGAGAATCGGTATCTGTATACATGACTTTACATTTATCTCCAAATTCACGCTGCATAAAACTGTAGTGGAAATCGTAGAGGCATATCTTCCAATATAGAGAGGTTTATTGAATAAGATTTTGAGTCGCCCTAATTCCACAGCAACTAAATTCTCATCAAATATCGTTGCACTGTGGAAGTTGGATGCCGCAATTCGAGCTTTTGCACCATAACAACCTTCCCACTTTATGCAAAGCTTATATCGCTATACTTGCGAACATGTTCCATGGTCTTACCAAAAGCTGCATTATTCATCTTCTTATAGCTGTCCTTCTCATGATCGCTTGTAGCCTGATTTCGTTTGGTAGTATTTAAGTCAAAATATGGTTTAAGCCAAGCTGATTGGTCGAATTGAAGAACCCGGGGCACTTTTTACAGGATGAGTCCATGTGATAAGCATTGCTTCAAATTTCGGTAGTGTATAACATATTTAGTTTAAGGATGTAATGTTGTTAAAAGCTTTTCTAATTTTGCTCCAGGTGGTGCTGCATGCTCAGAGCAAAACGGTAAGACCTTACGCTTATCACGTAGATGTTGAGAATAATCCAAGTCGACTTCGAATATGTATCCAGTTGGAGAATCAACAGGAATTTTGAAAACGTCAACATTGGGAATATCAACCCTTTTGAATCCTCCGGTTGGTAAATGCTGTGACATGGCCCATCCATAAAGGTTATTCACATCATATCAAGTATTTCTCTTTCTCTTCAGGCTTAAAATCATCCATATAATTATTATTTGCTTTACGATATCTGTTCGAGCATTGACTTATACCACCTCAAATGCCTCTCTCTACGAATAGCAGTATATCTTCGTCGGTTATCAGCCTCATAAACTACTTGGGTAGTAATATATCGCACAACTACAGTTCTTATCAGAACTATGATGCAGTAATTTGCGGTCACTTATGTTTAGAGTTTTTATATAATTGTTATAGCCATTAATTATTATCTATAAATAAATTGGGGCAGTTCATTATCAACCGCCATGTCATAAAACACTTACTCTCACGGGATATTCATCTCTACTCACTGCTGAGTGCTTTCCTCCGCTGGAGCTAGCAAAGGATTATGTTTGTGGATAAATTGATTTTCAAACATACAACTCTATACCAAATATTGATGTGAGCAATAATCTGGTTAATGTAGGGAATGAGGTAGTTGAGATACCTTTTGGATCCTATGAGATTGATGATATAGCAAAATATGTACAAGGATACTTGGATAAAGAAGGCAGAAGGATAAAGGTTATAATAAAGGCTAACAATAATACATTGAAGGGTGAAGCTAAGGCAACTGAAGAAATACATTTTGAATAACAGAGATCCTTAGCTCCTCTGCTTGGATTAAGTAAAAGAAACTTATCTGCTAATATAGTGCATACATATATCAGAGTTGCCAGTCAACATCAGTAAAGTAAATAGTATACGCATCGAATGTAATATTATATCAGGTTCATTCTTCAACAACACAAGTACACACTCTCCACGAGTTTTCCCCGAACGTTGAGCCTGGGTATAAAATTGTGGAGGCACCAAAAAATGTAATCTATTTGCATGTGACCACCAAACGTATAAGTTCTCTAACATTGAAGCTCCGGGGCCTTCGAACTCAATATCCTGGTTTAATGATTTTACAGATGGCAGCCCTAGCTAGAGAGATCCCCTATAACGGCTATTCCTTTAGACTATTATAAACGAGAGACTCTATATGTATATACCTTAAATTTCAGACCCCTTAGATGTTATATTATAAATAAATAAGTACGTTTTGTCATCTCTATCAGTGAGTTACACTATTTTAGATATTTTAATATCTACGTACCTATAGAATTTTCTTTGAAAGGCTGAAATACAAACAGATGGCGACAGAGAGACGGATACAGAAAGATCAAAATGCAATTTAATATTATGCATCCATTTTGCCGTACCATCGTTATTTCTATGAGTGGTACAAACGGGATGACCAACTCATGTATGTAGTATAGTATACGTATACCCCAGAGCATAATTAGTAAAGAGTATAGTATGTACCTCATCTGCGTAACTTCTCAAAATATATCCAAAGTCCATCGATGAACTTAATGATAACTAAATCTTCATTTAGTATGGTCTTGGTCGTATGCACGTACCTAGTTATGTAGGAACTAGATTTCCAATAATATCCTCGTGGTCATGCCCTTGTTTGAAAAGTTGGAATAACATTTTATTCGATTTCATCTATTTCAATCCATTTCAATCTAAAAAAAAATCGTTCATATTATAAAGCACTTGTGTTGAACAGTCATTTCTAATTTGTTAAACTCATTCGGTCTCCTTCCATAATTGAATTTCCCTTAGTCAACGACTCAAGTACCAGGTACCTACGAGTATACATAACCTACCCACTTCAATTTGTCATTTCTATATATTCAGAAAGTTTTTGAAACAAATTGGAAAAGAGTCAATTGAAAACTTTTATCTAGGATACGTCGGAAATCAGTAAAATTATTGAGAAACTTTCGTAAAATTGTTAAGAAGTTTGCGGAGTTGTTGTGGATATCTTTGGTCAAATTACTTCCAAAAACTTAGTTTTATGGTTACCAAAAAATTTGTTGCTTTTATAACTACACGCACATAGCTGATAAAGTTGCAGGCAACTCTCTAAACTTTCTTTCAAGTTATTTGATTAAGTCCTATATAAAGTATACGTTGCAGTTGCAGACAATTTTGAAATTGATCTATAAATAACCGAAAGTTTCAAAATTTTTACGAATATGAATGTGGAATTTAAATGAACTTCATGCCACAGTAGAGTTTCATGTAATATGTATGTATATAGGAAGAAATATCTTAAATTGATGAGATGAAAGCTGTTGCATCGAGATATTAAAGGAGCAAAGATTTACATAGTCCAGGCCCGTGCGCAGAATTTTTCAAAAGGGAGGGGAGTTTGAGATAGAAAAATATACAAACTAAAAACTTATATTTGTAGATAGTCAAATACTTTAATTATTATCATGGTACCACTTAATGACAGAACAAAGAATATGCTCAATACATATTTACATACGTCTTTCATGAATTCTGCTGAAATAGTATTACAAAAATTGAGGCATGCAAAGGATAATGAGAATGAAATATTTCATTTTCTCGCGAGGTGCAGTACGCTAATTTTGATAGCTGGCATGTTCATATAGGTTTTTTCTTTGATATAATTGATGGGTTCTTTACTCATTCTCATATACTACTGGAAAGATCTATGAGAATCAGAATGTAAATCTTCATATATGTGGATGATGGAATTCCCACAATTCTAGTCACTGGTTATTGTGAACCCATTCACAAGCAAACTGTAGAAAGGGCTGGACAAACAGAAAATGATTAATTTTATATTCTTAGAATGGAAATTTTGACAGTTTTTTTTTTAGCTTATATTGAAGCCTTTTCTTCATACAATCGAAGGCTTCTATACTCATTCCCAGAAATTGGAAGGATCTATCAGGATCAGTCCATAAATCTTCATATAGAATAGATGATAAAATTCGCCAAATTCCACACGTTTCGTATTTATCGGGTACAAGTAAAACAGTGGAAAGTACACTTATGTGAAAAATCCAATATAGTTGCATTACTTGACAAACACAATAATTCTTCTTCAGAATCTGAAGACATAATTTATGCTCTCAATTCGCGATTTACCAAGAAACTGAATGCTTTGTTGTGAACACTACACCTCGAGATGTGTCGTCACCTCGCCTCGCTCAACTGCCTAGCCTCGCCTCCCTTCGCCTGGTTGTGCACGTACCCAAACACAGTTAAGGAAAAATTAAAAAAGTATTTTCAAATAAGAAAAAAATTATATTCTCTATAATGACTCGAAGCCCGTTTATTTTTCACTACTTCTAAAGATAAGGATTTCTACAATGTTTTTATATATCCTTGTAGAATTTGATCCCAACATGATTCAATTCAAATTCAAATTCAAAATTTATTTATTACAAACCCCGGCATGAGTGCCACGCAAATAAGCGTTGACTTGTTTAAGGCACCGAATGGTTTCATAGTGACGAGTTACGACATTCACATAAACCAAGCGGTATAGTTTTTCCCATAGGTGCTCTATAAAATTCAGGTCAGGGATCTGTCTTTTAACAACATTGGAGGTATGCACAGCTGCATTATCCTGGTGAAATATGAGATTTCTGCAACTTATTTCCATAACATGGTTTTCAATCTGGCCCTGGATAAGAATAATGTAATCTGTAGCTTTCACTTTGCCACAAATAATCTTAATTTCAGTCTTTGAAAACGATTCCTGTCCATACCATGACCGAACCTCCGCCTATTTGACGGCGGCTTACCACTAATTGTTCTTTCCTCAAATCGTGGTAGTAATAACAGCAACTATTATTGCCATCAAGATTAAACTTTTCTTCGTCTGTAAAAATCTGCGAATTTTAATCTGGCTTCCTTATGGCTAAATGTTAAACGGATTTTCTTAAAGGTTTCTCCTTTTTTACGCTGCTTGAACTTCTTAAAGCACGCTGAACATTACCAATCTTGGTATCCACAGCAGCTTTCACCAAAATTTTATGCAATTCTGAGAATTTCCGCTTTTCCCGCCCCGATAATACAGAGCTTCTGCCAGAGATATATTTTTTCTCATATTTTACAGGATAATTTTGCACAGCTTTTCTATTTTTTTCACTGATGAAGCTATCTTTGAGATGGACCATCCATCAATTCGAAATTTAGCAATGCATTTTACTTCACTTTCTGAGAGTTTCTGTCCGCACCCCATTTTACACTTTACTACACAATTTTTGGAAAATCGGTATTTTAAATAATCACTCAGTACAAAAAAGATCTTAGAATTTTTATTTAAGGGTGCTACAAACTCCCAAGTACTTGAAGAACTGCATGAAGCGGGTGGGTGGGGTGGGTTGGTGGCCAATATAAAAGTTTGTAAGAGCATCCGGTTGTGACTTATAAGAAATTCTTTATAAATCTGGAAAGTGAACAATGGGCCTTGCTCTAGCCTACGTTGTGGGGACTCCTAAGACCCCAAATGACATACCCTGACAAGAAAAAACTCAATTGCTTATAAATCTGGAAAATGAACAATGGGCCTTGCTCTAGCCTACGTTGTTGAGACCCCTGAGACCCCAAATGACATACCCTGATAAGAAAAAATCAATTAAAGTTGGGAAAAACCTTACCTTACCTTACCTATTATTTAAAAATTCAGCATTATCTCACAAGCGACGCGACACAGTGAGGTAAAATTCAATTCGACGTTTGACTATTTTTTCAAAATGAAATTATTTTTGGATGCCATTTGATGGTTATATAAGCAGGGATATTTTGGTTTTTAATAGAAAAAATTTTTCGGATTTTTCTTAAATTTTTTCCTCCTTTGATATACAGGGTAACCACTGAAAGTAACACACGTTTTGTTTTATTTTTTATTATTTGTTTTAGAAATATAATTAATGGATTTTTGTTAAAAAAAAATACATCCCTCAGATGAGTACCATTTTCCGGCACACAAATGCAGACTCTTTTCACAAAATTGTTCATGATCGTACACAAGGTTTCAGGTCCTAGACGTCGGATTTTTGCTCGAATGTTCTCTTTGAGTTCTTGAATTGTTCGCTTGTTCACTTATGTAATAGCCTTACAAAAAATGAGTCTAGTGCCGTCAAATCAGGTTAACGCGAAGGCCAAACAAATTCAGCATTTTTTGATCGTTCACCGAAAACTTTTTGGCAGGAGGTCCACCGTCGCTCTGTCAGTAGCTTTATCTGAATAGCTAAATCTGTGGTTTTATATGTTGATGTACCCATTTAAATGAAAATGAACCTCATCACTCATTTGCAAGCTGTTCAAAATGTTGCTGTTATGTCTGGCTAGGTGTTGAAATCGAAGGGCATACTGCAGGCACTGCTGCGTATCTTGGGATAGTGAAGCTTGGACCATTTGGATCTTGTACGAAAATATTTTTAAACTCAATTTCAGAATCTTTTAAAGCGATGTTCTGGCGATGCCTAGTTGGGCAGAGCAACGACGGTTAGAGACAGATGGATCCTAAAGGACAGACACCCTGCTGACTGATTAATTTTTTTCAAGCCAGGCGATTAGATTTAGAATCATGTTATCTCATATTAAAATGTTGCCATTATTTTCTCTAAGGTTGAATAATTTCCCTGGAATAGAAAAACTGTATGAATTCATTGCGGACCAAAATATGTAGGTATAATGCATCTCTATACAAAATTCGAAAGGGATGGTATTGTCGAAAAGTCTCTATATCAACAATAGCATCAGAAAATGGAAAATGCTTAAAATAAATTAACTTAACCTAACTTAATTTAACTTAACTTGGCGAGTGTTGGAGGTGGGATAGTTTGGTAGTTTTTCGCTCTCTATAAAGATAATCTTAGTTCGAAATGGTAGGCCACCATCCAGCTTTCCACAAAATGCTCAACAAGCTCTCAACTCCTCTTGTGTTACAAGATGACGGAGTAAAAACAATTAACAAATTTTGACAAACAATAATTGAGTATATATTATCTGTGTATATTGTATCGCCAAAATCACAAACCTCCTCATACAGCTAAAACCGACGCATTTTTCAGCCCACCTTCCATATACGGTTTTTTCTACATCTCGACCCATACAGCCCTACAAAATAATAAAATCAAAATACAAGATGCATTGCAAGTTATCTCTTATAGCTGCAGTATTTTATTTCTCAAGTTATCAAATAAGCTAGTAAACATTTTTGTAATCCATCCCTCATTTGAGATATGGAGTAGCATGATATTCCTAGCGCTGGATACTATCGACCACTGAAGACTATTAGTGGCCATCTAAGAATATTCACATATTTCCTGACAAAACATTTGTGCTTGACTATTTTCTAGCTTGAAAACGATTATCTATGCTCATTCCTTAATTCTTTGGCAGTAAGAAATGAGTCCACTTCGCTTTATTACATTTTCAAGCCTATCATTTGTCACTTTACATTGATCGAAGTAGGTAAGTAATTCCACCTGTTTTAGTAGAGTAAAAAGCTTCCGCTCTAAATATGTCCCCCAAGTTAAGTAAAAAAAATTAAAGCTATTTGCATAACTTAAGTCGATAACCCATATACCTAAACAATTAAAACTTGTAGAATTACCAAGGCTAAGATTTATAAAAACAAAATTCGAAAAGGACTTGCCTCAACAAAGATCAATTACTGTCGAGTATTGCGTGAATTTTGGTAATTAATAGGAAAAACTAGCTAAATTCGCTCAACTCCTCCACAATAATTTGCAATTCTAAGTAAAAAGAGCCCAAAGAACAACGTAAAATCGCCAGGATTACTTAGTCTAACGACTTTCCTTAATATTTTATTTACCTTTAGCTATAAACATTTCTGTTATGCTTGCTGGGTGATATTAAAGAAATGTTCCTTTCATTTGAATATATGTATGAATGTATATAGTTGTTGGGGTAACTGCTACGGTTTTGTATTTTATCACCGCACTCAATGAAGGGAAGGGACTATAGTAGCTGGTACGCTCTGTAAGTGGCAAATGTTTACGACTATAAATACTTTTACAAAGAAGGTGTACGAAAAATACTCGTTTACTTCATACCGGGCCTGATTTAAGATATTCCCACCAAGAGATTAACATTCTTTAGTGGTCTAACACCTGTGCTCACAATAAATTATTTATGACGACTGATTTAGCTGGAAAATATGGGTAGGTCTAGGCGGGCGAGGGAGGTCTAAATTTTAAGGTACACCATAATCTCAGTTTAAGTGTCGAGCTATAAAAATAACGCGTTCAAAGTGGGAGCCGATGTTTTTTTTTTAATTTTATTTCCAATGGATTAATATTAAATAAATATGCAAGGTAAACAATTTACTACATTTTTATTAATGTAAGTTGTATGTATTAAAAGGAAGTATTTATGCAATTAATTAACGTCTTGAGAGACATAAACAAAACACAAGCCATTAAAATTAAATAAGTGTCATGATCATTAGATCCAGTACATTTTTCTCTACGGATTATGATTTTGTACACGTCTGCAGTGAGTTCGATCAATATCTCTGAAAGTCCTTTCTCATATAAAATTTCATGATTGATCATTTACAGGAAATTGCAACACCCATTCCACACGAAACCGATCAACTTTGAACCTGACCATATTGATGAAACTTTCACAGCATTTATAGAATACGAGAATAGCTTATGCTTACAATATAGAGAGAACAGAAATAGTTGAAACCTATAAAATTCGTGTACATGAGCGTGGCTTATCTTTGGGGTCCTTGAATAGGAGAAATTGGAGAAAAGTATGTTCAGCTGCCTTCATTGTACTGTACGCCTGTACTAAGCTCCGATGAAATCATGGGAGTATACCAAATTTGCCATTCCGATTGTAACGCATAGAAATAATGATGGGTTGGACACTCACGCAGTGCCGTCTTGTCGTCTGCCCTTGCGATAACTCAAGAACTCGTATACTTAGAGAGGCTTTTAAAGAAAATGTAGATTTAAGTTCGAAAATCGGACAAATTGGGTAACTCCTTCGTGTGGTTCCCATACAAAAAGTTCGTTTTTCATTATATACTATACAAACTGCCTGAGGGCGCGTCAATACAGAGAGCTGAAAAGGCTGTGTACACGCTGTTTTCATAAAAAAAGTAAATATAATTTCAACAAGTGAAAAAGCTAGAATTGGTCTAAGACCAATTCTTATGATACCCTTGATGAATGTCCGTATGAAATTTCGTATTTGTACCCATTTGAGCAATTTTGATTTTTGCAGTGGTTTTTCGCATATATTTCTAGAACGGTTCGTCGGACAGAAAAAATAATTATAACCAATTTTATAGGATTTCATATTCTGAAGAAGTTTTTAGTACAATAGAAATGTCTTGGGCTGATCGTTTTCACAGTATACATAAAAAACCTAATTTTTTATATGGCAACACCAAGAATGGGTTGCCCGATTTAGTCCATTTTTAAAATTTTGTTTGCTAGTACAATGGAATCACCACGTACCAAATTTCAGCTCTCTAGGGCGACTCGTTCTCAGGCAGTGTTCAAATATATAACGGAAAACGAAATTTTTGTATGGCAACCCCACGAAGGAGTTGCCCGATTTGTCTCATTTTCGAACTTAATTTTACTTTTTTTTTTAAAGTCTGTGTACAAAATTTCAGCTCTCTAAGTGTACGCGTTCTCGAGTTATCGTGCGCACGGACGGACGGACAGACGGACGGACGGACGGACATGCAAAAATCAAAATAACTTTTAATATTATGCGTGGGTGTCCAATCCATTTTGCTCTACCATCATTATTTCGAGGTGTTACAAACGGAATGACAAACTTAGTATACCCCTTTACATTTCATCTAGGGTATAAAAATGGGCTAAATCGGGCAACCCCTTCTTGATGTTGCCATTCTAGGGTAGTAGACCCGATTTGATGATTTGATCGATGAGTTTATCTTTAATCCTTAGATAAAAGTAAGAATGAAATCTGTTCTGGACCTGAGACTAAACTTATTACATACTTTCTACTTCTACATAATGAGCTTTTCCATGATAACGATGAGTTTTTACATTATTTTCTTGTTGAGATGATGAAGATGGTCACTGATAAATTCGTCAGTTAATGTACACAAAACAACACATCTAATGATATATAAATCACTTATTATAATATCACACGATAATTTTATTGTACATCTACATGCTCTGAATTGTGTACATTTTCATTTTTGATTATCAGTGATGATTTTTTTTAATTTTAAACGATCTTCAGGGCACTGTCATACAAAAATACTATTAAGAACTAGAAGAGAAACCGTTTTGAAAAATGGCTCATCAACTGCAAAGTCCTTGAATACACTAAAGACTATCGCACAAAAGCATGTACTACACAGAGCACCATTTCTACTCTTTATTTCACAAGGGATTAGGGGAACTAGATGATAGTAATCCACTTCACAGCACTTTACACAACTTTCTGTAAATGATTGCGGTTTTCAACTGCACGCCATAATTAGAAACTATCCTGTTTTTTTAATCAATACGACACACTATTCGTTCATGATAAGACATGCAGTGAAACTTCATAGAAATACAAATGAGTTTTGTGTATGAAGACGCTCATCGGAACTTATCAGGAAACTCCACTGGCATTAAAAGTCAAGAAATTTACACATAATATATATGCGTAGTTTGCAGGTGCAACAGTAAGAGAGATATGGGCAAGATGGTAGTGATCTTTCGTAAAGTGACTGATGATTTAGATAAGACCGAACTTTTTCTGGCAGTGGAAAACTGAAGCCTTCGACCAGGAAACTAATGGAGCAGGCAAGGTGTATAAAATGTGTGTGTGTGTAGAAGGGCGTAACGAAAAGCCGCTTTATGCGCGTGTGCGCACCTTTTTCAGCCATTTTGTACTTGCCTGTCAAATTTCAAAGCGGGAACTTGGTACTTTGGTACTTTTGTTTACGTATTACGATATCGAAAGAAATGAAATTGCCCAATTAACTTGATTTTTATATTTTGCAGATTACCAACCGTTATAAATATTTAATTTTCCATCATCCCAAACAAAATTTCCAGTATATAATATATAGGTATGTACATATGTATAACTATGCAAATATCTAATAGATTCCGCCTTGTATCATATTTCCGCTTCAATAATATTTAAGTAATAGCATGGCGACACCATATGCCGAGAAATGTTCTCGACTTCACTGGTGTACCCCACACAACTTAAAAGTGGTTACTATGGTCACGATTCATATATCAACTCCATTTAGTTTGCTGCTCGAAGACCGAAGCCCGTCGAACATAGTTCTATTATATTAATTGTATTTGTGTACACTTCTATTATAGTATGCAAGTTATGATCTAATAACTGTTTAACGGAATTGGGACACAGCTGTCATAGGTCAAATGAAAGAGGAGAGTCCACAGTTTACAGTTTTATAGAAGAACAAATTATGTTAACCACTTTTTTGTAAAACAAAAGAAGTCAAACTAAAAACAAAGTAACAAAATCCAAAATTGTTAGTTAGCTGGTCTGCACCATAACTGCTGAGAGGAGAGGAATACGGGGCTGCTTGATGAGTCATTGGAAATGCCATGAAATTCTGCATACAATAACGGTAACCGTATACCCTATACTTTTTAAGACACAGGATATTTTGAGAAAACCTAGCATATTTTCCTAATCATCCTGTAACTCTGAAACGATTGATATGTACCCCTCTGCCGTACAATTTTTTGTTTGACTAGGTAATTACCATCACCTTCTTCCTGTATACAGGGGGTTTCCACCTAGGTAGTCCATAGAGCAGAAAGTGATAGCACCCATCTAGACCAGTGTTTTCCAAAGTGTGGTACGCGTACCCCTGGGGTACGTGAAGAGGTTGGTGGGGGTACGCGCGCTGCGCCGGACTTTGGTTGCGGCTGGTGAGACAAGACTTTTCTCGATTACAAACACAGGATTGGTAGACTGCAACAAAAGGATTCTCGTACGAACTTTACAAAAATCTCGTACGTCATGAAATTAATCAGAAATGGCGGCAAAATTAAAACGAGGGATTGCATAGTAATATTTTATTTTTTTTTATACCCTAGAGCCTCGATGATATCTAAAGGTTATACTAAGTTTGTCATTTTGTTGATAACACCTAGAAATAATGCTAGTAGAGAAAGATGGGTTGGACATCCACGCATAATATTAAAATTTATTTTGGTTTTTGCATGTCCGTCCATCTGTCCGTACTTAGAGAGGTGAAATTTTGCACATGAGCTTTAAAAACAAAAGTAATATTAAGTTCGAAAATAGGACAAATCGGGTAACTCCTTCGTAGGGTTGCCATACAAAAATTTCGTTTTTCCAATCGGAAGAGCTTCTACACCAGCTAGTAAATATCTTTTTCGATAATACATCCGTTCAAAATTACTACAACATCCATGCCAGAAGTTTGGAGCTAGCTTCAGACCGACTGTTGAAAATAATCAAAAGGAGTGTACTTTAACATCATTCTGGATGCAAATGCAAGATGTGTATCCAATTTTAACAAATTTTAACATAGAAAGTCCTGAAATACATCTCGCCTTTTCTAACTTCACATCTTAGTGAAGTTGCTCTTTTAGCATTTGTAGACATTAAGTAAAAAAAGGAACAGGCTTTGGATGTGGAACCGCATCTCAGATTAAAATTAACAAACAGGGAACCAAATTTTGATGATCTGTCCTTTAAACATAAACAACTTCATCCTTCTTATTGTGCTCAACCTGTAAAGAAAAAACTCCAATTAAAATCCGTATGTATCAAGGCGAATTATGTATACGTACCTGAACCTGGGAAAGCCGTTAAGTCATTCCATCCTACGCGGATAAAGGGGAGAAACAAAAAGATTCCCTGTAATTCACCTGAATAAAACGCATAAAGAAAAACAAATTATTTGCGTAATTTTTTAGTAACTAAACATCACCTCGCACATCATGTGACTCAGTTTCCACAATTAATCATGTTCGCGTGAGCAGCTCAGGTAAGTCTTAAGAAAATAACCTGTTGACAACTGCCGCGGAGAAGACGATTAATTCTAGAAGCAAATGTATTAAAGCAATTTACTTCCTTCAACACTCACAAATCACGTCAAAATTATCAGTGGATACTTTAAATTGCTAATAGTAGCAATTTATTGTGTGAAACTAACATATTTCACGAAAAACACGTATCCACTTGACATAACCCACAATTCTCAATTTATAATCAAATTCACTATGACACTACACCAAAATAATATTTAATTCACACTCACCTGATATTGCACCTGAGATCACCACGAAATTCGCGACATAAACAAACCATTGAATAAATAACTAATAAGGAAACGGCATATCGGTTGAAAACCTAAACCACTCGGCGAAATGTATTAGTGTGCTGTATTTATATTCGTTTCGTCATGGCAGTAATGAAATCATGACATTTTGAAGAGGGACTTTTTTATAATCCAAATTGCTATGTAAAATAAACAAATTTTTAGCGCCCCCTTATTTTCAGATAATATTTCTTGGCGTTGGCTTTGTATGACTGACTGACATAATTTAGGCAGCAATTACAATTCAATTGTAAACAACAAAAAAAACAGGATTGGAAAATGTAAAATTTTTTGCCATGTCTGTTTATTTTTAGTAATATTTCACTTTTATTTTGTTTAAAACACTATAATTAATTAGTAAAGCTATTAAGCTTACTTGAAGAATGCTTTCCCACGACAATAACGCCGTTTGTTCCTGCAGCACTGCACAACCCACTTCATTACGGTTATTTAAGACTCCGGAATCTCGATTACATAAAATATCGTTCATAAAAGAATATTTCACACTTATTTCACACTACTATTAAGTAAAAATCCTGTTAAATTATTTCTTTATCACAATATCGCGAATTCAAATCCGAACTTCTTTAAAAAAAATATGAAAAGTCAGAAATGTTGAACTGAAGTAAAACAGGCAGTAGGCCCTCTTCCTAATTAGTTATTTATTCAATGAAACAAACCCGCGAAACGAATCACAATAACCGCGAACTGACACTCCTTCAATTTCTGTCAACATATAACACATGAAATTGGGGTGTTGTTTCCCGGAGAACACACTGGTGGTGATAAAAATTACCAAAAACATACCCAGTAAAGTATATAAGATAATTAATAATTTTATCATATATCCAATAAGGAGGAAAGAGAGAAAGAGCAAGAAAGAGATCGGTAGTGATCAAGTTCCATATCACGAACGAGCCATAAATACTGCAGAGTCATTTTGCTTTAGCAATATTTATAAATTAATTGGTGCGATATCTTTACCAGAAAAAAATTAATTGAAATTGCAAAACGATCTAAAGTGGAATGCTTCACGCAAATGTCAGTTTAAATTTACAAAGTTCATTCCCCAAGGTCATGAATTCAACATTTTGTCACAAAAGTTCGTTGTGGAACATAAAACCAACATGGCGGTCCTGGCTATAATAGATTGCTGCGAATAAGCATCAATCTCTTTTAATTTTGCAATTTTGACCAGTTAAGAACTACCAAGTGACTCCGAGTGTTTTTTTTTGCTTCAATTTTTTTTGAACATCACCAATTCCAGACTTTGGCATTTTTCTGTGCCTGCGGACATATTCAGTAGCAGCGAATTTCATCAGTTTCTTTTTTTTTGTGATAAACTTCAGGTCTTGTGGAACTGCTAGATTCATAAAGGTGAAGATTGAATTTTTTCTAGATTACTTCGGATTTTCTTTTAGACTACTTCGAACAATTGATATCGAGCCACAACATTCCAATAAGTGTATCGTGGCTCAATATGTCATTGAAACTCATTGAAGGGCAGAAATTGAATTTTTTATCGTCAGGAACAACAAATTGTGTGAAATCAGCGATTGACACAAACTTAGTCATTAATATTTACTTGTATTCAAGCTAGTGAAAATATAAGTAGATTAGAGCAAATTTGGCCGTATTAATTGTTTAATTTGAAATTTTTGTAGTCATTTGTAGAAACTTTATCGAATAAATTGAATTCCCGATGTAGATAACTTTGTAGATGCTAGAACGTAATTTAGTGCATAAATTGAATTATCATATAGTTTTAGATTTGTAGTGACTAACTTTAATGCAATTGAACAGAGGAGAGGTATTTTTTTATACTGGACCTGAATTCCTTCTCAATTCCGCTACACATACCGCTACATTCATACCAACATTTTAACTTCAAAAAAGATAATTTCTTGAAATTAACCTGGTATACTGAACACATTGATTATAATGAATAATATTTACAATATTATTTTTATTTATTTTATTACACAATTTATTTTTCGTTATTTTGTTTATGTATTAAAAACAATATACAGTGAAAACTCTCTATAAGGAAAATCAAGGGACCGAGCAATTTCTTTCGTTATAAGGAATGAGTAAACAAAATATGTACATATGTACCTACATAATAAATTTTATTGCTTAAAGGGAAATCAAATGCAAATTGTTTTCGTTGGTTGAAAATGAAAAGCGGATTTGAAAACTGATTTCTAACATGACTCCTCCTTTTCGCGCCGATACAGTCAATGCTCAATAAAGGCTATAATCACAATAATGTGTTTAGAAAACTTATATTCCTTTAAGTTTAGGCATTTACTCCCGAAAATGTTGGTACCTCTGTGAGCATCTGACAACTTATATTAAAAGAGTTGTTCTGCGCGTACTTCTTCGCTATAGAGAGTGAGTTACAGAGGGTAAATTAATAAATCGGTTCTTCAAAAACAACCAAGTGCAACTAGTTTTACTTTATAGAGAGTTTTTCGTTACAGAGAGTTTTTACTGTATTTTAATTGTTATTAAAGTATGCATTTTCTTTGTTTGTTTTTTTTGCGAGGGGTAGGAACTCAGTGTTACGAAAATTATAAAAGGGTTACACAGAAGCCGAAAGTTTGGGAAACACTGACCTAGCCAAACAAAAAATTGTATGGCAACTGGGGCTGGTCCATATCAACCGTTTTGGAGTTACAGGGTGATTAAGAAAATATCCTAGGTTTTCACAAAATACGCTGTATCTAAAAACGTATAAAAAAGAAGTCAAACTCAAAAATAGTAAGAAAATCCAAAATTTTTAGTTTAGACCACCATAATTCAAGAGAACAAAAGAGTACGGGGCTGGTCGTTGGAAAGTCCATGAAGTTCTGCATAAATCAAACTCTTGACGGTGATCGTATACCCTGTACCCTGTACTTTTTAAGATACAGGGTGTTTTTTGAAAAATTTTCTTAATCACCCTGTAACCCCAAACGGTTGATATGGACCCACCTGCCATACAATTTTTTTGTTTACTAGGTGCTCTATGGATCACGTAGGTGTGGAGACACCCTGTATAGAGCACTGTCAAACGTAATCAATGTTCTTTATTGATATAAAATACTCTTATACTATATAAAAATTATACAAATATCTTGATTTGTTTAACTTAAAAATTTCACAATTAATCACGACATTCCACTTTGACATTACAGATAACACTTGAATTTCAATATGTATTTGTTATACAGAGAAAAAAATCCAGTACAAAGTATGGGAAGTTCAGTGCAAAACTAGTATTGCATTTTGCTAAAAGTAGTTCCATCGAATATTTTCAATGCGACTATAGAAAAGTGTAACACTGGTGTTGCACTAAAGTCCTATCCAAACCTCTATAAATGTAAAGTGTCCTCTAGTGCCTAAAGCATCATTACATTTGCTGAAAATTGGTCTTAGAGTATTTTGAGCTTAGTTCTTTAAGATATATAGGGATGATTACCATTTGGGGAACTACGATTTTACTATTTGTTTTTTTATTTATTTATTTATTTTAACATTACTTGTTTTAACATAGTTCTTAATACGAAAGCTACGTCTAAATACAAATAATGTTTTAGGCCCACGTTTTTTTTGTCAATCAGAGTTGAAAATTGGATCCGGATACCCAGATCTGTGGAGTATCCGACTCTTGAAATCTGCATCTGAGCTATTCGGATTCGAGTCCGAACTATCCGATCAATCGGGATACAGATCCGTCCTATCCCGATCCGTATCCTACCTATCCGGATTGACATACGAACTGTTCGGATCCAGATCCGGATCCATACTAAGCAAAACTGGTTCAAAATTTCATCCAGATTGCATTGCTTCATTGGAAAAATTTATATTTCATGACATTTCCATTTTCCCAATGAAACAATACAATCTGGAGGAAATTGTGAACCTTTTTTGCTTAGTCTGGATCCGGATGGTTCGGATCCGAAAAATTAGGTGCGGTTCCCAATAGTTTGAACACTGATAATCTGGATCCCGATCCCCAGATTTGAGGAATCGGATCTTAATTATTCCGGATAATCCAGATATTTATCGGCTGTTGCTTTTCCATAAAAGAAAACAATATACGACAATCCGGAAGTTAGAACAAGCACGAACACATATGCATTTCTATGTCACATGGCTTGCTAATTATATCCCAAGTTTTCGTATGGGTTTTATCCACTGACATATATATAAATGGACTGCCTGATCTCCTGTTTCATGTAGCGGCAATTTTTATTTCAGATAGTATGCTCTCACTATCAATGTTACCAACTGTCGTAAACTAGCGCTATATTTAAATTGTTTGAGAGTTTCCATATCAGTGGGATTTACCGAATTTACCACAAAAGTATTTGGGACTATTTGCATTGTAAAATTTTAATTATGAGTCGGCGAAGAGTTTTTTTATAAGGCGGTTTTCGTTGGAAATACCGCTGTACGTCAAGCAATTTCTCGTTCCCAATCGTTACAGTTCAGTGGGAAAGTACGCTCTCCACTGACTCTTTCAAGCTCAAAATGTACACTGAACTGTAACCAATTATGGAAACAGTACGGCTGTATTAATTGAAATGAATTGAAATTGAGATTAAAAATTCAGACAAATATATTGTTTTTTTACGACTATCTCTTACAAGCTCAATGAAATTTGACATCAAATCTGCAGAGGAGCACATTTTTCAGTAATATTACAAATGAGTTTTTGGGTTAATTAAAACAAGTTTAACTTCCTAAATATTTTTAATTCAATGCAATACTACATATTTTATAACAACTTTAGTGTTTCCAATCGACAAATAATAATAAATTATTAATCGGTGTGCAATTGTACGAAATAAAGGGTTTTCACAGCCTGTTCAATATTTGTGCCATTTTTGAAGCAAGAACACTCAGTACATTCTTATTATATGTCAGTGATGCTCTCACAGAAAGCGACAGGATTATGAAAGTGCTTTCATGGATTTCGGTACACGTCAGTGGTTTTATCTTATAAATACTAACATATCTTCAAATATGTAAAATTCGGATACTTCTCTTTAAAGTTCCGACACGTTTTTGGGTTTCTTTTGTTTTCAAAAACTATTCAAACAATATTTTTGCTCAAAACGACCGACGTGCAAACATGAACTTGTATCCTTTGAAAATATCGCGCTATCATTCCAGAACTTTTTGTAAATTAAATCTTTAAGGCTCTGTTTACAAAAATTATGTGTGTTAGCGACCATACTGACCATTATAAAGTTGTTTTAAGTTAATTGTTTGGTTAGGTCGTTGCTACATACCTAGGCATGTATGTATGTACCTACAGAAAGTATGTCTCTAGGTATATCGGTAACCAACATAACATATTATGTATAGCTCTTAATTAAAATCAAGGGTGTCTTTTCCAACAAGGGTCGTAAATACTCACAAGAGGTTTACTTTGAAGTGATTTGTTACATCAAAGATTAAAGAGTCATTCATCTTGTTGCGGAAGAGTTTCTACCCATTACGTGGTACTTTTATGTATATACATATCTACATGCACACACAACACGTGTGGAAATTTTGAATGATTCACGGATTTAATTGTGTTTTAAATTAATTCTAACAGATGAGTTTAGAGATGTAGAGATGTACCTACATATTTCTTGGAAATTAAAATTTTTAAGTTAATTGAAAATTATCTTATGACATATTTTCATCAAAATTTTGAATTAATTTTGAAATTTTATCTTTTTCTAAATTTCAATTAATTAATTCCACTCTACCCCTCTCTCCTTTTTACGGGTTTATTTATAGATAGTGATTAAATGAAGAAATTCTTCTGGAAAGTTCATTGACAGCCTGTGAAGGGTCGCGCGGGTAAACGATATAAGCCATCATAATTGCTCACACTAAGTGCCGTTTCACATGAGCGACAGGTGTCGCCCGATTTTAGTATTACATGTATTTGAATGATTCGATTCACACGGAGATGCGTGACAGAACAACAGGCGCATCTTAAAGGCCGATTCACACCGCCGCACTATGGAATATGCTAGTACAAGACCTGATCATAAATGCTTTTTACAATTGTGGCAAAATTTCATGCTTTTGGTTTTACTCTAATACTCACTTCGCTTTTCATGTACTTAGTTCACAAAATGGAGAGTAAATTGCGCTAGATTCCGACATAATGGAAATTCTGTAAATTTTGTCTGGTAAATTATAAACTTAGTTCCAAAAAAAGTCCTACTGAATGATACATATTTGGAAAGGATATCTTTTGTAGATTTAGAAACAGTTATTAATATTATATTTCGAGATGTAATATTCCTGTAAAAACCAGCTGCGCTTATTTACGGTTTTTGAAGTTATGAAACATCATGTGATAAAAAAACGTGCCAAAATGCATTATCATGGGAACGTTTTTGTAGTTATTTGATATTGTTTTGCACAGGTGTTGCGTGTGAATAAGGGCACCCAGCGGGAAATGGAAGGCTGAATTATGCACTCCGAAAACATTCTATGAAAGGTGTGGAAGCAGTACGCTCAGATACCCACTTCATTTCTTTTAATGTAGGTATTGATGTCGGCTGGAAGGTATATGATGTGGCTATATATTCACTTGCACACCTTATGTAGCTCTGCATTACCTGTAAGGTCCGCATTTTTCATTCCTTCATTGTTCTTAGAAAAACATGAAATTATATATATGACCATTTTCGACCTGCACGCACCGTTGCCATATTGACAGTTATTCCTGTAAATGACAGTTTTTTTGGTAGCTGTGCAGTTTTCCAATTTTCCCCAGTTATTCTCCAAATTTGACAGTTTTTTACAGTTTTTGTAGACAAAAAGTAATTTTTATAATTATTTAATAATTTTACAAAAACAGACCTATTATAACTTTTAAAGCTCAGATGTTCTGCTTCAATTCCGCTCTTTTCAAAATTAGTTCAAACGGCAATCCTGGATTGTCATTTTTTTCTGACTCCCATAGAGTGTCATCTGTCATCTCATCTATAAACTGTTAATATCGTCTTCCATTGGGTGGCGTGAACTGCGTCATATTAATTTTGTTCAAGTTGATTTGTTTGAAAAAACCAAAATAGAAAAGTTTTGGGACACAATTTTTAATTTAAAGTGCAGCGATGGATCCATGTGTTTTCCTTTGTTGAAAAAACTGGTGTCAGCAGTTTTGTCAATCCCTGTAGCCAAGCCAGAGCGAATGTAGAGAAGAGAATTTTCTCGCAAATCAACATTAATAAAACGAAAATTCGGAACAGGCTTGAGGTCCCCCCCCCCCCCCCCCATTGTGTGGAATTTTAAGGACGAAAAATTATTTAAAAAACCAAAATTCAGATTGCACAAATTTTAAACATTCTAACGAAATGTTGCAAAAATTCAACAAAGATTTATGCAAAATAATTAATAATTATATTCTACGTATTCAAGTTTTAGTTAGTAATATGCTATGCCAAGGAGGCTTTTTGTGCAATAGAAATGTACCTATTATTTTAATAATTTTTGTGATTTTTCTTACACGAAATGTGATTTTTGTAATATCTATTATGGTCTGAGTACGTATATAATAAAAATGATATTTAAAATAAGAAGAAGCTATCTTTTTCTTTATGACAGTTTTTTGCTCGAAAAAACAGTTTTTTTTCTGTTTGTTACAGTTTTCTTTAAAAAAAAATATGGCAACGCTGGCACGAAACCTTCCTTCGAATTAGCCTCTGCAGATCTAGCCGCACAAATCTCTATCTAACTACATACATACATGAATTAATATATATTTTCATTACCTCTGACTTCTCTAAGTATTCCCTCAAAATATGATTCATCAATACATTACGCCTACCTTCCTTAACCAGTTCAACGTAAGATATATTCATATATTCATTATTAATGAAGCCCAGGTATTGCTTACAGTACACCTTACATGAATCAGGCATTCCCTTTTCTCCAGATGTGCACAACTACCCTCATTTGGTTTTCCTACATAAATCTTGGTTACAAAACAATTTCATCGCAATCGTTAGGTATTGTACGTTTTAAGTTTGCAATATTAAATATTCATAACGTTTACAATGAGTTATTTCTGTTCAAGACGTGAATTGTGCTTTTCTACATTGACAACGGAAAAATGTTTCGGTCCTGTGTACATTTTTACGTGAAAATTATCAAATTTCAGAGGACAACATAGAATTGATAATCTGTGATTTTCGAAAGAAATTATTACCGCAAGCTTTATGCAAGAAGGATCAATTTCTTAGAACTAATAGCAATTGGCTTGATACAGAATATTCTGTAACTCTGGCTATTCCAAGGCCAGACGAGAAATCAACTATCTACACGCCTTCAACTTCTTCTGACAAGCGAGGAAGGCTTTCGGTTTCTTATGGAAATTCTTCGGAATCAAGTAAAAGGAAAAATACTACATTACTCCGAGAATGCGGATTTGAGCACATCTACGAAGCATATTTGCGAGGATTACCACCAAACTCGGTGGCGATGGTGGTGACAAAAGCGGTTGCGGTGAGTTGCTACATGTGCATTCTCACCGTCACCGCGATAGCGAAATTAATTTTAGTTGAAACAGTGCACTGTGCGCACTGCGCAGTCATCGCAATGAGTGAAGAACTGATTTCAGTAGTAAAATTAAGCAAAATTCACGTCTAGAATACCGGGATATTAGAAAAAAAAATGTTCAAGACTAACTTCATTTTGTTTTGTCAACCGTGCCACCGCCATCATCACCGCTACGTCTACCGCTTCCGCCATCACAACCGTGTCGGTGTGTGCTTGCCTTTACTCTGTGTATACAACTGGATTAAAAATTTGATTTTATATAGCAAGTGGGGATGTGATGGCTCATCTGGTCAAAGTGAATACAAGCAAAGACTGTCAGAGGAGTCTGAACTTATTTCAGATGCAAATTTGTCCATTACTTCTTTTGTTCCCATAAGGTTAATTGATAAAGCAACTGGCACTATTGTGTTGCAAAATCCTGTGCCTTCATCTGTAAGGTTTTGTCGGCCTATTTTGATCGAGTTTTCAAAAGAAACTTCTGAGAAAACTAGAGCTGCATTCGAAGCCAAATTGACAATTTATATCCATCATTGATTAATACCCATGGTGAAGGAGTACAGGTAAAACAACAACTTTTCCTAACAATGATAGATGGAAAAGTGGTTCAGGTATTAACTGACACTACTTCACGTTCCTCATGTACTCTATGTTGTGCTACTTCACGTCAAATGAACAATTTAGAGACAGTCACTGCAAGGACCGAAGAAGAAAATTGTTTCCAGTATGGATTATCAACATTACATGCCTGGATTAGGTGCATGGAGATGATTTTACACGTATCATAAATTTTTCCTTTGAAAAATGGTCAGCGACGAATGACGAAAACAAAAGGTCAAAACAAGGAAAGAAAAATATAGTACAAAGCCCTGGTCACACCGGGAGCGGCGCGACGCGGCACGGCACGGCGTAGCACTGCCCGGTGGCACGCGGCACGGCACGGCGTAGCACTGCCCGGTGGCACGCGGCAAAATGGAGCGTTCACACCGAGAGCGGCAGATTTTATCCAAATGTACACTAGTTCCAAGGAAGAAATTCTATTATTAGTAGCTCTGCTTGAAGAAAAACAGAGAAAAGTGATGAGGTTCGATTACAAATACTTAAGAATGCAAAAAGCCTCATTTAACGAATTGTGCGGACTTATTTCGAATGAAAAGGAATTTTGCCGCCAGCGGAAGCGGCAAAATTATGTTTTTGAGTAATCTCCAAAATTGCCGCGCGGTAACTGTTTTGCCGCGCCGCTGCCGGTGTGACTTATACATTTAATTTTGTAAGAACAATCGTGCAGCGGCAATTGAAAAATGCCGCGCCGCACCGCTCCCGGTGTGACACCCACTAAAAGACGTTTTCGTGAAGAGTTTAATTATCGATAAACCCCGACAAGTAAGTGGGAACTCTAATGATGGTAATACAGCAAAAAGATTTTTTGGTAATGCCAGTTCTTCTACAGAATTCCACAAGCTTTGTCATCGGGTATTATGATTGATGCCCAAAAGTTTGGCGACTATGTTTTAGAAACAGCAAGACTACACAAATTTTAGACTACATCACGCGAGAAAATGTTCAAGATCAAACGAAGATGTATTCCATACATTACTATAAAAATAGAGATTACTCTTTAGGGTTTTTTACCGGGTTAAACTTATATTTGTTCAAGAAGGAATTTATTTGGATTTTCCGGTATATAGCAAAAGCTAAAAAATGTTTTTAATTTGTTATTTCATCACACAACCCAGTATATTTTTGGTGTCAAGTTTCAACTTTCAACTTTCAAGTTTGACTTATCAACAGGTCCCAAATACAGAAATTGAGTGACATGAAAAACAAATGAAAAAATAGAACAAAGAAAAGAAATGAAAAAATTAAAAAAATAGATATGTATATAATTTTATACCAACTTATTATATTTATTATTACAATCAATTAAATTTTATAGATGTAAATTTAAAAAAATAAAAACACAAAAAATCTTTATAAATTGTTATTGCAATAAGTACATAATAATTAACAAATATTTTTTATCATTTAAGTGAGTGTTATAACCTTCTCTGTGTTTCTATTTAGTTATTACGGCATTAACGAAGAGACTACTTTTTTAAACGAACGAAACTGAAATATTTATATTGAATTTTGCCAGAATCTCAAATTCAATCGCAAGTGAAGCCGCGACGAAACCCTAGTTTTTGTTAAATATATAATTGATTGAATTTATATACTATGCAACTATGTCTATGCAAAATTTCAAGTCAATATCTTCAAAAATAAAAATACTACAGATTTATAATCAGCAACTGGACCATATATCCATAGTGCGCCGCGATAAGGTAGCGATAGCGATATTGAAGCGACAGCGATAGATGGCAACACATAGTTTTCAATGCAAATGCTCCACCAACCCAATAGACCACAGCGATACAAAGAATTTCTGGAGCGTTTGACCGGCGACTCAAATGTCTATCGCAGCATGCACAATTGTAGTCATCTATCGCGAGCTATGAGATCAAATGAATAGTGTAAACTCAAGTGGGTGTTGAAAAATGAATTAAAATCATATACCTACTACCCCATTTTGTATGATCTGAATATAAAACATTATAAAAATAGTGGAAAAAGTATAAAGTGGGGGTTGATATTGCCAAGGAGTTGAATACAGGTTGGGTTTGCTTAAGAGTATTTTTGATTTGATCACTGCGACCCTGCGAACACCGCGACCAAAGTTGATTTATTGTGTCCTTCCCTAGAGTCTAAATCTAGCCTGGAATACAAGTGGAAAGTGATAAACGAAGTGAGGTTATAGTGCAAGTACAAGAACGTTATTGGATTTGGAAAATTTCTTCCGTTGGTCTTCTTCCAATAACTTCAAAATTTATCAATCCTCCCCATTTCTAAGGGCTCTAAATGTTGAGTGTAATAAGTATCTTTCTCATTCGCGGTTTGTAAAAAAATATGAAGAACATATATGTACATATG
The DNA here is from genome assembly GCA_963930735.1 of Dioctria linearis. NCBI lineage: Eukaryota > Metazoa > Arthropoda > Insecta > Diptera > Asilidae > Dioctria > Dioctria linearis. The sequence continues at coordinate 39,817,548 of OZ005743.1, read as the reverse complement.
GTGCTTGACCAGTTTTAATAGTTGTTTCAGGCTATTTTGCAGTTGGATTGACGAAAATTCTTCGTTTTGCGCCAAAGTTCTAAATGCGTTTTCAATTATCTACTTATAAGACTGTGTAAATTTAAGTATTGTACTGATCATTCTGAAGTTCTTGTCGAGCATACCTCGCTGCGAAAGGACGCATGAAGGAAAATTTTAAAGGTAATCCTTAATCAATGATCGAGGTATGGGGTGTTCTTTGATATTGATCATGCAAACATTTGGAGGTATTCTTCGAACAAACCGTATTGAAATTTCATCTCTATATTGGAAACATTTAAAACACCTACGTCACTACTTTTTGCATATCTTTCAACGTCGATACATATACCTATAAAAATTTATATTCGATATCAAAGATTGTTAGTAAGACAAACTTTTTCAAATTGAAAAAATAAGTCGAGCCAGTATAAGTTGAGGTAGTACACATTAAATTGACACATAATGTAGCATGTCCACCATCGATACTAGCAATCGGGAAACTCTAATTTGTCCCATGCTCAGATTTTTCCCAAATGTTTTTATTTGGTTCAGGCATATCTATGTAATTATCGCTGAGATCTATCGCGTTGGTGTGAAAGGAATTGTGGCGATGTGAATCGGCCTTAAGACTTGTTGTCGCATACTTGTTCTAAAATCGTGCAACTGCTTTGTCGCGCAAAATTGTCGTACGACTATTAGCTTAAGATGGAAACAAAACAGGCTCGATCTTTATTGAAGAAAATAATAGAATGCCCCAAGTAGTAGATATGCTCGATGCGAAATCCAACATGGATGAATTTGCAGAGATATACTCCTGCTACGTGTTAAGTGGACTCATCATTTCCCTGTAAACATCATGATTCGAAAAAGATTTGCTAGCAAATCGTAATCTCTGGCTTAAACTTCGAGATCGAACTGGATATCGAACGGAAAACAGACTACCAGCGTAGTAAAAGGAACATGATTCTCGACTATCAACCCGAGATTCTCTCTCGATAGCGAATTGCTTTAGACGAACCGTAATTGTTAAAACGAAGTTATGCGCACAATGTGTTTGTGTTAGTGGTGTTATATATTTCTTATATATTAAGAGAAGCGGACTATTCTCGTGGCGTAAGCGATTTAATGGACTTTTATTTGGAGCTATGGAAACGGACATTTATTTATTTTAAGTGGGAAATAATGTCCGTGGACATTATTGGCTTGGTCACTTTATTGCACTTATTACCACTTTTTCCCAGATAAACACTAGACATGTCAGCATATGCCACTAAACAGATCAATTATTATTGTTTTGAGCATTATAAGTATGTTATGAGTCATTTAAATCTTACTCAGAGAAACGAAGGAATCTCGGAGTAAATTCCAAGCATAGACGCATCGTGTCTTATGCTTGGAACAGAATGCATCGCAGTCACCATGCACAATGCGGTGATGAAGTGTCAAAATCGTAGCCACCAACAAGTTGAATACAATGGCCATGGTGACTGCGTCAAGATGAAATTTCAATGAATTTGTTAACTGTATTAATAATAAATTGGGATCACAATATTATTATATTTTAAATTTTTCACCACCATAATTAATTTTTCTTTGATACTCATGATGTTCAGCATACAAAATTTTAAAACAAACAAAATATTAATCAGCTGTGAAATGTCAACGCAGGGTAATTGCCGTAAAGTTGAAAGCCGACCAACTTCTGCATGGTGGCTACGATGCATACGTTTATTGCGGTCACGTAATGGCATTGCCTTATAACTTACTTCTGCGTGACATTTTCTTGCGTGGTGGCTACTTTCATTCTGATCCAAGGGTTATTTCATTGTAATGTCGAAATCTGAGAAATGGAAAAATCTCGCTCCGGAAAAACAGGAATTGTCTTGCTGAGAGCTGAGCTGTTTATTTTCCTCTCATTTGTGAAAGAATCAGAGAAGCAAACGAATCTCAGGGAATTTCGAAACTCTCATTTCTTGCTTAAATTCGAGTTTACTTCCAGAACGCGAATTCTTCGCTAAAATGTTTGCAGGGTTCGATCTCACTGCTTTATATGCAATTATTAATAACTTCTTATGGTACGGCACCAAAACGCTCGAGAATACTTCACAATCCATGAAACAGACTCCCTCACTACCACATGAAAGCCCCAACGGACTCCTAACATTCTAAAATATTTGCAGTGTTCTTATGTAAAACTGACAAAAGTTTGATTTGAATAGCTCCTCCGCCCTAAACTACTAGTCATACATAAAACTTGTGTTGTGATAATCTTAAGCTTATTTTCTTATCTTCCGAACCGAAATAAAATTGTTATACCTTTTCTAACAAAATTATTTAAAAAAATTCATCTGAACCAAATGACTACGATTCCTCAAACAAAAACTCTCAGCTGAGTAATCGTTGCATATGAAGCTGTGCCGTCATGGCATGCAGTGGGCTGATGATATCGAATGTAGCTGCCCAAGATTATAGAATACAACATATATTCCCATTATAAACCATTTTCCCATATTAGGTGATGTAATATTGTGAAATGTATAGGAAAGTATGGTACAGAGAATACAATACAGTCTTTCCTATAAAAATGTATAATCGTTAGTCACAGAAATACGTCACTGGCTACATATCAGCAGCAATGTGTCAAAATTTTAATGGGGATATCTTGTCTTCTGTGACTAAAGCAGAGTTTTCAAAAGCGAAGTTACTGTCCCAAGTAAACTCGTTTTCAGTCCCTCGCCTCCTGTTGACATACCCACCAGTTTACTTGCGCCAGTACGAAAACGAGTTCCACTCACTTCAACTTTTTAGCGATGTGGAACCTGGGAAATAATCAAATTGAGTACATTTTCTGCAACTGGTACATTTTTTGATTTAAGTAGTTTTTAATAATATCACACCAGATGATATTATAAATAATTACACACATCAAAACGTGTACCAATTGCAGAAAATACACTCAATTTGACTATTTCTCAGGTTCCATTTCGCTAAAAAGTTGAGGTGGTTTTCGTACTGGCGCAAGTAAACTGGTGGGTATGTCAGGAGGAGGTGAGGGACTGAAAATGAGGTTACTTGGGACAGTAACTTCGCTTGTGTAAACTATACTTAACGTACATACATTTTTATACGAAGGCAGTGAGAGGAGAGAAAGTATTGTGTTGTTCTCTGTACCGTATTTTCCTATACATTTCACAATATTACGTCACCTAATAGGGGAACATGGTTCGTAATGGGAATAGCTTGTATTCTATATACCTTGACTTCAACCTATCTCATGTTTCATATAAGCCCACCAATTCCCTATATGTATTTTGGGAGCAAAGTATTTCAGGTAATTTAAATATGAAGACTTTGGACTTCTTAAAATTTGATAAGATAAACTGGTATTGATGACGCGTCTTTTGAAAAAATACTAGTTAATATTTCGAAAATTTACATAACTTTGTACGAGAAAAAATGGTTATCTATCTAGCAAAATTTAAATTAATATCCTATGGTTTATTTTGCAAAAGCTATGTGGTGATTCCATGGTATAAAGAGTAAGAAGTATGTTCCATCTCAGTATGAAAGAAACACTTTTTCTTTTTTCATTATGTTGTGCTATCCCTCTTGTAGGATAATTCGCTGCAGTATAGCTTTACGTATTTTGGAAAATACCCTGGGAGCAACTGTAGCGCATTGCAATAAATCTTTTTTTTTTTTTTTTGGTTTACTGCAATAAATGCATATTACAATGTCATCACTTGAAAAAAAAAATTTACAGCTGTGGAGAAATGGTACGCAAATGAATCTAGTGGAGTTTTGGAGTTCATAAGTATATTTTTAATAGAAATTAAGCAAAGGAAATCTTTTTGAAATAGTTAATTGTACAGTAACAGGTTGTAAAGTCTATAGTAATAAAAAAAATGCAACTTCAAGAGTCAAATATTTTAAATATCTTAAAAACAAAGTAAACTAGCAAAAGTGTGGTTAGATGCTTGTAGAAAAAGTGTAAAGGCATGGCCGGATTGGGTCTTTTAAGAATCGTGAGATTGTTTGCCTTAAGTGAATTGTTTCTTTCATCAAAGATTTCTTGCAATTCGAATTAATTTTGCCGAAGTTAGTGAGAGGTATATTGCAGGCAATTTTTTACTGTAACTCTGGCAACACTTAAGGTAGACTAATCGTGTTTGACTTTTATAAAAGCTAAAATTGAGGGATGCTTTTTATGAGAGCCGAAGTATCTCAACAAATCGCATATATTTCCATTATATGTGAACTTTTTGGAAACAGAGTTACACCGAATGAGAGCCTGCAATGATACGAATAAAACAAAAGAAAAATTGTCGCCCAGCGAACAGTCTGGACTGAATTGTAGTCCGAAAGGTGTCATAAGGTTCAAGTTTTCGGAAAAATCGAAAATCATTAATAACTTCGAAAATAGTGGAAATAGGCTACATTTTCACTCCTTAAAATGTTTTACCATCTCAACGGGACACCATGTAATACTCCAGAATGGTTCTGATTTGAATGAAATCTTCACGCACGTTGTTTTAAAGAAGATGCTGCCCTGATCTCAAAATTTCCAAATGTGTATAAGAATTCATTCAGTAATTTTTTTTTTTTTTTTTTATCATTTATGGAGTTACCTCAATCACATATGTATGTACGACAGCCGTAAACATTCTTACTAAATACCTTCTTAAATTATTATTTTTACCTTAAAAATATATTACTTATAAGAAAATATTCAATGTTATACTAGAAGCTAGAACTATGTATATATTCATGACCCACTCCATCACCGTCCATAAATCCCTGACCAAATTATTGCATTCAAAAATGTCGATATAACTTCCAGACAAAAGGGACACAACCCTGAAGGAATCCTTTTTATTACACTAAATTTAATGAAGGCAGCCTAATTTTCGGGTCATACTGTGTGACCATCATCAACATTTTAATTAAATAAATTTTTTTTATCTATAATGTAACCGTAGGAGGTGTTTTTGTGGCTTAACATTTTCAGTTGTTGTGCTTCAATTTAATTAACCACTTTCATTCACTTTGACAAGAAAATCCTTCGCGTTATGTAGTTAGAAGAGGACAATAACGGGCGAACGTCTAATTAGTTGAGTTTGAGATATAATAAAAAAAAAGGAAGAATGATAAATAGATTATTCTAAATTACAGTGTAAAAAAGAAAGAAAATGAACTGTAAAGTCTGGATCTTTGGGAAGCGTCAAAAGTGTGAGGGTGTGAGGTAAATCAATAATATTGCAGTGATTCGACACAAGTCACGAACTAATCCATACACAATAATCCAATTTTCGAAGGGAAAGACTGTAATAATACTCCCAGGGATAAGAGAAGCTTCTCTAATCTACAGTTGTCCGAGTATAAAATAGAATTGTGAAGTAAGGGACTTGTAGGGTTTCATAGAGCTTTGAAATGATTTCTTATATATACATTAAGCTCATGGAAATGATGGAAATTTCGCTTTATTTGAAACACTGTAGGAATGTTAAGTTGCGTTTTTTTTTTGTATTAACATACGATCCTATTCTGTACGTATTTGTATATGATCCATATGACTGCACAAATGGGATAAATGATTCTAAATGGAAAACGATTGAAATAACTTTTCAATTCGAATAGAAAACATATGCCAAAAGTTCGGCATTTGAACCTAACTGAAGGGGATCAGAAGATTAAAGTCAGATGAATGAGGTGCTCAATGTTGAAAAAAATAGGATTGGCCTGGAATGCAAAATATTTTATCAATTCAAAAAGTTACCCACCTTTTGTAGTAAAGTTCTTACAGTATGCAATAATCGAATTCATTTAAAGATCTGACGACCACCATTAGGCGCATCATTCCACCATATGTAACATTCAAAATTCTTTCACATCCTACCATTTAGCCTTCTGTTTGGTACTCGTCTATTGTTTCCAGAAATTTCCAATACTATTAAAAATTAAACTGATTTCAATTCAAGTGCTCCATTCGAGAACTTTGGATTTAAAATTACCAAAATTGCCTGACTCAAACAACAATCTCAAATTTATTGGCAGAGAATTCCAAATCATAATGGACTGTGGATGAAGAACTGATGCCTAGATGTCAGAGAATTATGTCTAGCTCTATGAAAGTAGTAACCGACTTGATCTCGCAATCCGAATATGTTATACAGATAGCTGAAGTACCGAGACTTAACAACAGAGTTGGCATAGGGTGAGACATGGCCAAAACAACGGAGACCAAAAACATACATTATAGTAGCGTTGAATACAGTAGGTTAGCTTTCGAATAGGCTCATAGTCAGACCAGAAAATATTTCGTACCCATAGATAAAAGAAAATACGAGAAGCGTCGTAACTAGCTTTATACATGTTTGCGTTGGAAAATCGCCCAGAATGAACGGACCTCAGCATATAGGTATCTACTTGTCTGTTGAAGATAATACCCAAGTTAGAAGAAGAATCGGCAAATCGAATATGTATTCCATTGATTACGACAGATGAGAATTAAGAAGTATCTAAAATTGTTAAGCACTTAGTTTTGGTAAGGTTCAAATGTTGTCAATGGTCCACGCATATATATAGAACGGTCTTGCAATTTACAATTGAGCACCATCGGCAAAAAGAAGCAGTTTTCTGTATTTAACACAATAAAATAAATTATTAATGAAAATATAAAACAATTAAGGGCCCAAAATAGATCCTTGTGGTACTCCTGAAGATACCAGTTGAAATATGTAATTTGTTATATAATGTGTTACCATGTGAGAGATAATGTCAAGAAGACGCGAGGAGTGGATTGAACTCAATCCATTTAAAGTGAGTTCAACACAAAATTAAATCTGTTTGTAATAAATCTTGAGAAAATCAATATTAAAATCACCACTAATTACGACATTATTAAATTGTGGAAGGATACATGCTTCCGTGCTGGCCGCTCTACTGGAGATTTACTAACATTCCTTACCGAGCGTTAGAATCAATGTCTCCATAATTTTGGTGAATCTGAGATCGTCGCATTAGATATCTCGAAGGCCTTCGAGAGAGTTTGGCATCCTGCTCTTTTAGCTTAACTTCAGACATTAGGTCTAGACCCTCTTTTCTTGAAATGAATTAAAAGTTTCATCTCCCGTCGGTTAATTCAAGTTATATTGGACGCAGTTACTTCCAACCGTTTTATAATTCTGTGCTCCCTCCTACTCTATATCTCATTTTTATTAATGATTTACTAGCTCTCACTTTCAATTCGATTCACGCCGCCCTTGGTTTTGAGTACTTGTTCGACTCAATAGCTGATTTCGGTGGCAATGTTATAGTTGGCAAATGAAGCCACATGATTTGACTAAACTATGACTTTACAACAATTTTTGCTTGAGGTAGAGCGAATAAGGTCTTGTTTAATGCTTCCAAAACGCAATGTTGTCTGTTATCTCTCAAACCTACTCCAACTCCCACGAAACCCATTTCCGTTATCTCGAACTCACCATATCTTAACATCTTAGGCATTGGAATATCCAACAACCTTAGTTGGTCTGATCACATTTTTGGTATTGGCAAAAACGCGATGAAATGCCTTGGGTTCTTGCATAGATCCAAGACATATTTTACTCCATCACAATTGGTGCAAATCCACAAGTCGCATATCAAGCCTAGATTAGAATAACTCCCATATTTGGGCAGGGACTGGACGCTCTGCATTGTCCGCGTTGATTGGATTGAAAAGAAGTTGAGAACCTCCCCGGGGGAGACGCTAGATCGTAGAGCGTAAACTACGGCAAGATCCATTGTTCATCTTCCAGACCCATGAGCAGGTGTCATAGGTTCCAACCAGACACTCTTATAAACGATAAAATTGTCTCCCAACCCTCCCGACTTCCTTCATGTAATTCATCCAAAAGGTGTGAGCCAAAGAATCTATAACGTTTTACGGAGAAAGCCGGACGGTGACAAGAAAAATGAGTCACCGTTTCGGATTCTTTTCCTCATCCTCTACATATAGGATTATCAACAAGTCCTATCCTAAGTAGGTACCGCTGAGTGAACAGTGTCCAGTAAAAATAGACACCAGAAATCTCAGGGTAGGTTTGCTCAATTTTGTGGAACCTGGGCTAGGTTTACCCCACCGTGCCTTTGTTGTTCAGTCCGCGTTAGACAAAGTCCAAAAGAAGGCTTTCCGGCTTATTGGCGGTGACATATTAGCGACTATTGATTCCCTAGAGCATCGACATCATGTCGGATGTCTGTCTCTCTTCCTCTCTCTTTCATCGATACTTCTATGGTCATTGTTCTAGCCTGATCCCTTGTTGAGTTCCTCCTATGCGCACCACAGGACCTGTAACCCGAGCTCATCCTCACACCCTTGAAGTCAAGTTCGGCCGTACTGTGAAATTTCGTGAATCCATCATAAGCAGAGCAGTACGAATGTGGAACAGTTTGTCATCCTCTGCCCCCCCCCCCCCATCAAGCGCTATGAGCCATAAATATTCAAGCAAAATGCGCACCGTCCCCTACTTATCTCAAGGCAATAATGTTCAATTCCCTACACCTTCTTGCTTTCCTACCAAGGCTGCACTACGGCATCATACGGTACCCGTTGAGCTTCGGCAGCATCAAAAAAAAAATTGTTAATTAATTTCGTTAAATCTGCGTTCGGCACAATTTGAATTGGTGGGATAAACCAAATTCTTTCATGTAATTGGTGCCCTTGCCGAAAATGCTATACGCCTAGTCACCGACATTGATTATGAACTTCCAGTTTCGAAAAGGTTTAACAAGTTGAAAGAGACTTTAATTTCTAGACTTTCTTTTGTGGCAAAGTGTCCACAATTGCTGCGTCTTCTAGCGTAAATAAGTGGCCTCAGTAGATATCCGGCTGGTTTGAAGAAGAGAACTGTGCTGCCTTGAAGCCAGAATCTGTGTTTACTTGAACCACTTGTTCGGTAAGCGATCATATTGGGACTGATAGACATCAAACCTGAAATAGTTTTCTTTGTCGTCTTACTGATGACTTGACATCCACAAATGGGGAGCTGCAATAATGTTGATCCGATGGATACCAATAGTTTACTTTTGAAGCACCAGGACGTCTTACTAACGACTTAACATCTCCTCTGTGAGCCATCGCAACTCCGATCCAATGGATGCATAATTGGATACGCTTCTATAGTTCGAGCTGTCAATATGACAGCCTGTACTATGTGATTCTGTAGGAAGGCTGTGGCCCAACAACCCAGTCGCAAGTACCAGGTTGCCAGTCCGTTTGTGGCAAACCAAGAAATGTTGTAGACTTTCAAAATAAGGTTTATTTAGGGCATGAAATGAAACACTGACCTCGTTGGTTGTGAAGTCCCTTCGGAAAATTATTCTTTTATTCTTAATTCTTGTTTATACAGCACTTGATTTTTTTTTTTCCTTAAATTTTCCTTGTTTGTGTTAATAAATCGTAAGTTGACACGAAACCTTAAATTATATAGCAAAAATGTCAATGCGGAAAATGTAAGTAGCTAATGTGTAAATTCGTGTACGTGTAATAAACATTTATTTTATTGATATTTATTTATGCTTTATCAAAGCGAAATAGGAAGACAGTTTTAATTATGTATCAAACCAACTAATGAAAGAATAAAAACTTTTCGAATTAGAATGCTAGGAGCGAAATTGAAACAGAACAAGAAGAAATTTAATATGGTCTGACAGCAGAATGGATGACCTAATTAAAAAAACGAAAAGACTTCAGTGCACAAGATACTGGCAGACAGTACATCCAAGTTAAATATTAGCTATGCTTCCTTTTTGGTAAATATGTAAAGAAATCTGATAATTTCATTGAAAGAAGTGTGTATCTTCTGCACGCAGTAAGCAGTAAGCATTCAACCATAACCTTTGAAGTCCACCTTGCTTCAAATAATATTAAACAACTGTACTTATGCATACAACATCATTCACCGAAATGTCTAACTTTATTGATAAAAGGTAATCTTCGTCCCTATGTAGATCATTAAATGCCAAATATTAAAGGAAGAATTTTTCGCGGGCGGTTTTAACATCCATGATATTCTGAGAAATCTGGAAGATCATTTCTACATAAATGGATGGTAACAATGATATTATAAGAAATTTGTCTAAAGGAACTCTGCACGAAGAGAGCTGTTTTCATCTCTATTCTGCTACAAACTCTATTTCAGCGTATTCCTAAGAACGTAGTCAGTCGATGTAGCTACACCATGTATCTTGAAGCCAGTACAATAACGAAGCATTTGCGGACATAGATGGAGCCTTCGATAACACCTGCTTCGATGCAAATAAATTAGCCGCTGAGAATTCGGGCCTTAAGCCCTCCACGGTTAACTGGATAGATTCCATGTTTAGAAGCAGGAAGATAACCATAACTTAGTCACGATGACGCTCACCAATTTAATGTACAAGGTTGCGGGATAACCTGGTGGTCACTATACGGGGCAAACACGAAAGTCATATCCGGCCTCATGCAAAAATCCCTCTGCAAAGCTCGCACGTGGTGCTTGAAGAGGCCTTAGCATACACCCCAACAAAACGGTCATAGTTCACGAGAAATAAAACTGAAACTAACGGCTCCACTTCTTGATAATACGAGTTGACATTTTCAGATGATGTCAAATTTCTGGGGGTCATTCTCGATAAGAAACTCATCTAGAATTCGCATCTGTCCCGAGTGGCGGAAAGAGCACGTGTCGTCGCTTAATTGGCAACATGGATCTGAAGTCACAAAAGATTTTATAGGTCGCGGTAACTATATTAAAGGTGGAAACGCTGTCTGCATTCCCCCACACATAATAATAATGGGGTATGAAGCCAAGAATGATATACTGGATGTACACCACGATTGTTAGGCCATCGCTAGTGCTATCAGTTTACAAAAGGAGAAACATTTCAAGCCAGGTGATCTGGTTGGTCATTAAAGTATCTTAAAACATATATGATTTGAGCAAATGACGGCAATACCTGATGTTGTCACATCCAAGGTGGATTCTGTAAGGCCATTAGCCCTGGTTTTCAGAAACCAACAACAATAACGTTCCAAAAAACAGTCCTTCCAACAAGGATCGATGGTATGGCATACAGATGGTTCAAAAACGAGTCGAACTAGGCGGATACCACCCCAGACGCCATATCTCAAAGGCAATGGGCTCTAGCCCTACTGTATTCCAGGCTGAAGTACTAGTTATAGAAAATGCGCCAATACCTGCATTAAAAGAGTCATAAATTACTCAACCATCAATATCCTCTCGAATAGTCAAACCGCTCTCAAGGCCTTAAAGTCCTACACTATTAAGTCAAGAATAGTCTAGAAGTATCTGAAAACCCTTAAAAATTTATCAAGGAGAACCAAAGTTATCCTCATGTAGGTACCTGGACATGAGGTCCATAAAAGCTATGAAATGGCTGACGACCTAGCCAAAAGGGAGCGAAAACTTCCTTCGTCGGACCAGAGTCATTTTGTGGTACTTCGAAATGTTACCTCAGTCAGGCAAAAACGTTTATCAAAACCTCTGGCGGAAAAACAAAAGAACTCCTACTCCTTAGGAGAACACAGCTTAAAATGATAACAAAGCCCTTCTCAGGCCACTCCTCGTTGTGGTATCACCTAAACAAGATGGACTTGACTGAGATTCTATCCTACCACTTCTGTCAAGATGCTCATGAAACCTCGGAGTACCTACTCTATAATTGCGAAGCATTGGCCAGACTGAGATTACTCCACCTCGAACATGCTTTTCCTCCACCAAACTACGTGTGGAATCTCAATCCCAGATCTGGATATATTAACAGTCTAAACCTAGAGAGGAAGTGAATGTAAATTGAACGAGGCCTCATAGATCTTTCAACCTGATTTCATCAACAAATAAGACCCTGTAACAATTCGAGAACATCACATCACATATATAAGCAATATCTTCGTACACGAATGGGCAACATTAGTGACATCTTTAACTTTAAGCCGGAACAATACGTAGAGAATATCTTTCATTCCTTACATTATCAATTCTATATAAAGAGCCTAGAGGTCCTCGCACAAACGAAAACCAATCATCTAAAGTTTACACCCATGTGCACAACGTTCATCAGTTTGTAATGCAATATCGGCAACAAGTCTCATTATGCATCCTGAGCTGCATTTACAAATAAGAAAATTATAATTTCATTTCTAACTCTTTCCAATCAAAAACCAATAACTCTCGGTCCGATAACATCAGATTCTACAGAGCTTACATCATTTACGAATCGGATTCAAAAAATACTAAAAAGCATCCCTTAAAAATACACACTCGCTGTCGTAAGCAGATCCCATATTTCCTGAGTGGATAGTAAAAAGGATAAGCTACATGGGAATTCATTTCATATGCTGCTTCTGTGAAGGGACGATATCGAAACGAAGGTTTCCTTTCATGGAGTTCTTCTGCAATAATGTATTAAAGTTTGTGGTTATGACAACAACCACTCTCCCTCTCCTGAAAATGGAAAAAAATCAATGGACTTTGAAATTATTTCCAGACGTTCAGATATGGCTAACCATTAGTTTGATTGTTATATAACAAACACTATTTCCCTTAATTCAATATTGCAAAAATAGATGTCGTGGAAGAATTTTTATAACGAGCACCTATCCGGTGAGCATAACATGTATGCGTATACATGTGCTGGATTTAAAGAAATGAAATACCGAAAGAAACTCAAAGAGATTTCAATTCTTTAAAGGAAGGATGACTTTTCTTTGAGGGGAAGTGTAAGTAATATTTGCTATAATGGATTAAAGCAAGTAAAACATACTAGAAAATTGTTTATATTGTATGTGTGTACGTACGTAGGTAACTAATCCTATATTAGGTGTATTATTAGATATAAAAGGTTTTGTAGAATTGCTAGTTTATCCTTCTACCTCGACTAGAAAGGATACCCTTGTTTGTTAATTACACTTAGCTAGGTTTGTTAGTATTTTTGGAAACATTTTAAATAGAACTTGTCAAGACCACAACCACTATGGCTGTTGGTTATGGATGATCTATTAAACCTATACTCCTTTTAGGCTTTGAGGCCCACCAGGGATAAGCTAATGACATTGTCATTTGTGTAAAAGGCAAATCAGTTTTACTCGAGCTTATTCAAACTAAGACCTTTAACATTGTTACTAGATGGTGCTAGAATATGGAACTATCAATAAACCCTAGCAAGGCGGTCATAGTCCCTTTTACCAAGAAAAGGAGACTCCAGTTCCTAGCTCCTAGTTTAAATGGACTTACACTAGAATATTCCAAAGAAGCCAAATATTTAGGAGTAAGTAATCCTGGATAACAGGCTTACCTGGAATCCTCACCTTAAAATAATAACCAAGGAAGCTATGTGGACATTCGGATCATACCAGATTTTTTCTGTTCTTTTTTTAAGTGAGGTCTGACCCCAGGTATAATCGAATCCGTTCTCTCCTACCACCAAGAAGACTCTTGATAAAGTACGAGACGGTCCACAAATCATGTCATCAACGATCAATGGAAGCCATTCTTGGCTTACTGGCACCCTATACCGCTGTATCCACAGGAAAGCAGCGGCTAATATGCTTCGAAGGAAAAGATCAGATGATCACATTTCTTCCGGAGTTGGACATGTGAACATCCTCGAACAGTAAAAGCCTAAGCTCCAACAGACGTTATTAACGAAAGCGGCCAGATATTAGACAGTCAGCTCCAGTATATTGACAGATCTAGGATGGTTAACAAAACAGGCGAAGGGTGGGGTGGGTACAGAAGTGGAACTCTCCTTTTAGATGGATCCCTAATTGATGGTGAAAATAGAAATTGAATCATCCGGGGCATAATCCATTTGATCCACATTTTGTCGAATGTTTTGGCTATATCCAGGCTGCATTTCGCTATAATAAAACCTTGGTTTCAACCAGTGGCGTAACTAAGGATGTATGCCCTCCTCCCAGAAAATTAACTTATTTGCGCAGGAAAATTTAATTTTTTATGTCAATATTAAGGAAATATTTTCTCAACTGAACTTCCAATCTATGATCTTTCCCATAATTTTGTACGGGGAGGGGAAACGAAATTATTCCCTTCTTTCTTTTTAATTTTTTTCAGGCAAGAAATTCCCACAATATGGGAGAATTCCCACGATCTCCCAACAGTGCTTTCGCTCCACTCACTTCAAGCTAGAGTTGAGCAAAAAAATAAAAAGGTTTCGTGGGTACTACGAGCAGTGTTGCCAAAATCTGGATTCCCAAACTTATTTGTTTAGATTTTCTTCGTGCTCTACATTCATCATTAAACCTGTTAAAAAACCACTGGCAGCCCAAACATATGCTCACGAAAGCACATTAAAAGGAAAAATGAGTATCTGAGCTTCCCACATAAGTAGCCGGAAATATTCGATTACTTAAAGTAAGAGGCCGAGTCCACTGATCACCGCACCGTACAACAATGTTGGGAGCTTGAGGGAATTTCAAAACTTTTCAAATTGAAAAATTTGATCTCACCACGGGCGTATACAGGGGGGGGGGGGGGTCATGACCCTCAACCCCCACATAGCTTCCGCGCTAAATTGAATGTGGCATTGGACCGCAGAGCGAGCTGTAAAAGTTTAACAGGATGATTTTAGTATGGTACGATTTGGTTTGCATGGTTTGAATGGATTGGGTATAATAGTCATTCGTTAGTAGCTCTTCGTCTTTTAAACGTGTACACATTTTTTAGTGAGAAATTTTGGAATGCATATTTATTTTAGTATTTGATTGTTTAGAAAACGGCACGAAATGCTTACATAGCAGCCCAGTTATGAAGATGCTTTTATATTTTTGTTGCTCCGATTGCTCATACATATATATGAAAAAGCACACAATTACGAGTTTAAAAAGTATTATTGTTTCTAAGAAATTGGGCAGCGATGACAAATGTTTTCACTTATCTGATTTTCCGACATAAAATCTCTGACAGGACAACTTGGTAGGGGTTTCTCAGCAAGAGCAAACAAACTGAAGTCTTAAAAACAATTGCGACGATCAGAGAGGCAACCGGTAGACGGCAGCGGGAAATTCATTGTCACTGTGAAAGAAGAAGATACTGAAATTTCATTTGTTTCTTGTTTTGAGCGTTTTGAAACAGATTTTTATCGAGAATATTTTGTATTATTTTGAAAGAATTGCAATGGGCCAAAGAGTGCAAGTAGCTTTTTTTTGCTTTGGAAAAGAAAAAATTTGAATACAGAAATTAACTAAATTAAATTCAAACTAAATGCCAAAAATATTACAACCTTACCATTTGTATTTAAGCGCCTCGAAATATCCATCCAAACCATGTCTTTTTTGTCAACTCGTCTATACTGGTTGTCTTGTTTATTTTATGATTCCGCACTTCCTCAATCAATTTTTCATCAAAATTCATTGTTTTAAAATTGCCGCGATGTCCTACAACATTGACAAAAATAAAGGCCACAACAAGTTCATTCGTTTGATTTTATTGGTAGTTCTACAGCGACGATGGCAAAATTAGAAATTGATCAATCCCGACGGTAACTTCGTCGACCGCTGACCGTCACCCGTCGTAATTTGGGCATTCGCATAATACGCTGTGCTTTTAGAAGTTTGACAGCGGCATTTTTTCGTCGTTTGCCGTTGTCCGTCGCAATTGTATATAAACCTTGACTTAACAAATTTTGTTTTACGGTTCTTCCAGAAGCACCCTGGTTCCATGCAATCAACGTCTAACCAGCCGTTGATTTTTCATAGCGACACTGATTCAAGGCTGAGCTGAGTTGCTCAAAATGTTTACGTTCGTAGGGAAACATTAAATTTTTCTTAGAAATACACTTGAACATTTTTCTTAAGAATTTGAATGAATAAGTATTCACCGATAACGTTCCAAACGCATTGGTGCATTGATCCTGGTAGTTACTCTTTCGGACAGGGGCACAAGCATTCAGTTTTCCTAGAAAGATCTGAACATTTTTCTTTAGATTTTTCATGCACTATTGGCGGCGGACAATGATGGTTCCAAAGAGTTATATCATAGATGGCATAAGCTGTGCATCATTCCGGTAGTTTTATCAGTACAGCGATATGAAAAGAAAAATGATGATAGATACGTCGAGTGATGCATATATTCCCGCATCTATCATGTTGAGAGAGTCGACCAAATATATAGAACTGATGTTAAAGGAATATTTGTTTTCAGGAGCTCTGAAACATGTTGTGGTCTATCCCGGAATGGACCAGCGATTTAAAATCTGTATACTTTTCTCTGGTACTCTCTGCGACATCTAGTTCTTGTGCCATCTATGGTTATATTGAATCAAGTGCCCTGGCTGATCTGGGTCACTAAAGATATTTATGAGCGTTGGCAAGCATACATTTTGTCCTTAGAAATTTACTTGAACATTTTTCTTTCGATTTTTATACACTATTGGTTGCTGAAAACGATCAGTTGGATTCATGCCACTAAAATTGATTCTACAATTTTTCTTCACAATTTTTACGCAAGACTATAAAAATAAAATCCATTCGCCTTCCTCTGCGGTAGTTGGCGTTGCTTTGCTTCACGTTTACTTTTAATTTATAGGAGAAGAATGAACTTGCTACACTAGTTAGCGATGGAGGTAGAAATAGTAGTGAAAGTGGAAAGCGAAGACTGATAAGACCATTGACAACTTTTTTCAGAAGAAAGCAAGATTATTTAAGTTCCCATCAAAAGAAATAGTCATTGACATATCATGCACTACCACTCTTATTCCTTTCAATGTGAATCAAGATGCAAGCTCTCACTCTCAGTCATTTACTTCACCCGTGACAGAATCGGTTGCGTCACATATGTTTCTAAAATCTTTGCACGAGAAAGAGTATCTGGATATGAGTCCTTAATGTCTGTCCACCCTAAGATCGACATTTATGTGGATAATATTATCGACAGGTTTTCCAAATCAAACCGAAATTTGGGTTTTGTGATATCTAACTTAAATAAATTGTAAAGCGACTACTTCCGACTTCTTCCTCCCCCCTCGAGCATTGTAGTTGGGACCCCCCCCCCCTCATCCAGGCTGCAGGTCAAAATACGTGCCTGGATCTTGTACATATTTTATATTTTAATTTTCCTTCATTGCTTACTTATCTAATATTCTAAAGTTAAAGTAATACTCTTCTCTTTTCTATGAACTCTGATGCATGGATGCATTCTAGCAGCGTGTACGCCTAGGAAGTCAGCCAAATATTTCCCAGTAAATAATTTACAGAATAAACAGAAGAATTCTCGACTTTTTTATTGTTGGATCATCACTACTGTCTAGCCAGCGCATTTGCAGCTTCTCAAAGCCTGTGATGGTATGACCACCTTGAGATGAAACTGAAATAATGAAATCATTACAGAGTTAATATAATTTTTATTCAGAAACGGACTTTCTTAATTTTTAATTCAGTAAATCTAACTGCTTATTAATCCAGCATTGTTATTTTATGTAGTTTCAAGTTTCATCACTTCATATGAAAATATTAATTTTGCAGGCTTTGGTGGCCACCTCCTCATGGCGGGGCCTGCAGGACCGTTAGTTACCAGTGGTTTCAACCTTTCTTAAGTTCATTGTGAAGTTTGGGGAGAACGTAGGTGGTAGAGTGTCCTCAGTTTAAAACCAAATTGATCACTAAACAATAGAATGGAATACAATATTGTTTCTAGTTTTAGGCAATCGATTCGAAATCATTGATATTTGTGGCTTTGCATTTTTTGGGACTGGGAAGATATTTTTAGTCTTCCACTTGTATGGGCGGTAGCTGTACAGTCGTACATCAAATTTTTAAGTCGTTGTCGTTGGACTACCGAGGTGTATGGTCTCACACCAAGTAAAATCAACTTAATTAATTGAAACGTTTCCAAGATTACGCAAGACAATTTGTTCACCTCAGTAGTCTTTGCAACGTATAAACTGACTATATAAGTAGAGACAAGCGCTCAAAGCATGGCATTCCTTTCTGTTCTAAATTACCAACCTGCTAAGCGGTATTTTAAACTGCTCATTTGCCACCAAGTGTATGGTGCTGTATACTGTACAATTGGAATTGTCATAGCTATCAGAAACTATAGACTGTTCTAAAGTTTATAGTATTACTCATAGCTAAGAACAGTTGTACACCGCTTTCACGTGTAGAGCTGGTAAGCATGACCAATCATCAAATTGTCTACAGTGCTTTAAACTGTATACAGCAGAGCGCTTTGAATTTTATATGATGCTTTAAACTATATACAGTGCATGAGTCCATATTTACAGTGCTTTAAACTGTCGGCTGTGCTTTAAACTGTCTATTTAAAACCAATTACATAATAATTGGAATCTCTTTAGCTTCAAGAGTTTTAAACCGCAAAGCATTTATAGCTCTTCTCATACTGAATTCATACACCGCTTTAAAGTGTATAAATTACTAGACTCTAACGTTTTTAGTCATATATCACATTATACTTACCACTGCGTTTCTATTTAATTTCAGATAGAAAACCACAGCATTAGTATTAAGTATCATAAAAACCGAATTGTTGTTTTTACTGTGAATTTCATTGAATTGTTCTATCAAATTTTATAAGTTTCTTGTTGTAAAGTGTTTGTTGTTGGTGTTAAATAAATATGGTTTCAAAACTGACTGACTTATCATGGTAACTAGCACCTTTTCTTATAAATTTATAAGACAACCTAATTAGAGGTTCGTACAGTAGCCATTATGCAGTTATTAAATATTGTTGACAATATCAGAAGTTTTTTCAGGAGGAATACTGCGTTCTTCTCAAGCCCTGACGGTTTTTTATTGTTATCTACTTTTACTTTTGGGCTTACAAATATATGCGTTGCCACATTGGAAGGTTGGCGCGAAAGATTTTCTTCCGGTCCGAGAAGTTAACAAATGGCAAGAGCCCATCTTGATTGAGCGGTTGATCAGATCTGATAAGTCATTGACTTCTGACTCGATAGATATCTTGTATTCTGGATTTATGGGGTTCTCTGTAAATTTGTTGAAGTGAAACTCTTCGCTATCTCAATAAGACTAAATATTGTTCAATCCTCGGTAGAAATTTGGTGTAGAGCATTTGCTTTAATATTAAAATTATATATTAGAGAGAGAAGTGATGTGATGTGTTGTGGTATGGTGTCTGTGCCGAATTCTGTTGAGGGCTTTCTTTGCCTTAACTTATATAAGTTTGTTAAGGAATTGTTTAAGTTTTTATATATGTGGTTCTTTTGTTCTAAACTGTTCAACACCATCCAGAATTATCATGCAGAAGTTTTCTATGAAGTGATCTATTTTGGTGTTAGAGAGGTTCCTATTTGATGGGACTTCGGTTTTTTCAATCTGGTTGGATATTTGCTACGAAAAGTTCGTTCAGGTTGTGGTGGCAAATGAGATAAAGTTCTTTCATTTATTGCCAAGAAATTTATTTGCAGAACAAAATTAATTTTTTAGCCTTACTATACTATACTTTATTATACTGAATTTTTCATCTCGCCATTAAAAATCTCCCCGATCTCAATTGCATATTTTTCAATTTTTTACACTTCACGCTGAGTATTTATACCCTAGATGAAATCATAGGGAATACTAAGTTTGTCATTTCGTTTGTAACACCTAGAAATAATGATGGTAGAGCAAAATGGATTGGACACCCATGCATAAAATGAAAAGTTAGTTTTGAAAAGTTGATTTTTGCATGTCCGTCTGTCAGTCCATCTATCCGTCCTCACGATAACTCCAGAACGCGTTCACTTAGAGAGCTGAAATTTTGTACATGGGATTTTAAAAACAAAAGTAAAATTAAGTTCAAAAATGGGACAAATCGAGTAACTTTCTTCCCATCTTTCTATCAAGCATTTTTCTTCATTGTTAAAAGGCTTAAGTTTTTAGGCACGTACTTTTTACTTTTTATAGTAGTTTTCTTGTTTTACTTATTTATTTCTAATGTCCTAGGCACACAGCGCTCTTAATGATGAAATAACTAATGACTCATTACTCTATAATGATTCATTATAAACTAATTATAACTAATTAAATTGTACTGTCAAACTGACTTTGATAAACTTATGACATTAAAGAAGCAATATAATATAATTTGTGATTTGCATTTCTTTGTATTTCTTCTTCTTATTTTTCAAATCGGCAGATGCACAGCGGAGCTACAGATTTACATTATATGCCAAATCTAGCACATTTTTCTTCATTATAGCTGTTGCAACTCTAGCTGTAGTAATTTATGTTATTAATTGTCAATGTGTTAGGGCGATCATATATATATATATATATATCATATATACGTAATAAAGAGTCGGAGTGGCTAGTTGGAAAAATAATGAAGTCTAAGTATATTAGTAAAACAAATCGCAAGTCTTTTACTTAAAACCTAAATATTATCCAGCATATGATACAGTCCGCAAGTTTGGTCCAATCGATCCGAATAATTAATTAATCCGCGTTTTCATGTTCGGTATTTAATTAAGTCTCCAACTTCACAGCACCCGCATCAGCATACACGTGCAAATTACAAGTAACCTGCTTTCAGTGCTATGCATATTAACAGTGTTCGAAGATTTAATAAAAAGTGCTCCAAACTAGTGCAAATTACAAATATGTGCGTAATTTTCGGTATTCTTCAGTGCTATTCATGATTACATACATCTAAACCAAGTAGCATGACGTGTATTATTGACATTCTCAGTGCTATATGATCAAGTGAACACAGATTTCTTGGTGCTACTACTGTAATTCAGTAATACCTTAAGTTTACAAATTTTCTTGTTTGCGCGTAGCAATTCCACACAACTTTGTGAAAGATTATCAATGCAAATGTGACATCAGATATTAAAGGTAGTCCAAAGGAGTGTTATACTAAAGACACACACATTGAAGGTGTATATCAAGGAGCTATTCAAGTAAGTAATAAATTACATTTTATATAACCATATATTAGAATTGAAACATTAGCCAAGCGTAGGCCGCAGAGGTGTTGTTAAGTCAACCTTAACTCGTCTCGAAACTTATGCAAACAATTTAACGACAAATAATGCGACGGCAGAGGACATCTCAGTACGTTTAGAAATATTGGAAGAATTGGCAACTGAGTTTAATGAAATTCAGTGCCAAGTTGAAGAAGGTATTGAGGAAGATGAATCGTTTCGAGAAGAAGAGCATGAACGCGCGAAATTTGAGGATAAATATTTCGCCATTAAAAGTTGCTTACGACGTTTACTTGGAACACTAAAGACCTCTGCACAAGTTCAAGATAGCGTTCGATCATCACCTCCGCCCATTCTGTTTAGGGAGTCCAGTGAACCTGATAAATTTCTCGAAGCATTATCACAAAATCAATCCACATTAACTGATTTGGTATCAAAACTATCCGAACAACGTCAAGATATCGGCCCTAATCAAAGCAGAACAGATGAAGACACAAAGCCATCGTCGCAAATTAAATTGCCCCGTATAACAATTCCCCCATTTAGCGGGTGTTCAAATAGCCACCTGAAAGTAAAATAGTTTAAAAGATTCTAATTCCGAGTATTTCTAGTTATTGAAAATAGGTTGGGAAGGAAACGATGTATACCTACCTACAAGTACATCGATAAGCCAGTTTTTAGTGGATATAACAATCAACACCTGATGGCTACCTTCCACATAAACAAATCCGGGACACAATCCAATAAGAGGAAAGTAACTTGTCTTCGATAACAATGCGCGAATCAAATGGAATTAGATTAAGTAATCTGTACATTTAAATGTGTCTTTAAAATAGCACATTTGCAATATTGTAATAGGTATCTTATTGTATAATTATTATCCTAATAACTTTAGCTAGGCAAAATTAGGAACGGCAACAAAAAATGCTCAAAATTCCAGTTGCTTTGCACAGCTGCTAGGGTCAATGTACTATTCTGCCCTACGCACAGCCGCTAAGATCAACGGACTTTTCTGTTGCTACCTACGCATAGTTGCTAAGATCAACGGACTTTGGTTACTATGCG
Source organism: Dioctria linearis (assembly GCA_963930735.1). NCBI lineage: Eukaryota > Metazoa > Arthropoda > Insecta > Diptera > Asilidae > Dioctria > Dioctria linearis. The sequence continues at coordinate 39,795,510 of OZ005743.1, read as the reverse complement.
CAATGTAAAATAATTTGTTGGAGCCGTGCGCAATTCAGAGGCAATATAACTCGCAGGCCAACTTGATTCTTTCTCTTTTTCGTATCCAGCTTTCATAGATTGCGCATGGTTTGGAAATCGACTTGGCTAGTGGTAATAAAATAGAATTATTAACAAATTAACTTTATCTTGGGTATCGACTGTGGTAAAGATATTTATTCTGGGTCTCGACTGGAATAAAATTTACTAACCTAAGAACTTTATCTTGGGTAGCGACTGAGATAAAGATATTAATTCTGGGTCTCGACTGGAATAAATCTTACAAGCTCAACAACTTTATCTTGGGTAGCTACTGAGATAAAGATATTTATTTTGGGTCTCGATTGGAATAAATTCTACTAACAGAACTACTTTATCTTGGGTATCGACTGAGATAAAGATACTTAGTCTGGGTCTCGACTGGAATAAATTCTACTAACATAACAACTTTATCTTGGGTACCGACTGAGATAAAGATATTTATTCTGGGTCTCGACTGGAATAAATCTTACTACCTCAAGAACTTTATCTTGGGTAGCGACTGAGATAAAGATGTTCATTCTGGGTCTCGACTGGAATAAATCTTACTAACTCAACGACTTTATCTTGGGTACCGACTGAGATAAAGATATTTATTCTGGGTCTCGACTGGAATAAATTCTACTAACAGAACAACTTTATCTTGGGTATCGACTGAGATAAAGATATTTATTCTGGGTCTCGACTGGAATAAATTCTACTAATATAACAACTTTATCTTGGGTACCGACTGAGATAAAGATACTTATTCTGGGTCTCGACTGGAATAAATTATACTAACATAACAACTTTATCTTGGGTATCGACTGAGATAAAGATATTTATTCTTGGTCTCGACTGTAATAAATTCTACTAACATAACAACTTTATCTTGGGTACAGACTGAGATAAAGATATATATTCTGGGTCTCGACTGGAATAGATTTTACTAACTCAATACCTTTATCTTGGGTAGCTACTGAGATAAAGATAGTTATTCTGGGTAGCGACTAGAATAACACAGACTAACTCAAACCTTTATCTTGGGTCTCGACTGAGATAAAGATAGTTATTCCGGGTAGCGACTAGAATAACATTTACTAATCTCAAACCTTAATCTTGGGTCTCGACTGGAATAAATTCTACTAACAGAACAACTTTATCTTGGGTATCGACTGAGATAAAGATACTTAGTCTGGGTCTCGACTGGAATAAATTCTACTAACATAACAACTTTATCTTGGATATCGACTGAGATAAGGATATTTATTCTGGGTCTCGACTGGAATAAATCTTACTACCTCAACAACTTTATCTTGGGTAGCGACTGAGATAAAGATATTTATTCTGGGTCTCGACTGGAATAAATCTTACTAACTCAACGACCTTATCTTGGGTAGCGACTGAAATAAAGATATTTATTCTGGGTCTCGACTGGAATAAATCTTACAAGCTCAACAACTTTATCTTGGGTAGCTACTGAGATAAAGATATTTATTTTGGGTCTCGACTGGAATAAATTCTACTAACAGAACAACTTTATCTTGGGTATCGACTGAAATAAAGATATTTATTCTGGGTCTCGACTGGAATAAATCTTACAAGCTCAACAACTTTATCTTGGGTAGCTACTGAGATAAAGATATTTATTCTGGGTCTCGACTGGAATATATCTTACTAACTCAACAACTTTATCTTGGGTAGCGACTGAGATAAAGTTATTTATTCTGGGTCTCGACTGGAATAAATCTTACTAACTCAACAACTTTATCTTGGGTAGCGACTGAGATAAAGATATTTATTCTGGGTCTCGACTGGAAAAAATTCTACTAACAGAACAACTTTATCTTGGGTATCGACTGAGATAAAGATACTTAGTCTGGGTCTCGACTGGAATAAATTCTACTAACATAACAACTTTATCTTGGATATCGACTGAGATAAGGATATTTATTCTGGGTCTCGACTGGAATAAATCTTACTACCTCAACAACTTTATCTTGGGTAGCGACTGAGATAAAGATATTTATTCTGGGTCTCGACTGGAAGAAATCTTACTAACTCAACAACTTTATCTTGGGTAGCGACTGAAATAAAGATATTTATTCTGGGTCTCGACTGGAATATATCTTACAAGCTCAACAACTTTATCTTGGGTAGCTACTGAGATAAAGATATTTATTTTGGGTATCGACTGGAATAAATTCTACTAACAGAACAACTTTATCTTGGGTATCGACTGAGATAAAGATACTTAGTCTGGGTCTCGACTGGAATAAATTCTTCTAACATAACAACTTTATCTTGGGTACTGACTGAGTTAAAGATATTTATTCTGGGTCTTGACTGGAATAAATCTTACTACCTCAACAACTTTATCTTGGGTAGCGACTGAGATAAAGATACTTAGTCTGGGTCTCGACTGGAATAAATCTTACTAACTCAACGACTTTATCTTGGGTATCGACTGAGATAAAGATATTTATTCTGGGTCTCGACTGGAATAAATTCTACTAACAGAACAACTTTATCTTGGGTATCGACTGAGATAAAGATATTTATTCTGGGTCTCGACTGGAATAAATCTTACTAACTCAACGACTTTATCTTGGGTATCGACTGAGATAAAGATATTTATTCTGGGTCTCGACTGGAATAAATTCTACTAACAGAACAACTTTATCTTGGGTATCGACTGAAATAAAGATATTTATTCTGGGTCTCGACTGGAATAAATCTTACAAGCTCAACAACTTTATCTTGGGTAGCTACTGAGATAAAGATATTTATTTTGGGTCTCGACTGGAATAAATTCTACTAACAGAACAACTTTATCTTGGGTATCGACTGAGATAAAGATACTTAGTCTGGGTCTCGACTGGAATAAATTCTTCTAACATAACAACTTTATCTTGGGTACCGACTGAGTTAAAGATATTTATTCTGGGTCTTGACTGGAATAAATCTTACTACCTCAACAACTTTATCTTGGGTAGCGACTGAGATAAAGATATTCATTCTGGGTCTCGACTGGAATAAATCTTACTAACTCAACGACTTTATCTTGGGTATCGACTGAGATAAAGATATTTATTCTGGGTCTCGACTGGAATAAATTCTACTAACAGAACAACTTTATCTTCGGTATCGACTGAGATAAAGATATTTATTCTGGGTCTCGACTGGAATAAATTCTACTAATATAACAACTTTATCTTGGGTACCGACTGAGATAAAGATACTAATTCTGGGTCTCGACTGGAATAAATTCTACTAACATAACAACTTTATCTTGGGTATCGACTGAGATAAAGATATTTATTCTGGGTCTCGACTGGAATAAATCTTACTAACGCAACAACTTTATCTTGGGTAGCGACTGAGATAAAGATATTTATTCTGGGTCTCGACTGGAATAAATTCTACTAACAGAACAACTTTATCTTGGGTATCGACTGAGATAAAGATATTTATTCTGGGTCTCGAATGGAATAAATTCTACTAATATAACAACTTTGTCTTGGGTACCGACTAAGATAAAGATACTTATTCTGGGTCTCGACTGGAATAAATTCTACTAACATAACAACCTTATCTTGGGTATCGACTGAGATAAAGATATTTATTTTGGGTCTCGACTGGAATAAATTCTACTAACAGAACAACTTTATCTTGGGTATCGACTGAGATAAAGATACTTAGTCTGGGTCTCGACTGGAATAAATTCTTCTAACATAACAACTTTATCTTGGGTACCGACTGAGTTAAAGATATTTATTCTGGGTCTTGACTGGAATAAATCTTACTACCTCAACAACTTTATCTTGGGTAGCGACTGAGATAAAGATATTCATTCTGGGTCTCGACTGGAATAAATCTTACTAACTCAACGACTTTATCTTGGGTATCGACTGAGATAAAGATATTTATTCTGGGTCTCGACTGGAATAAATTCTACTAACAGAACAACTTTATCTTCGGTATCGACTGAGATAAAGATACTTAGTCTGGGTCTCGACTGGAATAAATTCTACTAACATAACAACTTTATCTTGGATATCGACTGAGATAAGGATATTTATTCTGGGTCTCGACTGGAATAAATCTTACTACCTCAACAACTTTATCTTGGGTAGCGACTGAGATAAAGATATTTATTCTGGGTCTCGACTGGAATAAATCTTACTAACTCAACGACCTTATCTTGGGTAGCGACTGAAATAAAGATATTTATTCTGGGTCTCGACTGGAATAAATCTTACAAGCTCAACAACTTTATCTTGGGTAGCTACTGAGATAAAGATATTTATTTTGGGTCTCGACTGGAATAAATTCTACTAACAGAACAACTTTATCTTGGGTATCGACTGAGATAAAGATACTTAGTCTGGGTCTCGACTGGAATAAATTCTTCTAACATAACAACTTTATCTTGGGTACCGACTGAGTTAAAGATATTTATTCTGGGTCTTGACTGGAATAAATCTTACTACCTCAACAACTTTATCTTGGGTAGCGACTGAGATAAAGATATTCATTCTGGGTCTCGACTGGAATAAATCTTACTAACTCAACGACTTTATCTTGGGTATCGACTGAGATAAATATATTTATTCTGGGTCTCGACTGGAATAAATTCTACTAACAGAACAACTTTATCTTGGGTATCGACTGAGATAAAGATATTTATTCTGGGTCTCGACTGGAATAAATCTTACTAACTCAACAACCTTATCTTGGGTAGCGACTGAGATAAAGATATTTATTCTGGGTCTCGACTGGAAAAAATTCTACTAACAGAACAACTTTATCTTGGGTATCGACTGAGATAAAGATACTTAGTCTGGGTCTCGACTGGAATAAATTCTACTAACATAACAACTTTATCTTGGATATCGACTGAGATAAGGATATTTATTCTGGGTCTCGACTGGAATAAATCTTACTACCTCAACAACTTTATCTTGGGTAGCGACTGAGATAAAGATATTTATTCTGGGTCTCGACTGGAAGAAATCTTACTAACTCAACAACTTTATCTTGGGTAGCGACTGAAATAAAGATATTTATTCTGGGTCTCGACTGGAATATATCTTACAAGCTCAACAACTTTATCTTGGGTAGCTACTGAGATAAAGATATTTATTTTGGGTATCGACTGGAATAAATTCTACTAACAGAACAACTTTATCTTGGGTATCGACTGAGATAAAGATACTTAGTCTGGGTCTCGACTGGAATAAATTCTTCTAACATAACAACTTTATCTTGGGTACTGACTGAGTTAAAGATATTTATTCTGGGTCTTGACTGGAATAAATCTTACTACCTCAACAACTTTATCTTGGGTAGCGACTGAGATAAAGATACTTAGTCTGGGTCTCGACTGGAATAAATCTTACTAACTCAACGACTTTATCTTGGGTATCGACTGAGATAAAGATATTTATTCTGGGTCTCGACTGGAATAAATTCTACTAACAGAACAACTTTATCTTGGGTATCGACTGAGATAAAGATATTTATTCTGGGTCTCGACTGGAATAAATCTTACTAACTCAACGACTTTATCTTGGGTATCGACTGAGATAAAGATATTTATTCTGGGTCTCGACTGGAATAAATTCTACTAACAGAACAACTTTATCTTGGGTATCGACTGAAATAAAGATATTTATTCTGGGTCTCGACTGGAATAAATCTTACAAGCTCAACAACTTTATCTTGGGTAGCTACTGAGATAAAGATATTTATTTTGGGTCTCGACTGGAATAAATTCTACTAACAGAACAACTTTATCTTGGGTATCGACTGAGATAAAGATACTTAGTCTGGGTCTCGACTGGAATAAATTCTTCTAACATAACAACTTTATCTTGGGTACCGACTGAGTTAAAGATATTTATTCTGGGTCTTGACTGGAATAAATCTTACTACCTCAACAACTTTATCTTGGGTAGCGACTGAGATAAAGATATTCATTCTGGGTCTCGACTGGAATAAATCTTACTAACTCAACGACTTTATCTTGGGTATCGACTGAGATAAAGATATTTATTCTGGGTCTCGACTGGAATAAATTCTACTAACAGAACAACTTTATCTTCGGTATCGACTGAGATAAAGATATTTATTCTGGGTCTCGACTGGAATAAATTCTACTAATATAACAACTTTATCTTGGGTACCGACTGAGATAAAGATACTAATTCTGGGTCTCGACTGGAATAAATTCTACTAACATAACAACTTTATCTTGGGTATCGACTGAGATAAAGATATTTATTCTGGGTCTCGACTGGAATAAATCTTACTAACGCAACAACTTTATCTTGGGTAGCGACTGAGATAAAGATATTTATTCTGGGTCTCGACTGGAATAAATTCTACTAACAGAACAACTTTATCTTGGGTATCGACTGAGATAAAGATATTTATTCTGGGTCTCGAATGGAATAAATTCTACTAATATAACAACTTTGTCTTGGGTACCGACTGAGATAAAGATACTTATTCTGGGTCTCGACTGGAATAAATTCTACTAACATAACAACTTTATCTTGGGTATCGACTGAGATAAAGATATTTATTCTGGGTCTCGACTGGAATATATCTTACTAACTCAACAACTTTATCTTGGGTAGCGACTGAGATAAAGTTATTTATTCTGGGTCTCGACTGGAAAAAATTCTACTAACATCATAACTTTATCTTGGGTATCGACTGAGATAAAGATATTTATTCTTGGTTTCGACTGGAATAAATTCTACTAACATAACAACTTTATCTTGGGTACAGACTGAGATAAAGATATATATTCTGGGTCTCGACTGGAATAGATTTTACCAACTCAATACCTTTATCTTGGGTAGCTACTGAGATAAAGATAGTTATTCTGGGTAGCGACTAGAATAACACAGACTAACTCAAACCTTTATCTTGGGTCTCGACTGAGATAAAGACAGTTATTCCGGGTAGCGACTAGAATAACATTTACTAATCTCAAACCTTAATCTTGGGTCTCGACTGCAATAAATTCTACTAACAGAACAACTTTATCTTGGATATCGACTGAGATAAAGATACTTAGTCTGGGTCTCGACTGGAATAAATTCTACTAACATAACAACTTTATCTTGGGTATCGATTCAGATAAAGATATTTATTCTGGGTCTCGACTGGAATAAATTCTACAAACAGAACAACTTTATCTTGGGTATCGACTGAGATAAAGATACTTAGTCTGGGTCTCGACTGGAATAAATTCTGCTAACATAACAACTTTATCTTGGGTATCGACTCAGATAAAGATATTTATTCTGGGTCTCGACTGGAATAAATCTTACTAACTCAACAACTTTATCTTGGGTAGCGACTGAAATAAAGATATTTATTCTGGGTCTCGACTGGAATAAATTCTACTAACAGAACAACTTTATCTTGGGTAGCGACTGAGATAAAGATAGTTATTCTGTGTAGCGACTGGAATAAATCTTACTAACTCAACGACTTTATCTTGGGTACCGACTGAGATAAGGATATTTATTCTGGGTCTCGACTGGATTAAATTCTACAAACATAACAACTTTATCTTGGGTACCAACTGAGATAAAGATACATATTCTGGGTCTCGACTGGAATAAATTCTACTAACATAACAACTTTATCTTGGGTATCGACTGAGATAAAGATATTTATTCTGGGTCTCGACTGGAATAAATCTTACTAACTCAACAACTTTATCTTGGGTACCGACTGAGATAAAGATATTTATTCTGGGTCTCGACTGGAATAAATTCTACTAACAGAACAACTTTATCTTGGGTACCGACTGAGATAAAGATATATATTCTGGGTCTCGACTGGAATAGATTTTCCTAACTCAATACCTTTATCTAGGGTAGCGACTGAGATAAAGATAGTTATTCTGGGTAGCGACTAGAATAACACAGACTAACTCAAACCTTTATCTTGGGTCTCGACTGAGATAAAGATAGTTATTCCGGGTAGCGACTAGAATAACATTTACTAATCTCAAACCTTTATCTTGGGTCTTGACTGAAATAAATTCTACTAACATAACAACTTTATCTTGGGTAGCGACTGAGATAAAGATATTTATTCTGGATCTCGACTGGAATAAATCTTACTAACTCAACGACTTTATCTTGGGTACCGACTGAGATAAAGATATTTATTCTGGGTCTCGACTGGAATAAATTCTACTAACATAACAACTTTATCTTGGGTACCGACTGAGATAAAGATACTTATTCTGGGTCTCGACTGGAATCAATTCTACTAACATAACAACTTTCTCTTGGGTATCGACTGAGATAAAGATATTTATTCTGGGTCTCGACTGGAATAAATCTTACTAACTCAACAACTTTATCTTGGGATCCGACTGAGATAAAGATATTTATTCTGGGTTTCGACTGGAATAAATCTTACTAACTCAACAACTTTATCTTGGGTACCGACTGAGATAAAGATATTTATTCTGGGTCTCGACTGGAATAAATTCTACTAACATAACAACTTTATCTTGTGTACCGACTGAGATAGAGATACTTATTCTGGGTCTCGACTGGAATAAATTCTACTAACATAACAACTTTATCTTGGGTATCAACTGAGATAAAGATATTTATTCTGGGTCTCGACTGGAATAAATCTTACTAACTCAACAACTTTATCTTGGGTAGCGACTGAGATATAGATATTTATTCTGGGTCTCGACTGGAATAAATTCTACTAACTCAACGACTTTATCTTGGGTACCGACTGAGATAGAGATATTAATTCTGGGTCTCGACTGGAATAAATTCTACTAACATAACAACTTTATCTTGGATACCTACTGAGATAAAGATACTTATTCTGGGTTTCGACTGGAATAAATTCTACTAATATAACAACTTTATCTTGGGTACCGACTGAGATAAAGATATATATTCTGGGCCTCGACTGTAATAGATTTTACTAACTCAATACCTTTATCTTGGGTAGCGACTGAGATAAAGATAGTTATTCCGGGTAGCGACTAGAATAACATTTACTAATCTCAAACCTTTATCTTGGGTCTCGACTGAGATAAAGCTATTTATTCTGGGTACCGACTATAATAAACACTACTAATACAACTTTGCTTTGGGTCTCGACTGAAGCAAAGTATCTTGTTCTGGGGAACTGCTAGAACAAAATAATCACTAACTATTTAACTACCATAAAGTCGATTCCATATAGTTTTATATTGGTGAGTACATTTTTTTGAGTAATCATATATTATATTTCATATTGATTATTATATTAATATATATATATATATATAGTGCCATTGTTCAAAGTTGTCTCAGCTTTGACAATGTTGAAATTAAAATTATTATTGTGTAGTGAGTAAGCGACTTTATTAAATATATTGAAGTTTAGTTCTTAAGTGTCGTTATTCAAATAATAGAAGTGAAATTGATTTCTTTTAATTTTAAGTTCTAGTTGTAATTTTGTACTTAAGTTTTACATGTGTCCAATAAACCACTGATTATAAATTATTCCCCGGCGTTCATATTTACAGTCCACATCCTTATTAATATTTTTTTTTAGTGTTCTCATTGGGCATAACAGCGGGAATTACAAGGACTGGATGTCCTTCAAAGATCTCTACATCTCATTAGTAAATGAGAATAAATGCCTTTCACTCGAGGAAAAATGTCAGTTTCTAAAAACATCACTTCACGGTGAGGCTAGCTAACAATTAAAACATTTCCAAGCTACAGAAGCAAACTACATGGAGGCTTGGGAACATCTCCTTTCGCGGTACGACAAGAAAAATACATTGTTGATGCACATCTCAAAAGCATTATGTCCCAACCGGGAATTACTCTGGCATCCCCTACTGAATTCAAGGCACTCTACAATAATACAGTCGAATATGTTCGGGCCTTATGCGCACTAGGCTTACCTGTTGAACAGTGGGATTGTTGGCTTATTTTTGTAATCACTAGTACACTGGATTTCGAATCACGTCAACTTTGGGCTAGGTAGACATCTGAAGAAGATTTACCTTCATATAAAGAACTTACTAAATTCCTGGAGAAATGACTAACAGAACTAGAGAGTACACATTCTTCAAAACAAGGCTACAGTAAACCAAGCGTGAGAACAGTGCAGCAATACAAGGTAAAGCAATCCTATGTATCGACCACAAACTGTAATAATTGTCCTATTAATTTTAATAATTATAATAATATATATAATTATATAATTTTAATTTTAATTAAATTCGGAGACAATTCAAGTATCTGCTGTCATACTAAAGACCCTGAAGAGCAGAATACCCCCACGCAACATAAAATCGTACTTGTGTGATGACATGAAGCAGTTAGCTCTTGCAGATCCTTATTTTAATTTATCTGGTCATGTCGATATTCTGCTGGGCTTTGACATTTTATTCGAAGTACTACGTGATTGCAAACTTATAAGCCCTGCTGGAGGTCCGGTTGCTCAAAATACGATCTTTGGCTGGGTCATTGCTGGGCGTTGTTTTAATCAAGAATTGAACTCAGAAATAATGTGTTGCCATCTCAGGAGCATCGACATTGATCAATATTTAAGAAATTTCTGGGAGGTTGAAGAACTACCCCACGAAATCAGTCCCTTGACCAAAGAAGAACAACAGTGTATGGATCATTTCGCCACAACATTTCATCGTAAAGAAGATGGGCAATACGAAGTACAGTTACCATTTAAGAAGAACTCAAGGAAACTCGGGGATTCTAAGTAGTCAGCCTTACGGCGCATCCTATTGATAGAACGTAGACATCCAAGAAATCACGAGCTCAGAGAACAGTATACTAAGTTTATGAAAGAATATTTAGATCTCTCACACATGTCCAGGATACCCGAACCGGAGACGCATTTTTCGACCGAGATCTCTTATTATTTTCCGCATCACCCAGTTATGAAGGCTGATAGTGTAACTTCTAAGTTTCGAGTATATTTTGACGCATCCAGCCCATCAACTACTGGCGTTTCACTCAAAGATAACCTCATGAATGGATCGGTCGTGCAATCTGATCTAATATCAATTTTAATGCGCTTCAGAAAACATCGATATGTATTTGCCGCAGACATTGCAATAATGTATCGGCAAATACTGATCAATAATAAACATATGCAATTTCAAAGAATTTTATGGCGTCCGAATTCTTCGGAACCAATCGTCGAGTACAAGCTTCTCACAGTTACATATGGTACAGCAGAAGCGCCCTTTTTGGCAACGCCCACTCTAAATCAGCTCGCTAACGACGAAAGTGCAGTGTTTCCTGCCGCCTGCAAAGTTCTTAAAGAAGACTTTTACGTCGATGATTGCATCTCAGGTAGCGACAGAGATACTATGTGTCACACCGCATTAAAGCCATCACAGGACAAAATTAGGCAAAATTAGGAACGGCAACAAAAAATGCTCAAAATTCCAGTTGCTTTGCACAGCTGCTAGGGTCAATGTACTATTCTGACCTACGCACAGCCGCTAAGATCAACGGACTTTTCTGTTGCTACCTACGCATAGTTGCTAAGATCAACGGACTTTGGTTACTATGCGCAATGTAAAATAATTTGTTGGAGCCGTGCGCAATTCAGAGGCAATATAACTCGCAGGCCAACTTGATTCTTTCTCTTTTTCGTATCCAGCTTTCATAGATTGCGCATGGTTTGGAAATCGACTTGGCTAGTGGTAATAAAATAGAATTATTAACAAATTAACTTTATCTTGGGTATCGACTGTGGTAAAGATATTTATTCTGGGTCTCGACTGGAATAAAATTTACTAACCTAAGAACTTTATCTTGGGTAGCGACTGAGATAAAGATATTAATTCTGGGTCTCGACTGGAATAAATCTTACAAGCTCAACAACTTTATCTTGGGTAGCTACTGAGATAAAGATATTTATTTTGGGTCTCGATTGGAATAAATTCTACTAACAGAACTACTTTATCTTGGGTATCGACTGAGATAAAGATACTTAGTCTGGGTCTCGACTGGAATAAATTCTACTAACATAACAACTTTATCTTGGGTACCGACTGAGATAAAGATATTTATTCTGGGTCTCGACTGGAATAAATCTTACTACCTCAAGAACTTTATCTTGGGTAGCGACTGAGATAAAGATGTTCATTCTGGGTCTCGACTGGAATAAATCTTACTAACTCAACGACTTTATCTTGGGTACCGACTGAGATAAAGATATTTATTCTGGGTCTCGACTGGAATAAATTCTACTAACAGAACAACTTTATCTTGGGTATCGACTGAGATAAAGATATTTATTCTGGGTCTCGACTGGAATAAATTCTACTAATATAACAACTTTATCTTGGGTACCGACTGAGATAAAGATACTTATTCTGGGTCTCGACTGGAATAAATTATACTAACATAACAACTTTATCTTGGGTATCGACTGAGATAAAGATATTTATTCTGGGTCTCGACTGGAATAAATCTTACTAACTCAACAACTTTATCTTGGGTAGCGACTGAGATAAAGATATTTATTCTGGGTCTCGACTCGAAAAAATTCTACTAACAGAACAACTTTATCTTGGGTATCGACTGAGATAAAGATATTTATTCTTGGTCTCGACTGGAATAAATTCTACTAACATAACAACTTTATCTTGGGTACAGACTGAGATAAAGATATATATTCTGGGTCTCGACTGGAATAGATTTTACTAACTCAATACCTTTATCTTGGGTAGCTACTGAGATAAAGATAGTTATTCTGGGTAGCGACTAGAATAACACAGACTAACTCAAACCTTTATCTTGGGTCTCGACTGAGATAAAGATAGTTATTCCGGGTAGCGACTAGAATAACATTTACTAATCTCAAACCTTAATCTTGGGTCTCGACTGGAATAAATTCTACTAACAGAACAACTTTATCTTGGGTATCGACTGAGAAAAAGATACTTAGTCTGGGTCTCGACTGGAATAAATTCTACTAACATAACAACTTTATCTTGGATATCGACTGAGATAAGGATATTTATTCTGGGTCTCGACTGGAATAAATCTTACTAACTCAACGACCTTATCTTGGGTAGCGACTGAAATAAAGATATTTATTCTGGGTCTCGACTGGAATAAATCTTACTAACTCAACGACCTTATCTTGGGTAGCGACTGAAATAAAGATATTTATTCTGGGTCTCGACTGGAATAAATCTTACAAGCTCAACAACTTTATCTTGGGTAGCTACTGAGATAAAGATATTTATTTTGGGTCTCGACTGGAATAAATTCTACTAACAGAACAACTTTATCTTGGGTATCGACTGAGATAAAGATACTTAGTCTGGGTCTCGACTGGAATAAATTCTACTAACATAACAACTTTATCTTGGATATCGACTGAGATAAGGATATTTATTCTGGGTCTCGACTGGAAGAAATCTTACTACCTCAACAACTTTATCTTGGGTAGCGACTGAGATAAAGATATTCATTCTGGGTCTCGACTGGAATAAATCTTACTAACTCAACGACTTTATCTTGGGTATCGACTGAGATAAAGATATTTATTCTGGGTCTCGACTGGAATAAATTCTACTAACAGAACAACTTTATCTTGGGTATCGACTGAGATAAAGATATTTATTCTGGGTCTCGACTGGAATAAATCTTACTAACTCAACGACTTTATCTTGGGTATCGACTGAGATAAAGATATTTATTCTGGGTCTCGACTGGAATAAATTCTACTAACAGAACAACTTTATCTTGGGTATCGACTGAAATAAAGATATTTATTCTGGGTCTCGACTGGAATAAATCTTACAAGCGCAACAACTTTATCTTGGGTAGCTACTGAGATAAAGATATTTATTTTGGGTCTCGACTGGAATAAATTCTACTAACAGAACAACTTTATCTTGGGTATCGACTGAGATAAAGATACTTAGTCTGGGTCTCGACTGGAATAAATTCTTCTAACATAACAACTTTATCTTGGGTACCGACTGAGTTAAAGATATTTATTCTGGGTCTTGACTGGAATAAATCTTACTACCTCAACAACTTTATCTTGGGTAGCGACTGAGATAAAGATATTCATTCTGGGTCTCGACTGGAATAAATCTTACTAACTCAACGACTTTATCTTGGGTATCGACTGAGATAAAGATATTTATTCTGGGTCTCGACTGGAATAAATTCTACTAACAGAACAACTTTATCTTGGGTATCGACTGAGATAAAGATATTTATTCTGGGTCTCGACTGGAAAAAATTCTACTAACAGAACAACTTTATCTTGGGTATCGACTGAGATAAAGATATTTATTCTTGGTCTCGACTGGAATAAATTCTACTAACATAACAACTTTATCTTGGGTACAGATATATAAAGATATATATTCTGGGTCTCGACTGGAATAGATTTTACCAACACAATACCTTTATCTTGGGTAGCTACTGAGATAAAGATAGTTATTCTGGGTAGCGACTAGAATAACACAGACTAACTCAAACCTTTATCTTGGGTCTCGACTGAGATAAAGATAGTTATTCCGGGTAGCGACTAGAATAACATTTACTAATCTCAAACCTTAATCTTGGGTCTCGACTGGAATAAATTCTACTAACAGAACAACTTTATCTTGGATATCGACTTAGATAAAGATACTTAGTCTGGGTCTCGACTGGAATAAATTCTACTAACATAACAACTTTATCTTGGGTATCGATTCAGATAAAGATATTTATTCTGGGTCTCGACTGGAATAAATCTTACTACCTCAACAACTTTATCTTGGGTAGCGACTGAGATAAAAATATTCATTCTGGGTCTCGGCTGGAATAAATCTTACTAACTCAACGACTTTATCTTGGGTATCGACTGAGATAAAGATATTTATTCTGGGTCTCGACTGGAATAAATTCTACTAACAGAACAACTTTATCTTGGATATCGACTGAGATAAAGATACTTAGTCTGGGTCTCAACTGGAATAAATTCTACTAACAGAACAACTTTATCTTGGGTATCGACTGAGATAAAGATACTTAGTCTGGGTCTCGACTGGAATAAATTCTTCTAACATAACAACTTTATCTTGGGTACCGACTGAGTTAAAGATATTTATTCTGGGTCTTGACTGGAATAAATCTGACTACCTCAACAACTTTATGTTGGGTAGCGACTGAAATAAAGATATTTATTCTGGGTCTCGACTGAAATAAATTCTACTAACATAACAACTTTATCTTGGGTATCGACTGAGATAAAGATACTTATTCTGGGTCTCGACTGGAATAAATTCTACTAACATAACAACTTTATCTTGGGTATCGACTGAGATAAAGATATTTATTCTGGGTCTTGACTGGAATAAATCTTACTACCTCAACAACTTTATCTTGGGTAGCGACTGAGATAAAGATGTTCATTCTGGGTCTCGACTGGGATAAATCTTACTAACTCAACGACTTTATCTTGGGTATCGACTGAGATAAAGATATTTATTCTGGGTCTCGACTGGAATAAATTCTACTAACAGAACAACTTTATCTTGGGTATCGACTGAGATAAAGATATTTATTCTGGGTCTCGACTGGAATAAATTCTACTAATATAACAACTTTGTCTTGGGTACCGACTGAGATAAAGATACTTATTCTGGGTCTCGACTGGAATAAATTCTACTAACATAACAACTTTATCTTGGGTATCGACTGAGATAAAGATATTTATTCTGGGTCTCGACTGGAATATATCTTACTAACTCAACAACTTTATCTTGGGTAGCGACTGAGATAAAGTTATTTATTCTGGGTCTCGACTGGAAAAAATTCTACTAACATCACAACTTTATCTTGGGTATCGACTGAGATAAAGATATTTATTCTTGGTCTCGACTGGAATAAATTCTACTAACATAACAACTTTATCTTGGGTACAGACTGAGATAAAGATTTATATTCTGGGTCTCGACTGGAATAGATTTTACCAACTCAATACCTTTATCTTGGGTAGCTACTGAGATAAAGATAGTTATTCTGGGTAGCGACTAGAATAACACAGACTAACTCAAACCTTTATCTTGGGTCTCGACTGAGATAAAGATAGTTATTCCGGGTAGCGACTAGAATAACATTTACTAATCTCAAACCTTAATCTTAGGTCTCGACTGCAATAAATTCTACTAACAGAACAACTTTATCTTGGATATCGACTGAGATAAAGATACTTAGTCTGGGTCTCGACTGGAATAAATTCTACTAACATAACAACTTTATCTTGGGTATCGATTCAGATAAAGATATTTATTTTGGGTCTCGACTGGAATAAATTCTACTAACAGAACAACTTTATCTTGGGTATCGACTGAGATAAAGATACTTATTCTGGGTCTCGACTGGAATAAATTCTTCTAACATAACAACTTTATCTTGGGTACCGACTGAGTTAAAGATATTTATTCTGGGTCTTGACTGGAATAAATCTTACTACCTCAACAACTTTATCTTGGGTAGCGACTGAGACAAAAATTTTCATTCTGGGTCTCGGCTGGAATAAATCTTACTAACTCAACGACTTTATCTTGGGTATCGACTGAGATAAAGATATTTATTCTCGGTCTCGACTGGAATAAATTCTACTAACAGAACAACTTTATCTTGGATATCGGCTGAGATAAAGATACTTAGTCTGGGTCTCGACTGGAATAAATTCTACTAACAGAACAACTTTATCTTGGGTATCGACTGAGATAAAGATACTTAGTCTGGGTCTCGACTGGAATAAATTCTTCTAACATAACAACTTTATCTTGGGTACCGACTGAGTTAAAGATATTTATTCTGGGTCTTGACTGGAATAAATCTGACTACCTCAACAACTTTATTTTGGGTAGCGACTGAAATAAAGATATTTATTCTGGGTCTCGACTGGAATAAATTCTACTAACATAACAACTTTATCTTGGGTACCGACTGAGATAAAGATACTTATTCTGGGTCTCGACTGGAATAAATTCTACTAACATAACAACTTTATCTTGGGTATCGACTGAGATAAAGATATTTATTCTGGGTCTTGACTGGAATAAATCTTACTACCTCAACAACTTTATCTTGGGTAGCGACTGAGATAAAGATGTTCATTCTGGGTCTCGACTGGAATAAATCTTACTAACTCAACGACTTTATCTTGGGTATCGACTGAGATAAAGATATTTATTCTGGGTCTCGACTGGAATAAATTCTACTAACAGAACAACTTTATCTTGGGTATCGACTGAGATAAAGATATTTATTCTGGGTCTCGACTGGAATAAATTCTACTAATATAACAACTTTGTCTTGGGTACCGACTGAGATAAAGATACTTATTCTGGGTCTCGACTGGAATAAATTCTACTAACATAACAACTTTATCTTGGGTATCGACTGAGATAAAGATATTTATTCTGGGTCTCGACTGGAATATATCTTACTAACTCAACAACTTTATCTTGGGTAGCGACTGAGATAAAGTTATTTATTCTGGGTCTCGACTGGAAAAAATTCTACTAACATCACAACTTTATCTTGGGTATCGACTGAGATAAAGATATTTATTCTTGGTTTCGACTGGAATAAATTCTACTAACATAACAACTTTATCTTGGGTACAGACTGAGATAAAGATATATATTCTGGGTCTCGACTGGAATAGATTTTACCAACTCAATTCCTTTATCTTGGGTAGCTACTGAGATAAAGATAGTTATTCTGGGTAGCGACTAGAATAACACAGACTAACTCAAACCTTTATCTTGGGTCTCGACTGAGATAAAGATAGTTATTCCGGGTAGCGACTAGAATAACATTTACTAATCTCAAACCTTAATCTTGGGTCTCGACTGCAATAAATTCTACTAACAGAACAACTTTATCTTGGATATCGACTGAGATAAAGATACTTAGTCTGGGTCTCGACTGGAATAAATTCTACTAACATAACAACTTTATCTTGGGTATCGATTCAGATAAAGATATTTATTCTGGGTCTCGACTGGAATAAATTCTACAAACAGAACAACTTTATCTTGGGTATCGACTGAGATAAAGATACTTAGTCTGGGTCTCGACTGGAATAAATTCTGCTAACATAACAACTTTATCTTGGGTATCGACTCAGATAAAGATATTTATTCTGGGTCTCGACTGGAATAAATCTTACTAACTCAACAACTTTATCTTGGGTAGCGACTGAAATAAAGATATTTATTCTGGGTCTCGACTGGAATAAATTCTACTAACAGAACAACTTTATCTTGGGTAGCGACTGAGATAAAGATAGTTATTCTGGGTAGCGACTGGAATAAATCTTACTAACTCAACGACTTTATCTTGGGTACCGACTGAGATAAGGATATTTATTCTGGGTCTCGACTGGATTAAATTCTACTAACATAACAACTTTATCTTGGGTACCAACTGAGATAAAGATACATATTCTGGGTCTCGTCTGGAATAAATTCTACTAACATAACAACTTTATCTTGGGTATCGACTGAGATAAAGATATTTATTCTGGGTCTCGACTGGAATAAATCTTACTAACTCAACAACTTTATCTTGGGTACCGACTGAGATAAAGATATTTATTCTGGGTCTCGACTGGAATAAATTCTACTAACAGAACAACTTTATCTTGGGTACCGACTGAGATAAAGATATATATTCTGGGTCTCGACTGGAATAGATTTTCCTAACTCAATACCTTTATCTAGGGTAGCGACTGAGATAAAGATAGTTATTCTGGGTAGCGACTAGAATAACACAGACTAACTCAAACCTTTATCTTGGGTCTCGACTGAGATAAAGATAGTTATTCCGGGTAGCGACTAGAATAACATTTACTAATCTCAAACCTTTATCTTGGGTCTTGACTGAAATAAATTCTACTAACATAACAACTTTATCTTGGGTAGCGACTGAGATAAAGATATTTATTCTGGATCTCGACTGGAATAAATCTTACTAACTCAACGACTTTATCTTGGGTACCGACTGAGATAAAGATATTTATTCTGGGTCTCGACTGGAATAAATTCTACTAACATAACAACTTTATCTTGGGTACCGACTGAGATAAAGATACTTATTCTGGGTCTCGACTGGAATCAATTCTACTAACATAACAACTTTCTCTTGGGTATCGACTGAGATAAAGATATTTATTCTGGGTCTCGACTGGAATAAATCTTACTAACTCAACAACTTTATCTTGGGATCCGACTGAGATAAAGATATTTATTCTGGGTTTCGACTGGAATAAATCTTACTAACTCAACAACTTTATCTTGGGTACCGACTGAGATAAAGATATTTATTCTGGGTCTCGACTGGAATAAATTCTACTAACATAACAACTTTATCTTGTGTACCGACTGAGATAGAGATACTTATTCTGGGTCTCGACTGGAATAAATTCTACTAACATAACAACTTTATCTTGGGTATCAACTGAGATAAAGATATTTATTCTGGGTCTCGACTGGAATAAATCTTACTAACTCAACAACTTTATCTTGGGTAGCGACTGAGATATAGATATTTATTCTGGGTCTCGACTGGAATAAATTCTACTAACTCAACGACTTTATCTTGGGTACCGACTGAGATAGAGATATTAATTCTGGGTCTCGACTGGAATAAATTCTACTAACATAACAACTTTATCTTGGATACCGACTGAGATAAAGATACTTATTCTGTGTTTCGACTGGAATAAATTCTACTAATATAACAACTTTATCTTGGGTACCGACTGAGATAAAGATATATATTCTGGGCCTCGACTGTAATAGATTTTACTAACTCAATACCTTTATCTTGGGTAGCGACTGAGATAAAGATAGTTATTCCGGGTAGCGACTAGAATAACATTTACTAATCTCAAACCTTTATCTTGGGTCTCGACTGAGATAAAGCTATTTATTCTGGGTACCGACTATAATAAACACTACTAATACAACTTTGCTTTGGGTCTTGACTGAAGCAAAGTATCTTGTTCCGGGGAACTGCTAGAACAAAATAATCACTAACTATTTAACTACCATAAAGTCGATTCCATATAGTTTTATATTGGTGAGTACATTTTTTTGAGTAATCATATATTATATTTCATATTGATTATTATATTAATATATATATATATATATATATATATATAGTGCCATTGTTCAAAGTTGTCTCAGCTTTGACAATGTTGAAATTAAAATTATTATTGTGTAGTGAGTAAGCGACTTTATTAAATATATTGAAGTTTAGTTCTTAAGTGTCGTTATTCAAATAATAGAAGTGAAATTGATTTCTTTTAATTTTAAGTTCTAGTTGTAATTTTGTACTTAAGTTTTACATGTGTCCAATAAACCACTGATTATAAATTATTCCCCGGCGTTCATATTTACAGTCCACATCCTTATTAATATTTTTTTTTAGTGTTCTCATTGGGCATAACAGCGGGAATTACAAGGACTGGATGTCCTTCAAAGATCTCTACATCTCATTAGTAAATGAGAATAAATGCCTTTCACTCGAGGAAAAATGTCAGTTTCTAAAAACATCACTTCACGGTGAGGCTAGCTAACAATTAAAACATTTCCAAGCTACAGAAGCAAACTACATGGAGGCTTGGGAACATCTCCTTTCGCGGTACGACAAGAAAAATACATTGTTGATGCACATCTCAAAAGCATTATGTCCCAACCCGGAATTACTCTGGCATCCCCTACTGAATTCAAGGCACTCTACAATAATACAGTCGAATATGTTCGGGCCTTATGCGCACTAGGCTTACCTGTTGAACAGTGGGATTGTTGGCTTATTTTTGTAATCACTAGTACACTGGATTTCGAATCACGTCAACTTTGGGCTAGGTAGACATCTGAAGAAGATTTACCTTCATATAAAGAACTTACTAAATTCCTGGAGAAATGACTAACAGAACTAGAGAGTACACATTCTTCAAAACAAGGCTACAGTAAACCAAGCGTGAGAACAGTGCAGCAATACAAGGTAAAGCAATCCTATGTATCGACCACAAACTGTAATAATTGTCCTATTAATTTTAATAATTATAATAATATATATAATTATATAATTTTAATTTTAATTAAATTCGGAGACAATTCAAGTATCTGCTGTCATACTAAAGACCCTGAAGAGCAGAATACCCCCACGCAACATAAAATCGTACTTGTGTGATGACATGAAGCAGTTAGCTCTTGCAGATCCTTATTTTAATTTATCTGGTCATGTCGATATTCTGCTGGGCTTTGACATTTTATTCGAAGTACTACGTGATTGCAAACTTATAAGCCCTGCTGGAGGTCCGGTTGCTCAAAATACGATCTTTGGCTGGGTCATTGCTGGGCGTTGTTTTAATCAAGAATTGAACTCAGAAATAATGTGTTGCCATCTCAGGAGCATCGACATTGATCAATATTTAAGAAATTTCTGGGAGGTTGAAGAACTACCCCACGAAATCAGTCCCTTGACCAAAGAAGAACAACAGTGTATGGATCATTTCGCCACAACATTTCATCGTAAAGAAGATGGGCAATACGAAGTACAGTTACCATTTAAGAAGAACTCAAGGATACTCGGGGATTCTAAGTAGTCAGCCTTACGGCGCATCCTATTGATAGAACGTAGACATCCAAGAAATCACGAGTTCAGAGAACAGTATACTAAGTTTATGAAAGAATATTTAGATCTCTCACACATGTCCAGGATACCCGAATCGGAGACGCATTTTTCGACCGAGATCTCTTATTATTTTCCGCATCACCCAGTTATGAAGGCTGATAGTGTAACTTCTAAGTTTCGAGTATTTTTTGACGCATCCAGCCCATCAACTACTGGCGTTTCACTCAAAGATAACCTCATGAATGGATCGGTCGTGCAATCTGATCTAATATCAATTTTAATGCGCTTCAGAAAACATCGATATGTATTTGCCGCAGACATTGCAATAATGTATCGGCAAATACTGATCAATAATAAACATATGCAATTTCAAAGAATTTTATGGCGTCCGAATTCTTCGGAACCAATCGTCGAGTACAAGCTTCTCACAGTTACATATGGTACAGCAGAAGCGCCCTTTTTGGCAACGCCCACTCTAAATCAGCTCGCTAACGACGAAAGTGCAGTGTTTCCTGCCGCCTGCAAAGTTCTTAAAGAAGACTTTTACGTCGATGATTGCATCTCAGGTAGCGACAGAGATACTATGTGTCACACCGCATTAACGCCATCACAGGACTCTTTACTACAGCGGTACTCAAATATGAACACATTTTTTAGAGTCGTTTCGTACTGTCAACGATTTATCAACGATTTATCGTAAATTTAAAGCACCATAAGTTCAATAAAACGACTGGGTTTCTCACAACTAAAGAATTGGATGAAGCCCATAATGCTTGTATCAAACGGGTACAAGCAGAGACCTTCATAGAAGAAATGCAGGCTTGTAACACAAGTGGATGCTTACCACAACAGAGTACCTTGAAGAAACTCAACCGCTTCCTGGACGATGACTGCATCCTTCGAGTAGGCGGTCGATTAACAGAGCCTGATATCAATTTTTCACAAAAACATCCAATAATACTTCCAAAACAGCGTGTCTTTACTGATCTACTGGTAACCACACTACATCTTACATACATGCATGCTAGGCCAAGATTACTTCTCAGCGTTATCAGCCAAAGGTATTGGATTATTGGTGTACGTTACGTTGTTTGTCGCATAGTTTACAAATGCATTCAATGTGCTCTTCAACGAGCACAGACCGCTACACAGCAAATGTCCTCAATTCCCAGACCTCGAGTGCGGCCGAGTCGTCCATTTTCTAATTCAGGTGCTGCTAGGGAGTTAAGGCCAGTAGCAAGCAAGAGTATTGAAGGAATTTACCAGCCGAGGCATCAACTCGAGTTTCATTCCACCGTCTGCTCCACATTTTGGCGGCCTATGAGAAGCAGGCATAAAATCTGTAAACTTCCATTTAAAAAGAACAGCTGGAAATGTTATGCTAACCGTCGAAGAGTTTACAATACTACTTTGCCAAATTGAAGCATGCCTCAATTGGCGACCTCTCTCAGTAGCAACAACACAAACACACCAAGCCAGCATACTCACTCCCAATCATTTCCTCATCGGGGGGCCAGTAATGACCGTTCCGGATGTAGCTCTAGATGATATCAATATAAATCGTTTATCACGATGGCAATACACGCAATCTCTCCAACAGTCGTTTGGGAAACAGTGGAGCAAGGATTATCTAGCTACACTTCAGACTCGATCAAAATGGCAAGATAAGGCTCATAATATTCAACCCAATATGGTAGTGATCATCAAGGATAATAATCTTCCTCCGTCTAAATGGTTAATGGGTCGAATATTGGACGTATATCCTGGACCTGACAACCTTGTGAGAGTGGCTTCAATTTTAACTCAGAATGGCACTATCAAACGACCAATCTCAAAACTGTGTCCCTTACCTTTGGAAGAAATTGAATCGTGTTGAAAGAAATCCTTTCAAGGCGGGCGGCATGTTTCAACTCTAGCCGTAGTAATTACGTTATTAATTGTCAATGTGTTAGGGCGATCATATATAATGAACTCTTTATAGTCAGTAAGTGATAAAGTGTCGGAGTGGCTAGTTGGAAAAATGAAGAAGTTTAAGTATATTAGTAAAACAAATCGTAAGTCTTCTATTTAAAACCTAAATATTATCCAGCATATGATACAGTCCGCAACAATAGCTGTAATGAACGAGGAAAACACTTCATTAGTGTACTTCATTATCATCTGATTTTCCAGCCATAATGACGTATACTATGTGACACACGGCATTTTAATGAATAGTTAGTACTAATGATTCATTAGATCGTGCTGTGTGTCTAGGGTATTATAAGGTTAGGTTTAATTTTGTATTTATTTACATTAACTTTAATTTAAATTTTTTTGTTTCGCTTTTATTTATTTTTGTCTTTTATGGCGTTATGTTTCGGGTTGTTTTTATATATATTTGTATATTTGTTTTACAACTTATTTTACATTATTTTATTTTATTTTATTTTATTATTTTATTTATTTGTTTATTACTTATTCTTACTTTTTATTAATACTTATTTCATTACAATGTGTTTTAGTTAGTTTTTATTTTGAATCAGAAACCATTGCATCAAATAAGATATTGTAATCTTTGTACATTGGCCGTTAATAAATTTATTATTATTATTAACTCCTTCATAGCATTGCCATACAAAAATTTCGTTTTTCACTACATATTTGGACACTACCTGAGAACGAGTCAACGGAGAGCGCTGAAATGTTGTACATAGTGTTTTCTTAAAAATAGTAAATTTAATTTCAAAAATAAACTAAATCGAGCAACCCTTTCTTGGTGCAAACCATCAATCCTATAAGGTTTTTATGTACTAAAAAGTTCTTCAGAATATGAAATCCTATAAAATTGGTTATAATAATTTTTTCTGTACGACGAACCGTTCTAGTAATATATGCGAAAAAACCACTGTATAAACCGAGTACTCATCTAGGGTATCATAAGAATTGTTCCTAGACCAATTCTAGCACATATAGGGAAATAACCCCAGAGCAGCTATCACAGATTGCCCTAGCAAATTACATGTTGTTTTATTTTGATTTCGTAGTTAAGAAAAAATATAAAACTTTAACAGAAAATACACTCGAAATTAATTGTTTTCCACATCAGAAATAATAATAATATTTAATAATTATTTGGTAGCTATACAAAGATTTTAAAATCTTATTAATATATATAGAAAACTAGTTGGAAATTTACAACTATGTCAATGAGTGACAATAAGTACTAACCAACTAATAAAAAAAAAACATCTATTCAGTTACTAACCAAAAATAACTGGCCAAGTGCGAGTCGGTCTCGCGCACGAAAGGTTCCGTACCATCGTAGAAAGTTTAACACTATGTACTATTTTATTTATTTTTTCAAATGAGAGTAGGCGTCATGCACTGACATATATATAAATGGACTGCTTGATCTCCTGTTTCATGTGGCACCAATTTTGATTTCAGAAAGTATGCTCTCACTGTCAGTGCTACCAACTGTCGTAAATTGGCGCTATATTTAAATTATTTGCGAATTTACTTATATACATGTTCGTGGGATTTACCGAATTTACTACAAAAGAAAAGTATTTGGGACTATTTGTATCGTTAAATTTTAATTATGAGTCGAAGAAAGTGTTTTTTACAAGGATTTTTACAAGCAATTTCTCGTTCCTAATTGTTACAGTTCAGTGGGAAAGTATGCTCTCACGTAAAGAGACAAGAATATGAAAGTGGTGCCATTTGCTTTCATGCATTTTTGGTTCAACAAACAGTCCATTTATATACATGTCAGTGGCGTCATGTGAAAAAATAATGCTATCATTTGAAAAAATAATAATAATGCTGTCATTTGAAAAAAATGCCTACTTATGATAATAATAATGAATGAGAATAAAATGAGGAAAAAAGCGCTGAAAATATCACGTTTCTTTTAAGGGGGCCCCCTTTAATTTAAATTTTATTTTATTTTTATTACTTTTTGTTATAGCGGCAATAGAAAAACACAGTCTGTGAAAATGTCAACTGTCCACCTGTTACGGTTCATGAGATACAACCTGGTGACGGACAGACATTGAAGCCTTAGTAATAGGGTTCCCGTTGTTACCCCTAAACCCTAAAAATGAATATTTAAAAAAGTTAAGGAAAATTCACAAAAAACAAAAAAGAGAAAACAGAAAAAAAGAAAGAATATATTTATAGAATTAGTTAATCAAGATAAGGTAGAAATGTGCAATTAGGTAGAACTAGTTGATTTTTACAATGTAAGTAAAACCCTGATGGAGACCACGCTTTGAAGTTTTGATTGAGTTCCATTTACGAGGTATACTTAAACAAAATAATAACGCTCCCGAAGTTCTGATCTGCAGCTCGGCATACAAATATTTATACTTATTTGTGAGCGTAGAAACAGCAGCTTAAGGACTTTTAAAATTTATTGGCTAGTGCAAAATTACGGTGAGTACACAAAATTTTAGAATACAATTACGATATGGGAGCTACGAGGCAGTTTACACACACCCAATACAGCAATCAAACTTCGGGAATAATATCGAGCCATTAAAGAAATGTGGATTTATCAGAGTACGCATTAGTTTTCAACCCATTTCGGTAGACACAAGATATGTAGTAACTCATACCTGACGAAGGAAGCTTTTAACTTTTTCGATAATATTACTAGCATACTTGCAGCAACTTAAGCTAGAATTTAATATTATTCCTAAACTCCTAACAGTCAAGATATGGTAGAGTGGTATTATTAAATAAAACGGAAGGTAGTCTACAAGCATCAATAAATGGAATTAGATTTTCGTAGATTCAATAGGAACTTGTTTTCAAGAGACAATTCGTAGATACATTTCAAGTCATCATTTAGTCGGCAAATGCAATCTTTCTGTAGCCCAATTGAGCAGCTCAGATATAATTGGACATCATCAGCATATAGATGAATGGAGGAATCCTTAATATCATTGGGTACTATAAAGTCTTTAGAAAGGCAACTGGAGGAGGCAGAAAAGACTGCCACTGAACTAGAGCAAGAATTAGGAGTCGCACCATTATCACAAGAGGAGGGTCTAGTTCGAGGGATTTTTTAGAAGTGGTAACCCAAGAAATTAGTATTCCACGAACGGCAGCGAGAAGGAAGAGCAAGTACTTCAGGGCAAGAAGAAATTTTGAAAGCTCAAAAGCAGACCTTAGCAAGGACTAGTGAAGACCAAGTGCCGAAAGGTAACACGAGAAATTCAGAGAAACTAGCAAGGAAAACCATGGCCGATATTTATGATAAAGTCATGGACTTGGTGTCCATATACATACCAACGTTTTTTGGAGAAAGAACGCTACAACTGTCAAAGGAAGTTCACCGTTTCTTGAGCTGCTGCTGCTGCTTTACGATCGTTTAAAGGCCGAGGAACAGCCAATCTTCATGAAATGTGTAACATATCGGTTGTTAGATGACGCATATTATCTAGTAAGTTCAGAGGAGGCGAAGGATTTTGAGGCGTTGCAGCAGACAATTCAAACTGCCTATATGCCAAAAAATCGTACTGTGAGCTGCGAGCTGAAATGATAGCATGCGTACAAAGGCCCGGTGACGACATAAAAGACTATGCGGATAGACTTAAGGAGCTACTGTGTCAAATCAAGGCGGCAGTTTCGGCTAAGTACCCAGGCAAAGACGGCGGATTGATAGCGGGTGTTATTCAGCAGACTACTCAGCTATATTTGACGGAACGCAAATTTCAATCTCTGGATGAAGCACGTGAGGAGGCAGACTACTTTGAGATGAATGCTAGAAGACTTAAAATTAAGGAACCAGGGGTATGGAAAAAAGCACCACAATATTACAGAGAATCATCACAGGAAGGATGGATGACCAGTAATTTTAATGTTGAAAGACAGGGACAGTCCCACACACCTTTTCCATAGATATGGAGGCCAAACCAATCAGGAAGGAACTGGGAAATTCCGGCTAGGGCAGCACAACAGCCCAGAGTTGTCAAATGCTTCAAATGCGGTCAACCTGGACACATTTCGAGAGAATGCCAACAAGTTCTCTTCTGTACTAAATGTCAGGGAGATGGACATGAGGTATCCAATTGCCGAATTCATCACGCCAGAGTAGCAAACTGTGCAGCTGGCATACAAGATGAATTCCATTCAGCAAGGGAGGGGCTTTATTGCCAATTTTGCCGAACATGTGACCATTACACAGATATTTGCGTAAAAAAGTACTTAGCAGAGAAAGAAAGTGAAAAAAGGAATTCAAAAAGTAAATTTGTCATCACAGTGCCATCAGATATAGCTTTAGAAGGTAAGTTTAGGCTTTTAATTGACACTAGGTCTACGTGTAGTTTGATTAAAGTTAATAGAATAAAAAGAAATACACCGATACAAACACATCAGAAAATACAAATTGGAGGACTGTTTGGATTTGTTAGGAACTCCATAGGCACTTGTGAGGCGAAGTTGCTTATAGATAACAGTCAGCAGGCTTGTCGATTTAACGCCATAGGTGACACAGTTTCAATTCCAGCAGACGGTATCCTTGGGATGGATTTCCTCAGTGATAGAGCTGTTATCGACTGGATGAAGAGGAAATTGTGGATACAAGGTGCTGAAGCAGAAGAAGAAAGTGCCGTTTGTGGGAACGTCGCCGCTAGTGGAGAAGTTGTAACGACTGCTTTCCATTGTTATAGTCTGGAAAATCATTAACAAGCCAGAGTAGAGGAAGGTCAAATTAATGTGGCAGAATAGATCACACCAAGTAGCAATAACCCAGACAGCAAAAAGAAAGGTATAACATGCAATGTAGAGCCAGCTTCAAGACACGGAGAGAAGAGCACACCAATATGGCAGAAGACCTCGACCACACCTGAGGACAGTGCGGGACTTGATAAGGTAAGAAATGAAGAAGTCAATAATGGAACTAGGACACAACATGGGTATTACGGGTACAGCGGAAATAGGCTGGAGGAGGAAAGGGCATTCGTAAGAATTGCCAATTCCAGGGAATATTCCGTAAAAAATTTTAATTCTTTTCATGGACAAACGAAACCTCACTAGTTTGACAGACGAAATGCATGGCGCTATAATTGTACGAACAATTTCTATCCTCAACTATGGAAAGCCCAGGGGATTAAGCAAACGGGTAAGTCAAAAACACCAAAGCCTAGCTGTCAAACACGTATGGTAACTTCGCCGGGCAGAAATGCAATTAATAGGACAACTCCTACCACACATTTGACCGGGCTGTATAAGGTAGGTAACGGTTATGACCCAGGAATCGGGGTATGTAACCAAAATGATTTCCAACAAATTCCCTCTAATTTCAGAAGAAATTCTATGAGCGGAATTTGGTAGTCCGTGACCAGAAGGATATGAAAGGAGGTATAAAGATAACCCAGTGCCCATTGTAAGGTAAATTTATAGATAAAAAGGTAATAAAAGGTGTTTTAACAGAAATATATACTCGTATGTATGTATAGAAGAGCAAGAAGAAAAAATTAAGATTTTATAAGAATAGGCAAATAAAAAAGAAAAAATTGAAATTTGTAAAGAATAATTAAATAAAAAAGGTAAAGAAATTCTAAGAAATATGAATATATCACAAATAAATAGTACAATAAAAGAAATCAATTGTGATATTGACAATTAATACAAATAAATGAGCAAATTCGTAAAAGATAAAAAAAGTAGTAACGTTCGAAAATATAAGGTTTAATAATCTCAATTTACAAATAAAGGACAGTAATTATTACTACTTATAATAAGACACCTTAAGGCTTAGAGGATAAGAAAGATTGAAAATATGTATGTAAAAAATAAAAAAAATAAACGTAGTGTAGTGTAGTTTTAGTAGAGCTCAACGATGGATATAAATACGGTAATAGAGGTTAGAGGTACGCAGACGAAAGCAAGTACCAAGCATGCAGCGAAAGAGAAGAAAGCAATATTATATGGAACCCTGGACTATTTAGCTCGTGTAGATATGGATGTGAAATTTGGAAGTAAAGCCCGCAACGGAAAGCTATATATTAGGAAAGCGCCTTATTAGAATTCGACGATTGATAACATTACGGTGTTACTAGCACGCAATTTAAGCTTGAGAGCCTTGTCATATAATGAACAGTATTACATATAAAAACTTTACAAAAACAAAAACAAATACTTCTTTAAGTACGGGTGGACTCTCAATATAATTGAGAGAACTCCATCGTGCCAAAAAGAAAATCAATGATAGATAAACAATATTCTTACAAATATCATTATCAACCCACCAAAACTCATGGCAACTGTATAATCGACCGTATTTCTATACAAATTACGTGGTAATCATCTACTGGAAAAAATATCCTCTTAGAACGTCAAAAATAAGAGCAAAGATTTTGTTTGTCCAGTTTATTGTGATAAATTTGAGAGTCCATGTAACAGAGAGCTATTACACGTTTTCTTCTCATTGAATTTTAAAGTGTATATCTACATGTCGCCAAAAATGTAGGATATTAAGATCTGAAATGGTATATTCAAAGAGAATCAAAATGCTAGTATAGTGTTGATAACTCCGATTATTAAAACAGGTGTTGGCATGAGAATCGAAATGTTTTTTTTTTGTTTCATTAGAAGATGCAAATAAGTACTAGGCAGCAAATATTCATCAAAGGAAACAATACCTGGAAGGTGAATAAGTGCAGCACAAAATCGCTTGCAGTAAAATTTTTAAAAACATTTCTGAAAGCAGTAGAGAAATTGAAAGCAACATCACCAAACTAGGTATTCTACTTACTATAAGGCGAATTACTCCAAACTCCTAATGCGAAGTAGTAACAAGCCGAACAGACGCACAGGGCTCGAGAGAAACGAGACCATACTTTTCCACCATCATCGACAAGCAGTTGGAGTGATCATAGAAAATTTAAGGTCGTTCATTTTATGAAAGGGCAACAAGGATAAGATCGAGTGTCGTTATCTATAAGGAATTTGTTTGTAATAAAAAGCCTTAAGGTATAATTATATTAAGCGAAGTAATAAATTTTTTCATGCAATGTACAAAGAAGAAGATAACTTACCATTTTATGTATTGTTATACATAATACTATTTGTGAATTATGTAGCTACTGCACTGAACATAGAAATTATCGTATATGAGATTCCAAAGCTTACAGTTTATAATAACATAAAGAAATAGTGTGAAATAGATAGGAATATTATGGGTAATAGAATTGATAATAACGTAGAGCTACCCATAGGAAATTAATTGTTGGCATTATAATTACATTTGTCTTCTGTTTAAGGTATAACCTATTATTATTATTATTACATAGGAGAGAAATTATTATGTACAATAGATGTGAAAATTAGAATATAGAATGGAAATTAAAAATATATATGGATAATAAATAACGAATCTTGGGAATTCTTGGGAATCAGTTTTTCTCAGGGGGGAGGAATGTCGTGACCCAATATTCAATTGGTGAAGTTGTGACATCACGACTCGAGCTAGCAGCAGGTGTACAGGTAATTAAATGATTTGCAATAACTTCGCACAGTGAAATGCCTGGCGATTGCGAATTGTTTACTTGAAAACTGTCACATCCACTGCTGTATGTAACTGGGCATTGAGTCATGGTTAAGTAATGCACTTCGCATAGTGAAATAATCAGCTGGGCTCACTGTTTGTTTACATGCAGTATTCGGGGCTCCCTCTGTCGGCAGTGATTAACGTAATACTTTGTAATTATGATTGCAAGGTATTGCGCTGGTCACTCTGGGCAATCCAAATGAATTAGTGGATAGACTGCGCCTTCTAATGGCATCAAAGCAGGCTGGAAACACCAGTCACAACAATGAAATTGCATCTATCCTGGAGGAGTTGCGAGAAGCAGATATTATAGTTTAAATGCTACTCCATTACCACACTTCTACACAATATACAGATGAGCGTTGACAAGTTTGGACATTTCTCTAAGCGAGGATGGGATATCTTGGGAAAGCAGGTGAACGTGGAGCTGGTAAACAAGGAGCTCAGGTGGTGAACAAGGAGAGCGGGGTATTGCATTTAATTAACCGATAAACGGAGACTACGATCTAAAGTCAAAGTATATAAAACGACTTGGTGAACCCCTTGAAAATGATGATGCTAGTGCCAAAGACAATTAATATACAGATGGCAAATTTAACGCTAAATATCAATGATGAAATCGCGAAGATTGAAAACTATCTGTTTACTTCAGTAATAAATAAGAAAGACTTGATAACAAAAGATGGTGTATATGAGTAAAAACTATTGAGAAATCTGTTTCATAATTACGATGAGTAAGAGACAAGTGGTAAATGAGCTGCATAAACCAGCGAGAAAAAATTTTAAACGGTGTCGTGTGATTATCAAAGGACTAGATGACTTGTGACAGGCAGACTTGGTTGAAATGGATCCCTACAAGTATGTGAACAAGGGTTACCCCTATCTACTGACAGTAATTGATACCTTCTCCAAATATGCATGGGCAATTCCAATTAAAAAAAAACTGGTGTAGAAGTAAGAGATGCCATACAGTCTATATTAAGCGAGGGACGAATGCCTAAAAACCTGCAGACTGATGATGGAAAGGAATTCTACAACAGTCTCTTTAAAAATCTAATGATGAAGCATGCAATTAATCATTACTCTACGTACAGTTTCCTCAAGGCATCAATAGTGGAACTGAAGGATATGATGTGGAAAGTATTCAGCTTTAATGGAACTTATCAGTGGATTGGTATGGTAAAGAAACTGCTGACTGAATACAACTCAAGAATATATCGAACTACAAAAATGAGACCACGTGATATCAACGCCTCCAATGAGAAACAACTGCATACAATCATATAAAAATTGTTGTTCCTGCAAAGTATAAAGTTGGATATTTTGTACGCATCAGCAAATACAAGCATATATTTGAGAAAGGATATACACCAAACTGGACAACTGAGATTTTTAAAATTATTTTCATCAAAACACAATTCTTGGATTAATAACAAAGATGTTTTATAATTTTTTGAAAAAACAACTATAATACAATTTAAAATAAATTTATAATTATGATACTTTATACATGTAGCTATATTGCAATTAAAACAAATTACTTAAATAAATGAAACAAAACTATAATACATGTTTTTATTTACAATAATGAGCTTAGATTTCTACACTTTCTGTGCTTGTTCCTTGTTCCTGTAGTGGAACTGAACTTTCTGCGCTTGTTCCTTGTTGCTCTGATGGAATTGAGTAATGTCCCCTTGGTAGAGTATCCATTGTGCCACTCATAATATACCGCTTGTTATCATGTGGACTTAAAAAGATAGCTTTTGGTTGATGGTGTAGACATTGTGGTTATGCGGTCGTATGCAGCTCTGATTTGAAGTTAAAAGCTGCTTGTTTTTCAGGCATTCAACGTAGTCTTTGAACTTTATATGCCTCTGAACAACATTTGTCTTTATTCACTTGGCTTTCTTTATAGTTTTGCCATCATTTATGCGTAGGCTATACATTTTCGAGCGGAGGCCTGCAAATTCACACATGATTTTCCCGTTTATTCATGAGCGGTATATTGAACAGATTATTTACAGGGTAATAATCACTTGTATCGAATTTATCAATATTTTCTCTCTTCAATTTCATATATTATAGAGTCTGTATCAGTATACATACATGACTTTACATTTATCACCAAACTCGCGCTGCATAAAACTGTAATGAAGGTCGTAGAGGCTTGTTTTTGAAAATTCCAAGACTGCCATTCCAATATAGAGTGGCTTATTAAACAACATTTTCAGTCTCCTTAATTCCACAGCAAATAGGTTCTCATCAAATATTTTCGTACTGTGAAAGTTGGGAGCTGCAATCAGAGCTTTGGCACCATGGCGGCCTTCCCACTTTACGCAAAGCTTCATGTCACTATACTTGCGTACATTTTCCATGGTTTTACCAAACGCTGCATTATTCACCTTTTTATAGCTGTCTTTTTCATGATCGCTGGTACTTTTTTTAGGATGAGTCTATGTGATAAGCATTGCTTCAAATTTCGATAGTGTATAATATATTTTTCTTTATGGTGCAATGTTGTTAAAAGTTTTTCTAATTTTGAACCTGGTGGTGCTGTATGCTCAGAGCAAAACGATAAGTAAAGCAGCTTATCATGCAGATGTGGAGGATAGTCTAAATCAACTTCGAGTATGTATCCAGTTGGTGAATCGTCAGGAATTTGGAAAACATCAATATCGAGACTATCAGCCCATATGAATCCTCCGGTAGGTAAATGCTGTGACATGGCCCATCCATAAAGGTTGTTAACGTCATAATATATCAAGTATTTTGGTTTTTCATCTGGGTTAAAATCCGGTATATATTTATTGTTGGCTTTACTGTATCTATTGGAACATTGGCCTATACCGCCCCGAATACCTCTCTTTAGGAATAGCAGTAAGTCTACATCAGTTATCAGCTCCAGTTTCACTTTGGTATATTTTAACATTGCATTCCATGTTAGACCTGGCATGGTGTAATAATGTGCAGGATCTAAATTGTACGTCTTCATGCAGACATCTCGAAAGTTCTCGAAGACGTCAACCAATACAAGGACATTAGTTTACAGGTATAGATCGGAATATTCGCCAAGTGTCTGTATTTCAAATGTCCTCCACACTTTTTCTGCGCGGCTGTACTTCTCAGCAGATATATCACTGTCAGTCATTTTATTATAGAATTGCTCCTGTTGGAAATCCAATTTAGTGCAATCGTCAACGAAGTCGTATGGGAAGACACCTTTGCGCGTAAATAGTTTAAAGTCATCATCATTCAATTCCTGCCATACAGCTCTTGTAATATTTAATCTATTTATTGGCAGCAATGATGATAGCTTATCTAAGGATTCTGCCATAAAACGAAAGGAATCGATGAATCTGAATTTGATATGACTGCCTTCAACGTGCTTGGTGAACGAAATGTATCTTTCTTTATTTATTAGTAGGAGGTCCACTTTCCCAGGAATTGTTGTAGCTAATAATGAAGTGGGTATCATATCCAGATAAATTGTGAAAAATGACTGGAACTATGGAGCAATCTTGATACATGAAATTGCATGCATTGTGCGCTGGTCCTCGGTATTTTCCTGTTAGAAGAAATTATGAAAAACTGAATGGAATTATAGTTCTCAGTATTTACCTGTTAAGTGGCAATGGTCCCGGACTCGTTCCTCATCGGCTGCAAATGTTTTTTCGCATATATGGCAGCAAGTATTTTCCATATGCGAACGTCGTTCCTCTTTAGTCAGGGGCTGTATTGGTCTGATGTTCAGCTTTTCCTGTACAGCTAAGCAAGATATCTTTTGCAATTCTAATGCAAACCATTGTTGACAATTCTTGCTTCGATATGCTCTGTAATGTGAGTTAGCATCATGTTTGCAGTGGAAATAGAGTCCTATGCTGTGAACTTCTTGTTCCTGGATTCGCTGTGTAATCTGATCGTTTCCCTGAATCGGCTTCAATATTGATTCAAGATCGACATATACACAAAACGGGACTGGATTCTTATGGTTATAATTCTTATATATATAATTCTTATATTCTAACCATTTCTTTTCCTCTGATGGAAACATAATTCTGCAATGATTTTGCTTCTCGCATTCGGGAGTGTGTGATGCTAATCTTTCCGCAGAGTAAAATTGGAACAAACATCTGTCACATATATACTTTCTACCATCATGTTTTGAAGTTTGCTTCGATATGAGTCGGGAAAGATCTTTAATCCAACAGAAATGATATCTGCCTGCATAGTCATCATCATTCATATGATCATTATCCTGATCATAGTCATCTTGTATCATTAAGAGATTTACATGTCGCTCCATCCTG
The DNA here is from genome assembly GCA_963930735.1 of Dioctria linearis. Classification (NCBI taxonomy): domain Eukaryota; kingdom Metazoa; phylum Arthropoda; class Insecta; order Diptera; family Asilidae; genus Dioctria; species Dioctria linearis. The sequence goes on along the minus strand of OZ005743.1, from coordinate 39,759,916 downwards.
TGTTTCGTAAGTCTAACTGGAACTGTGGTGAAGGAGCGTTCTCTAGGATGAATACGTTTACTGTTATCTTGTTCTGGTCTTCAAATTGTTTAATCTGCTGAAGTGTCATGGGAAATGTAATTCCGGTTGAATTTAGCACAGTTGAATAATGCGGATATGATGAGGTCCTATCGGTGCGAACATTTGTAGGATAAAGCGCTGATGTTATGGCCCACGCAAAGCAAGCTTCATCATTATTCTTTACATTAACGCAATCTTGGTTTAAAGCAATCCCCTTTGGTTGGGGTATATACAAAGATCCTCGGAGCTGTTCAAACTTGTTGATATGTACTGCTAGATGTATTATAGAGTGCAGTGGCGAGCTACTGTCTTTTTCCTGGAATTATTCTAGCTGAGTGTGTATTGGATCCTAAATGTTTGATTTAAACTTTATGTTTTCATTGTCAGCACTTTGTTTAATAAATTCACCGGATAACGTTGTATTAAAATAACGTTTTAGAGTGTTCTAAAAACGGCGTGTAAGTAATTTGGCTGCGTCTTGCATAAATAACTTCGGATCGATATGTTTTAAATTTGCAATAACACCTTGCCGAATTCTACCTGCGAACGCTGTATTTATTTCTTCCCGCTTTACAAAATCACTTCTTCTTACGCGCTGTGTGATTCCTCCACCTCGACAGGGAGCTCTCAATAGCGCTCTCAATGCTTTAATTTGCTCGATGCAGCTCTCGAAATGTCGTTTCCTAGCACTCTTATTACATTCCCGAAATGTAACTTGAAATTCATGCATATTTCTATTGCACTTTTTAACAATATAATCTTTATTCTCTGAATTTGTTAAACACTTCGACACATCCTTCAGCAAGTTTTTAATTATTTCAAAACTTTTATTTACCAGCGCGGTTGTCATTTTTACTTTTTTTATGTTTTTAAACTATCACTGAGACTCACTAAAACTGACTGATGCTCCCCAAGAGTTTGCTTGGGCTTTTATAGAAACGGTTTATAAACATGAATGATTCTGCTGCTACAATAATCTTTGCACAGGATGAATTCCAACGAATTTGCTTACAGGCTGAGGTGATATCGAATTACACGAAAAACAAAAAAAAAACATAAATCATTCAAATTAATTTGATTACTTTATTCTGCTGGCCGAATTTGTAAATATGAATGAGAGTGTTAACATGAATGCATTTCAAGATAAAAAGAAAATGTGAAAATTTGTTTACTTTATGCGAATTCCAATGAAACGTTTCGGTCGGTAAAATTCTTGGAACAATAAAATTGTTGGCTGCCTACTGGAAGTGTGGTATCAAATTACATGAAAAGAATAAATGTGGTGATATTGCTTAAATTTGTTTACACAGGTGTGCATGAGTCATTCAACTAAAATGCAAATTTGTAAACAGGAAGTTTACACAGGTGTGTATGAACCATTCAGCTTAAATGCGAGTTTGTTTCCTCGCTAAGAAATATTCAAGTAAGAAAACAGCAAATCCAAGGCGACATCATGCTGATATCTACAACTCCCCAGCGTAACTTCAATTATTAGTAATATTGATTACACCTGAAATGGTAAGATCGCTAATATCTCGAAAACAAAAGCCCGTAAAGGATTTCTGATGAAAATTTCATTCCCCTAAAATTAAAATTCCCACCCCACACCTTCTAGAAACGATTGGAATATAAAAAAATAGCATACGGTTAACTTTAGTTATTACTAATATTAATTCAAAACCAAATCGCTAATATCTCAAAAACCATAGCCCATAGAGGATTTCTGATGAAAATTTCATACCCCTCCCACCCATACCACCTAGAATCCATTGGCATGAACAAAAATAACTTGAATAACTCGAAAACCAAAGCCCGTAGAGGATTACTGATGAAAATTTCATTCCCCCTTCCCTATCCTATATTATACCCGCTCAGCTACCAAACAACATCTAGAATCCATTGACATGAAGAAAAATATCCTAGTATTAACTTTAATTATTACTAATATTGGTTCAAAACTAAAGCCTACATTTAGGCGCAACACTTGAAAACAGCAAAATCATAATAAAAAAAACCTACATTTAGGCGCACTACATATCTATCCAAGAAAACCGTAGTACCGGAGCAAGCTGGTAGTTCCGGCTAACGCCGCTAGGGCGCAGTCAAGACCAAATGACACATCCAAGACATAAGCCAGTCAAGACTCAATGGCGTATCCAAGACATAAGCCAGTCAAAGCTCAATGGTACATCCGAAACACAAACACATATTTAGTATGGACTCAAAAACTCCTAGCGACGGTGGTGCCATCTGTGGGTGAGATTTCTAATTAAAAGCTCTTGTCTAGAACTCTACCCATATACAGCAACTTTAAAGACTATTCACAAAACACCTACATGGTCTCAATGTAGAGCGCCTCGGTTTTACAAAACCAACCGTTCTCGGTTCGATTCCAGCAAAAATTCGAACATTATTTTATTAAAAAATCAGCTAAGACAAGAGCTTGAACAGCTACGGGGGGCCAGCTAACCAGTTGGTGTCATCTCCTGGTCAGCCAGGCGGTAGGAAAGGAATTCCACAGGCAGGCCCTGTGACGTAGACCACTAGACAGTGGCCCAGAACCCGGTCCGGAACCACCAAAATAGTTGGAATTAACCGGACACTTTTTGTATGGAAAAAGTGGTTTGGTGGCGCCATAGTATAATGTTAAATTTTCAGTACAAAAAGTGGTCCAGACCCGCCTCAAAATTGCTCACCTCCAGAGGAAGAAGATGATGTAAATGAGTTGGAATTAACCAGACACTTTTTGTATGGAAAAGTGGTCTGGTGCTGTAATAGAACAACTACTTTGGATCAGCTCTTGGACCAGTAGCAGCACCACGATCAGTTCCAAAAAAGAGACTTCAATCGAAATTATAGGTAAAGGCATCACTCCTCGTCCAGCCCCATTGAACGCAGGTAAACCTCGGCCCAATACCAGTGCGGGTCTCCAGCGCTTCTTGAGAGGATGTTCTCAGACTGAAATCTTCCGCGTCATCTCCTGTGAACAGCTTTTCTCTATGGAGATAATAGCTGGGGGAATGGTTGAGGTGTAAACCACGACCTTCGAGAGTGCTACCAAGCTAATGCTTGAGGGCATCGAGGTGGATGGTAGACATCTTGTGCCGTTCCCACTCAGGGAAAAGCCCACGAAGGTCGTGTTTTCGTGGGTCCCTATGCGAGCCCAACATGAAGACCTCTCGAATTTCCTTGGGAGATTCAGGAAGGTTCATGGAAAGGCTCGCGCCATTCCCATTAAAATTGGGGACGAAGGTCTCGGGCGGGGTATCTTCGGTACCAGCCGGGAAGCGTCCATCATTTTAAATAAGAAATGCACCCTTCCAGCAGGCTTTTACTTGAGCTTATCCGGCTCGAGATACTGGCTAGACGTGGGCACTGAAGCGAAATGCCATGCTTGCCATTTGGTAGAGCATTTTGTTGCTGACTGCCCAAAAAGAAGCGGGAAGAATGCTGAACCGAGGGTTCCCTCGAAGGAAACCACTTCTACAGTAGTAGCTCTGGAGAAGCAATCTTCGGCCGGCACTGAACCTACTGTTTTGGAGCGGCCGAAGCTAAAGTGCCTGAAGTTGTCCCAGAGGCAAAAGAAATTCCGGCTATAAACGGTGCCACGTCGACACGTGAAAGCATGGCTACTTCCGACGAGGAGTCAATTAGCCTAGTAGGTAAAAAAAGGAGGACGAGGAGGAGGATTAAGTTGGACAGGGCAATGCTGCCTCCTCCAGAGCCAGCAAAGCCAGCCGCATCAAAGCGGACCCACTCGGAGGAGGACGATAGTGGAGCTGGCATTTCGAAAGTTGTTGTGAGAGAGGTGGAAGCATCTCTCGAGCAGCTTTCGAACTGCGACATGACCGGCTTAGATGAGACTGGTCTATGGAGCTTCGGTGGCTATGAGTCGTGTGATAGCATTATTTCGACTGGTAGCCAATTTGAAGTCTCGAAGGGGATGGAAAGCCTTTCTAGGCAGAAAATTTGCAGGATTCTTGGCCAGCTCCAGTACAAGAAGAATTCAGATAAAATCTGGAGTATTCTTGTAAAGGAGCTGGAAAGGCTGGAGTTGTTACTTCCTCAGCTTCAAATCCTACAACAGGAGGCCAAGAAGAAGAAGAAGTACAACGATGCAGCTCGCTGTGAGCGTCTCCATAGAAAGGTGGAGGAGCTGATTGAGGAGCATCGCTTGGCCGATTCTCCTCGTCCGTAGACGTCGTACCATCATCTTATCTCTTTGAATGTGTAAGATAGGTTCTCTTAACACCAGGGGTTTAAGTGTTCATACAAGATTACACAGCACTATCGAACATGTCGAAATGTTCGATATAGACATTACACTTCTGCAGGAGACGAATTTCACCCAAGACATTTATACAGAACTTGAGCGTTATGCTTTTCTGCACACTGGCTATGCAATGTTTGCCACACTAGCGCCTCGCCAAGGCTCAGGGGTGGTAATCATTGTATCCAACAAATTTACACTGTCGTGTCCTCTTAATACAGATATCTTCCCAGGATTCGCTTCTTCAAGACAAACATTTCAAGGCAGTAAATGTGTACCTTCCTCATGACCAGGACATTACAAGACAAGTTCTTGATAGTGTTCAGTCCTGTATGGTGAATTTTAGCGCCGAAACTGTCCTCGGAGGTGATTTCAACTGCGCTGTGAGTCCCTCAATGGATCGGCACTCTGGAGTTGAGTTCAACTCTGTCAATGCTACTCGATTGAGAAATTTTGTCGGTGTTTTCAGACTCGTGGATATCTATCGTTGGATGCACCCTACGACTAGATCATACATGAGGGTCTCGCGAAATATCCATGGAAGTCTCGCACGCTCCAGAATTGATAGACTTTACGTCTCACACCTGGAATACTAGACCATTTCGTTGGTGTAACTCATGAAGTGTGTTCGGTTAGCGATCATCTTCTTGTAGCGGCAACCAGCACTCTAGTTGAAAGAAGAACTGCATACTGGATATTCAACAACTATTTGTTGAATTCCGAGCAGTTGTAACGGCTATAATATTTTCCCCTCAGTTGCAAAATTCTAATTTCGTGTATCTTGGGCAACAGGGTATATGTAATCATAATTAGTCAGATGCATCCCAAACCCAGTCTCTGGTAAAATAATTTAATTAAAGTAAATGAACTTCTTATCGAAATACACAGAGAAAAAAAAAAGAAAGAAAAAAGAAGGAAAAAGGAAAAAAAAAAAACAATTTTTAATATAATAAATTGTTGCAAAGTAAAGTCAGTAAATTGAGTCCAAGCGGAAATCTATTGCGAAAAACTCAATAAAATAAATCGCCCACTAAACGTTTCTTTTTGGTAAAGAAAGAAGGTAAAGAAAAAAAAAAAAAAAACAAAGAAAATGCAATTTGAGCATTCCCGATCACCCAACAAAAATGCTGATCAATCAAGGGTAATGCACTTGGGTAATTTTCCCTGTATCGCCCCTTGGGTGTCATCAAGAAAGGTGAAGATCGAGACCCTCACAGTCTTCAGTTATAGTGAATGGTATACACCACAAATTTCAATTACTTTGTTTTGCTCTATGAGTGGACCCAAGCGCCACTAAGAGTTTGTTTAAGTTTTTTTTTGTTGCAAGTTGCGATCGAGATTTACCAATCTCCCAATTATAGTGAATTATTTCGTTTTATTTTGCAAGTGAATCTAAACGACACAAAGTGTTCGTTCAAGTTTTTATTTTACTTACAAGGTGAGGTGGAATTACCTTCTCGTGGTAGGGGTGATTTATTTAGCAAATTTTTACATATCAGGTGACAGAGATTCGGGTAGTGCTTGAATTGTGTGATTACACTGGTACATGAATCAACAATAACGATAAAAGCGGCTAGGAAGCGAGCCCCATCTTTTCATAAACGAGGCCTTGCTTTGCTTGGGCACCCAAAGTTCGTTTGCAGGAGATTTTCGGCATACTTATTGAGGAGACGAGAGTCGCCTAACTCCATCCGGAATTAGAGGAAAAAATCGTATAACCTAATTGTCAACGGGACGAGATTGGGGAAAGGCGGAGAAACAAAAACACAACATACAAGAAAACAAAAAAAAAAAAAAAAAAACACAAGAAAATTTCCTTTTTTTCACAGCATTAATCACCAGGTTGCTGAAGCGCTTCATCGCCGGGGAGATTAATATGTAAGTACCAACACAGGTTCCCACCAATTTATATTTTGTCGTGATAGTGTAGTGTTGCAAAAAGAGAAGAAAAAAAAATAAATACAAAACGCTCTGTTTCTCTTGTCTTCTCATATTTCGCTTGGAACCCACATGGTTTATGATAGTCAATTAGATTTGAGTATATTCATAAAAATAATACAAAAACATTTTTTTTTCTTGTAATACTGTAAAACTTTTTTTTTTGTTTTCTTGATGTTATTCATGCTTATGTTTATAATAGAGTATAATCTCCTCCCTATGGAGTTATCAATTATCGGGTTACTAGTGTAAGAACTTCGTCTTTAGGGTATAAAACTTAAATTTGTTTTTTTTTTGTCTTTTTGTTTATATGTTTGCACATCATATATAGAACAGATAGTAGCGTAACGTCCTTAGTTATACGAATTGGTTTTCTTAGTTCCTTTTAAGATATACAAATATTAGTATACTAACGAAATGGTTTTAGCTATAAACTTTTTTTTTTTTTTTTCCTATTGATACATAGAGTAGTTTAATGACGCAGTGAATTTTGTTTCCCTAGATCAAAGAAAATTTTTTTTCTTTCTTTCCTTCTTTGTTTTGTTCTCGTCTTTTGTGTTCTCGTAGATATACATACATATAGGTACATATATATATTACCTATAAATATATTACCACCATGGGGATGCTTAGATGATAACTATCCACACATGTTCTTGTAGTAGTGTAGACCCTTATATTAATGTTTTTTTTGTGTTTTGTGTGTGTTTTAAAAAAATAAATAAAATAACATGGTAATAGGATAAAAATCTGTTTCGTTTGGTGCTGGGTTCAGTTGGGGTTTTGGGAAGATTAAGATGCCAGGAGGCGGATGCAGTTGCAATCTCTCCTATGAGTTTGGTGAGTAGGGCAGTGGGATGGGTTTTCAAGTAATCCTGAGGGGCCTATCATTCAGAGTGGGGTCCGTATTCCCATCTTTCAGTTTCTCTATTTTTTGTTTGTACTTTGTTTTCTTTCTATCTTAATTATTCCTCTAGAGCGGTACAGTAATAGGTGGTTGAACAGCGAGCAAGAACCTAACCCAGCCCTGAGCTTGAGCCGGCAAAAAGCCTGTACCGTGCTCGTCTAAAGATCAACCTCCATTGTCCCTCAACAACCTTAAAAGGGACATAAAGTAGCCATGACCAGTCATCTGCCTCGCTGAGTTGAGTGGTCGAGAAGCGGCCACGCTGAGAGGTATATATGACTGGCCGGAAGGTTACAAATATGGCGCCCAAGCAAGCATAATATTCTACAGCTTACAAACGAATGTTTTTTTTGTTTTGTTGCTGTTTACTTTTACGAGTTAAGATATCAACTAAATATAGTTGCGCTATAATCACAGCGTCAATTTATTAGGTTTGTTCGTTTATAGATTAACTCTGGCTTCTTTAACACTTTTGCATTCCTAAGTGCTCGTGTCAATGCTTTCGCTAAGTGGTTAGGATATTCCGCACTGCAGGTTTCGCCCTTAGGTTCGATTGGTATTAGCGACTCTTAGTGATTTTGTAAAAACCTCGTTAGAGAAGGCTATTCTTATTTTTCATGTATTACACCCTTTTCTAATTTGATTGTCGACAACATTTCCGTCAAGTAGTTGATATGTGGCCTTTGAAGGGTTCCCTGCTTGATGTTTGATATGTGTTGTCATTTGTTAAATAATTATCTCTGTAAAAATTATCCAATCGCTTACTCCGCATGGCGGGCTGTTAGATTGAGCAGATTAGTATTCTCTACTAGCCCCGCTGGTGGAGATGATAGCGAGTATAGAATCCTTTTAATTACACAGGAGAAACCTAGGACCACTCGCCACTGACTCATCAAACCCTTAAACCTGAACTAAATGAACCGCAGCACCAAACGAAGAAATATTAACCACTATTCAATTCAGGAAATCTATTTTTTTTTATCGAACTTTACTTTATATATATATATAAATATACAAGTATAGTCATAGTACTGTTATCTTAATATAAACTGGTTCGCCTTTATCTCTGATTAATTATACTTAGGTTTTCGATTCTATTAAGTTCTAAGTATACCCCCTAGTTAATTGATTGTTTTGATTTGTTCATTATTACTAACTTGTTCTTTGCCTTTCTTTCATAGTTAAGCCAGAGATTACTCTGCTGACGATATAAGCATTATATTCCCCTTTTGGTTTTTTTTTTTTTTTTTTCATCTTTAGACTTTATTGGTTATTCGATATAGTTATAGTCTCCTCGTATCTGTATGTTAACAAGATTAGACAATCTTAATACAGTTGTCAACAACGAATACCTTATTGTATTTTATTCTACTTCTATTGTTTTTTTTTGGTATATATATATATATATATTTTTTTTTTATTATTATCGCCAATTGCATTCCTGGATAACCAAAATATCTGTACGCACCTTATATTTTAATACATACTTATATCCGTAACTCGGTTGTCTTTCACATTTACCATCATAATAATGGATCCCAAATTCCTATTAGAGGACGAACGCAATGTTGAGTATAAGGTCAGGGGCCTAGATATAGCTGATCCCGATACCTCTACCAAACTTAGAGAATTATTAGATTTAGAGGCATCGTTTCCTGGTCGAGCACCAACGGTTATGCACGATCCTTCCGAAGCGAGAAGTGAGCTTGAGATTTGTAAAGAAAAGCTCGACTTGCTAACTCGTCTAATTAAAGAGAATAAAGTCCAAACTTATGACGACTATCAACGCGTGAGATGTCGATTGAGTCATCTAAGTGGGCGTGCTATACGCTTAGCTAGCTCATCGACAGATCATTCAGAAGAGGCCACTGAACAAGTATCGGCAATGTCCGAGCTTATTAAGGAATTCATGAAAATTAAGATTCCTCCTCGTAGGGATGCCTCTGAGAACCAAAAGCCCCAAGCCCTTGCAGGAGCAACTAGTACTCCAGCACCACCTAGCTTTGAGACAAATGTTGAAGGAGATGAGGCCGCGAATGTTGGAACAGGTGCAGTCCGTCGACGAATTCAGTTCCCAAGAAGTGTGACACTTCCATCTTTGTCGATAATCGGAAATACAGCTGGGGATCTAGGAAGGTCTCCTAATCAGTTTTTGAGCACAACCACGAATCCATTAAATTATACAACCCTGACGCCGCGCATGGGCAATCAGAGTGATCCCTTGTCAACAACTCTTTTCCCTACTGAACAAAATCGCTGAACACACCCTAGCGGGAATCAACCCAATGCCCACTTTCAGTATAGTGGCCGCCCAGAATCTTCAAGTTCTCCTAATTGGCAGCCAAGGCTACCAAAATGGAAATTATCTTTTAACGGGTCCCCAGAGGGACTTGACGTCACCGAATTTGTCTTCCGAATAGAAATGCTTTCCAAGGACGATAACTATCCGCTGGATCGTTTAATTGGCATTTTGCCTAACTTCCTCTCAGGTACGGCTGAAAGCTGGTTCTGGGTTTACAAGCGGAAGTATCCCGATACGAGTTGGCAGGGTATGAAGACAGCCCTACTCGAGCGATTCGGGAGCTATGTCTCAGAAAGAGAAACGCGAAGGGCCATTGAAACAAGAAGACAAGGCCCGAAAGAAACGTTCAATAACTTCCTGCTGGACGTAGAACGACTTAACGGTCGGCTTCGAAGACCATTCCCTGACAGAGAGCTACTCGAAATTGTCCGAGAAAACATGGACCCAGCTCTGCAGAGTGCCACTACCACGACAATATTCAGATCAACGGAAGAGGTGAGAATTATCTGCCAGAGGCTAGAGAAATTGTGGGCTAGATCTGGGCACGATCCTCGACAGCTGACTATGGCTCGTACTTTCCGAAATAGAGCGCAGGTCGATGAACTAGAAGAGGTAATACCCTTGTCAGAATACGTTGATAATGACATTGACCCACAAGTAGCAGCGCTTACGCCAGTCCTAAGGAGAAATACTGCTAACCGCGCTTCGTTTGATATATGTTGGAACTGCCGAGACTTAGGCCACAGATATCAAGACTGTTCAAAGGGTCATCTTGGGATATTCTGTTACGGTTGCGGACGTCCTGGCGTACTGAAGCCAAACTGTGGGACCTGTTTAGACCGCGCGGTAAACAAGACCCCGAACGCAGAACGAGCTGGGGTCATGCGTTCGGGCCATACGACCAGTTACCCCAGTGCCAGGAGAGTGGAAGCAGCCACCAATACCGAGCCTGCAGCTCATCGCTAGAGAATGTGCACACTTTACCAACATTGCTACCCACTTCATCCCTTTCCCACTTAACATCAACCCAATCAACACTAACTCCCCAATCTTACATAGACACATCCAAAACAACTTCGGAGGAATCCATTCGCTCTCGATATATCGCCTCAAGTCGAGGTCGGCGGCGTCAGCTTAGATCTCGGAAGTACTTTACATCCAAAAAGCTGCTTCGTAAAGCAGTATCCGCCGCTATTCAGCGTGATGGAGAAGACCATCGCCCATACGTCACAGTAAAAATAGCCGAAGAAAATATAGTTGGTTTGCTCGACAGTGGAGCTTCTGTAAGCATATTGGGAAAACACTCTCTGGAATTTCTGCGTAAGAATAATCTTAGTTACAACCAGAGTTATTCTTATGTTCGTACAGCGGATGGCTCACGGAATTCTATCATTGGTCACGTAAAGTTGCCCGTCCGTTATGCTGAGAAAATAGAAACCATCCATTTTCACTTAGTGCCCAGCTTACAACAGGAACTTTACTTAGGAATTGATTTTTGGGATGCTTTTGGCATTACCCCTGCTGTAATAGACTCCCTGGATATTGATAAGACCACAAAGATCCATCTTCCGCAACACACCCTCACACCAGAGCAAAATGCCCAACTGGAAGATTTCAAACATCAATTTCCTTCCTTTTCGAAGCATGGCCTCGGCCGTACAAAACTGTTGGAACACAGCATCGACGTAGGAGATACTCCACCAATAAAGCAACGTCACTACCCGGTATCCCCAGCGGTTCAAAAGTTGTTATATGAAGAACTGGACCGAATGTTAGCCATGGACGTTATCGAAGAGAGTCAGAGCTCCTGGAGCTCTCCAGTGGTTCTCGTAAAAAAATCTAATGGGAAGGTGCGACTATGTTTAGATTCTCGCAAGGTCAATTCTGTTACCAAGAAAGATGCTTATCCACTACCATTGATAGATGGACTCTTAGGTCGCCTCCGAGAAACCAGATATATCTCAAGCTTAGATCTGAAAGACGCATTCTGGCAGATACCACTCGCAGAGTCCGCTCGTGATAAGACTGCATTCACAGTTCCTGGAAGGCCTTTATATCAATTTAAAGTCATGCGTTTGGTCTATGCAATGCTCCACAAACTATGTGTCGCCTTATGGACCGGGTCGTGCCTCATCAATTCCACGATCGAGTATTTGTCTACTTAGATGACTTACTCATTACTTCCACTACGTTCGAGGAACATTTGGACTTACTGAGGGAAGTCGCTTCCCTGCTTCGTCAGGCAGGACTGACCATAAACGTTGAGAAGAGTAAGTTCGTTCTTCGAGAAATTAAATACCTTGGCTATGTGGTTGGTGAAGGAGGTCTGAGGGTCGATCCTGAAAAGGTGTCTGCAATTGTAAATTTTCTTAGCCCATCAACAGTTCGGCAAACACGCAGACTACTGGGCATGGCTGGATGGTACAGGAGATTTATCCCAAACTTTTCGAGCATCGCTGCTCCGATCACAGAGCTTCTGAAGAAGGGTGCGAAGTTTCAGTGGACTTCGGAGGCTCAAGAAGCCTTTAAACAACTAAAAGAACACTTATGTTCGGCCCCACTGCTAGCTAATCCAGATTATACGAAGCCCTTCTATTCTTATATATATCTTATTGTGATGCCAGCACTATGGGAGTAGGCAGTGTCTTATTTCAAAAGTCGGAGGATGATTCCGAAAGGCCAATTGCATTTATGTCCCAAAAGTTGAATTCTGCCCAGAGAAATTATAGTATCACTGAACTAGATTGCTTCGCTGCGGTACTGAGCGTAAAGAAGTTTAGAGCGTACATCGAAGGTTTCCACTTCACAGTCATCACCGACCACCAGAGTTTGAAATGGCTAATGACTCAAAAGGAACCTACGGGGCGACTTGCGCGATGGAGCTTAAAACTACAGTCATTCGACTTTGAGATCGAGCACGTAAAAGGAAGCCAAAATGTAGTGCCGGATGCGTTATCTCGAATGTATCTTGATTCGGCAGAGGCGACTATCTCTGACCTTAGCAAGCTAGATTACCTGGTAGACCTGAAATCAGCACACTTCTCTGACCCTGCTTACGTAGGTTGGAAAGACAAAATCTCGGCTACACCAGCTCAGTATCCTAATCTGCAACTCACTGAACTGCACATTTTCATTCGTATTGAGGGCGGTGGTGATAACGATCTATCCGATATCCCCAGTTGGAAACTCTGGATTCCTCAAGGGCTCACCAAAGATTTAATTAGAAGGGAACACGAGAGCTCCACTGCAGCCCATGGCGGAATTCATAAAACCCTTGATAGACTGCGAAGATATTATTTTTGGCCAGGCATGCGCCAACAAGTCCGCGCATATATCTTACAATGCGATGTCTGCAAACAAACCAAAGCTCCAAACTGCAGGCTAAGGCCCAAAATGGGAAACCAGATTGAGGTAGAAAGGCCTTGGCAGAGATTGCATATTGACTATATTGGACCCCTCCCAAGAAGTAAACGCGGGAATACCACCATCCTAGTCATTGTGGACCAGTTTACCAAATTTGTCCTACTAAAGGCTTTTCCCCAAGCTAAAACTAAGCAACTCATAGAATATCTAGAGGAAAATATATTCCACTGTTACGGGGTACCTGAGATTATACATACTGATAATGGGCCACAATTTATCTCAACAGAGTTTGCTCGCATGATAGAACGCTTCGGTATTCGCCACACAAAGACTGCAGGATATTCGCCACAGTCCAATGCTGCAGAGAGAGTTAATCGCTCCATCGTGGCAGCAATTAGGTCGTATGTGCAAGAGGAACATACCAACTGGGATTCCCAGCTAAGTGATGTGGCTTGCGCTTTGCGAAACGCAACACACCAGTCGACCAAATTTTCCCCTTATTTCTTACTTTACGGATACCACATGATCTTACATGGAGGTACATACAATCTTCTCCGCCAGATTGATGGCTTGGCAGAAGGTAACTTCGAAGTATTACCAAGTAACTACAGAATTCCACTAGTACATGAGCGAGTGAAAGACCATCTCCGGGAAGCTTACGAGAGAAACGCTCACACCTATAACCTTCGCGCGCGGCAGATAATTTATAAACCAGGGCAAATTGTCTATGTCCGGAATTTCGTACAGAGCAAGGCCGCAGACAAGTTCGCGGTCAAACTGGCCAACAAGTTCATCAAGGCTCGCATACGAAAGAAGAATGGTAATGTGAACTACGAAGTAGAAAGTATGGATGGTAAGTTTATTGGCGTCTATCACGCAAGCAACATTCGCCAGCAACATCCTAAATCGTAATCAAATATTCTAAATCATTTTATAAAATAAATATCGGTATTCAACTCGCAGAAGAAAGGAGTAATATATATAGAGTAGTTAGACAATAATCTCGCCCTTAAATTTGTCGAATACAGACCCTGTATGTGGTCCGGAATCCCATATAAATTCGCTGGGCTGCTCGGCTTACTTCTAAGCACGGGTAGTATGATATACTCAACCTTAATAACCAAACCTTTCTCTATACAGAACGGTCACGGACGAGAAACTACGACCATGTGGAAGCCAATGGAGCTCTCACTAACCACCGGCCTATTATTGGTGATTGGCCTGATGACAACTGCCCCTATTGCCTGCGGAATCATCGCCTACGACTGTGGCCATGAGAGAGTGAATCTCACCGCCATTTCACTGGTATCCGTTGGTCCATGCATATTTAACAATAAGGAAGTAGTCAAGGAGGAAGAGGATATACAGCTTTTGCAAACGAGCGAGACTACCACGCCACACATCTTTCAATGCAAAATTAACATCATACAGTCAGTGTACAAATGCGGTATGTTCAGCCATCTCTCTCTAGTACCTGGAGGATTGAGTACATATATTATGGATATAAGTAAAGAGAACTGCATGAACTAGGTATAACACTCTTAAATTACAAAACGGCAGAACAATTGCTGATATTAAGACGAATGCTTCAACCTCACTGACCGAAGTCGTTGGCGGGTCAATCGACCAAAACGGAAATTGCAACGGAGTTCCGTATACGTCAGGAGCAAATTCCTGGGATAATGTTGTGGTTATGCATGCGATGGAAGTAACCATTATGGACTACCAAAGCTCGGTCCGCATTGATGACAACATGGTTATTCTACGAAACAACGTGCTATGTCCCTACCTGGCTGGTAAATGTACGGACCCAGAATACGGAATGAGTTTTTGGGATCTCATCTCTGACAATTCTTGCGAAAGTCAAAAGTACGACGTATTATGGCAAGGAGTGGCTACGAAGATTAGGACCTCGAACAAATCCATTAGCAACACCATATACACCGTGACGTCCGGAGAAATAATCTTTGCACTCGAAGTAAAAAAGCAAGTATCCGTTTGTCGTTTCCCCGGTTTTCAAACTGAGCATCCCAGGCTGATCATTGTACCTAAGGCAGCATCCGATTACTGGTTTAGGAAAAAACCTCTGGATACTCGTAACCTCGATCTTTTCACGTACGTTAATTCGAAGTTCGTCTATGTTGAGCGTCACTTTAAGGGTCAAGTCGAGAAACTATACACCAATCTCCTGAGGAAGAAATGCGAATTAGAAAGAGAACTACTTCAAACCCAGCTGATCATGGCCCTCCACCACCCGGCAGAGTTCGCTCTTATAAGAATGAAAGAGCAAGGGTTCACCGCTGTACATAGGGGGGAAATCATCTACTTAGTGAGATGCCAACCAGTTGAAGTCACTGTTCGGAAGAGCAACCGGTGTTATATGGAACTACCAGTAACTTATGGAGAAAGTGACTACTTCCTAGCTCCGTTAACCCACCTATTGCAGCAGCGTGGAACTGAGATTATCTGCTCAGATTTGCTGAGTCCAGCATACTACATTAGAGGAACCTGGTACGGGACCAATCCGACAATTCACCAAATTAAAGAACCATCTCAACAACCATCAAACACCGCTGACTGGTCATACGAAGACCCAGGAGAACTTATTCGGGCAGGAATTTACCACAGCGAGTCTCTGGAAAACCTTCGCCACCAGATCATGTATCCGTCCGAGAGGCTAGCCATTACTAACATACTCACGCAACGTGTAATGGGTCGAGATGTTCACCACCAAGATATTAACGCCGTCAACCTTTTATCTCCAAAGACAATGGAGGACCTAGTCACAACGGTACGGACAAAGATATGGGGCGCTTTCAATTTTTTTGGAAGTGTCTGCTCCTCCCTGCTGGGAATTTACGTGTGTCTGAAGGCAGTCAAGTTTGTCATCGATACCTTCATCAATGCCAAGGTTCTCGGAGCGATTTACGGGAGGAGTTGGAAATTATCAGCCGCTGTGTGGAACACCATGACAAACCATATTCTACATCAACAACATCAGCAGCAAGCTACTGCATATCCGGACTCCGTCACTACCCATCTACCCCATGATCGTCTAGCCAGTGCCTCAACCGAAGAAGATGCACAAACAACATCACCACCTGGAGCTTCAAAAGACACCATAGACGAAATAATCACGCTTAGGGACCGAGTAGCTCGTCTGAACCCCAACATCCAGCCTTAGAAGAGCAGCAATCACTCAGTAATACACTTCTACCATGGTTAAGGTCATACCAATCAGCAACTAGATCGACTGAAATTTCTCGATATGTAAAAAGTGAAATACTTCTTTATCATACCCTTGATACATTTGTGTTCACTTTGTTTCTTGAATAAAGATTCAGTAATAGCTTACTACGATTGTCTAGCCCATTTTCTTATTCCTCCTTTTTTTTATATAATCGCTGCCTATTGATCATACAGGGTAACCATATCATCCTTTCGTAAGACTTATGCCCGGCTAGCTCAGTCGGTAGAGCATGAGACTCTCTGATCTCAGGGTGTGGGGCGTCCCCGCGTTGGGCCTTATATTGTTAGGATTGGACCACAGCCGTGGTGTTCTTTCAGCTTCGGAGAATCCCGCTCTGGAATGGGAACTTCCGAACCTGACCAGTAACGGCTATAATATTTTCCCCTCAGTTGCAAAATTCTAATTTCGTGTATCTTGGGCAACAGGGTATATGTAATCATAATTAGTCAGATGCATCCCAAACCCAGTCTCTGGTAAAATAATTTAATTAAAGTAAATGAACTTCTTATCGAAATACACAGAGAAAAAAAAAAGAAAGAAAAAAGAAGGAAAAAGGAAAAAAAAAACAATTTTTAATATAATAAATTGTTGCAAAGTAAAGTCAGTAAATTGAGTCCAAGCGGAAATCTATTGCGAAAAACTCAATAAAATAAATCGCCCACTAAACGTTTCTTTTTGGTAAAGAAAGAAGGTAAAGAAAAAAAAAACAAAGAAAATGCAATTTGAGCATTCCCGATCACCCAACAAAAATGCTGATCAATCAAGGGTAATGCACTTGGGTAATTTTCCCTGTATCGCCCCTTGGGTGTCATCAAGAAAGGTGAAGATCGAGACCCTCACAGTCTTCAGTTATAGTGAATGGTATACACCACAAATTTCAATTAGTTTGTTTTGCTCTATGAGTGGACCCAAGCGCCACTAAGAGTTTGTTTAAGTTTTTTTTTTGTTGCAAGTTGCGATCGAGATTTACCAATCTCCCAATTATAGTGAATTATTTCGTTTTATTTTGCAAGTGAATCTAAACGACACAAAGTGTTCGTTCAAGTTTTTATTTTACTTACAAGGTGAGGTGGAATTACCTTCTCGTGGTAGGGGTGATTTATTTAGCAAATTTTTACATATCAGGTGACAGAGATTCGGGTAGTGCTTGAATTGTGTGATTACACTGGTACATGAATCAACAATAACGATAAAAGCGGCTAGGAAGCGAGCCCCATCTTTTCATAAACGAGGCCTTGCTTTGCTTGGGCACCCAAAGTTCGTTTGCAGGAGATTTTCGGCATACTTATTGAGGAGACGAGAGTCGCCTAACTCCATCCGGAATTAGAGGAAAAAATCGTATAACCTAATTGTCAACGGGACGAGATTGGGGGAAGGCGGAGAAACAAAAACACAACATACAAGAAAACAACAAAAAAAAAAAAAAAAAAACACAAGAAAATTTCCTTTTTTTCACAGCATTAATCACCAGGTTGCTGAAGCGCTTCATCGCCGGGGAGATTAATATGTAAGTACCAACACAGGTTCCCACCAATTTATATTTTGTCGTGATAGTGTAGTGTTGCAAAAAGAGAAGAAAAAAAAATAAATACAAAACGCTCTGTTTCTCTTGTCTTCTCATATTTCGCTTGGAACCCACATGGTTTATGATAGTCAATTAGATTTGAGTATATTCATAAAAATAATACAAAAACATTTTTTTTTCTTGTAATACTGTAAAACTTTTTTTTTTGTTTTCTTGATGTTATTCATGCTTATGTTTATAATAGAGTATAATCTCCTCCCTATGGAGTTATCAATTATCGGGTTACTAGTGTAAGAACTTCGTCTTTAGGGTATAAAACTTAAATTTGTTTTTTTTGTCTTTTTGTTTATATGTTTGCACATCATGTATAGAACAGATAGTAGCGTAACGTCCTTAGTTATACGAATTGGTTTTCTTAGTTCCTTTTAAGATATACAAATATTAGTATACTAACGAAATGGTTTTAGCTATAAACTTTTTTTTTTTTTCCTATTGATACATAGAGTAGTTTAATGACGCAGTGAATTTTGTTTCCCTAGATCAAAGAAAATTTTTTTTTCTTTCTTTCCTTCTTTGTTTTGTTCTCGTCTTTTGTGTTCTCGTAGATATACATACATATAGGTACATATATATATTACATATAAATATATTACCACCATGGGGATGCTTAGATGATAACTATCCACACATGTTCTTGTAGTAGTGTAGACCCTTATATTAATGTTTTTTTTGTGTTTTGTGTGTGTTTTAAAAAAATAAATAAAATAACATGGTAATAGGATAAAAATCTGTTTCGTTTGGTGCTGGGTTCAGTTGGGGTTTTGGGAAGATTAAGATGCCAGGAGGCGGATGCAGTTGCAATCTCTCCTATGAGTTTGGTGAGTAGGGCAGTGGGATGGGGTTTCAAGTAATCCTGAGGGGCCTATCATTCAGAGTGGGGTCCGTATTCCCATCTTTCAGTTTCTCTATTTTTTGTTTGTACTTTGTTTTCTTTCTATCTTAATTATTCCTCTAGAGCGGTACAGTAATAGGTGGTTGAACAGCGAGCAAGAACCTAACCCAGCCCTGAGCTTGAGCCGGCAAAAAGCCTGTACCGTGCTCGCCTAAAGATCAACCTCCATTGTCCCTCAACAACCTTAAAAGGGACATAAAGTAGCCATGACCAGTCATCTGCCTCGCTGAGTTGAGTGGTCGAGAAGCGGCCACGCTGAGAGGTATATATGACTGGCCGGAAGGTTACACAGTTCACAAATGAGTTCATTGAATTCTGGCACGATTGGCAAGAGAGGAAAGCTGACTTTCCTTTTCTTAGTCAATGGTGGGATGTTGGAAAGCTCCAAATTCTTTTATCGAAACGAGTTTCAATCGAAGTGGATATCTAGCTTGTCGGCCGAGGTCTCTCGGGTGGCAGCTCTTCTCCCAACTCAGCCAGAGTTGATTCTTTATTTCAATAGAAAAAGGGAACGCTTGGCAACACAAACTTACAAGCACAGCTGGAGTTTCTGCTGCGTAGCCCATCACACTAGCTGAGGGAAGGCGATTCTCTAACAAACTGCTTCTTTCAGGCAACTAGGCGACGTACTGCTTCTTGTGAGGTCGAATCGATATTTGATGAATCTGGACTAGTCCTCAACGGACAACAGCTATCAGAATATATTCGAGGCTACTACAGTAGTCTCTACTCTGAATCGACGTCGACAACATTCTCGACCCCTCATGAGTTTCTTGAGAATATTCCCACTTTCTCTGAAGACAGTAAGCAGCTCCTGGATACAGTTATCACAATGTAGACCACCAAAAGGCTTTTGATAGCGCCTCGCACGAGTATCTCTTGACTGCTCTCGAGGCATTTGGGTTTCCGCCCAGGTGGCAGGTTATCGTCGGGAAACTGTATAGAGAGAGATTCAGCGATTTTGATTAAGCATCAAGGACAAGTTCTGGCTCCTATCTAGTTTCATCGAGGTATCAGACAGGGCTGTCCATTGTCAGGTATGCTTTATGATCTTTCGTTCTTCACTTGCCCAGTTTTGCACGATCTAATGGAACTCGTGTGGGATGTGTGTCAGTTGATCCACCCGAATTTCGGCATTACTAGAACATCGTTTCTATGGGGACCAAAGCTTTATAGTCGAGTGAACTGTTGGATTAGCTTTGTGTTGACACTGGCCAAATCTACAATTCACTTTATTTATATTGAATATAGCTTCTAAATAAAAATGTCACAGGTTCTAGTTAGAAACAAACTCTCGTTGAAAAGTTAAAAAAACATAAATTTAGTAGTTTAGTAGATGAAGTAACTGACATGTTCAGTGAGAAGAAAACTTGTGTAGTTGTACGTTATATTGATGGATACCAGAGTTATTAAAAGTAGTTTGTTTGAACTTGTATCAATTGGATCCAAGTACCTATCGCTTTATTTAATTTCATGTTACATTCTTTTGTGTCGAAAAATATAACGAAAGAAAATATAATGTTGGAAGTGACGGTTACAATTTAATTAAAAGACGTCGAATTAAGTCAGCCTTAAATTTTACAGAATAAATTGAACAGAAATTAAAAGCCGATTTGATTTTAATAACTCTATTTTAAAATGCATAAATATCATTAATCGAGAAAAGACTACTGATTTTCTAATTAGGGAAACGTATCCTTCACTATATAATATATACAAATATTGCCTCAACATTTTTCTGAATATTGAGGCCCAAGAATTAGACAATGAGTGGCGTTAGTTGCCGTCATTCTCATACCTAAAGAGTGACATAAGTAAATTTACTTATTGACAATGACAAGAATCTCTGCAATTCGCTTTAAATTTGTTTTCATTACACCACTCGAATGCACATTGCGAACGTATAATTTCTAAAATTTTTCTCCTAAAAACTAAATTTCGAAATAAATTAAATACTAACAGTATAAATGGAGCTGTTTTAGCTTCTGAAAGGGTAAAGTTTAATGTATGCGTTGATTCTGAGCCAACAGATCGCACAGGAAAATGAAGACTAATATTTACAGTGATTTTTCAATTAACTAACAATATAAGTAGGATGTCCAAAGGCACGTTGAGTAAATAATGCATAAAAATGTATTTAAAAATCTGACTTTATAATAAGATATCGTGTATATCTCTACTTCTGTATTCATTTAAGGGTTCTCTCATAGTTTATTCAAAATAAATAAAATGTTTCTTTCAGTTATATGATATTTTTATTACTCCTACGGTGGAAACGTTCTAAACAAGGTAATTTTTTAGCAAACCTACGGTAGAGTCGCAAATAATTTCTGGCAACGCTGGTCGAGATCCACAAGATCTATCGTCGATGGAATAGGGAATGCAATGCACTATCTATTCGGAACCATGAACAGCGCCAATGAACAAGAAGTATACAGTCGTTTCGAGGAACTCGAAACCAACACCAGGGTACTAGCCCACCTGGAACGACAACAGATAAGTGTTGTCAAGACCACACTCCAGCAGATCCAAAGGCAGTTGACATCCCTCCAGGAAAGACAGCGTCAAATAACTCACCAGGTAAATACAATGCAAAATATCACCGATGAATTGCTGATGAGACAACTGAGGCAGGAAATAATTTCTAGCCTCACTTTGCAAATTGTAGAGATTGAGTATAGGCAACAAAGCCTTACTCGATATAATAGTTGGCAGCAAAAATCATCAACTGCATCCGCAAGTCGTGTCTCCCAAAAGTTTACTATAGATATACCACAAGTCCCATGCTACTTGTCCAGATACACAAAACTGCCTGTCTATATTATATCAGACTGCCGAAATAAAAGCACGACTAGTACAGAGTACACAGTTTTCCCATCCACATAAACAAAATAAAAACACAGGATATTATATTGTTAAAATAGCGAGATCTAAAAACCTTTAAAAAGATCACCCATAACTCCACGGAGGACACTTTCATCGCTACGCTGGGCATTCCCATAACAAAGGCTACAATGTCTCAAGAATGCGTAGTGAAGCTGCTCTTTAATCCATTAAAGGAAGAGCCCCAGTGTCAATTCAGAACACAAATACCTCCCAGAGACCTACTTATTAAACTAAGTAAACCAAATTCTTGGGTATTCTCGTTGATAAAACCAACCATTATACACCTTCAGTGTACCCAACAATTCCTAAGTTCGAAAATAGAAGGCCAAGGAATAATCACTATCAACCATCCCTGTCAATTACAAGTGGGATCGCAAATCCTACACTATGAGGCAGAGAATATCCAAAAATTGAGTCTCAGACAACCTAATTATATCCCAAACACAATCTCACTAGAAAGAATAGTGAACCAATATCTGAATATAACTAAGCATGAGTCAAAAATAGAAAATATTAGAACAGAACTATGTATATTCAGGAGATGATACGAATAATCTCATCCTAAGAGGTACCCAGTCATTAAAAGACCTTGACAAAAAATTAACAAACATAGCGCCTCACTTAACTCACCACCCTACACATATACTAGCAACAACTTCAGTTTCCCTAACTGGTGTTGTCATCACATGTCTGGTGC
The DNA here is from genome assembly GCA_963930735.1 of Dioctria linearis. NCBI lineage: Eukaryota > Metazoa > Arthropoda > Insecta > Diptera > Asilidae > Dioctria > Dioctria linearis. Next base: position 39,737,766 of record OZ005743.1, on the reverse strand, counting down.
TATACCTGGTCGCTAAATGGCTAATTCCGATTGTAAAAAATTTTCGCCCACGCAAGCCTGAAAAATCTCAAGATGCGGAGGAACAAATCCAAACAGTCGAACCTACCTCTCTTAAAAGGACTCGCACCCTACCAACTACAAGGTCGGTGCAAGTGGTATAAAATCTCCACTTCGTAGTCACCCATTCTAAAAGGTCACTATCTAACAACCACTAGCCGATACTTAAAATAGATAGAAACAAATTCACTAGTAATAGGAAAAATATAATGTAAATCTCAATAGGAGAGAGGTTAAACAAACAAGAAAAATGTTAAATAAAAAACAAAATAAATAAACAAATATAAACCCAATACAAATAAATAGTAATAAGCCATAATAAAAATAAATATAGGATGCTAATATAACATGACTAGTATAGTATAGAATAGTATGGTATAGTATAGGGGAATTACAGACACACACATTGATTATATTGTAACCCTCAATAGGAAAGAACAAACAACAACCAAAAAATGTGCAAAATAAAGCGATATAAATAAATAGGTACGAAACAAAAACCAATTACAACTAAGCTGTAATAATGACTAGTAAAAAAAAAAGGTTGCTGGTATTTTAGAGATATGGTGTTAAAAACACATACGTTTATATAACAAAGGAAATTTGTATAAAACAAAATATATATATAAATCATATAGAAAATAGGATAATCAAAAAATATATACATATGTACCTATATAGATATCCCTCTCACTAGAAAATTAGTAATAACAAAATATATTAATAAATAATATTAAGTTACCAACACTAATCTAGTATAAAACAAAAACGTAACAAAAACTAACACTAAACATTAGTAGGGTATCACATACGATTAATATTAAATAAATTTAAAATATAAACAATTAAGTAGTTAACAACAAAAACAAATAAAACACAGAGAATTATTTTTATATATGATACAAAAAATTTCATGTGAGGCACAGCCAAGTAATTGAAAGGACCAAGGTTTTCGCAAGGGGTTAGGTGTTAGGACCGCATCAAGCCAAAAATTGGCCTAACTTTTCCCTGAGAACTATTCCTCTCCAAAGAAAGCTCTCTTTTTCACAGGGGGAGTTTGTTTTATACACAATATACAACAAAAATCCTGCATATCATTATAATCAAAAATACCTAAAAACAAATAATAATATAGGTACCCGGAAGAAAATTAAAATCAAATCATAAAAAGGGCCCATTATTCCGATCATGGTAAACAACGTGACCGGCTTATCTTTTCACACGCAAAGAAAGTTGCATCAGCAATTTCTTTGCATGGCCCACATGAAAAAGACGACATATAAAGTCGAATTCCATGACAAATCTTACACTCAGTAAGATTTGTCAGCATTAAATATAAATTTAATCGCGCATCAAAGTTGTAAGCTAAAAGTCCGTCCTGCTACCAGAATTTGAGCGAAAGTAGGGTTAGTAAATACGGTGTTAAATGTTGCTATTTTTGTTTAAATTATGGGTTAGTTTGATAAGTTTTAAATATTTTTTTTCTTGTTATTTTTATAATTATATTTTTAATATCTTTGTATTTGTTTTAAATATTTAACTTTAGCTGCGGATACCTTGCCATGTGCTCCTGTCTGCCATACGTATTCTCGACGCCTTCTTCGCTGCCTTCGCTGACTTCAAGCTTCCCAGAATGGAGGTTGCTGTTTTGCCTGGGCGCTTTTAAATTCTTTCTTTCTTTCTTACTTTATTTAAAATTTTAACTTATATTTTTTTTTGTATGTGGGGCTAGTATTCCTGTCCGTCTTCGTGGCCAAGAACTTCTCGCCGGAAATTCCAACCTCCTGCCTCTCTCCTTTTTTGTTTGTCCCAATTTTGGCGTAATTTTGAGCAACCATGAAAAAATAAGGGGAATGAAATTGCTAAGGCTAGGAGCTGAGGAGCAACTCACTCGTTATTACTTACGGTGTTTTATTTATTAGCTTTTTACTTTTATTATTATTTATTATTTATTTCATTTCGTATCTTCATTTAATATTTATTTAATTATTAGCTTTTTACTTTTATTATTATTTATTTCATTTCGTATCTTCATTTAATATTTATTTATTTATTGGCATATTTATTCAATTATTATTAAGTTATTGAATTATTATTATGATTGAAATTATGGATTTTAAATGAGATTCCCAATCTTGTACTTATAAAAAACAAAAAGGATAATTCTTGTTTTATTACTACAATTGTTGGACGGAGGCTTTTATTTATATTAAGCAGCTTTGTTTCCAACATCACTTGTCTAAAAATTCAAATATTTTTACTAATACTTATGCTAATCTTAAGGCCTTCCAGCGAGATGCCTTACAAAGTAACGAAATGAAAAAGCGACGCGAGAATTCAAGTGCGCAACAATGTAAGAAACGATAAGACGACTGGCTGGTGGCTCGATATTTATGAAAATATCGGGTTTCACCTCCGTCCGGCGAGAAATTTTTGCGGGCATGATTAAACATGCCCAACGATAAAATATTTTCTCAGGGAAGAAATGCGAATTAAGCACATCTTTAACCCTGAACGACGCGATTATCAGCGGGTTGAATTGAATTAAGAAAACCAAAAATTAAAAAGAGGAGAGTTCGTTCTAAAACCTCGAAGTAAACGAACCGAAAAGGATTGTTAGAGTTTGATTTTAAGAGGCCAATAAAAACATAAGACTGGGGGGAAATTCGCACCGCATAGTGCGAATTTCCCTTGCACGCCTAGTAAAAGGGAAATTCGCACCGTCACTTTTTTTAACTAAAAATTCACATACAGTATAAAAAGGTCGAAAAAATGATCGTGCGAATTTCCCCACTATAGGGAGTCTTATACATGCAATTTTTGGCAGTTCGAGTGATAGCCTTCTGCTTTAAACAGGGCGTGAATGTTACAGGTACAATTTTGCCCAGTTCGAGTGATAGCCTTCTAATATAAATAAGGTGCGAATGTTACAGGTGCAATTTTTGAAAATTCGAGCGATAGCCTTTTACTTTAAACAGGGTGCGAATCTTATAATTACATGCAATTTTTTGGCAGTTCAAGTAATGGCCTTCTGCTTTAAACAGGGCGTGAATGTTACAGGTACAATTTTTGCCAGTTCGAGTGATAGCCTTCTACTATAAATAGGGTGCGAATATTACAGATGCAATTTTTGACAGTTCGAGTGATAGCTTTTTGCTTTAAACAGGGTACGAATCTTATAGATGCAATTTTTGGCGCTTGAGAGATATAGCCCTCTAGTGTATGTATCAATTATAATTAAGTGCGAACCTTCTTTCTTAACCTTTGAATATATCTCATTCCAATAGAGAAGATATTGGTTTCCCGAGTTTGATGTATAGGGATAAAAATTTCAAGAACTCAATTTCAAGGCTCTGAAATATGTAATCAGTGAAAGACTTGAGTCTGCTTAATGCTGTTTATTCTACAGAAGATTCTTACAGACTAAAAACTAAATTATTCTCGAGCTAGCACATAGGTCTACTGCTAATCTAGCTTAGCGGTACTGGGTGTTTGTGTGATGTACACGATACACAATACTTGTGTATCCTACATCTCCCCCTTTTCTTGTTTATTTGCTTCGATCTAACTTAAAGGAATTTACAATTCATTTGCCCAAAGTTGGTTCTGTATTAAAGTTTGTCTACCTGTTACAACTTTCAATTTTCCTTAGCTTATAACGATTTTTATAATTTACTTTCAAATTTACCGATTTACAATTTGCTTAATTCAAGTGTAATGTATTATTTCCTTAGATAACAACCAGATTTACAACTCTTGTTCAAATTTACTTCATTTTACAATTTTACAATACAAATTCTGTAACCTAATTATATTCTCTTCCCCTCCTCAATTTATTTGCTATAATGACGTTAAGAAATGTGCAGCATTCTTCTGTGTATAATAAAATTTGGATGTTCTTATTTATTCTTTAATTATTATTTTCTTGGTCTTAAAACTGATGAGTTCCTACGCAGAACTGTGCCGTCTTCTTTTTCTATCCAATAGGATCGCGGAGACTTGTGTATTGCCACTACTTTCGCTTTTTCCCAGAATTTATTACCCTGGAACCAAACTGCTTGATTAGTAACTAATTTATTCTTCTGTTTTGCCGTGCGATTATAATACATACGGTTTCGTTCGTTATTTCTTTCTATAGATTTTACATGCGCGTTATTAATTTTAAAAAGTGTTTGACGAGCTGGTAGAATCGTTCTCTGTCTTCGGCCCATTAATATTTCTGCAGGGGAAACGTCCGTTAATTGGGGTATTTCGGTACTCTAGAAGTGTAAGCCATAACTCTTGGCTTGAATCGATGCTTTTGCGAATCAAATTTTTGGCTATGTGAACCGATTTTTCTGCTAACCCATTAGCTTGAGGATATCTAGGGCTCGTTGTCACAATTTCTATATCGTACTTACTACAAAATTTTTTAAATTCAAACGATCCGAATGGATTGTTGTCTGCTATAATCTTTTTGGGAATACCAAGGTAAGAAAATATGTGCTTTAGTTTTGTTATAATTTCACTAGTTGTCTTGTTCTTCAGCTGGACAATATCTAAATATTTTGACAGGTAGTCATTGACTACTAAGTAGATTTTTTTGTGCAGTTCAAATATATCGAATGGAATGTCAGGTACTTCGTGGGAAAGGTAAGGTTCATTTGTGTTTGAACTTCTATAATGCTGACATATTTCGCATTTCGCTATCAGGTTTTCTATGGCTTCATTTAAACCTGGCCAATAAATGAGACTGCGAGCACGTGCTTTAGTTCTCTCAATTCCTTGATGAGATTGATGTAGGTGCTGCCGAATTTCTCGTCGCATATTAGTGGGACTATCACTCTATCGTGCAGGAAAACTAAACCTTCATCTAAAGTAAGGTCATTTCTTAACCTCCAATAAAATTTTACGCTATCTGGGACTTCGTTTTTCTTTTCAGGCCAACCCTCCTGTAGATATTTTACTACTACTTTTAGCTCCGGGTCCAGTGAAGTTTCTTTTTTAAAATACTCTTTCTTACTGTCGCTAACATTTAGCGAATGCACGACTAAATCAATATCAGGAATTTCTGCAATGTTATTCGTCTCGTCAAAATGTCTAGATAATAAGTCTGCTACTAACATTTCACTACCTGCTAAATGTTTAATGTCTATTTCGTATTTGAACAAGCGAAGTAACATCCTTTGAAGACGTGGATTAGATACTTTTGACAATTCTTTTTTATAAAGTCCTAAAATCGGTTTATGATCTGTAAATATCTCCACATGCTTCCCATAAATGAAATAATGAAATTTTGAGCATGAGAAGACAATTGCTAGAAGCTCCTTCTCAATTTGAGAATATCTGCATTCCGCATCCGATAAGCTTCTTGACGCAAACCACACTGGTTTACCTTCCTGAAGCAGGCAGGCCCCTAAGCCATGTTGCGAGGCATCACATTGGATGGCAATAGGTTTATTTGCGTCAAACAATTTCAACTTTGGAGCGCTCTTTATCAACTTTTTAATTTCAGACAGACATTTTTCATGAACACCTTCCCACCTGAAAATTATATCTTTGTGCAACAACTCCCTCAATGGTTGTGATATATGTGATAGATTTGGTACGAAATCACGTACATAGTTGATTAACCCAAGTATTCGTTGAAGGTCTTTCTTATCTTTTGGGCCCTTTATGTTATCAATCGCTTTCACTCGATCAGGGTCGCAAACTATACCATCTTTGGAAATTTCATGTCCTAGGAACTTCACTGATTTTTCTTTACATTGCACTTTCTCTTTGTTGAATCTGATCCCTAAATCTTTAGCCCGTTTCATAATTTTCTCTAATGTCGCATCATGCTCCTTTTCTGTTTCTGTCGCGATAAGGATGTCGTCAAGGTAAATTACAATATTGGGAATATCTTTAAAATTTTCTTCGTTAAGCATTTTGAACATTTCTGGTGCTGTCTTTATCCCAAAAGATAGCCTTTTGAAACGATAGCATCCAAATGGTGTGCTAAACGTGCACAAATTACTAGAGATTTCATCAAGCTCGATTTGCCAGTACCCATCCTTGAGATCGAGTACTGAAAAAATTGATTTATGGGCTAGCTTTTCACTTATCTCTCGAAACGACGGGATTGGGTAGTTGATTGGCTTTATTACTTTATTTAAATCCCTGGGATCTAGGCACAACCTAATCTTTTTGTTGGGCTTTTCCACAATAACAATATTTGACATCCACTCTACAGCGCCTCTATTTCTTTGAATTATGTTTAACTTCTCTAATTTTTTTAGTTCATCTTTTACAGCATCTCGAATAGCCAACGGTATCCGCCGAGCAGGTTTGGTTACCGGTTCCGCGTTTTCCTTAATTTCAATTTTTACATTTCTCGCAAATTTACCTATCCCCTCAAACAACTCAGAATATTTCTCCAAAATTACTTCTTTTGTAAGCCGTTTAATTAAAATATCAATGCGCTTAATCAGATTGAATTCCACACATGAACTTAGCCCTAATATAGGTGTTTTACCGCGTTTTGTTACAATAAATTCAATTACTTTTTCCTCGTTTCTTATACAGCATTCTAACTTAGTTGTCCCTAATACCTCAATTGCATTTCCTCCATAAGCTTGAACAATAGCATCTGACTCATTTAAAACTGGCCTATCCAATTTTTTAAAAATATCTAATGGCAATACATTTACCTCCGCGCCCGTATCCAATTTAATTTTAACAATAATATTTTCCATTTTTATTGGTTCATTCCATGTTATTTTATCTTTTTTATTCTGCTCCACAGTATCAATATAATATTCGATATCACTGGTACTACTATCATCAGTTTTATTCTTTATTTTTATTTCTCTTACCTGATTTTTGTTTTGATTTGCAAGCTACTGCAAAGTGATTTTTTCCATTGCACTTGTTGCATACTATACCGAATGCTGGACATTTTTTACGTTCATGGCTTCTCAGACAAAATTTACAGTCTAATATTTTATTATTATTTTGCCTAGTATTTGCTGTCTTTGTTGGGGAAATATAATTTGGTTTTGACCTAAAATTAAAATAATTATTTCTATCACTTGATCTATTGTTAGAATTACTTTCATTCCCATATGGTTTGCTAACTGCATGTACGGTGATCGCCGACTTTCTTTGTAGTTGTGCTGCTTGACTGTTAGAGGTTTCCGCTGCTCGTGCTAGTTGAATCGCCTTCGCCAAGTTGAGATCAACTGTTTCAAGTAGTTTTTTTTTGTAAATTTTTATCACTTGTCCCCATCACGACTTTGTCTCTTATCATCCGTTCTTCCATAGTTTTATATTCACATGTTTTTACCAGCTTCTTGATGTCCATAAGGAAACTGTCGAAGGGCTCATTTTGTTCTTGCACTCTGTTATTAAATACGAAACTTTCATAAATTTCGTTCTTTTTGGGCCGACAAAAGTCCTCAAAAGCCTGTGTCACTTTCAGGTACACTTTTTTCTCCTCATCAGTCAATCCAAAGGTATTGAAAACTTCGACTGCTTCGGGTCCTATGGCATTTAGGAACACCGCTACTTTCACTTCATCAGTTTCTTTATCAAGTTTCGCCGCTGTGCAGAAAATTTTAAAATTCTGCCAAAAAATGCGCCAATTTTCGGCTAGGTTGGAGCCTTCTAAATTAAGTTTTTCTACTTTTCGCACATAATCCATTGGAACCAACTTTGTTAAAATTTTCACACTTTTTGGTGGCCTCCCTCGTGGTTTCGGCAAATGCTCCTTGTGTTGTATTTTACGTACAATTCCCATAAAATTTTAGCACTTTTCTCACTCAGGCACGCCCTTCCACCCACTATTCAATTTCACTTTATCTGTTTTTTTGTTTTACCGACTGCGCCATGAAATATGTAATCAGTGAAAGACTTGAGTCTGCTTAATGCTGTTTATTCTACAGAAGATTCTTACAGACTAAAAACTAAATTATTCTCGAGCTAGCACATAGGTCTACTGCTAATTTAGCTTAGCGGTACTGGGTGTTTGTGTGATGTACACGATACACAATACTTGTGTATCCTACAGGCTCGATGTTGGTTATTGTTAAAAAGAATGAAATGTCCTCAATGGGCTCTAGTTTGATCCTGCGATATACCTGAAAGGATTTCTGAAAACTGAGATGATTACACTCCATTTGAACAATGAAAAATTTTCAAACTTGATTTTCAGTGCGAAGAATTTCTAAGGAATCCAATCTACTAATTTATCGAATAGCCTGTACACACATGTACATTTATAGATATATTCAAATTCAAACTGAGATTCAAAAACATTTTATTAATAACCCCAGCTTGAGCTACGGCATGTTTTGATAAATTTACAAGCTCTTGATTACATATAGTTGTTTAGTAAACTAACAAAGAACATGCGTGAGCACATTGAACTCAATATTAGATTAAAGTATATATAAGAAACAAAAATAATACTTTTTATAATAAAAGATATTAAAATTAAAATAAAGCTCAAATTAGACAAAGATGAGACATATTGTTGTCTTTTTAGTCGATAAGTTAGCTTTAGGTTTTGATATGGCTTAACTATTTGAATCTTTGAAAATTAAATTACTGTGATTTTGAGTAATGAAGTTGCGGAAAAAAATGTTTCTAGTTGTCTCAAAGAAGTATTTAAAAATGTTTCACATTAATATTCGTAGCCTGGTGAAGAATTTAGATGAGATATTAATAATTTTAAATAAACTAGAAGGTGATATGGATGTTATTATATGTACTTATTAAAACATGTTTGATTGCAACAGACTATTTTTATATAAATATATATGTTTATTCCAAACTAAATAAATGTGACAAAATGTTTACGTTAAATCAGAATTCACCATGCATACCTTTAAAATAGATGTACTTCAACAAATGCGCTGGAAGTAGACATAGTCTTAATCTTTTAAAAAATTAACATGACAGCTATATATGTATTATAGAACTCCTAACCCTAGTGCAAACGACTTCATCTCATCTCTCGACGAATATTTGTACAAAACTAAAAAATCCACGAATAACTGTATAATAGGGAATATAATCATTGATATTTTAGGAAGAAGAAATTCTCCAGTCATGACTATTTCGATACACTGACTAAAAATGGTTTCTTGAAACATATCTTAGGTCCCATAAGAGATAGCGAAACAAATCAATCTTGTCTTGACCATACTATATAGTATATTCTATATATTCTGCAAACATAACAATATCTTTAATTTTATGCCACAGATACTTATATAACAGATCAGTATAGCGCTTTAGCGAAATTAGTTTTTGTTGAGGTCATAGATTTAAGTTCACGTATACTGATTCAGATGATAGTGTAACACTTTTCTTTATCTGCTCTCGGAAGATCAGCTGAAGGGTTACTGTTGGTTGGAGGTGGGTTGCCACGTTGGGACTTCAATTTAGTCACAGAAAAAAATCAAGGAATTAATTAGTTACAGCCAAACCCCGCTAGCGAAAATTCAAAAATTCAAAGTCAGTAATTAGTACAAAAGGGGGAAAAAATCTGTGGTGAACCAACAAGCCTAGTCGCGAGCAACGACTTGACTCTTCCTTCATATAGCGGTAGTCCAGCATTTTACACTTACGTCCAAGCTGGCCGAAACATGCTTAAATGTTCCTTCAGATAAAAACAATTGGGAGCCATTAATTACGTATTACGTATTAGGAGCCTCAGAAAAGCAGTCGTCCGGGTCCTATGCTTCGCGCTCACCTTTCCTCCCTGGTGTTACCTCCATCTAAGCCGGCTAAGCTCGTCGATTGGGCGTGGGAGGGAAGAAGAGGAGTCGTCGCATTTGCGGTTGATAGAGTAGGACACGAGCCATCTCAATAAAACTTCCGGCTGACCCAACTCGAGCCACCCCATATCCCACCCTGCTTAATGACTGGTCTACTAGCAGGTATACCAACGCCGTCCATAATACCTCATACCCCCACAATTAACTACTCAGCATATACCGTCAAGCGATTTATTCTAACATTACGTGCTTAATTCTTACAAATTCAATACAAATTCCATTACGATCACTACGCTGCGCTGTAGTCACTTACTTAACTGCTACCAGCCTACACAGGAGGCTTAATTAGATTAACTCTTCTAATAACGCTTCTTGCTTAGGAAAGGAAGGAAATATAATTTATAATATAATTCATCGGACATAAAAGTAAAGTTTTAGCCAACTTTTAAGACTACGTACTCTCGTAGACTAAGCCAAGCATTCTTTCTTACAACAAAAAAACAAATCCAGTGACCCCGAGGCCTCGTTAGGTAAGCACACTACTAATCACAACGTATTACCTTGCTTGGTTACTAGACTACATGATTTCCTTCAATTTCTCGCAATCAGCTATAAATTAACACACCAAAAGAGATTATAATATATTCATACGCTCGCGTTATTTAGAGAAAGATTACGTGGTATCTATTAATGTCGTACACTGCTCGCCTTTACTTGCTACTTCTGTGTGTATCTTATATTACTAACGATTACGTATCCGCGGAATATTAAATTTATAAATTAAATTATAATATATATATTTATAAATTAAATTATTATAATTATCAATTAAAAGGATTTTGATTTAAAAAAATTTTAAATACTTAAAGGTACTTACCCGGTATCCTCCCCAAACACATTTGTGGATGACGCCGACTGAAAAAAAAATATTCTCTTTTCTTTCTCGATTACTGCCTACATAAGTAATTAACTTAATTATAAGACTATCCCGTTTGTCTTGTATATTCCACTCCTTATTTGTTTGTTTGTTTTGTATCTTCTTCTGGTAGTGATGATGACCCGGAATTTAAGCTGCTAATGAACAATCTCTTGAGGTCATTGGAATTTTAGAACCTCGCATGGGTTTCTGAGTGTGCCCTGCGCACAGCATTAATCAAGTTAACTTAAATTTATTGACACTACGCAAATTCCGCCGGGAAGTTCACTTACGACCCCGGTGGACCGTGGCGTTCCTGGAGGCAGACTTCCCGGAATGTTACAGGCTCCTTCCCACGTATCCCTAGGTGGAACAATATTTAATTATTTCCATTGGTTGGACTTATATTTCTTTCTTTCCTAAGCAGGAATTCTACTTACCTGGACCGCCCTGGCGATTCAGTTTATGCTCCTTCACTTTCACTTTTCGATTTCAGATTACAGGTTTGTTTGTTAGAGAATTTTGAAGCTATGTCAAAGCCCACAGGCGGCACTCTTAACCATGAACCCGCAGACCGCTATACGCCCTGCACGCACCTAAAGCCACTAATATCAGCTATTATTCCCCCTTGTTTTACTTTTCTTATGAAGACGTTCACCACAAATTATCCCGACCAGAATTCACAATTTCTTACTCTTGCTCGATTGGAAATGAGAGCTGGCTGATTCTCAATTGCTTCTCTGCGATTACCTCTTTAAATTTTAAGTTTTTCTTTTTATTTCCTTTTTTTATAGCACTCTTTATTCTAAGTTCAATTGCTTGGCCACGCGCTCTTGCGCGGGCCGGTTTATCTTCCTGTTACTACCGTAATGCACTAACTGCTAACTTACTGCTAACTATGCCCGCCGGAATCCCGCCATTATAGACATCTAGAACATTCTGTCAAGATCTCCTTCCTTTTTATTTTGAGACTTGACTACCGGACGGACCCCATCCTAAATTTTTGATAGATGTCACCACCTGCTAGACAGAGGCGGGTTTGTTCGCTGACTGTGGTTCGAGTCGTGAATCGACTTAATTGGCTGTCATTGACTATTTACTATCCGTCACGCATCCATATAGGAAACTTTGATTTGGATTCTAACCTGGGTTTGTTGTTCTGTCGCTTATCTACATTTAATATCAGTAATATTGTGAATCCTTGCCCCTGTTTCGTATTACGTTGGTAGAAGACTCATGTGGACACCTGTTCTTAGAAAGTGCTAACTAAATTCCCGATGGCCAGAGGGACTGCAACATATTCACTTGTACGCAGTACAGGAAGCAGACGATCTACTTCAGATAAGTTTTTAGAGCATTCAACTTAAGGAGCGCGGTTCTTTCTGGCCCACTTATTTTTTTTTTTCTTTCAGGGTTCTTCCTCACAGGACTGGACTTGGATACGAGACTGATTTCGGCGGCTATATTTTTATAGCTTCGGACAGCTGTCGTTACAATAGTTCTACATTTTTTTGGGTTTTATTATAACAAACCAGCAACCGAAATAAATTTAAAAGATAGGTCTGAAGTCCACAGTAAAAAAAAAACCTTAAGACTGTATTAATAAAATTTGAAATATTGGAGTCTATAACCAAGGGGCCAAAAAAACTGAAAATTTGTTCAAAGGCAGGAAATGAAATTGATCAAACAATGGGTAACGGTGGTATTAGTAACATCTATTAAGCTCAGAAATAAATTGGCAAGTCGTTTAAAACAAAAACACTTTAATATAGAACTAAAAATTTACCTGAAGGTGTATAATAATAAACTAAACTCTGTTTTAAAAATGTCAAGATTAAATTAGAGTAAAAATTAGATTCAGAATTCCAAACACGATCCAAAGAAGTTATAGGAAAAAATTATAACGTATAAGAAAAAAATTTGTAAAACTACGTGTTTGCTGGGGCTGCTAAGGGGGACTTCACTTCATTTGGCTACTAAATCAATTCCGTAGGGCTTGTGCTATTAAACAATAAACAATATCTAATTTAAATAAATGAACTAAGCTATTATATGTCGCAGAAAACTACTTTGTAAATATCAATTACTAACATCTATCATATACATATGTGTACTACTGAACTATTGCGATCCAATTTATTTGCTAATTAATCAACAACTAATTATATACTACATGTAATATTGAACTGTAACACTAGACCTAATTTGTCTTATTTTTATTTTTATTTTGCCATGTAATTATAACATCTAAGTTTGCACTATACTTGAATGTCGTAGAGCCCAACGTTGTACGTTGCTTTAAGCAGGGGTCTCAGAAATAAATGTACTTTGACTTTGACTTTGACTTTGAACTGTATAAAGAATAAAATCTAAATCGGGAACTGCTTTCAGTGACTGTCAGGTAATTGCTATAATTTTTTGAAGAACGGAATATTAGCTCAACATGCAGAACACACTGTTTTATTATTTCGCAGTACAAATTGGGACTCAGTCAGTAACTTCCTCGACTAATGAATTCCTGCGTATTACATTACTCAATGTTGGCTAAGTCTAAATAAATTATCTCAATAAAAGAAAATTAGTTTTGTAATATTTGGAGCCAAAAAGTCTCCACCAGAATTAAGATCGAACTGCGAAAAAATAGTTCTCATAAAATATATACGCTCAAGTTAGTACATGGAAGTTAAATGCCTTGGTGATGCCTTGGTGCCATAATGGACGAAAATTTTAAATAGGATAGGCATGTGCTATATACATATGTCTGCAGTCAATCATTCAATATGAAATAATAGCATGAAGTGGAGTGCCACATATGCAGCAACTCTTATACCCCTGATAAGCAAACCTACAAGGGAAGATAGTTCAGATGTATATAAAAAAAAAAAATCTAAATTCTACTCCACTACAAAGGCGTTTAAAGAGTTTAAAGTAATGACAATGCGTCAGATCTATACCTTTGCTAGTCTTAAATTTTTTATTAAAATGTAACAAGATTTCCTCTTCATCAGTCAAGTCACAATAACCGGAGACAAGCTCTAAGAAAGAAAAAAATAGACAAAAATTGAATGCACACACGTTAAATACATCAGACCAAATTTGTACAGTAGACTTCCAAATGAACTTAAGATTATTCTGCATTCATTAAATTACAAATTTAAGTTAAAGGAGTATATTTTCAGTTTTTTTTAGTGCAATATTACATAAGAATTAAAAAAAGAAAATCACTAGTATCAAATCGAGTCATTTTCTGTCTTTTTCACTTGTATTTTTATAATGTAGAGTTATTTCAATATATATTTTTCTTTCAAAATTCTAAAGTACAAGCAATGCTTATGTGAGTGATTAACTTGGAATTTAGTTAAGTTATGTATCGTTTTGTTTTGAAAATAAACTTTATTTGTAAATTAGAGTAGTTATAATTAAATATATGTATTGAACGGCATAATGCATAATCTAAAACAGAGAGATTAATATTATTAGTTTAAATGACATGGACAAGATTATCTGTAGATCATACAATTGCTGACAGAAGTGGATAGGTCAGATTATATATTGCGTTTTTTGTATATAAATTTTTTATTTTTATTTAATTTTCACCATGAGTTGACCCATTGTTTGCCAAAATACTTAGAGTTCGCTTATTAGAATTCTCTCCAAGAAAAACTGCTTCAATTAAATCATGGTTCATTTTGTTCACTAATGTCCATTAATCTTGAAGTTGCCTCTTGACTAATTTTATAATAATTTTGATATGTCATTGATCCGGCAGCTTTTTCCAAAAATTGTTCAATATTAATAGTGCCATTTTCAATATCATCATTGTTCAAACTCATCATCAATAGCCATAAATATACTTTAAGATATCATAAAATTCTCATAATTAGAAACATTTACAATAGCCAAACATAAGTAAGTCACACAAGATAATAAAATTCTGCTGAAACTTTGTTTTTCCATAGATCTAATTACGAGCACACAATTTTTACCTGCAAAAGTTTTTGTTATCGGATCCGTCTGATTGTGGGTGAGAAAATTTCTGCATTAAAAACAATAAATGCTTACGCAGGTGAAAATTTGTGCTCGTACGTAAAAATGTGAATTAAAAATATGAAAATATTATATAATTTCCGGTTTTGTTCCTAACTCGATTTTGAGTGTGGGTATAACGTCATCAAACCTGTGTGATGGCTTTATAATGTATATAAACAATAAATTGAACCCTGATGGGGGCATAATTGTGAAATAATTCAAAGTGAATAGTACGTTTTTACTTTTCCCTACATCGTTTTAGCTGGATGCATAGGTATTGTATCTAAGCATCAATTTCATCAGTGTCACGGTATTGTACCCTGACAAATCAACACCCACAGCGGCTGATAAAAGAATCGGTCGCTTAATAAACATTTTGGTGACCCCGACGTGATCCAGGCGATACGCTTGTGATACGTTCACTCAATAGCATCAAGGCTTCAATCGTTTCACGCTGATACGTAAATATAATCAACAATTATTGCACAAAAGGTCCAATCCTCTCAACTAAGGAGGCGTGATCTAGGCGAGTTGGTTATCATCACTGTGCTGAATCCAGAATAGAGTCAATTGCCGTCACAATGGAGGAGTTGTCCGCTCAACAAGAACAAACTGGAAAGCAAATCCAAGCAATCATCGAAAGTTACAGAAATGATCCTCCCAGTTTCAAGAATGCTGCGCAGGGGTCCGGAAAGAAACGATATGGGAACTGTTCTTAAACGTTCCCGTAACTTTTCGTTCCTTCCGGAACGATATAATTTTTTTAGAAAAATATTGTTCCGGAGTGAATTTAAAAATATCGCTCCGGTGGAACGAATTCGTTTTATAAATAATGAAAAATTATTTTTAGAACTTTTCCGATTAAATTTTCGAATATAATTCCGGTGTCATAATTATTAACAAGAATTTCGATAAAATTCAAGCGGCAAATATTAATCAACTGCAAATGTAAAGAAGCAAGCGCATGATTTATGAGCATTGCTAATCTTTTGAGGGGATACACTGAGCAAACAAACGCAAACATCTGTTTGAATTCTTGTTTTTGATTAAATGTGTCCGTATTGCAAATGCAAATGAATTTGTGTCATACCCTGTGCTCTTGTTTCGTGTTAAATGCACATTTGCAACAAATTCATTCGTTCTGTGGGAAAAAATGTGTGCTTGCTGTTTGATTTCTCTGAGAAAATTCTAAAGAAAAAATTCCAGAAAATTTGATTTTAGGTGACTGGATGGAACTTAAACTTAAAATACGGTCGTTTTCATCAAGTGTCCTTGCAAAATAATTCGCCTTGATGAGAGAGAAAGTATGCTGATGAGCTCTGATGCTTTTTTTAGCGGGACTGTATTTAGATCCAAGATTTGAAAATATTATTTTACTTACCTTCAGTTGGGCTATAGAAACTGTTCCTTTTACAGATTTCATTGCGTTATTGTGTCGGCAAAGCCTGAAAATAAAAGCAGAGTTTTTAAAATCTGTTGCCAGAAAAATCCACCATTTTGTAAGAAGCTTTTATCATAGTACTGAATGTTGTCACGTATTCACTTTTTAAAGGAAACCATAGAGAGGCCGGATAGAAGTGCCACTAGAAGCGATTCACTAGGTAACTTTCAGGTAGGCCAACCTGAAAATTCATTACCTGGATCTACCAATGAAAACTCAGGACTGAGTTTGGCTTTGGACATTTCTGAATCCACCACTAATTCTTTCTTGGAGGAATTTTTAAGTGCATCATTTGGAGGAGATACCAATATGAGTCCTGCTGCAGAGGAAGTGCACCAACACTTGTGGGAATATTATGCTGCCATCGATGGTTTTCATGTTTCAAGAAGGTATCCCCTCTCCACGAGTGTTTTATCTTTTTGGCATGAAAAAGCTTTCGAAGTGAATCAATGCAGATGGCAAAAATTGCAAAAGTTGTATTAGCAACTTCAGCTATTCAAGTGAGGTTGAAAAGAGTTTCTCAGCAGTTAGGTACGTTGTAAATGATTATAGAACTACGTTCACTAACACAAACCTGGAAAACGTTTTGTTAGTGCGTTTAAATTAATACACAATAGCTAAGCTAATTTATAAGTGTGTTACTTCCTTGCGTTACAATATGTAAATAAAAGCAAAAATATGTATAATTCTAAAAAAATTTCAAATAAAGGAACGAAAGTGTTGAAAGATCGAATCTTTTTGTTCTTTGAGGAACTAAATCTCTAAGGAGCAATTCAACAGTTCTTTGAAAAATAAAGTTCGGAGCGGAACTTTTCACTCGGAACGATATTTTTAAACCACTCTGCTCGGAACCATCTCTGCTCGGAACCATCTCAAAATAATATTAATCCAGCAGAAGATGTAGCCAAGGTGGTAAGGAAGCAGAAAGCAATAATCGAATCTCTGCGTCGACTTTTGACAAGGCTCAGCGAAGATAATCAACACATCTCGAAGCAGGCATGCGAAGCAAAAATATCAACTATTATGCGCTATTGGAATCAAATTGAGGCGTTTCATCAAAATATTTGCGAGCTCACTGATGATCCAACCAGTCACGGCTTTAATTCTGCTGATTACTTTAACTTGGAGGAACTTGTACAAGAAACTCTAATACAACTTTCAGAAAAATTATCCATGGTGTCCTCGGCTACTTCGAATACCGCGACGTTATCTAGTTCAATAATGAAACTACCAAAGATAACCTTGCCCTTGTCCCCTATGGGGACTATTTAAAATGGCGGCAATTCTATGACCTTTTTAATCAAATGGTCCATAAGCAAGCCATAGGGGCTTGTCAAAAAATGTGGTATTTGAAATCACATTTAACCGGTGAAGCTGAGAAACTTGTTCGCCATCTAAGCTTGTCTGATGAGAATTACGTCGCTGCCTGGACAATGTTAAAAGACCGCTATGACAACCATAGGCTATTAGTCACGGCATTATTGAATAAACTACTGTCTCAACAGAACATAATATCGGAAAGTTCAGCTGCAATTAAATCACTTCATGACACCACCCAAGAATGCCTATTGGGACTAGAAAATCTTGGAATCAATACCACAAATTGGGATCCTTTACTGTTTTATCTGTTAACTAGAAAGTTGGATAAAACCACTCATGGATTATATGAGCAGTCGTTGTCCCATCCTAAAAAGCTGCAGCCCATAAAGGAGTTTCTAGATTTTTTGGAAACACGTTTTCAATCACTAGAGGCTTTGGGAAGTAAACCCAGAAGCCCCGAAAAGTATCAAGGGAGACTTTCAGCTAAATCACTTACTTCAATCGCCAAGGTTACTCTACAATGTATATTTTGCAAGGGGAATCATCCGCTGTTCGCGTGTCAAGAATTTCTACGAATGCAGCCATACCGTCGACTGACCTTCCTTAGAAAGACAAACTTGTGCACGAACTGTCTCAAGCCCGGATATTGTGCATCGCAATGTACTTCAAGAGGATGTTCTAAGTGCTCCAAAATGCACAACACTTTGGTTCACCTAGAGAAGGTGTCAACTCCAGTTTGTAAGAAGAGCCAGCCATCATACACAAATACACAATTGAAGGTCAAAGAAGCAGTCGTCAATTCTCCTCCAGAGACTGGAAGAAGTTGATTCAGCATATGAAGAAAACAACATAACAATTTCAGAACAGCGATGCGTAAATCATTTTAATCAAAATATGAAGAGAACACAAGAAGGAAGGTTCATAGTAAGGCTGCCCTTCTCACAGAATCCCAAGGCATTGCGGGAGTCAAAAACCATTGCACTTAATAGATTCCTATCATTGTAACGGAAACTTGGTAGACAACCTATCCTCAAGGCACAGTATGTTGACTTTATTCGGGAATATATCAGGCTAGGCCACATGGACCAAGTCGATCCTCTTGAAATAAGCAAGCCACACTATTTCTTGCCACATCACTGCGTCAAAAAACCGGATAGCAGCACAACTAAGCTCCGAGTAGTATTCGACGCATCCGCGAAAACGTCATCAAACATTTCACTCAACGACATCTTGTACAAGGGGCCTACTATCCAGGACGAATTGTTCTCCATTCTGTTACGATTCAGGCTACCGAGATTCGTTTTCACTGCCGATATAGAGAAAATGTATCGGCAAGTTTGCTTAGATGATAAAGATGAAATGTATCAACTCATTTTATGGAGGGAAGATCCAAATAAACCCATAAATTACTACAAACTTCGAACTGTGACATACGGGACGACAACTGCCATTTCCTAGCAACAAAGTGCTTAGAATCCCTAGCGGAAGCAGAAAAGGCAAGATTCCCACTAGAATCAGGAACTCTCAGCAGAGATCAAAAACCATTGCACTTAATAGATTCCTATCATTGGAACGGAAACTTGGTAGACAACCTATCCTCAAGGCACAGTATGTTGACTTTATTCGGGAATATATCAGGCTAGGCCACATGGACCAAGTCGATCCTCTTGAAATAAGCAAGCCACACTATTTCTTGCCACATCACTGCGTCAAAAAACCGGATAGCAGCACAACTAAGCTCCGAGTAGTATTCGACGCATCCGCGAAAACGTCATCAAACATTTCACTCAACGACATCTTGTACAAGGGGCCTACTATCCAGGACGAATTGTTCTCCATTCTGTTACGATTCAGGCTACCGAGATTCGTTTTCACTGCCGATATAGAGAAAATGTATCAGCAAGTTTGCTTAGATGATAAAGATGAAATGTATCACCTCTTTTTTGGAGGGAAGATCCAAATAAACCCATAAATTACTACAAACTTCGAACTGTGACATACGGGACGACAACTGCCATTTCCTAGCAACAAAGTGCTTAGAATCCCTAGCGGAAGCAGAAAAGGCAAGATTCCCACTAGGATCAGGAACTCTCAGCAGAGATTTTTATGTTGATGACGTGATGACTGGTTCCAATAGTTTATCTGAAGCAAAGGAAATTCAATGGCAGCTAAAAGAACTTCTTCAATCAGGAGGTTTCAACCTCCGGAGGTGGTGCGCGAACCATCCGCAATTACTGCAAGGAATTCCGGAAGAAGATATCGAGCTACAACTGGACTTCACTGAAGCAACTGAAGGTCATATAAAGACTCTCGGTTTAACCTGGCTTAGTAGTTAAACTATGACAGCACCAGATCACTTTTTTATGCCTCCAGGATTTCGCCACAGATGGCGCCACCGTCGCTAGGTGGTTTGAGTCCGTGCTACATGCAGGTTTGTGTCTTGGTTGTATTGGTTTGTATCTTGGATACACCATTGCGCCTTGGGTGCACCATTGAGTCTCGACTGCGCCTAAGCGGGATTAATCGGTACTACCGGTATGTGTCATTTGGTCTTGACTGCGCCCTAGGGGCATTAGCAGGTACTACCAGCATGCTCCCGTACTACGGTTTTCTTAAATACATACATAGGTGCGCCTAAATGTAGGCTTTTGGTTTTGAACTAATATTAGTAATAATTAAAGTTAACGCTAGGAAATTTTTGTTCATGCCAATGGATTCTAGATGGTTGGGGTGGTGGTATTAGGGGGGACACGAAATTTTCATCAGAAATCCTCTACGGGCTCTGGTTTTCGAGATATTAGCGATTTTACCTTTTCAGATATAGTTAATATTATTAATAATTCAAGCTACCTAGGATAGTTTTGTTCACTTCAATAGATTCTAGAAGATGTTATAGGGGCGGGGGTTAGAGGGGGCATAAAATTTTTGTTAGAAATCCTCTACGGGCTATGGTTTTCGAGATATTAGCGATTTTACCTTTTTAGATATAGTTAATATTAGTAATAATTCAAGTTTTTTTTTTGCTCATGGGGGTGCTGCGTCTAAATGTAGGCTTTGTTCAGCATCATTCGAATTTCACAACATGACATCACCATGAACAGATTCTAGAAGATCTCAGTGAGACATTAGCCGATACTACCAGCATGCTCCGGTACTACGGCTTTCTTGGATGTGTGGTACGATTCTCTTGGATATGTGAAGTTTTTTGCTTCATTTTTGGCCCACACGTGGCAGCATGCTACGGTTTTGGGAAGTTTTTTGCTTCACTTTTGCCCACACGTGGCAGCATGCTACGGTTTTAGTAAGTTTTTTGCTTCACTTTTTTGGATGTGTGGTGCGCCTAAATGTAGGCTTTTGTTGTTTCCAGTGTTGCGCCTGGTTTTGAATTAATATTAGTGATAATTGATTTTTCTTGAGCGCCTAAATGTAGGCTTTTGGTTTTGAACTAATATTACTAATAATTTATTAACTTTAAAAATTTAAATTTTTGTTCATAATTCTTGATGGAGGGTATGTGGGGGGATAATAAAGATAGGGAGGGGGGGTAATGAAATTTTCATCAGAAATCCTCTACGGGCTCTGGTTTTCGAGATATTAGCGTATTAATATTTCAAGTTATTTTTGCTCATAGAAATGGATTCTTGGCAGTGTGGGGTGGGAGGGGGAACGAAGTTTTCATCACAAATCCTCTACGGGGTTTGGTTTTCGAGATATTAGCGACATTTGTTCAAACAATTAGCTAATTGGCAATTATATAATTACTAATTGGCAATTAGCAGCTTGGTTGGTAATTAGCTAATTGGCAATTAGTAATGTGGTGTGATGCGCTTTACTGGAATTCTCATAAAATAAACAAATTTAAGTAATATCAACACTTGCTGTAAATATTTAATAGAAAACTTAAAGTTTAAGGAAAAATATGGTTGCTGTGAGGTGTATTGATACAATTCCTTTTGCTGAAAATAATGTTATCAAACCAAATTAAATTTCAATATTTATTTATTTATTCACATCAAATTAATTATTTATTTCTAAATCTTAAGTTATATATATAAAAAGCATATGTCTCCCAAGGTTCTTTTCTGGGCTCATATTCAATTATATAAACTTGTGGAGCACTAGTACTAAAGGTAACTTTCATTATCACTAATAATTTAGAAATATTAATAATAAAAAAACTAGTTTCACATTATTGATTTTTTTATTTAACGATTATAATAATTAATTGGGTACAAATTTTCGTCATGCTGAACAAATTCAATTTTGTATGAACGTCCGAATGCTCCTTTATTGATTACGTAGAAGTCTCCCTTGGTGTTTATTTCATTCAAAGAGTCCTCTGAAATTCTGCTGTACCTCGAAGGAAGAAAAAGATGGTAGTTTTCCAACTCGAGAACCACACGAACTCCAAATGCAGTTTTGCATCGCCTTGCTGCAACAACCTTATATTTCTGGCCCAGCTCCATTTGGGCTGTCTTCAGGGTTGGTGAGTATTGCTCCAGCTTCTTTAGTTCTTCCATAGCGCCAGCCATTGTTTTACTCTAAGTCGTTGTTGCTTCCTTGAATTCCAAAATAAAACTGATTGCAAATCTGATTCAGCTCCTCAATTTATAGTCATGATTCCAAAACAAGTTTAATCCTGTTTAAAGCAAATTTGCAATATCAGCACATTAAGCTGAATGATTTATGTAATTTGATACCACACTTCCTGTAAGCAACCCAATTCCAAGAATTTTACTGATCGAAACGTTTCATTGGAATTCGTAAACATCCTGTTGTAAACAAATTTAAGCAATATCAGCAAATGATTCATGTTTATTCTACTGATCGAAACGTTTTATTGGAATTCGGAAACAAATTTTCACATCCTGCTGTAAACAAATTTAAGCAATATCAGCAAATGATTCATGTTTATTCTTTTCATATAATTTGATACCACACTTCCTGTAGGCAGCCAAAAATTTTATTGTTCCAAGAATTTTACCGATCGAAACGTTTCATTGGAATGTAAACAAATTTTCACATTTTCATGTATGCATTCATGTAAACAATCTTATTTGCAAATTCGACCAGCAGAATAAAGTAATCAAATTAATTTGAGTGATTTTCTTATCGTGTAATTCGATATCATCTCAGCCTGTAAGCAAGTTCGTTGGAATTCATCCTGTGCAATGATTATTGTAGCAGCAGGATCATGCATGTTTACAAACCGTTGCTATAAAAGCGCAAGCAAACTCTTGGGGAGCACCAGTCAATCTAAGTGATTCAAAGTGTTAGTGTTGAATAAAAAAATTAAAAATGTGTATCACATTATTAAATGCAAGTTTTTCATTAATTAAGAAATTGCGAGAAGATGTTTTGAAGTGTTTAAGTGATGCAAATTTTGTGAATAAAAACAATATTATTAAACAGTGCAACAGAAACATTCGTAAATATCAAGCAGCATTTCGGAAGTGTAATAAGAATGCTAGAAAACGACATTTGGACAGCTGTATTGCTCAAATTAAATCGTTGAGATTGTTAATTAAAGCTCCCCATCGAGGTGGAGGAATTAATCAACGAGTAATAAGAAGTGATTTTGATAAGTGGGAAGAAATAAAAACAGCATTCGTAGGTAGAATTAGGCAGGTGTTATCATGAATATAAGCCACCTAGATCCTAAGCTGTTTATGCAAGATGCTTCCAAATTACTTGCTCGCCGCATTAAGAATACATTAAAACAACAATATCATATTAAAGTTGCTACAACGTTTTGCGGTGAGTTTATTAAAGAAACTGGTGATAATGAAGTTATTAAAGACATTAAGTACTTCCAAGCAAGAACTGCCCCAATCAGTGTGGAGGATAATTTGAATGAGTGGTATAAATTAAATATAAACGACCCAATACTCACTCAACTAGAAGAGTTTCAAGAGAAAGATAGTGGTTGGGCTCTGCATTCTATAATACTGTTGCGAGCGTGGACTTTGGTTCTTTATTTAAAACACAATATTAAATAATTAATATATAAGTTCTTTATTTCACTCTAATCATATAAAATTCACAAACATTCATTTAATCAACTCAACTCTAATTACCGCTAACACTGTACTTTCAATTATCGCAATCTAATTACACACTATCGCTTCTTTATTACTTTCGCTTCTTAACATTGCAACGTCTAAAACAAGACTCTTTTTCTGGCGATGACAACTGTTATATTTATACCCTAGAAACTCTCCGGATTATTCTGGAGTGTTCTATTCCAAAAGCTTCTTGACTATTCTATTTGTTCTATTCCTGAACTTTCCTGTAGATTTCATAATCGATTCTCCGAACCTGAAGTCATTTACTCTCCGAACCTGAAGTTGTTTATTGCCAGTAGATGTCACCAGTTGTCTCTTTCTATTGCACGTAACAATACATTTAGCGGTGCATATCAACAAGTTTGAGCCGATTCGGGGATCATTTTATATACCTCTGCCGAAGGAGATTGCTTTAAAGCAAGCTTGCATTAATGTGAAAAATAATGATGAAGCATGCTTCGCGTGGGCAATAACATCAGCGCTTTTACTCCCGAATACGAGAAGCAAAATGATTGCAGAATTATGTTTCCCTCAGAGGAAAAGAAATGGTTGGAATATAAGAATTATAACCATAAGAATCCAGTCCCGTTTTGTGTGTATGCTGATCTTGAATCAATATTGAAGCCGATTCAGGGAAACGATCAAAATACACAGCGAATCCAGGAACATGATGCTAAGCTCTCATATTACAGAGCATATCGAGGCAAGGACTGTCAAAAATGGTTTGCAATAGAATTGCAAAAGATTGCATCCATAGCTATACAGTAGCAGCTGAACATCAGGCCAATGCAGCCCCTGACTAAAGAGGAACGGCGTTCACATATGGAAAACACTTGCTGCCATATATGTGAAAAAACGTTTGCAGCCGATGAGGAACGAGTCCGGGACCATTGCCACTTAACAGGTAAATACTGAGAATCATAATTCGATTCATTTTTTTCATAAATTCTTTTAACAGGAAAATACCGAGGGCCAGCGCACAATGCATGCAATCTCATGTACCAAGATTGCTCCATAGTTCCAGTCATTTTTTCACAATTTATCCGGATATGATGCTCACTTCATTATTAAGGATATAGCTACATCTTTCCCAGGAAATGTTGATCTCTTGCCAATAAACAAGGAAAGATATATCTCGTTCACCAAGCACATGGACGGCAGCTACATAAAATTCAGATTCATCGATTCCTTCCGTTTTATGGCTGAATCTTTAAATAAGCTATCATCATTGCTGCCAATGGATAAATTAAACACTACAAGATCAGTATGTCAGGGATTGGATGATGACACTATCAAACTTCTTACACGCAAGGGTGTCTTCCCATATGATTTTATTGATGACTGGGATAAATTGGATTTCCGGAACTTGCCAACACAGGAAGCGTTCTACAATAAACTGACTGACAGTGCTATATCTCCTGAGGACTACAATCATGCTGAAGAGGTCTGGCAAAAATTTGAAATACAAACACTTGGTGAATATTCAGATCTATACCTTAAGACTGATGTTCTCCTATTGGCCGATGTGTTTGAGAACTTTCGAGAAGTGTGCATGAAGACATACAATTTAGATCCAGCACATTATTACACCATGCCAGGCCTAACATGGGATGCTATGCTAAAATACACTAATGTGAAATTAGAGCTGATAACCGACGTAGATATACTGCTATTCATAGAGAGAGGCATTCGAGGTGGTATAAGTCAATGTTCGAACAGATATAGTAAAGCCAATAACAAATATATGGATGATTTTAAGCCTGAGGAGAAAGAGAAATACTTGATGTATTATGATGTGAATAACCTTTATGGATGGGCCATGTCACAGCATTTACCAACCGGAGGATTCAAATGGGTTGATGTTCCCAATATTGACGTTTCCGAAATTCCTGATGATTCTCCAACTAGATACATATTCGAAGTCGACTTGGATTATCCTCAACATCTACATGATAAACAGAAGGACTTACCGTTTTGCTCTGAGCATGCAGCACCACCTGGAGCAAAATTAGAAAAGCTTTTGACAACATTACATCCAAAAACTAAATATGTTATACACTACCGAAATTTGAAGCAATGCTTATCACATGGACTCATCCTGAAAAAAGTGCACCGGGTACTTCAATTCGACCAATCAGCTTGGGTTAAGCCATATATTGACTTAAATACCACCAAACGGATGCAGGCTACAAGCGATCATGAGAAGGACAGCTATAAGAAGATGAATAATGCAGCTTTTGGTAAGACCATGGAAAATGTACGCAAGTATAGTGATATCAAGCTTTGCATGAAGTGGGAAGGTCGCTATGGTGCAAAAGCTCGGATTGCGGCACCCAACTTCCACAGTGCAACGATATTTGATGAGAATTTAGTTGCTGTGGAATTAAGGCGACTCAAAATATTATTCAATAAGCCGCTCTATTTAGGAATGGCAGTTATGGAAATTTCGAAAATATGCCTCTACGATTTTCACTACAGTTTTATGCAGCGTGAGGTTGGAGATACTGATACAGATTCTCTAATATATGAACTTGAAGAGAAAAATGCATTTGAGTTCATGGCCGAAAATATAAATAAATTTGATACAAGTGATTACCCAGAAGATAATGAATTCAATTTACCGCTCATGAATAAAAAGATTCCTGGGCTAATGAAGGATGAGCTGAATGGGAAAATCATGAGCGAATTTGTAGGCTTGCGCTCGAAAATGTACAGTCTGCGTATAAACGCTGGTAAAACTGTAAAAAAAGCAAAAG
Organism: Dioctria linearis; assembly: GCA_963930735.1. Classification (NCBI taxonomy): domain Eukaryota; kingdom Metazoa; phylum Arthropoda; class Insecta; order Diptera; family Asilidae; genus Dioctria; species Dioctria linearis. The sequence goes on along the minus strand of OZ005743.1, from coordinate 39,711,439 downwards.
GAGTAAAGGCTAATGTAGTCCAGAAGCATATCAATTTCGAAGACTACGTCGAATGCTTGAATAACGAGCGAATATTAACTGCCAATCAGAGCTCCATACGATCCCATAACCATAGCGTGTACACCGTCAGTCAAAAGAAGATCGCATTGAGTTCTTATGATAATAAGCGACATATTATGAGCGGAACGACGGATACTCTACCATGGGGGCATTACTCCATATTCATCAGATCAACAAGTGGCAACCGCAGACAGTATCTAAGTCTAGTGTAAATAATAAATGTATTATAGTTTTAGTTTTATTTATTAAAGTAATTTGCATTATAACTACATGTATAAAGTATTATAATTATTTTAAATTGTTAAATGTTTCTTCAAGATATTATAAAACATCTTTGTTATTAATCCAAGAATTGTGTTTTGATGAAAATCCGAGCCATTTAACGTAAGCTTTATTCCACTCTTCTTTAAGATTTTCTCTACGAGATATAGGTTTGGGTGTTTAACTTTTAGCAGCTCCAATTCATAAAAGCCTCCTGTGATTGGATTTCCTTGATAATCTTCCAGCCGACATGTGATGGGGTTTGCGCTTTGAACTTTAATAATTTTAAAAATCTCAGCTGTCCAGTTTGGTATATAGCCATTCTCAAATATATGCTTGTATTTGCTGATGCGTACAAGATCTCCAACTTTATTCTTTGCAGGAACAACAATCTTTATATGATTGTATACAGTTGAAAGCAGTTGTTTATCACGTGGTCTCATTTTTGTAGTTCGATGTATTCTTGAATTGTATTCAGTGAGCAGTTTCTTTACCATACCAATCCACTGATAAGTTCCATTAAAGCTGAATTCCTTCCACATCATATCCTTCAGAGTTCGGTTAAATCGTTCCACTATTGATGCTTTGAGGAAACTGTACGTAGAGTAATGATTAGTTGCATGCTTCAGCATTAGATTTTTATAGAGGCTGTTGTAGAATTCCTTTCCATCATCAGTCTGCATGTTTTTAGGTATTCGTCCCTCGCTTAATATAGACTGCATGGCATCTCTTACTTCTAAACCAGTTTTTCTTTTAATTGGAATTGCCCATGCGTATTTGGAGAAGGTATCAATTACTGTCAGCAGATAGCTGTAACCCTTGTTCACATACTTGTAGGGATCCATTTCAACCAAGTCTGCCTCCCACAAGTCATCTAGTCCTTTGATAATCACACGACGTCGTTTAAAATTTTTTCTCGCTGGTTTATGCAGCTCATTTACCACTTGCCTCTTACTCATCATAATTATAAATGAAACAGATTTCTCAAGAGTTTTTACTCATATACACCATCTTTTGGTGTCAAGTCTTTCTTATTTATTACTGAAGTAAACAGGTAGTTTTCAATCTTCGCGATTTCATCATTGATATATAGCGTTAAATTTGTCACCTCTATATTAATAGTTTTTTTTATTTCTTTAACACTTATTTTAATTTTCTTGTCAACATAGTCCTTGGTAGTAGCATCACCATTTTCAAGGGGTTCACCAAGTCGTCACTTTGAGTTTAGATCGTAGTCGCCGTTTATCGTTAAATTAAATCCAATACCCCGCTATCCTTGTTCACCAGCTGGACCCTGAGCTCCTTGTTTACCATATGGTCCTTGAGTTCCTTGTTTACCGGCTGGCCCCTGAGCTCCTGTTGGTCCACGTTCACCTGCTTTCCCAAGATATCCTCGCTTAGAGGAACGTCCAAACTTGTCAACGCTCATCTGTAGATTGTGATGAAGTATGGTAATGGAGTAGTATTTAAACTATAATATCTGCTTCTCGCAACTTCTCCAGGATAGATACAATTTCATTGTTATTAATGGTGTTTCCAGCCTGCTTTGAAGGCGCAGTCTATCCACTAATTCATTTGGATCATCCCAGTAAATGTGATCAATGTTTTCTTTAGGCAGACTCATTAGTCCCATGCCTTTATGCTGTATAAGTTTACTGATTACAGCTTTATACTTAGCCGCTCTAGTACCTTTTATTTGACCATCTTCAGCATAGTCACGTTTATATGCATTGGTATCTCTCAAAATAGATCCATAATTAGTTAAATCCTCTTTAGTATATAGACTTTTTACAGGATCCTTCATAAATAGCAGCTCACATAACCCCAAAGTTGTTTTATAGCTCTTCCCCTTGATAACAATATTTCCAACATCATCAACATCAAACGTTGAATTACCGATTCTCCACGCGTTGTTATCATAGTAAAGTCCATAGGTTGGATCAATTTTAGGGCTATTATCAGTGAATAGCTTTTAATAGTTTGAAACTATGTATCCAGACGTATCGGGGGAGGTGACAGGAGACATTCCAGTCAATGTTCTTGAATGTTTGGGTGTTGCAAATTCTTCTTCAGATTAAAGAATAATCTCCATAATTTATAGGTGTGCTACTAGCCTCCATTTTCACATATTTTCGTTTTGGAGGAGTAAAAGGTTCCACAATTTCGTTGTCTTTTCTTCTTCTTTTGGCTCCAATTTGACTAGTGGCTCGATTTTGACTCTGGTAACAAACTCTTTTAAGGGTTTGGTGATTGGCTTGAAAGTTTCTTCAAGTTCAGCTTCTGCTTCAATCCTTCCCGTCTTTAGAGCTTTAAATTTCCTTCGCACTGCATTCCTTGTCTTGATGATTTATTTTAATAGATTTTCATTCATCTTCGATATTAACTGAATAACGGCTTTTCAAACAGCTCTGATAACAGGTAAACAGCTTTCCAAACAGCTCTGATAACAGCTTAACAGCTTTTCCAACAGCTCTGATAACAGCTTAACAGCTTTTAAAACAGCTCTGATAACAGCTTAACAGCTTTCCAAATAACTCTGATAACAGCTTAACAGCTTTTCAAACAGCTCTGAGAACAGCTTAACAGCTTTTAAACAGGTCTGATAACAGGTGAACAGCTTTAATTTACTCAGCAGTTCCACAGGATTCGGTGTGCTTTCGGCTGAGTTACAACTTCAACTTATGAATATTTCGCATGTTTCATCCTTTTATAGTACAATGAAGGTATCAAATCCTTTACGGTAGCGCCCCTTGTTTAATGAGCTATCCTTATCAATCATCAAGAAACCATATTCATCCTTCCAACACTCAGCACAGGCTCTTCGAAATTTATCAAACTTCATGTCTGTATTCACATGATCATTATAGATATGTTTCAAATTCAAGTCATCTTGCTCGAATAAGATTACTAAATTAGCATTGTCACGTATTAAGTGCTTTGGTATATGCGTATATGTTTGACAGAGATAGAAGCTGTCTATATCTTCGTGGCGACCCATGCAAAAATAGGATCGCACATTATCTTGCTTTTCACATGCTACATCATCGAAAATAAACACTGAATGTGATTTGGCTTCCTCTGGTGCTAGAACGTCGCAGTTATTTGAGTATGTATAATACCCCAATCCTGATATGGGAGTCATCACTAGCTTCAAGTATTCATACTTTGGTTGATGCAAAGATTTTGAATATATGTAAATATTTTCATATCTCAGGCCATTGGGATGTTCCAGCAAACTTATCATAACATTAGTTTTTCCACAATTCGATGGCCCAACAATGATGCTCCTTATACAATTAGGCAATAGGGGACCATGCTTCTTTTTCACCTTCATAACAGCTACATCAGCATTTCGAACAGGAAAAACTTGTTGTTGTTTAATGAACCGCATATTGAAGACTAACGGGATTCTTATAAGTACACCTGTTTATATTACATTTCAACAGTATCATCGGAACCTTATAAGATGTCGGATCACAAATCGAAACGCTCCAGAAAATCTTTGATAGGGGGCAGAGGACTATTAAATTCAATCATCAACAAATTACCTGTAGAATTACATCTACCGGGATACCAGAACTGTGGACCAGGAACAACGTTACAAAAAGATTGGCGAGAGGAGATCCGGGCATTAATCCATTGGACGCAGCCTGCAAAGAACACGAAATAGCATACTCGCGACATAAAGATACAAGTGATCGACATATAGCTGATAAAATATTAGCTGAAAAAGCCTGGCAGCGTGCAAAATCTACGGATGCAAATTTGAGTGAACGTGCGAACGCCTGGCTTATAACAAACGCAATGAAGGCTAAAATTAAGCTAGGTATGGGTCTTAAGGCTAAAAATAAACGCCAACCCACATTCCGAGAAGCAGTACGAAATGCATGTAAGATTTTAAAAATCAAAAAACCAAAAGACTTGATGGAAGCTACAAAATAGCTCTTAGTGCAGCTAAAAATATTGTGAAAAGAAAGAAGAAATCAATTAAAACTCCACGAGTGATACCTGTACCAAAGGTTGGTGGGGGCACTTCCATTCCTCATCCCGTTGTTTGCTGGGCTTTCAGCATTGGGAACACTATCGGGAGGTGCAGCAGGGATATCTAAAGCAGTAAATGATACCAGTGCGGCAAAGGCAAAATTGGAAGAAAGCAAAACGTCATAATCAAGCAATGGAAACTATAGCGGTTGGTAAAGATGGAAACGGGGTGTTCCTGAAGCCGTACAGAACAGGACTTGGACTCTATCTACAACCTCAACCAAAAAACTATTAAAGACGCTACCCAAACGATCGCTAAACGAGTTGGATCTTCACAAGTATACCACACACTTACCGCACTTCAGAGGAGTATTTATGCGTGATAATCTACCTAAAAAGCCATGGAAGCGAGAAAGCGGTATTGTTAACTTGGACATCTCAACTGGATAGCGTACTACAAGAAAGGTGATAACATCGAATACTTTGATAGCTTTGGCAATCTCCAACCGCCAAGGGAGCTCATAAACTACTTGGGTAGTAATATTACGTACAACTACAGTTCTTATCAGAATTATGATGCAGTAATTTGCGGTCACTTATGCTTAGAGTTTTTATATAATTGTTATAGCCATTAATTATTATCTATAAATAAATGTATCTATATTGAAATTGTGACAGTTCATTATCAACCGCCATGTCATTAACACTTACTCTCACGGGAAATTCATCTCTACTCACTGCTGAGTACTTTCCTCCGCTGGAGCTAGCAACGGATTATGTTTGTGATTAATTGACTTTCAAACATACAACTCTATACCAAATATTGATGTAAGCAATAATATGGTTCATGTAGGGAATGAGGTTGTTGAGATACCTGTTGGATCCTATGAGATTGATGATATAGCAAAATATGTACAAGGATACTTGGATAAAGAAGGGAAAAGGATAAAGGTTGCGATAAAGGCTAACAATAATACATTGAAGAGTGAAGTTAAGGCAACTGAAGAAATACATTTTGAAAAACAGAGATCCATAGCTCCTCTGCTAGGATTCAGTAAAAGAAACTTATCTGCTAATATAGTGCATACATCAGAGTTGCCAGTCAACATCATTAAATTAAATACTATACGTATCGAATGTAATATTATATCAGGATCATTCTTAAACAACACACAAGTACACACTCTCCACGAGTTTTCCCCGAACGTTGGGCCTGGGTATAAAATAGGGCAGGTACCCAAAAATGTAATCTATTTGCCTGTGAACACCAAACGTATAAGTTCTCCAACATTGAAGCTCCTTGACCAACTGGGAGACCTATCCTACACACCAATTCAATTTCAAAATCATCAGGCCGAATTTACCCAGTTACAGCAAAGGATCGCCGAACTAAAGGAGACCCAAAGGCTACCAAAGAACTTAAAATCAATAGATATTCATCAATTCACCTTGGGATACGTAGCCTTAATTCTGGGAACCATTATTGGTATCACCATACTATACAGATATGTGAAGAAAAGACTCAACCGCCATAAAGTAAATAGCCCAACTCCGAGACCGCGTCAAACACCCCCTCAGATGTTTACAGTCAGCATAAACGAAGACGATGGTTGAACTAATAGTCCAACGAGGGGGAGGATGTTCAAACTCATCATCAATAGCCATAGATATACTCTAAGATATCATAAAATTCTCATAATTAGAAACATTTACAATAGCCAAACATAAGTAAGTCACACAAGATAATAAAATTCTGCTGAAACTTTGTTTTTCCATAGATCTAATTACGAGCACACAATTTTTACCTGCAAAAGTTTTTGTTATCGGATCCGTCCGATTCTGGGTGAGAAAATGTCTGCATTAAAAACAATAAATGCTTACGCAGGTGAAAATTTGTGCTCGTACGTAAAAATGTGAATTAAAAATATGAAAATTTTATATAATTTCTGGTTTTGTTCCCAACTCGATTTTGAGTGTGGGAATATGGTCATCATACCTGTGTGATGGCTTTATAATGTATATAAACAATAAATTGAACCCTGATGGGGGCATAATTGTGAAATAATTCAAAGTGAATAGTACGTTTTTACTTTTCCCTACATCGTTTTAGCTGGATGCATAGGTATTGTACCTAAGCATCAATTTCATCAGTTTCACGGTATTGTACCCTGACAAATCAACACCCACAGCGGCTGATAAAAGAATCGGTCGCTTAATAAACAATCTTAAAGGTCATGTAATATGCTTTCTTTATTTTGATATGCAATTTCTTTTCTGGACAGTGCATCAATCCCTTTTTATTAAATTCTAAAGCAATACATCTATATTGTAGATCAATTTGCTGAAATGCTTGCACAATTGATGATTTTGATCCGTGTTGAGGTAATATTGTTGACTTATTAAATGCTGAATGTGCTGATTCTATAAGGCTTGTAGTAATTGTTTTCTTATATTTCGAAATTTTGTTTAAAGTAGAAGGCTGTCATTCGAACTTCCCAAAATTGCACCTGTAAAATTCGCACCCTATTTAAAATAGAAGGCTATCACTCAAACTGCCAAGAATTGCATGTAAAAAATTCGCACCCTGTTTAAAGTAAAAGGCTATCGGTCGAATTTTCAAACATTGCATCTGTGACATTCGTACCCTGTTTAATTTATAATTCTCTTATTTGTTCTTCTAATGATTGCACCTGTGATATTCGCACCCTGTTTTAAATGCAAAGCCATAACTCACACCATAATAATTGCTCTTGTAAAATTCGTACGCAGATTAATCTTCTCGATTATAAGTTGAACTGCTTGAACTGAAGGTATAGTTGCTTACAAGATAACATTCTGTTTATGTGAGCATTCTTTAAGGTACAGAATTCCCGTCGGATTTCTAAAGTCATATTTTGTAATATTACTTTACTATAAATTTGTGATTTCTGTAAAAAAATGTATATCGGTGCGAATTTCCCCCTATAGGGGGATCATCACGATCATTTTTCGATTTTTTGTACCGTACGTGCTTCTTCAGTTAAAAGAAATGACGGTGCGAATTTCCCCTACTCTATCAGTACTAGTTCGCAAATAACAGTACTCGTGCTAGTTGGCAAAAACAGTACTCATTCGCACATATCAGTACTCGGTCAGTGCAAATAATTGAGATCCTCCATGAAAACATAATTAGTTCGCAAATAACAGTACTCGTACCCGTACTCGGGCAATGTAAATAAAGAATAGGAGGCTGCTGGAAACGAGTCGCGATAACCGGGCAAACATTTGGTTGTAGTCCTGCTACAGTACTAACTAACACGAGATTAAGTGAGATTATTGTCTATGAATTTGTGTAACATATTAGTGAATAAATAAAAAGACCGATAAGAAAGAATTTTCTAAAGAGTGTTTCATAGAAGAAATTCCCGCGTCAAGGGGTTAAACAAGTTGAAGGTGAAATAGGTGATTTCGTTAAGGGTAAACCCAATAAATACGCCCCAGCGTAACCATAGCAATGGCAACCACTATCGTCGGTGCAGGACGGAGTTCTTGTCTTTCGCTGGTGATAGCAGGCCACAGCATTTGCAACACTAGTCGACGGGGCTTCTCCCCGCTTAGGAACCGTTGCACGTGCTGTTGGAAGTACAAGTGCTCTGTTATAGGTGCTGAGCTGGAGGGATGATAAGGGCAGTTTGTAGAGGTCTATGATACTACAGGCTGCCCTCGCGGGACTCTATAACGTTATCGGGTAAATTCTTTCGTTCGTTCGATTTCTCAATTTTAATTCGGTTTCGGTCTCGGTTATATATTGCAAAATTGTTATGTCTAAAATTCGTTCGTTTTAGGTATTCATTATTTATTAGATTGTTTTGGAAATTTTTAATATCTTGGAACTGCCACTTACCCAGTTGTCAAAATTGGGACAAGTAATAAATTTTTTATTTTTTCATCTTTTAGGCATTTTTCAAAATTTTTGGTATCTATTATATAAAGTCTCTTTTGAGATTTTAATGTTTTATTTTTTTTCTTCTCGTTTAATTGTTAGTGTCGAGTTTGCTTTCGTTGTCCCTTTTGACCCATTTTGTGTTTTATTTTTAGATTAGTTTTTTTTTTTTTTACACATTGTATAGTCTTTTACCACCTATTTTTAAGGATTTTGAAAAGAGCCAAAGAGCCAAAAATAAAAGAGACATATTTACATAAAACAAAAAAATTATTATTAATGCTTCCAATAAAATTAATAATTTTGAATATATTTGGAATTTGCTGAGCTTGTAATATGTTTAAGCGAAAATGAAACTTGAAATTAAGATAGTTTTCACAACCCTGAAACAAAAGTGGACCCGTATTAAATAGACAGCAGTATGTCCCTGTGAAATCCAGATTTTAAGGGAGAGAATAAGCAAATCTGGTCTATAAATTTGTTAGCTTTAAAGAAGATGAGCTCTGCAAAAACCATGCCAAAAAATTAACATGCTAATCGGTCGGAAGTCATTGACATCAGAATCATTTGATTTCTTTGGGATTGGAATAATAACAGTTTTCTTCAAAGTAGCAGGAAACTGAGATGCAATCAGACACTGTTACTGACATGCGTCAAAACTGATGCAATGTACAGAACGATCAAGTTAATAAATCTCATTGGTATCATGTCATAACCAACTGCAGGTGATTTAACTGCAAACATTGCATTGAGAATTTCAGGGCAATCAGTGCAACGAAATTCAAAGCCGTAAATATTCTCAATCTGTTATTTCGTAGAAGGATGAATAATTATGAGGTGAAAGGATGAAAAATTCATTCCAACTGTTAGGATCAACGTCACACTGAAGCGTTTCTCTGCTCACAGCACCCATCCTGCTTTCTGGGTCTCATTTAGAATTGTACTTTAGTGTTTCAAATGGAGTAAATATTGTAATAGATGTATGTATATTATTTATATGATTTCTTTTAGATGATTCTTAAAAATTTGGAACTCCTTCCCCCCTCCCCCCCACTTTTCTTTTACAGTAATATATACGGCACTGTAACAACATTCTATCTTAAAAAAATAAAAAAACAAAAAATCACATAATTTAAAAGATTTTATATTATATTTTGTTATAAGAACATTATTTATCAATCATTTCATATATTTTACACTCTAAAATAATTATTATTCTTATTTACACAACCATAATAGGTAATAATAATAATTCACATAATGTAATACAATTCTGAAGCTTTTCTTTTTTCTTTGCTTTCTCGTCCTTAATCCTATAAATAAAAACAAAAATAATAATTTTATATATATATAAAAACAAAAAAAACTTCAAATACACACTGATATTGCATATTAAATAAATTTATAATTAATTTAAAATCATCATAATAATAATAATAATAATGAAGGCATCCTATAATTTTTTCAACCCCAATAATTTTCAGATATCTCTAACTACGTCCTATCTATAGCTTGCATTTATTTTTATGTAGGCAGTTAAATAAAGCTTAACAACTATTTGTCGTCTCATTTTCCAAAATATTATTAATCCCTTTATCCAGATGATTATTTGCAATTGTATTAAAACTTAAATATAATGTAACTCATTCGTTATAATTATTTGTATTTAAAATAGTAAAAATACGATTAAATTAATAAAAATTAAAAAATTGTTTTAAAAACTTTTAAGTATAAGTATTTCTCATTGAAATTGTCTTTTCTTTTCTTTTGATAAGAAAGAAATCAAAAATATCAGAGATAAGTAAAAAACAGATCTACAGAGAAACTATAATGCATTCGACTGGTATTACTTTTCTGCTTGCATAAAATCGAAGAGTCGAAAAAAGTATGCTGCCTCCGAAATACATTAAACTCTGTAAACCTGGCATTTACTTATCTGATTTAAAATCTTTAAATATAAACATAATAAATAGAATTAGAGCTTCTATTGAAACGTGAGTATTATTGTCTGACCCCAGGTGACTCTGAAGTAGTTAGCAGTGAGTGTTATTATTTTACACTAGGTGGCTCTGAAAAATGCATGAAGATTGTTTCCGCATAAATTCAAAGTTATACTTAAACCATTTTCCATTTGTTTTTTTTTGTATCAAAATTTCAAAATCGTTTATGAATTTTGGAGGGGTGTAAGTTGTAAGTGTAATGCCTGGTGATTCGATGTTTGCGTTTTGCAATATTTTTTTTAATATCGCACTTGCCGTTATAGTTACGAGAAATTGCAAAATATATTTTGTAAATCTTGAAATTATCTGCAATTTTTGTCTTCGAAATTTTCTTCGTAGGATTAAGATTTTGCTCGTATTTCGACGTTTCATTCATTGACAGCAGTCATAATTAAGCAAAAGTAGACAAAGGCTTAATGATTGAGTTGCACTTATTTGAAAACCCGCGAGAAATACATCCCAAGCCATGAAACAGAAATCTATATGTATGCGTGCTAATCCGATTCTCTAAAATGTTTTATATTGGTTCTTATGGAAAAAGAACTAGACATTGAGCCCGTTTAGACCGTGCCATTTAGGACTAGTATTACGTAGTTCGACTTACGTAGTACTAATATTAAGTGGTCTAAACATGCCGTATTACGAAAAACTAGTCCTACTTTAATTCGGTTTCTGATGCGGTATTGACCTACAAAAATTAGTATTAAATGGAGACATTACGTCACATAAGGTAATGCGAGGCTGTTTGTAAATAGTGAGGCCCTTATACATAATTAATAAATAATTGTTGCAGATTATCTTATAATGTTTTGCCATTAGCCTGAAAATTTGCATGTTTTATCTTGGGTAATATAAATAGCAGTATTTCCTGATTCTGATTTTAAATTTTCTTCTATGCTCCATTTTCTTGTGCATGCGGTGTACAAACAAACTCAATATATTATTTTTCATTTTTCTCCTGAAAAAGCAGGCAGATCTGACAATTTTGACAACTGTCAAAGCTTTAATACGAGCGGACTAAACAGCAGCAGGATTAGTACTACGTAATTCGACTTACGTAAAACTAGTCCTAAATAGCTGCGATCTAAACGTACTCATTGACTTTATATGTACCTACTATAAAGGCTAAACTACTATCCACACAGGAAAATTGTCTTCTAGTAATTTTAAGCTTGGCTCCTTACCTTCTCAAAGGCTATACTTACTATATACCTTACTTAACAAAATAAAAATATAGTTTTGATTAAACAGTAACCTTATCATTTTACGCTCAATAACTCTCTCAGCTAAGTAATAGTAGCATTAGTGTATGTGTAGCCATAGTCCGAATCTGTAGGAGATTGATTCGAATTCATCGGACCACGGCACATTCACATATGCAATTAATACTCAGTTGAGAGTTCTTGCTTGGAGAATCGTAGACATTTGGTTAAGATACATTTTTTTTTAATAAATTTGTTAGGAAAGATATGAAAATTTGATTACGGTTGGGAAGATAAGAAAGTAAGCTTAAGATTATCACAACACAATTTCTCTGTATGAATAGTAGTTTGGGGCGCAGGAGCTATTCAATTCGAACTTTTGTCAGTTTTAAATAAGAATACTGCAAAAATTTTAAAATGTTAGGACTATGTTAGAGCTCTCATGTAGTAGTGAGGGAGTCTGTTTCATGGCTTGCAAAGTCTTTCTCGCTGGTTTTGACTTATTTGCAACTTAAAGTGACTATAATGCCTTGATATGTACGCCCTTAATCCTTTGCTGCATTGTAATCGTCAATCGTTAAGTCAATTGTTTCCTGTGTTTTAGAGTGAAAAATTAGTTATTTTTGAGTGCAGGGTAGATATGCAGGCAGCAGTCACTATTAGAATGCTATAAGATCATAGAAGAAGAAGAACATCTACACATGTTGGAATCAGTCACTGCAGATTATCAATAAGTTATTGATTTCAAAAATTTTTGTTTCATCTGCAACGAATTGATATGTATGAAACTGTTTTGAACATCGTGAGGACTCGCAAAGAAGTTTAAAAAAACACAAAATAACTCATTGTAAACGTGCCTGACCTTGTTGCTACTAAAGCCAGATATCACATAGAATGCAGCCATAACTTGCACTTTCCGCGAGTAAATCATAATAATAACAAAAGATTGAGACCATTGTGCGACAAAGTAGAGGAAATAATGAATTTATGAATATCTATTTGAAAATGTTGAAAAGTGCCAATTTACAGTAACGGATTTGATGAAATCAATTGAAAGGGGACTATAAGTCTGATATGAAAACAATTAAACTCTGAGGAAGTGTGTTGTTAATATATTGACTCTTTATTTTCCAAGAGAACCAACAAAAATCTCTTTCCGAAATATTGGTTAAAAATTATTTTCCCAAATTTTTACGACAACAGAAAAGAGGAAGCTAAAGGAGAAAGACTACGCGTCATTAGAGAAGTCACCGCTATTATTCCAGATAGCTTTTTGTGCTCTACAATATTAGCAATAAACGTTGTCTGTCAACCTAATAGCAACGAAAACAAGAAAATGCGAAGCCCCTTGATTAAACCATTAATTTTCACTTTTTGCGTACTATAAATCGAAAAAATTAATCATACGGTAAAAATTCATAAGACGAAAATTATAGAGAATTTGAAGATATACAAAATACTTTTGTTTTATTTTCTCATAGCTTGAACGGCAAGTGAGATAATATAAAAAAAAATTATTATTTTTTCAAAATCATGGCGAACCGACACACCCGACAATTTAGCATTACACTCACGATGGTCCCCACCACCCTACCCTGCTGACTCGACTCCACAATTTTTTTTTTTCATTCTTTAAGAAACTAAATAGCGCAAAGTTCTACTTCTATTTTATTACATTTTTATTCAAAGCTAAGGCCCAAGTATACATTTTTATATGTACAACATACATGAATTTGAGCCGTTTAACCAAAAACTAATAAAACATATAAATTAAAATAATAACTATTTTTACAATTAACTAAAACACAAAAAAAAATCAAATAAATATTATAATTTGTATGAAGTAGATAAAAAGAAAATCAGTACATCCGTCTAGTAGACTAACATACAGTAATATGAGAGCACATCACAAATGGTTATCATGTTTTATCACAGATAAATCCAGAGAACCATTCGCCGCCGGAATTGTTAAAAAATTATGTCAGCTAATCGTAAAACAAGGTCTACTCTTAGAACATATAACAAACAAGAAAGGAATCCGAGTATAGTATAAATGCATGTACATGAGTGAAATCGAAAACCCCTCACAATATCTCAAAGGTGTAAACATTAATGAAGGGCGGAAAATGAAGAGCAAATAAAATGCACGAACAAAAAAAAAACTATAGTGGGACTTTCGACAGTAAAGCAATGACAGCAAGTACAAGTGTTAAAAATTTGGCACTCTTATTAGAACATTTTATGTAACTGCTCTTTCATGAATTGTGCCAGCTGTTTATACCTGCACTGTACTCACACATTAGAAAACTTGGCTCAACACAATATGGCGAAGCTTCACTTAATTTGGCTTATAAGCATTCCTGTTTGTTATATGCTCATTTACTTCATATAATCACTGCTCAAGTGTTTTGTTGTTTTGATTTTAATTGGTTGGGCACTAATTTCGAAAGCATTACAAATTATGTGTGTATAAAAGGACGAAATTAGAGTTAAATCGCCCTATTTTTCCTCACTGTAGTTTCTAATTTTCATTACCCTTCACATTAAATCGAGAGTTCAAAAAAAATTGTGCAAGCTTTTAAACTAGTTCCCACTAGATGGTGTTTTACAACCATTACATTTGGACATATATGTATAGGTTTTATCGGTGATTTTATTTTAACAAATAACATAAATGCTTTTAAGCAGCACCGCCTTAACATATATTGGCACGATGGTACTCGCCGGGGCATCCTCAATTTGAGGACCATCAGCGAACAATTAAAAATGTATATTACAATGACATTTAAACAATTTCCGACCAAACCAACCCAAAAATCACTGTTTATGAGTGGCATACAATTTTCTTGTCGAATATGCGAAAATACATCAAAAGAGCAAAAAATTAATATATGCTTTTCGAGACTCGACCAAATTTTGAGTTTTTGGATATATCAAGCATTTTAATAACACAACTAATTGCTTTCGTTCTTTTTCTATATTTTTTTATATTTGTATGCAAAAAATAAAAATGATCCTAAACTGAGTTATGTCACTTTTTCGATTTGCTTGGGTATTTCGGATCCCAATTTCACTATGCCCTCATTTTAATACCATAAAGTGCAAACAAGTCCCATTGACAAAGATTCCCAGCAACTTTTCAAGTTGAGTGATATAGGTACCCTACTATTAAAAATCAGATCCAAATATTTAGGTATTGTACTACACTAAATTGAAGGATAAGCACCCAAAGCATCAATGGGCACAAGCCTCGGCATCGTACCCTGAATGCTCGAGCCTTATTGTAATAGTCACGTTACCTAGGCGACTGTTATCACTTGATTTTTAAGGGACTCTCGAATGCACTTTTTATAATTCGAAAGCGAAGCTTGTTTTCGGGGAAAATTGTAAAGAACTTTTCATTTCGGGAAAACAAGTATTTGTTTTTCAGCTACAAAACCCGCATCGAAGAGTCTTGTAAAAATCAAATTACAGAAGTCACATATTAGGTGGCATAAGTATCAAAATAAAGACCATACATCTCAATTGTATACGATCCGTTAACATGTATGGGATTTATGCAGCAATTTAGAATAACGAACTCCAATATCTACATTTTCTCGGACAACCGAGCTGCGCTCCCGACACTGTTCTTTCAACACTTTAAGCTGAAACTGGTAACCTACTGTCTAGGTTCAACAAAGTAATCATACTTTGGGTTCCTAGACACGAAGTAATGGACGGAAATGAAAAAGCAAGTTATCTGACTAAATCCAATTAAATCACCCAAATAAAACCAGAACGGACAGTCCGTATACTGGTCCCTACCAAACATTTGACTTACCAAAAAGCCACTTTAGGGGGAGCTACAAAAATAGGATGACACGCAACTGGTTCTACTCTAGCGTAACGCGCCCGATATTAGGCACGTGAAGAAACTCTCCACCCTCTCTCCTCCCCAAAGGCGCAAGCTAATTGGTATTAGCAGACAATCGCTCAGACTGTTTATTAATCCAGTCACTAAATGTGGCATTTTCCGTTATTTGTTTAACGAGATTTAACGAGATTAATGTAACAGCGAACTGCGTCGACTACGCGAGGCGAGGAAAATGTAATCTGGAAGCATATCATATGAGTATCCTGCGCTTGCAGCTTTAAGGTTGAACATCACTGGAGAAACATCTCCCCAAAAAAGGTTTGCAAGCCAACCACAAAAGCAATAATCGAACTCGTAAAAAGGTTAGATTTAGCCTAATCACTCTATAGAAGGACACAATAGATCAACTCTGGTCGCGATGCCCGCAAGGTCCTAGTAGTCTATTCGACCCTACTGCTACCCACCCTAACCAACACAACTTGAAAGTTTTTCAAAATACACATTCCTGCTTGCTTAGGTATGTCTGAATTGAACGGCTGACTTATCTAAGAATCACTCATCCTACCTACAATTGCAAAAGAAAGCGATCTCTAGTATCATTAAGCTACAAAAAAACAAACAGTTTAAATCCAAAATTTGGCAGATTCGAATCAAAAACAAACAAGTGTTGGTTTGGGCATATACGGCGCCAAATGTCGTACTTTAAAGACCGTGGGCTCTATATTACAGTGTTCCAAGTAGAAGTATTCGATATAGAAGAATAAGGCAATGCGTGCAATAGCAGAGGTATTACCAGCTTTCTTGGACAGTTACTCCGCTTTTAAAGCTTTGTTGAAGTCCTTCACGTTATACTCAAAAATGGTTGATTGATTTATTTAAGTCGTAAGGTTCAGACTATCTTACTAGACTATGACTATCCGAAGCGCAAAACCAGTTTTTCTGGAATTTAAGGACAATTTCTTTTATGCTTTTTTCCAAGATTTGTTTGAAGAAAAAGTCACTTAGGTTACTAGCTAGTGCCAGGCACTTGAATAGGAAGTGGGCAGAGGTACAATCAAGGAAAGTCTAGGATTATATACATAGCTTAAAACATTAGTAAGGAAAACAACATTATATTCATATGGGTGCGTAAGTCAAAGGGAAAATAATATAGCTGATAACCTAGCAAACAAATAAGCGAAGACAATCCTTTATTCAACCAAAGCTATTTTGATACAGTTCCAAGTATAATCTTGATTCTGTTCTAAAAGACTGGGAAATATTATGAAACTAGACGACTGCGCCAAACAAAGCAATTCCTCAATACTCCTGACAAAAAATAGTACTAGAATTTCTTCTTCTTAGAACATTAGAATGAAAAACTCAGACTACTGCAGGGCAACGTATTATGTAAAACAGAGTACCAATGAGACCTCATTGTCTGCTCAAGAAACATTGAAATATTTAATCAGCACTTTATAGCTGGAAGTAAATTGAAAACTGAAATTCACAATAGATCTTTCAGGTCGTGCTGAATGCAAGACTAATACATAAAAAAAAAGTTTTACGTATATAATCTAATCTAGGTAGGTCAAATAAGCTTTTCGCTCAACAACAACCGCAGCAATTGAAATTATTCTTCACTTACGCCTATAATTCTATGACACATATATAACTGCAACCATAGATTACACTGTTCCGGAACCTTAATTCGAACTTCCCAACAGTATTCCCACTATAGATAAAGTAATCAGGTGGTTATAGACTCAAAAAGAAAATCTTTCCACAAATGGATGTAAGAATTCTACCATTCTGCTAAGAAGGAAGTGTCTTCACGTCATTGTCAAAATTATTTCTTTGAAAACTCATGTCTCGGAATTTCAGATGAAAAAATGGTCATTGCATTATATCGGATATAGCCAGAATTCAATATATCAGGTCTTCTGAAGCGATCCTTATCAATCACGGTTAAAAGGAACGTACAAACGCATCTATTTTGGAGGGAATCTTGAGTGTAACCATAAACGCGATAAATGTAACAGACAGTGAACACACTTTACATTCAGATCGCGATCTTCTCGTAAGCTTAGGAATAACTTTGCTTCTTGAGTATATCCACCGAAAGATTAAAACAACACAAAATTGGCGCGCAATGTACACACAACTCACAAGCTAGCATTTTGATGGATACAATATGAAGAGCAGAGCGCATTCTGCATTCAAACTGTCTGTTCTCTTACATGTCGATATCATTGAACTAGTTGTCAGTACAATCTTAACAGTCGTCGTTTACTACACTCGATCTCCATCTCATACTCATCTAGTTCTCTGACTACATGAATAGGAAACTCAGAAAGAAAACTACGAAAAGCATTCGCAACGTTCATTTGTTTTCCATTTCAAATAGGAAGCACAAAATCTGCGCGCATCCAGCACTCTGGTGAATATTTCATGCCACCACCAAGCTTTTCTGCTTCCAAGTATCTATCGGGAAGCATCTGGCTACCTAGCTCGGTGGATACAACTCAAATGAGCAGGGAACGAGCCACGGGCATGTTGCATCCATTAGCTCAAGAGCGAGCAAGGCACAGGAAGGCATTACTTCTTTTGGTGCAGATACTTAGTTTCCACCTAACACGTGGACTGCGATACAGATACATTCCAGATACATTCCTTTTATGAACATCACCAATTGTCCGCCCGGAAAATGCAAGCTATAAAATGATAATATGAAAGAAAAGACCTATACTACGCCAGTAGTTAGTACTAAAAGCTCGTGTGAGATTGCCTGAACCTGCTCAAACAACAGGGAGTGAACAACAAAGTTATTCTAATTTAAGTGCATTTTAGATAATGCAATTCAAGGGAAAGATGCAGAATTTCCTTTTAGTTTGCCTTGTAGGTTATTTTTTACTTCCTGCAGTAAGAAGTTAAAGCACAGCCCTCTTGGGTATCACCTGTTTAAGCGGAGCAACTTGTTTTGCGAGTTTGAACCAATTACTCGTGAATTCATTGAGACAATAAGGCCGATTGCTGCACAGTTGTTATCTCTCAGATATTTTCTCTCCAATTCTAACTGGGAGATCAAAGTTCATGGGATCGAATAAAAACGGAACTAGAGGGCATATTGAAATATAAATTTAAACTAATAAAAAAAACCCCGATGTCACCAGGATCAAAATATTTCACCACTAAAGAAAAAGAAAAATCAAATGATACAAAGCACCCAACCCATAATAACACGATCGAAAACTAAATAAAACTAGCAGAAGGCGTTTGAAATTTAATAGCCTACTAAAGCCTGCCGTCATTTCCCCCCAATTCCAATCAGGGCTTCATCCATCAGTTCATCGTCCGTTATACAAGGCGAATTAGAATGAGGAGACGGCATTACTAATGGTGATGGAACTGGGGATTTAACAAAATGCAGAGAAACGGAAGGTGAAGAAGGAAATGACATTTTTTGCGTTGAAGAAGGCACCTTTCTTATTGAAGAAGAATTCGAAGCAGACGGTCGATGATCAGAATTTCTACTATCCGATTTCATGCTTAAGTCTAGCTCCGAATTTTTCGTCATATCAACAGCGCAAGGAGCTGAAGGTGGTCGCATTGTCAGTTCGTATGGCTGGCTTTGAAGGCCTGGAGACTCTGAGGGGGATACTCTTGGAATTGGCGAAGAATTCATGTGTGCATTAGCTACAGGAGATGCAAATGGAGAAAATCCCATATGCATTGGTGTTGAAGGAGTAGACGAGAATGGCTTAGCTGTATGCTCTTTTGATGACAATGACAAAATTGTATCGGAACTAGATGATTTTGGTAATGGGGCAAGATCTTTGCCATAAACAGGACTAGGATGAGATGAATAGGGCATTTTACTTATAGCATTGTTCGGAGGATGAGGTGAAGTAGTTTGTTGTGCCATAGAGAAAGGATATTTGGAGGGCATATTTTTGGGGGGAATTTCTATAAGACCCTTACCACTTGATTCCATACTTGAAGAATTGTTAACGCTTGTAGTAGCAGCGTTACTTACCGGTGGGGAGGTAGTTGATAAACCTACAGGGGTATTCGGAGCAGGCGTGCTATTAATACGATTTGTATTTGTGTCTTTTTTTGAGTCTGAATCTCCTGATCGCGCAGACAATTTGGGTATTTGAAATTTTGTGTTTAGAGACTTCATAAAACCCTCCATTGCATTGTTGGGAGAGGCAAATCGTAAAATTTTCATAACATCAGTTGGATCAGGTCGTGAATTTACTGGTCTCTCACCGATTGGTGTTGTTTTCAACTTGTTTGACTTATCTCTTCTAAAAGCATCCGAAAAAGAATTTGAACTTAAATTTTTAGCAAGTACTGAACTTTTGGAAGATAAACTGCCCGAAGAGTGGGATTTCTGAAAAGTTCCCTTACTCTGAGAAGTTGATAATAACGACGGCGAAGAAGACTTGCCTGAATGTTGTAGTTGTGAACTACATTTTTTGGAAGCTGGTCCACTACTAACTCCTGGCTTTAAACCTGTATTCTTCTTAGGTGATCCACTTCCACTTGGAGACGTAATTTTTAGATTAATTCCAGATGGTGATGATGCCTTATATGTCAACGAAGAAGGTGCATCCTTGGTTCGAGTTTTATTGATTGTTATCTTCATTCCATCCAGACTCGGCTTAATCATGTACTCAGAATTTAGATTTGAATTTGAGCTAGTTAGTGATGATCTAAAATTTGAGCTGCTTAACGAATGTGTCCTATTTCCGCTGCTATTACTTCCAGATTTTTCACCGCGATTCAAGCTACCGTCGGAGTCATTTAATTTTTGTGTAGATAAAGATTGGCTTCCAGGAATGAACTCATCTCCTGTAGTTTGAGCTGATTTAAGTTTATCAATAACAGCATTTAGTGAACTTTTACGAGCTTTTAATTGACCACTACTACCGCTTGAATTTGAATTTGTTGATGATGTTGTTAAATTTTGTGGATGGGTTTGGGCATCTTCGTAATAATTCTGTTCATGTGCTGGTAAAAAGGCTGCTCTTAAATCTATTTGTTTTAATTTAACAGATGAAGATTTAATCTTAGGACTACCTCCACCCGATGGAAATTTTGAATTGCGCTCTCTTTCTCTATCTCTGTCTTTCTCCTTGTACAATCCTTTAGATCTTTCATTTTTCGGACTTAATGAATTTGTCACACTTTTCAAAGCAGACATACTTGGCTTTCCCGAACTAGTCGAAGAACCATGTTTTGGTGATGTTATGCCATAATGATCTTTCGGACTGCTTGTAGAACTGGACAAATACTTTGGACTGCTATAAGCTGGTGAATTTTTAGGACTGGGCTTTGTGCTGCAATTACTACTATTACTATTACCACCACCACTAGCACTAAAAGATGGTGACAGTTTCGGAGAAGTTGAATGAGAATATTTCGAAGAGACAGATGAATCTGTCATCTTCCCACTGGATCCCAATTGTCTGCTAATACCACCATCTTGTTTAGTAAACATTTTCTCTGGCGGTCCCATTGAAAAATCCTCCTTTTTACGTTTTCGCTTCTTCTCACTTCTCACTTTATCATCGTACTTCTTGTTCGAGCTTGATTTTTTTAAAGATCTTGTAGAACTGCTACTATTTAGCGGTGTTATTGTAATTGTTGATGGCATAGATTGAGCAGTTGCTGCAGATATTGGAATTATTTCAATTCCAGGACGTTTATCTAATCCCATCTCAGATAAAACCGATTTCATTTCTGCCTTGGAAACTGCAGTTATACTTATATTTGAATGTAATTGATTTTCTCTGGTACTAAGATCTTCACCCTTATTCATACGATCACTGTCATCACGACTTTTAATCTCATTTGGTTTTAATCCTTTACCACATTCAATGCTATTACTGGAACTTGAATAGCTTTCGTGTTCCCCACGTAAACCTTTTTGAAATATATTATGTGTTGCGACTCCGGAATCCGACGATTGTGTGGAGGTGCCCAAAGAGCTGGAGTCACTGTTTTCTGAAAATTGTGGACAATTTAAATCTACATTACTCTTTGGGCTTTTACAAAAATCCTCTCCTGTTGGATAACCTTTTATAGCACCGACATCGGAAAAATTTAATTCATTATTTGATGATTTCATTGTAAATTGATTCATCATTGTGCTGTCATTATTAGAGCCTGCACCAAATATGCTAACGTTGCCGTCTGATGATGAAAATCCTTCAGTACTGCTCATCATCACACCAGATGGATGAAAAAACTGCCTGCTACTGTTATTGAAATTTCCATTCATATTTCTTTCGGTTTTTACTTTCATATCGCGCATATCATTACCACGACCACCTGGATCACCTGGTCCGAGTGGTAAATTAAAATTTCCATTCTCTATGCCCCTATGAAAATTTTTCAATCTTTCCTGATCCCAATATATTAAGAGAGCTCTAACTGTAACCGGTATTGATAAACTTATCTGAGCTATTTTTGACAATTTAACTGAAATCAAATCATAGTTGTTGGTCAACGAATAAACGCGACACATTACATTTGTTGGATCATTTAGATCGAATTCGATTGTTGCCATTGATTCTTCGAAGGGATGTTGTAGAGCCACGGATATTTGATAAATAGATATAGCGTTTACTTCAAGCATTACTGTCGATTCCAAATCTATACAGAGAAGAACGAGGAGAGTGAGATTAGATTAGATGCGGTTTTGAAGTATTGTAAATTACTTACCAAAAGTCTTGCTCAGTGGTCGAACACAGCTTGCCAATAGGGTGTGAAATAAAGATTGCCTTTTAAGAGCTGATAATATTTTTGGCACTTGGGACGGTTCAGTAAATGGAACACTTATAACAGTTGTTCCCTGAAATTATTGTTTGTTGTAGTAGTTTCAATAAAAAATAGTCAAAAATCGACCTAATTTCTTACCTTCATGTTCTTATTTTCTGTAAAGAAATAACAATGATTCTGGTCTGGCAACGAAACAAATAGACCTTTCGAAGAATGCTGGATTTCACCCTCCGAAGCAGTTTGTACTATAAGATGCATAATTGATGTTGATGCCTTAGTATCCCAAAGACTACTACTGTCGGGAGAATACATAAAATTTTCTTTTAAGGAATCACATACTGGCAATGGGTTATTAAATCGCAAAACAAACGTGGCCGGCAATAGTGTCGAGTTAGTGGCAGTCATCGGAGAATAAATAGGAACACTTGCTCCCTGAGGATCTTGATTAAACGAAACTGTAGGCAAAATTTGAAGTTTATTAGCTGGAGATGCTTCTAGATTGACGGTAACACTCATTCCAATATTTTTTGTTGATATTAAATCTATAGACAATGGAAGCATAGCCTTTGATTCTAAATTTAATAGATCGTAGGGTGGCACAAAGTAGGTCAACTTCATTGGATGACCTCCACGGCGTTTTTGTACAATACCGACAGATGATTCGGTTATCATCATTTGTGTATCCTTATGGAAATTTTGTATTGTGAACAGATTATATAAATCTGTTTCCATAGCTTGAAGAGCAATAAAAGCTTTGCTTTTTACTTTTGGTTCAGCATTCAATTGATATATTGATGAAAGCCCTTCTAATTGTACAGTGAAATCATTAAAATCACTCTTCAATAAACATGTTACTAATTCACTGCAGGATTGTTGCTCAATCTAGTAATAGCAAATGAAAAAAATTACTCTTCAACAACCCCAGGCAGACAGGTTGGTATGTGTCTGTATATCACAAAAATTACCTTGCACTCATGATGAACTTTCACATCACTTAATGTTCCCCCTTGATCAATAATTATTTCCAGATAAAACATATCGGATGATATAAAAAGTCCTGAAGTATCTTCCATAAATTTAAGTCCCAGCTGACGTGAAAGACTCTCCAGACGTTCGACCAAACCCTGACGGGTTGTCACTTTAATGCAATGCTGCATGCTATCCAAACATTTTTGCAAATTTGATTTTTCTACTGCATCTAGGGCATAACGCTTTTCCAGCATAGACATTCTCATCGCTTTTGATAACTCCTGAAATGTTTTGTGCTGGCTTGAGTGAGTTCGAATTCGTTCCATTAATAGCTCTCTCTGCCATTGTTTATTTTTTTCAGTTGTTGATCCCAAGGACCCCAGTGGTTCTACTGTGCAAATTGAAATTAACACTTTCGGGAATAAATTAATTTCATAATCAAGAAATTTCACTCACCAACAGACTTAGAACTAAGTGTATTCATAATTTTTATAACTTTGGAGCGTACATCTGTGAAAAGAAAATCCACTCCACATCCACAACAAATCAAACTGAAATTTCTAAACTCTACTTGACATAAAACCAACTTTTTTATGACATTTTTTTATTGTCCATTTTGGCTGCGTTTGAAAGAAGTCGAAGGTTAGGATTGAAGGTTTACACGCTGCATTATGCCATAGCCCACACGGGCAAGTTTTTGGACAGTTTTTACGTGTGATAATTGGGTAGAATACTAAAGCCCGTATTCACCAAGTAAAATTTAAAACAATTTCAATTAAAGCTATTCACCAACCACACTTACCGAGTCGATTTAATGAAAATTTAATTTTAATTTAATTTTAAGTGAGGCCTTACCCTCTCTTAAATAAATTTAATTTCGATATCAGCTGATTGAAGTGTCATGCAGTCAAATGTCATATTTTTAATAGCGCAGTTAAAAGTTTGAAGAAACCATTGCTTAATATGGGCTATTTTTAATTAAAACGAATTGTACATACCTATATTATAAAATATTTTTAATAATACATAAAAACTTCTCTATTTAAATAATACATAAAAACTTCTTTTAATTTTTTTAATAATCTTGCAGCTGATAGTCCGAAATGTCCTAAGGGCCCTAAGGGCCGTATTCACCAAGCCATTTAATACAAATTTAATTTTTATTGAGGGACCGCAATTAAATTTTTGTAGCTATTCACCAACCTTAGGGCCGTATTCACCAAGCCATTTAATTGAAATTTAATTTAATTTCTGTTTTAGTACTCCTGTAAGAGAGGGTTAGGGCACACTTAAAATTAAATTAAAATTTAATTTGGGTTATTTTATGTTATAATAACGCATATATAACTTTCATTTTAATTTAAGTGAGCCCTAACCTTCTCTAACGGGAGTACTAAAACAGAAATTAAATTAAATTTCAATTAAATGGCTTGGTGAATACGGCCCTAAATGGCTTGGTGAATACGGCCGTAAGGGCCGAAATTTAATTTAATTTCTGTTTTAGTACTACTGTAAGAGAGGGTTAAGCTGGAGTCAGATAGAAAATTTCAAACGCGTAGCTCGCGTAGCACGCGTTGACAGGTAACATCGAATATACGCTTGTTGTACAGGGAGTGTTAGATTACCAGCGCACGCGACGCTCGCGACGCAAAAATCGGGCGAACTGCTACTTTTCGTCGCGTACGCGTTCAATTTAACCTAACACTTAGGATATTGCACTGCTGTCTGATTTGTTTTATTTCTAAAGGCAAAAAAGGAATTTAAGAAATGTTTGTTTTGTAATTTGTATAAATGCGAGCGAATTTATAGCAAAAAATACGAAACTTAAATGTCAACGCGTTCAATCTGATAGCATATTTTTTCCAACTCGTCGCACGCGACGCTAGCCTCGCTTTCAAAATTCCAATCTAATTCGACCTTTTGGGCACACTTAGGGCCGTATTCACCAAGCCATTTAATTGAAATTTGTAACAAAACGTCTTGCCTGTAAACTTGATTTCTCTAAAACGATTTGATTTTTGGCAATGTCAATCTGTAAGTGCTGAGCCCCTGACGGCTGTCAGCTTACTTTGGGTGGGCAAAGTGAAAGAATCGAGTTGTCTCTTTCTGTGGCGCGTTAGTTGTCAGGTTTGAGGAAAGGAATGGCGCGAGTGGCGAAAAAAAAGTGCTAAAAAAAAAAAAAGAAGGGAGGATGATGAAATAATTAGCCGGCATCAAGGTTGGATGGATTGCTTTCGGTGGAAAAGATAAAAATGAAAAAGTTCTGTAAAATGATTGGGAAATTGTGCAGTTTATTTTTGTATTTTTAAAGAAA
Source organism: Dioctria linearis (assembly GCA_963930735.1). Taxonomy (NCBI): domain Eukaryota; kingdom Metazoa; phylum Arthropoda; class Insecta; order Diptera; family Asilidae; genus Dioctria; species Dioctria linearis. The sequence goes on along the minus strand of OZ005743.1, from coordinate 39,686,106 downwards.
GGAAAAAAGAGAAGAATTATTCAGTGAATGGGCTGAAACCCAGAACATTTTTTTTTGTTTGTTGGTTGAAAGGAAGAAAATTGAAAAGTTTGTGTAACCTTTGCCATGTAAAATGGAACTTAATAATTAAATTGAATTGAAAAAAAAAAATGAATTTAAAAGAAAATATAATGAAATAAAAATCTTTATTCTGAATAAATTAACGTGAAAATACAAATTTTTTTTTTGAAAATATAAAATATTAACATGGGTGTAATCATCTGTAAATTAAAGTATTATCTTGGTGCATCCATCTGAAAAAAAAGAAAGAAAGAAAAATATATAATTTAAAATAAAAAAAAAAAAAAAAAAAAACCTTAAAAATGGTGGAAAAATTCTAATCGTCATCAAAATTGGTAATGACAATGGAAAAATTCATGCAGTGGAATAAATAAATGACCTAATATACTGAGAGAAACGATGGACCTAAGTTGCATTATAATTGGAAATGATTAAGGAAATATGTAATAGGTTTTAAACTTAATATACAGGTAATAAATTTTGTATTTTTATTATAAGAAAGATATTAAATGGATAGTTCATAAACGGTTGGTTTTGTAATGGCAAGATCTTTGTATAAAAATTTAATTATTGATGAAAGTGGAATCGTAAGAAGAATTAATTTATTTTTGATTTTTTTGTTCAAAACAATACCATAATTAATCCTACATAAGTAATTCTAGGAATTGTTATTTTTTTATTATAAAATTTAATAATAATGTAAGATTGGAGGTGCGTCAGCAAATTTACTGAATGATTTTTTTTTGGGAGGTTCATTATTGTTGAGAAATGATAGTTTTTTTTAAAGAAAGAAAAAAAAAAAAGAAAAATTAAAACAAATATAAATAAACACAAATTTAAATTAATGATTATAATTCTTTATTAAATAATTAGTACCTGAAAGTGTACCGTATGTAGTAGTTGAGATGTGGTGGAACTAAATCGTTCATGAGGATGTGGTGTAGCAGAGGCCTGCATGGGGGTCCTTCTTCGTTGTTGGGTCCTTCCTGCGTTGATGTGTGATTAAGTCCCTTCAGGAAAAAATATTCATGGTGGAAGTATGGTAAAATGTTGGAATTGTTTCATCCCTCGCTTGAAATTTCGAAGTCTCAAGTCTTCTTTTCTTTCATTATGTTTGTTGGTTGTTGATTTTAATTTGAGCATGCAAAAATAATAATAATAAAAACAAAAAGTAACAGTCGAATAGTAGTTATGGTGTGTCAACTTATCCACCCCGCGACGAGCTAAGCTGTGCATCGATTAAGCATGTTCATTTCTGACACACTTGAGTTTTTTTTATGATTCATATAATTATTTAAAGTCATAATATTATGCAGCATAATAGATGGCGTAAATTTCAAAAAAAAGTTAAGCTGTTACAAATATGGCAGTTATAATTTTTTTTTCCTTTTTTTCCGGATGATATTCTGGTAGATTTCAATAGTTTTTTTTTTAACGTCTACAGAATACCAGTCTGAATGTTGTTTGACATCACTTCGAGCTGACAGACTGTTACAAATTTAATTTAATTTCTATTTTAGTACTCCCATTAGAGAGGGTTAGGGCTCACTTAAATTAAAATTAAAGTTACATATGCGTTATTATAACATAAAATAATCCAAATTTAATTTTAATTTAATTTTAAGTGTGCCCTAACCCTCTCTTACAGGAGTACTAAAAGAGAAATTAAATAAAAATTCAATTAAATGGCTTGGTGAATACGGCCCTTAAAATTAAATTAAAATTTAATTTGGGTTATTTATGTTATATCGGAAATATAACTTTAATTATAATTTAAGTGTTCCCTAACCCTCTCTTACATGGGTACTAAAACAGACATTAAATTAAATTTCAATTAAATGGCTTGGTGAATACGGCCCTTAGAATATATAGCAAACAGGAATGGTTTAATCGTGTATAATTCGTGTACATGAGAGTAATTTGTCACGAGCAGGAGATTATACATAGGAGTAAGTGAGATGCTGGAATGAGAATTTGTCAAAGCTGCGTGCATGATTGTCAAATGTGATTTGGTTTTCTTAACAAGTTTACTCAATTTAAAATTCTTTTGCGAAATTTAACAAAAGTACGGAAGCAATTCTTTCCAAAACTTTTTATCTTTGAAGGCTATTTTGTGCAAAGTTTTATAGTGCCACTTAGTGCCTGTTAAAATCTTCGTATTAATTAAAAAAACAGAAATGAAGAGTTCGGTCAGTGCTTGCAAATATATATTGGATTATAAACTAGGGAATCCTGTTTGAGGCAACTGCAAAGATTTATATAAATTAATTATGTGAATTGTTTCAAAATAAAGTAGAAAACGAACATTTTTTACCACAGATGCTCCGCTCAAAACCTTTGTTTACCTTTTGCAAATTGACCAGTTGCTATATATTCTAAAGGCACTTTCACATCAAAACCGAAAACCGAAAAACTCAATTTATTCCACTTTAATACAAGTTTTTTGCTCCAATGATTAATAAGTTCATGAGAAATAGGATAAACTAATAATTTTTCTAATAAAATAGATTATTTATCTCAGATTTTTAAGAAAAACACAACTTTTATCTTTTTTCGGCGGAAAAACTAAATTTCGGTTGCTTCTGTCAATTTCTTTTCGGATTCCACATGTGGAACGTTTCGGGACGAAAAATTTTTTCGGTTGTACTAAACCTCACTTTTGTGTTTACATTGAAAATTATATTATATTTCATGCAACCAAGTTTCGATCGGGAGTGCAGGCAGCATACTAAGCTATAGCCCACACATGGGACGATATTTGCACTTTTTACAGGCGAGAAGTATTCGGGGGTGGACAAATGCCGAAATGCCAAGTTTCGATCGAGAGTACGGCCAGCATACCAATACTACAGCAAACCGGCTATTTTGAAATTGCACAATGTCTGAAATTTCTCATCGGACGGCTGTACAGATGTTTATTTGTGATTTGAGGTGATAATATAATAATTAAATAGTCATTACGTGTTGTGAATTTGTGATACAGAGATACAGAGAAAAGGAACGCACGCAACCGAAATCCAAGTACGAAAAGAAGAAAGCGTATATATTCAAATCGTGAACAAGTTCACGCCGGATCTCGATTCTTTTCTTCTTCCGATTTTGTAATCAGCTTTGTTAGCTTTTTATTCATTCTATTGTAAATTGTTATCGTTGGCGGGAGCAGGAGTCTTCGCTTGTTTCTGTAAATGATGCATTATATTAGATTGCTAATGAAGGAGATGATAGCGTATTATAAAGTATGTTATCTGAGCGTTTTCAAAATTTGAGACTTGTTAAAGTGATAGACGAAATAAAATGTAAGTATTACTAGTAAAACTTGATTACTTTATTAGTTTACTAAGTTTATATTAGAGAAAATCTAGTATTTTTTTAAAAATGTGATTTAAGTTTCCATCCTACTTAATTTTATGTATTTGCCGCGTGGTTTTCATTACCTATCTGCCGTAACCTAGAAATTAGGATATAGTCCATTTGTTTGAAAAAATGATCACTCTAATTTGTATAAGAGAGACTAACTTTGGGACTATTGCGATAAACTTTGTTTATTTTCTAAAGCATTTTATGTCGTACGTGAGACACATTTCAACTCAACTGGTTTTATAGAATAGAATAGAAAGGTTGTTTGTTTTCAACCCCATCCACTTAGCCACGTTACTTGGTAGATATGTCTAGCTCCAAAGTGTGCTGAACCTGGGGAGGACCAGCCTGGAATTGTCATAACCACTCCGTCATTTTCTCTTGAATATACTTGGGTAATGAGCCGTTCCTGCTCAGAGCATTGAGCTCATACAGTAATAAATTGGTGAGTGAAGCTACATGACACTGGCGTCTCAGTCTAAAAGCATAGCGTAGGCAGGCCTTGACCGCACGTTCTACCTTTGCTAAGGCTGTACAATGCAGCGGATACATTACCACATCCGCATAAAAGAACAATGGCAGGACCAGCGCGGACACCAGACGAGATCTAACCCGCGGGAGCAAGTGGTGTGAGACTTCATACAAAGAGCGTAGCCCGAAATAGAGCCTTGAGCATCAGATTGACATGTGCTTGCCAGGCCCGTGTCTATGAGTAGACCCAAGTTTTTGACGTAGGATGAATCTAGTGAGATAATGTGATCCTGAATGCGAAACGGGGGAAGTGTGTCTAGTGCGACTGGGCTACTGCCATTGGAGCAGTATATAAGTTTTAGTATAGTTTTCTAATGACTTTGTATTTTATCTGATTGTGCCAACTAGCTATTACTTACTCGATGTACCTAACGTTGTAACGTAGCGTAAGCTGAGGTTCTTTAATAAAATATTTTTCTATTCTATTCTAATTGCCTGAGTTTTTGTAGGGTTTAGTGCAAGCCCATTATTTATGCACCAGCTGTTGATTCTTTGTAGGTTTTCATTTAGATTCGCGACAATTCCGTGAAGGTCTGAGTCCATGGAACCAGCGTAGAGCTGCAGATCATCCACACAAAGCTGGAAACACATTTTTGATTGATGCGGAGATGTCATTAATAAAAATCGAAAAAAAAGAGATGCGCTAATACGGTCCCCTGTGGGTTGAGCAGACTTAACATTTCAATTTAAAAGTTAATTTATTATAAACCCCTGCATAAGCGCAACATACATAAACATTGGGTACAGCAATTCAGATATAATTAAGATATTATGTACATAGTTTCAATACAGGCTAATAAGTACAAAGTTCAGATATCAAGATTGTAAATGCACAACTTAGTTAAAGTATGTCTTGTACAGGATAGGTAGATAAAGATAGGATAAGTAACAGTTAATGTTTAAACCAACCAAAGTAGTTTAGTGACTATTTGATATAAGAAGACCAATAGGTAACGTACTTATTTAATATGCCTCATGCTTTTAGCATACCAGCTACAGTCTGAACTCGAAAACAGTTAAGAGCTGTAATGAAATCCTCCTATTTGGATTTTTTTTTTTTTTTGAAACTTTGTACACTGTCTGGAACGTAGGCTAATCCAAAAAGATCAACTAAAGAAATAATTACATACATACTACACAGGAACTAGATGTCACATGCAATACAAAAAAAGTACAAAATTTGTATGGCTAAGGTGGTCCATTCCGGAATGGACCACAGCATTTAAAATGATGTATACGTCGAGTGATTCATATTTTTTCGTATCTGAAGTGTAGAGGAAGTCGATCAAATGTATACAAAACTACTATTATAAAAATATTTGCTTTCCGCACGCTCTAAACATATTATGGTCCATTCCAGAATGCACTACCCATTTCACAATCTGTATACTCTGCTTTAATATGCCATGCGACATCTAGTTCTTGTCCCATCAATGATACTACCTATGGATAAAAGATCCCAGAGGTCGCTGTAACGAAGTATGGCAGACTCTCTTTCTCGCAACCCTCATCCCTCATAATACCAAATAAAATATGATGAAAAATTACCAACAAAATGATTTGTGATTATATAAAAAAACATGCACTTCCAACTGATATACAATAATTATACTAAAAACTTATCACATCTGATCTAAAAAATATCTTACACGATCTATTATATTTTTCAGTTAAAATCAACAAGATATCTAGGATGCGTTGAGAAAATGCTAGAACTCGAGTTATATTCACCAATGTGATGACAAGCGTTACACCACTCTCTGGTAAGTGTGAAAAAGTATTATTAATGAATGAAAAACAAAGAATTATTTTTAGGTGGAAGCTAGAATTGGTGTGTGTGGAGTGTTTTCTACAAAAATGAAGCTGAATACAAAATGAAAAACTCGCGTAAGTACCTACCTCAAATCACACATTTTAAACCATTATTTATTTTCTTCACTGATGAAATTTCATATAAGTATGATCAAATGATTAAATCTATCAACATGCATCACCATCTGATAAACTCATTACATATTTTATATTAATTTAACGAAAACGAATCTGTTACGAATAAACATTATCTTTGTATTCTTCTAGGCTTCTACTTAGCCTCACAAAAAATCTGGAAGTCTAAGGATCAAATTACTATGGAAAACTGTGTTGTATACTGAAATATAATAATTAAAAAAATTGATCTAAACCTATTTTTAATTTTACCATTTCCCTTATATCCTTCATTTTATGATGTGCGCAAAAATTAGTTTATTCAATCGAATCATGAAACTCTTGTATGAAAGAGAAAGGTAATAATAATAAGATAATTTAACAATACTTCTTCAGATATTTCATTTTTTACTATTTCTTCTCTTTATTCTTTACAAAGTTTATTACACATTTGTTATTAAAATTGATTTCTCTTTAAGTCTGTCATCAATATGTGCCATCTATTACGTCTTCATCCACCTTTTCTCTCTATGGTGAGGTGTTTCGTAATGGCATAGTTTCCGTTCTCTCGGTGATACAGTACGTTTGCATGAATACTTGAGTACTTGACTTGAAACTCAGTAGGGTTTTTGGTTGAATTAATTCCAATTACTTGACTTGAAATTTACTTGGAAGTGACATTTTACCTTTCACAACTTTGCATTACGTTCAATACAGAATTGCACATTTTTAGATAAACATATTGAGAAAAGTGCTAAAAATCGCAGCTTGAATTATCAACAATAATCTTCTTGTTCCTTTTTGCCGTTTTCATATTTCGCACAAATGAAAAATTTTCAAGTACTGAAGTTGCGTTTACATATTTTTTCAAGTAAATCGAACAAAATTTTGTGATTTACTTGACTAGTATAGTTGAAGTCAATGCGCGTTTACATGATATTTTGATTATTTGATCTCTGCTTGAAGTAAGTATACTTCAAGTATTCATGTAAACGTACTTATAGTAATTACGTCTGCGTACATTCAAAAAGCAAAAATTTGTGAGTTTTTATTAGATGTTATTATTGGCGCAGGAGTAGGGGAGGTGCTGTACCTTGTACCATTTTAGAAATTGTATTTTTTTTTTTGCAAAACTTGTGACAAATCTTAAACAAGCAATAAATATGGATAATATTTGAATATGCAGTTAAAAATTGATGTCAAAGGCAAAATGGAGGTCGTCTGCCCAAGGTGCAACATGCACATATACCATGGACAGTGGGGTGTGGCACCTTGGACATCGTAATTTACTAAGAAGAAATCAGGCGCGTATACAGGGGGAGGGTCACGGGAGAAAATTGGATTTTATGATATATCGGAAATATGATTAAAAAAAAATTTAGGAGCGACTTCTTCCGAGTTTTTCCTCCCCCTTGAACATTTTAGTTGTGACCCCCCTAGACTGCCGGTCTGGATACGCGCCTGGAAGAAATGATAGTATAATAACAGTTAAATCAAATAACTCTTTTATTCCACCAAGTACAAAAAATTGCTATATCTGTACATACATATTTAATTTATTATTTATGTAAAGGCCGGGCTAGGACATGTCCGTGGTACAAATATTTGAAGTGTCCAAGGTACAAACATACCCCTTGCAAAAGAAGCAAAACTACCTGTGAAGTATTTGAAGACGATTTATAATACGAACTATAAACAACTTTTTCTCTGAACTGGAATCCAAAGATCTAGGAAGAATCGAACTCCCACTTTCAATTCTTCATTACTGGAAATTATTTACTTTTTTCACGACTTTTCTTTAAGCGTAATGCACAATTGTCCCACAAACAAATTCGCAGAATAACAAAAGTGTTATCTCTTGATTAGTAAAGTCGGATAAAAAGCGTTTATATAGGTGGTACCTACAATCTGTGTGGAAAATAAAATGACCAAGGTACAGCATCTTCCCCTACTTGTTATTTGCGGCAGCGAAGTAAGTGTATCTATGTCTGAAATAGGTAATCCGAAGAGGAAAACAAAATTAGATAAATATTTAAAGCCTAACGAAGACTGCCAGTTTAGAGACATTGAGAAAATCAAGAATTTATTATACATATATAGATTTAAATGCCATTTTAATTAAACTAAGCGAGGAGTGAGCAAAATTCAATCAGTTCCAAATGGGGATAACAAGAACAAACAAAGAATTTTTAAGAAAATTTGATGATGGCGAGAGATAATTAGATTAAGTGAAAAACGTGGGGACATAATAAACTCTGATTTAGAAAATAAATATTATCGTGTATGAGAGTGAATTAATTTAAACAAAAGATGAGATGAGATAAAACTAAGACAAATAGGTATGGTAACCCCATTAGGGAGGATCGGAACGAGGAGGTACTTATTTGGAGTACCAAAACAGGCAATCGATTGAAACTTAGCTGGATTTAGAGTTATTTATTGTCAGTGGCCGAAAATAAGGCAGAGGAGGAATGGTCACCATTAATATCTTCAACACATTGACTCAGAGAACGCACTGGCGCAGAAAAAGTAATTACACATCATCTGCGAAAATCCGAACGACAGGGAACCTAACTGCAGCTGGGAGATCGTTTATAAACAAGGTAAATAAAAGTAGGCTCAGAATAAATCCCTGCAGAACACGTATAAAGGCTCAACAAGATCCGATTCACGATTTCCTAAAATGACACGCTGTCATCGCAAGCTCAAATATGAAGAAATTAGATTACAGCTGACTGGGACAAGCGGAAGAGAATCTGAAGTTAATGACAAAGGATAGAATGATCTGAACTGCTAAGGTCAAGCAACAAAAGTACACTAACCAGCTTGCGTTCAATGTTTAACCTTACCGTCTCAGTAATGTCGAGGTATTGTAACCTTTCCAGAAGCTAGCTTGTTTGGAGTATATAAGAATAGGAACAGCGGTTGCCGAAATTATTTGGTTCTTCATTAAAATTTCCCAAACCTTGGAAAGTGCGTGTAATATAGTTATCGGCCTGAAATCCGAGGGTTGTGATAGATTAGAGCTCTAGTAAATGGGAATTGCCTGACTTCCAAGCAATAGGGAAGGTTGAAGCGATAATGATGATATTAAAGGAATGAATGATATGGCGAGACAATGCAGGAAAAACCAGCTTCAGAAATTTTAAATGGATGCCATCAAATACAAAAAAATTTCAACGTTAGAAAAGGAGAATGAGCCCTCATGTTCAGCAACATTGTTGTCCAGCGCGGAAGTGGATGAGTTTGTTTGTACAGAAGCAAACTATCTATTCATATTATGCAGTCCGGAATTAGATCCAAAATGCACTCCACGGCCTCGCATTTTCCCCGAAAGGGCCTTAGTAGATAGCGAAGCGCCAAATATTGCTGTTTCTTAAGCCTCATTGGCTTTTCATACCTCCTTGTGATACATATTCCGATACTTCACAAATAGTTGCCATCTCTCAGTCGTACATTAGTCGTGAGTTAGCTCAAAACGCAAGGTCCCACAAGGCCTTCGCTCTATTGATGGTAGGAGCATGATACCAATTGAACGCGATCGATATTTTTGAAATTTTTTTAGAGGAATTTACTGCAAAAGTTGGCTGTTAAAAACCAATAGCTTAAACTTAATCTTAATATAAAAAATTATGCATAATTTTTGCTACTAATTGACAAAAAGGCTTTTCTTGTTTACTCAAACTATTAGCCACTAGTGTGTTTTGCTGACAACCTTTTCCTCTAGGCTTATTTAATCTTTGTTATTGGATTTTAACATAATATTAATTGCATTTTTATTATGATGGGTTTGGTGATAATTGACATTACTCCTAAGTGTGTATATGTGCAATGCAGCAGTAAATCTTAAATCAGACGAGAAGTTTTTTTCTACCACTATTTTTACCATCTAGATGACTAAGGTGTGGAGCTCAATAATTAGACATGGTATTTTGTCAAAAAGTATTTTCAAAGATGAATAAGTTTTTTTTTTACTAATTATACAGATCCTCTTAAGCTAGGTGGCAAACAAATTTGGTTAAAATAGGACAGCTTCCATTATACCTACATTTTTTAAATAACTTATTCAAATATAACGTTTAAATAATGTTTGTCGCTTCATTTTATAAATAGCATAAAATTAACAAGTAGCCAAAGTGGGTAGGTATTTATCCAGTGTAAAAATAGGTAAAGCAAAGGCAAACTGATGAATATTGGTAGAAGAATATTTGGATGATCAATTCCATTTCTATAAATCGTAAAGCAATTTGAATTACTGGGATTCAATTCCAAGTTATTTTGTAGTACCCTTTTATATTCATTGAATCGGCATACGCAGTCTTCCGAGAAATTTTTCTGAGCGAACCTGATTTAAGTCACAAGCACAACTTAAAATGAATCTTTTATCAATTTTACATTTCTTCCTAGCTTTCTACTTTAGAGAGCTAGGTGAAATCAAGAGACTAGAAAGGAAATTTTCCAGATTCAAGTCAGTTAACAAATTTAAACTGAGAACATGTTTGATAGTTTTGAAAGCTAAGCATCTCGACACATTCACTACTAATTATAAAGGAATTCTGAAACTGAGTTATTTTTATTTTTCATCTGATCGGGACCAGTGGATATTTCGAACTACAACAAATATAAAACAGTATTTCACAGCAAGACCAGTTATATCTTGAATAATTAGAAAATTCTTAACAACGCAGGAAGCTTGCACAGAAAAGTAATATTAATCACATGTTTTATATTCTATAATATATATATGTTGGAGTATGTATTAGTATTTTATAAAACGCAATCATTTATTTTCATTCGATAATCCCCTTATCGATTTATTCGAAACTACTCAGTAAGATTTTACCTCTAAAGCACTAATCTAGTTGATTCGAATAAAATATTGAAACTAGCCATTTTTGGAACAGTTTTCTATAAAAAGCTTGCTGCTGCTACTTGACCAGCTAGCCTGCAGACCAAAAAAAATTATGGAGTAAGGCTGTAATGAAATCATTTGTGCAACAAACCTTTTTTTTAATCGAAATTAAAAATGTTTGTTGTAGTTTATTGATCTAAATCCAGCAAAGAACTCTGTAAACAAAACACTTCTAAATGTATTCAAAATGAAAATGTAAATCTGCAAAATCATTGAATTTAATTTCCAAATTCCGGATACATTTCTGCCAATATAACATCAAATATGCAATACATTAAATGTTTATTGAGTGCTGGTGATTGAAAAACATCCGCTAAATATCCTGTACCTTTCCATAAATTCTCAATTCGTAATCTTGCTTGCCTTTGTCTCTCGAGCAATTCTGTTGGGGAAATATCTGGACGTTTTTCATCGAATATATGTTGTTCCAATAATCTTATAAGTGTACCCAATCGTGGTTCATATAAACCAATTCGAATTAATTTATTTATAAAATGACAAATAAGAGAATCAACTAAATTCGATGAGATACATATAAAAGCAAATATTAGACGAACTAAAATTGATGGAGCCTGTAGTAATCTGTAAACTGTAAATGGGATTTATATAGTTTTTATAAATAGATTGCATAAAATTATCTAAAAATTATATACAACTTACTTATGTATAAGAAACATTGTGATGGTCCTTTAATATTAAAAGTCACACTCGATGAGATTTGTATACTTTTAGATGATCTGTTCAAACCAAAAAGATTTCCAAAAACTAAATTTCTTCCAGGCGCCTGAGGTCGACGTTTTGTTTTTATTACAATTTCTAATTTTTCTTCTTGTAATAATTCAACACTGAAATATAAAACTTTTAATAATCTTTGCAAATAGTTATAAGAAATAACATCATCGTCGTTCTCTATACCTGTCATCTAAAGATTGCATAAAAGTTGCCAAAAATATATCCAAATTCTGTCCACGTTCTTTTCTTAACTTTTGTGCAACAGAATTATAAATTGTTTGATTACTTGCAATCTATAATAAAAGGTTAAAAAAAAATTTAAATTATATACAAAAAATAAACGACACCTGTGGTTCTGCAAGAGCATCCCATACAGTTGGTACTTCAGTTGCATCTAATGGAGCACCATCTATAGCTCCTCTGATAGCATCTTTAAGCTTTGAGCCTAAACGTGAAACAGTTCCGGTTTGATCAGAGTTTCTATAAATGAAAAAAAAAATATTTAATGATTTATAATAAGTATTTAAATTGCATCAAATTACTTGGTGTCATCGATCAATTTAATTTCCTTGCTGCCATAAATCAGTTTAAAATATTCTGGAGTTCTACTAAACCCTTTTTGCCATGTACCCTCAAGGCTAGCTCGAATATTTTCATGAGCCTCAGATAATGATAATACTCGTGTTGAAGGTTTAATTTCGCTAGACTGATTCTGTGTTAGAGTTTTGTAATCATGGAGTAATTTTTCAGACTGCTTGTATAATGAGGATAATTTAGCCGGATCTGTTGTTACCTTTGGATCTTGTAATTCTTTATTCAAATTATCTAGAAGAAATGTATTTTTTTTTATTTATTTAGCGAAATTCATTATCATTACTTTTATCATAACTCACCAACATCCAAGTAAAATCGTAGTATATCAACAGCTCCTTCTTTTTTAAGGAATTGCATAAATGAATAAAGTTTATTGCTATCATTCAATAGACTCTCCTCAGGTTCAGATATAATTGAAATAATTTCATCATTTTTATTGACGAAATTTTTCAATAGTTCAACCTTAATAGTGCAAGGTTCTTTTCTTTTAGAGTTCTTTGAATTACATTTTGTTGTTGCATGAATTATAATTAAATTAATTAAATTTGGATCAGATATTCCATCCATTAGTGGTAAAAGTACCCAACATGATATTAATTCTCGTATAAGACTAAAGAAAATCTTACTATCGAAAATTTCACTGTGAAATAGTCTGGGTATCAGACATTTTGCTACAGCACGTAAATAATCCATTTCAGCTTGTCTATTTGTAACTGCCGGATGTATTACTCTTTCATTCTTTATAAAACCATTGGGTAATTTATCCAATGCTACTCCATCCTTAAGCATATTTTGTACTGCATCAATATGATCAAAAACTATGGGAAATATTTTGTACGTTATTACTGTTGCTGCATCCAATTGTTTGATTTTTCGTATTATATGACAGGTAGCTTCTCTTAGGCCCTGTTTAAGTGTTTGGACGAAATTATCATCTTGTGAAAGCATCGAAAACCAACTTTTCACAAAACTATTCAATATTCTGCTGTAGAACTTAAGTACATTTGTTTAATAATTGATTATTTGATTGAAAACAAGCAAGCTTACACTATCTACTGCTTCGTCTAATTTTTTTTCAACTAAAAGTCCCTTCCATGGTTCTCTGGGCATATCATCATTTTTGTGCCTCTGACATTGTCTTACTTCACATATATCACATTCAGCTTTTAGTTTTTCAGTCTGTAAAAATGTAAAAAAATATATATAATAATTGAGTTTTAGATAAGGCCTAGTATGTGTGTGCGTGTTGTTTTAAACATAGTAAAATCATCTCGGAATATGTTTTGATGAATTTGCATGGCTCTTATCACAAAGGCAATTAAGGTGGAGAAATGAGAAAAGAAAATACGACAGTGGTGTAATAGATAACACATTCATTAGCTTGACTGCCAAATGATTCTATGGGTCTGGTGTGTGTCCTGGAGTCTCTGACAATGAGATAATTTTTGCCACCTTTGATCGTAATTGTGCTGCGCCCTGTAGACAGAGAAGCTTTCGAAATCTTACTGCCATCCAGATGGAACCACTCATAGCTGACATTACTGCTGCGGATTGGGCGATAATCCACAACAAGCCAGACCCGGAGGTTGCCGCGGTTACCATATCCAACATCATAGGTGATCTCTTTGTTTCTCATGTTCCTATCAAGACGATTAGCATTAAATCTATTGATGAAAAGGTCATCAATCGGACTGATGTAGTCTTGCTATGTCAACTTAGAGACATCGCCTACTCTAGCTGGAGAGCCAACAAAACGACAGCCAATCATGCGGAATATGATAGATTGCTCAGAGGGGCTGAATATTTGACTAGGGCTAGGACCAAAGAGATCTCCAAACGTAATTTCGAGAATGGTGTGAACTGGGGGAAAGTCAGGGAGCTTGGTCTGGGGTCTAAAGCTCGATGCAATGCGGATATTGATCCTGATGAATTCAACGACTTCATCTCTCATCCACCACCCGTGCCACTTCAGACTACGCGGCGCAATGTTAGCATAAATACCTCTTCCTTTTCATTGAACATGAATTCCTCGGCAGGCGATGGTTGCGGGATTACCCCTTCCTTGGTATCCAACAACAGGATGGCAGAGGGCAGCGACTCAGCTCAGCAGGCTCCCTTCTCTTCTCCATGTTTATCAATGATGTGGCTTCAGTTCTGATAGACCCATCACCTGTGGCTGGTTCTCGCTTCCATCTATACGCTGATGATCTACAGGTCTACAATGCGTCATCAATCAGCAATATTAAACTAGACAGTATCTCGCGATGGTGCGCAGATAATATGCTTAGCATCAGCCCACTCAAATCACAGGCAAACCTTCCTGCAGTAGAATACTTGCCCCACTTCACCTGCCCCCCCCCCCCCCCCCCCCTTGATCTTACTGGACTCTGTTATTCCCATCACGACGGACCACGTTAAGAACTTAGGTCTGCTGATGGACACACATCTCAAATGGGGACCACAGGTGAAGTTGATATGTGCCAGAATCTACGGTGGACTTCGATCACTGTATGCGGTGGCGCTCAAACTACTACCCGGTATTCGGATGAGACTGGTTGTGTATACGGGCAGGGGGTCTCGCGCTGGAATGCGCTGCCATCACTCATTAGAGAGTCGACCAGCCTGGGCGGCTTCAAGATCTGTGTCCTGAATAACATGAACTCCTTGTAATAGTGAGCTGTGATCCAACCCTGCTCATATATAATATAAGGGATAACATCTAGCTTATGTAAATGTTTTTAAAATGTTTATGCACATGGATGTTGACATTTGTGGTCACCGCTCAAATCATTTAATCCTTTCATATGTGATATTTCTTTTAAATGTTACACTGTAATAAGCTGGCTTTTGTAAGCACTCCTCAAATTAGTTAATCACTTAGTCCTTTCATATGCAATATTTCTTTAAGATATTGCACTGTAGTAAGTTTGTTGTGGGCACTAATGCCGATCCTAGTAGTCATTGATCGTAATCAACTTCACGTTAATATGTGATAATAAATATATAAGTAATCAGTCGTACCTAGTCATGGGCTGTATTTAGCTCGTAGATATCTCATAAGTGCACTTAAGTGCTAGCAGCGAGCTGCAAACCAGTAACCATATTTGGACAATGGATATGTAATGTATCTATATTTTTGAACTGTATGATTTGAGCTTTGTATAAATTTTGTATAATTTGAATTACTATTAGTGGTACTTACTAACTGTTCGGTAAGGGAACCGAAAGGTTAATTAACGCTTACCACTTGTGGGGGCGTCGGTGTAATGGTAGAAGTAAGCTTACCGCTGCTGGTGAGGGCGTAGCAAAGTTCTAAAAAGTAATTACCGTTTTGCGTATAATTAAAAACTCTACTTTATTACAAAACATCGATCAATTTATACATATTAATTGTTTATGCCTAAATATTATATTTTTCCATTTTATGTTAAGCAAAGGTGAACGACTTTGCTTTACTTGCATTTATTGCTGTACAGTTAATTAACATTGCGCTATTTGCAGTATTTGCGCGAGTTGCATTTTCATGCGGATTATTTTTTGTGGAATGCAGCAATGGTATGCAGAATTCATGATTGGTATGTTGTGGGGTCATTGTATGTTATGATCGTCTGATTACTAACTATGTAGTACTTGCACTGTATACTATGGTTAATGGTCTCATTATTAACTGCTTAATGATTTACTATTTACTGTTAACTACTTAATGATAATCTGCAGCTGGCAGATTGACAACTGTACTAGGTAGACTCTAACTAAAACTAAATCTAACTAAATTCGAGCGTCCAAACATTGGATGTAAACTCTGAACTATGCACTTACTTTCTTCGTAACATTTTATACTTACTTAATATTCTGTAACAAACTATGTAATCTATGTCATAATACTCTAATCGCTTTACCCAACATCAGTGACGTGGCGCTTATGCCGGGGTATGTAATAAATAAACTTTGAATTTGAATTAGATGCGATTTTTCAAAAAATTAATTTTTTTTTATAGTATCATTTATATAAGATAAATTTAATCATCGGATGGTGAGAGGGACAACTTAAGAACCTAACGAATAATAACTGGGAAGCAATTTTCCCTATTAATTATCGTTTTGACTAAAGAAAAGATGATCGTGTATATGTGGCAATATATCCGCTGAATTGTACAGCCTTAGCAAAGCTAGAACGTGCGTTTAAGGCCTGCCTGCGCTATGCTTTTATACTAAGACGCCAGCCTTATACATCTTCACTCACTAATTTGTTACTACAGGGACCAATGAACAAGGTGTACAAGCTCAATGCTCTGCCTTTTATTTTCAGGAGCAGGCAGGGCTCATTACCCAAGTATATCCAAGAGAAAATGACCTGGAGTGCTCATGATAATTTCAGATTGGTCCTGCCCAGGACACACTTTGGAAGTAGACATATCTATCACGTTGGAGCAAGTCTCTGGAATTCCCTGCCTAGACAAGTCAGATCTCCTAGCTAGTTTGAGAGGTTCAAAGAGCTAGCGGTACAACACATTACTAATTAATGAAATAATTAACTAAAATACTTCATGGGTGAAGTTTAAAGTAAAAATTATAAATGTATTTTTTATACATGACTGTGATATTGACTGCTGTTGATCTCGGTTGCATATCTCGGAGTCTTGGAGTCTATCCGAGCCATCCAACCAGTCCAATTTGCTTTCCATTACTTTTTATTTTATTCCAACAAACATGTTAAGCAGAGTTAGTGTTTTTGCTCAACATGTTTGCCGTTTGTTTGTTCTTTGTTGTAATGCAATTTTTTGTTTGTTTATTCTCTAGTTATCAGTCATCCAGTTATCTTGGTGTAACACGCTTGATCCGTAGTTACTGCTAGTATAACATACCTGATATTTCACTTTTGCATATATTGTTTGGATTAATTACGCTTAATGTATCAGGGCATCTCTCGAGTTGCAAATATTTTGGTAATTTTATGTTACATATCTCATATATTTTATATTTTATACCTACATTAATATTCTAGTCTAATTTTTTAGAGTCTATATCCAATGTATCTTTTGCCACGACTAAAATCTTTTTTCTATATCCATAAACATAAACATTTATTTATTTGAGTGCCCGTGCCAAAGGCACGCCAAGCGCTGGGCACATCACAGCGAGTTACATAGTAGATACATATTGTAGCAAAAGCGAACATAAACAATTAATAGTAGTGGAAGTACAAAACAGCCATAGTAGCATAGAGTAACATTGGAGCATCAAAGGAAAAGCTATACAGTACAATAGCAAACTAATAGGAAATGAAAACATAGTAGATGCATATTCTAGCAAAACCTTAGCATAAACAATTAGGAGTATTGGTGGCTCAAAGCGGCCATAGTAACATAGAGTATCGTTTAATCATACCATTTGTTTTGTATTCAGTATAATTAAGAATCGTTAAATGTAAATCTTTGTAACATCGTAATACCCAACATCTTAGGACGAGGCTAAGTGGCCGGAGTGGAAAATAATCAACTTTTCTGTTCCATTCTACAATTTTTCTGGTAAGAAATGTTGTCAAGAACAAAGTAAAATTAGCATTAAAACTTATTTTACTCTTACCTAATCGCTCAAAATATAACAGCAACGTTCTATTTGTATATTAAAACGGAAAATCAATAAAACTATACATTTTACATTATTGATAATCTCATAAATATTACTTACATTACGTGGATATCCCAAAACATCCTTGAGCCTCTTAACTAATTTAGACACTTTCTCCTTATAATGTAATAATATTAAGGGAAATACACAACCCGAAATGAAACAACATAGAGAAAATACTCCAAAATATGCACTGAAATAATTTTAATGGTATTAAAATATAAAATAAATTTAATTAAAAATCACCTTAAGTACATTGAAGTAAGAATCGAAAAAAATATCACAGAACCGAAAATACAACGTACTACACCATCGCTCAGTATATTTTTGAATGTTTCAGTTATTTGAAAATTCTTCATTTTTTTACAATAATTCTATCTCATTATGAATTTATATTAAATATATTAAACAAAATAATTATTTTGTTTACATATACACAACTGTCAAGCTTTCTTCTTCTTGTCATAAAAACAATAGGGCGTGCGGAGCACTACTTTCCAATATTGAAAACTAGGCGGCGTGACCACTGCGTTTATGGATGATATCCTAATCCTGATACCTGCTTGGCTTGAACGGGATTTATTTGCTTGCGATCCCAATTTAATTAGTTAAATCAAAATTTAAATATGGTCATGAATTGTTGTGTACCCAGTGCTCTAACAAATTCAATAAAAACAAAATTTCAAAAAGATTTCATCAGTTTCCTAAGGACGAAAAACTTAAATCTGAATGGATTTGCAAGTTGGTAAGTTATGTCGCGTTAGCAGCACTTGGGAGCACTTTACAAAGAGTGAATATAATATGACGTGGTTGTTTGATTACTTTCAAAGGCATTGCAATTTTCATTACATGAAAGCAAACATTTTATCGAAGTCAGTTGTACCTTCGAAAAACTTGCTATTAACAAAGCTACAATTTCTTTGCAACAAGAATACTAGTAAAGCAGCAAAAGAAGAGCTGTCTAGACGACTTAAACAGAAAACAGTATTAAAAATACGAAGCAAGGTAAGTTGACAAATTCCTAAATTGTTTGTACAATTTATATTTAATACTCATTTTCCTTAAAGAGCAAACAATACCCATAATGGTGAATGTTCCAGTTCAAATAAAATTGATTTACATAATAATAATATTTAAAATAGCTGATTTAGCTCTTATTCAAATATATCTACAAATTTATATTTTGATGTTATTTAGGTATGTATATACCTTTTCGTGAATTTCTGTTTGTTACCAGCGGTTTTTATATCATGGAAACGGAGCTTTTCTTTAAGTTATTCCATATTTTCTTCATTATATTTAATTTTTGAAATAATAATTGCAATATAAAGTAAATATTACACCTATTTGACAGCAATAAAGAGCGGGCTGTCCATAAACCGGATGGTGCTGCCAAGAATCCAGTTGTCAGTTTTGCAAGTATTTGCATGCCCCATTAAAAGCAATAAACGTCATCTCCAGTGCGTTCAAAAACCTTAGAATATAGAGACAACAGGAAGTGTTGATACCACTGACATATATATCTCAGTGGTTGATACCTGTAAAATTCGTGTGCATGAGCGTGGATTTTTCAGCGTGCCGTGAAGTAGCTCAGCATTATATAAAAGACAGAGACAAATCTATGTTTAACTGTCAAACAAAGTTCGTTTAATTTGCAAAAGATTTGCAACAATTTTAATGTAGTTTAAAACTTGTGAAAAGAGAAAGAAATTGTATTTAAAAATAGTGCTATATAAAGTAAAGAATGTAAGTAATTATCTGTTGATATTATAGTGATAAATTTCTAAGTGATGTTCATGTAATTTCAGAATAAAGTGTTCGGTGAAAAATTGCCACAACAACATCAAGGTACGACATGCGAAATCATTTTTTAGGCAAGTATAGTTATAAAATATTATTTTGTGTACTTTGCACATCTTTTTATATTAAATTAAATTGAAAATACATAGCAAAAGCGATGAAATATCGAAAAAATCCTTTCTCCACCAAGATTTGTTTACGTTTGTGACAGCTGCGAAATTCCCTGAGTATGTTGGCGTAGTGACAGCGAATAAGAACATTTTCGGTGGGAGCAAACGCAATATATATAGATCTTGTTGCCCCGCTCTCTATATTGATTCTACTATACGGCTGTACTGAGCTTTCACTACAGCGGCAATTGATACTAACACAACCAGAATTTGACTACGCTAAATTTGGCTTATCACACTTCCTGTACTCTCTATATTCTAAGTCAAAAACTTAACCGTGATTTTGTTTTGTGCATAAACCACTGACATATATATGTCAGTGGTATAAACTGAGGCGTGTTTTTAAAGTCGTCACATTTGTCGATGTTGACGCTCTCTTGATTCATTCATTTATGCTCGTGTGTGTGCAGTCTGTGCATTGAAGTTTAAAAACGTATTTCAGTCAACCAACCGGGTTCATATTTATAGGCTATGAAAAACTATTATATTTCCATAATAACAATAATATCGTATGTATGTATAATATGTATGGCATTTTAAATAAATGATAGGAACAAGTCAAGATTCGGCAAAAATATTCGTGCAGCACTGTGACGCTCTCTTTTGATCAAATGTGCAAATTTGACGACTTTAAAAACACGCCCCTGCATTGATATTCAATGATAAACTGCAAAATCTATTATATTTTTATGAGAAGAAGAAGAAGGTATTTTAGCTGTTTTGTTGACTGATGTTCAATTGTCAATATGTAGTTTTCAGAGTTTTAGTTAACGAAAAAAGTATATTGAATTAAACATAACTAAAAGCATGCTTAAAAATAATAAAAATCAAAAATACCGTCGTATGGTGGAGCAGTTATATTTAAAATCTCAAGAAATCCAGACCGAAAATGAACGTTATGTTTACAGGTAAAACTATTTCACACTACCTATTTATTTGTTTTGTTTGTGAAAAAACACGTGAAATTTTTTAATAGATTATCTAAAATGAAAAAAATGATTAAAAGACGATTGAGAGATGTTGGAATTCTCAAAAGTCGGCTAGATCGTTATAATGATGGATGGCGAAATGTACCTATGGTTGCTCCGCACAGAACAAGAAAAACTGAACTTAAAAGAGGTCCCAAACCTAAGCCCAAATCATCTGAACCGAAAACAAAACATTCTAACAAAAAGCAAAAATTAACAGAGAAAACCATTAAGCAAAAAATACAACATGCCAATAAATTAGATTAATAAGAATTTCCTAAGTATTTGTTTTTAATACTTTTATTTAAGTATTATTTAAATATTATCGTAATTTCCTGATTTTAGGGCCTTCTCTGCCGTTGTGGTGTGTGTTTTCATGAATATTTTAGTTCTTATCAACGACCCAAATCTTCGGAAATATCTGCATGATTATTATCCTTGTACAAATTAGACCAATCCAGATTACGAAAGACGTTCTTTTTAAGACAGAATATAATAGAAAACTGCATATTTAGGAGGTCGACATTTATAATTCGGTTCATCTCTTCCCATGATGCTTTTACAAATTTTATTGTTACTAATTTTTTTCTGGATGGGAGTTATGAAAGAGTTTTCGAAAACAACTGCTCTCAGGAGATTGATGAAGGAATTTAGCAGTAAAGATCTCAATTATCATAGCATTAGAGCTTAAGCAGAATAATTCTAACGAGATTAGAAGTAAGTAAGTAAATTTATTTAGCTATTCATTACATAAAACCATATAAAAAAAACCTTAGTTTACGTATTTTAATCCTAATAGCTAATTCTAACAAATTCAAGTATTTTTTTCTTAACTAGCCTAATTATTTTCGAGTTTTACATCTAATGGTAAATTATTATATATTTGAAAGCCCTGATACACTCTGATTATCACCGGCTCGTATATGATTGCATCTTCCGCAAAAGGAACCACTTTTGAATTCCTTAATACTTTGCCTATGTGGTTAATATATGACATTATTCACGGAAGTCCTTTGTGCCTTCTTTTCCAAATATGATTCAAACCTCTTCAATTCTGTATTTTTAATGCCAAAATTGCTCTTTTAAGATCCAAGAAGACTACAATGTCCCTAGAGCTGAAAGTATCCGGATAATTTGCTATCCTAATTATTTCAAATCCAGATATCCGGATCCAGACTAAGCAGAAAAGTTCAAAATTTGCTCCAGATTTTTTTTGCGTTTTTGCTTTATTTGGATCCAATTTTCAGTTTTAATCGAGACCCATTATAAAATCATTTGAAAGCTCTCCAATAGGATCAAGCACAACAAATTCATCACCTTCCCGTAATCCCTAGTACTGCATGTAATAAGTAAGACTTCTAGTGAAAAGAGTAATGTAGAACATTATACAACTGTTGGTCGACAATCTTCATAGATTGCTTGATATATCCACCTTATGCTGCAAAAATTCATCCGCAGGGCGAATGTAGAGAGCGCACAGCTTTTTGCCCGCTAGCGATCAGCCGGAACGGGAGGTTCTTGCTCTCTACACCCTTTGGATGCTCAAGATAGCTGTGCACTATAACCATGAAGGTGATAAACAGACAGACGGACGGACTTAAAAATTATGACGCATTTTTTTTTGCGTGATCGGACTACAGACGGACGGACAGACAAAAGCTTGCTGAAATTCACTACATATAATCAAAAGTTATACTCAACTAGACATTATATAGTTATATGCAAAGGCGTGGCCACTTGACACTCCAGCCGGAGAAATTATTACTATTTGACAGAAGATAGAAAACAATAGAGATGGAGGGGAACTCCAGATGTTGTTGGAGTCCCAAACCTTGACCAATCAGGCCCAACGCCCCCAACCTCCCTGGCTAAGTGGGTCAAAGCTAGAGTATTACTTAGCCCAATTTGTGCGGATTCAAAGAATCCTAAATACGTACTACGCTACACGCCCCCCCCCCCACCCGCAATCTCTCCCTCTTCCCATAATTAACCCCCTTTAGAACATGGTTGTTAGCAATACAACAACTGAAAATTACTTATATACACTTATATACACTTATATATGGGTACATTTATCCTTTAAGTATTTTTTTCCTACAAAATGTCCATACCTGTTACATCATGTACCATTCCTTGTAAATTCTACAAGAACCGTTTTACCTTTCTTCAATAATTTAGAAACGTTACAAGATATATAAAAAAAACTTTTTATTAATAATTTTAGAGGCTTTAACCTAACAGTATCTTAAAAAAAAAATATATAGAATACTTTTAAGGTGAATTAAATTATAGAGGACTTCCTTTTATTTTTGGGAAGTTGTAATACCAATATATAAATCAAAACTGTTTACCAAATTATTTTTTACAGATGATTTCATTTTTTATTTCTCGGAAATTGTAACACCAATATATAAATCAAAACTGGTTACCAAATTATTTTTACAGATGATTCCCTTGATTTCTCGGAAATGGTAACACCAATATATAAATGAAAACTGTTTACCAAATTATTTTTATTTTTACAGATGATTTCCTTGTATTTCTCGGAAATTGTAACACCAATATATAAATCAAAAACTGATTACCAAATTATTATTTTTACAGATGATTTCCTTGTATTTCTCGGAAATTGTAACACCAATATAAAAAAACTGATTACCAAATTATTATTTTTACAGATGATTTCCTTGTATTTCTCGGAAATTGTAACACCAATATATAAATCAAAAAACTGATTACCAAATTATTATTTTTACAGATGATTTTCTTGTATTTCTCGGAAATTGTAACACCAACTTATAGATCAAAACTGTTACCAAATTATTTTTATTTTTACAGATGATTTCCTTGTATTTCTCGGAAATTGTAACACCAATATATAAATCAAAAACTGATTACCAAATTATTATTTTTACAGATGATTTCCTTGTATTTCTCGAAAATTGTAACACCAATATATAAATCAAAAACAGATTACCAAATTATTATTTTTACATATGATTTCCTTGTATTTCTCGGAAATTGTAACACCAATATATAAATCAAAAACAGATTACCAAATTATTATTTTTACAGATGATTTCCTTGTATTTCTCGGAAATTGTAACACCAATATATAAATCAAAAAACTGATTACCAAATTATTATTTTTACAGATGATTTCCTTGTATTTCTCGGAAATTGTAACACCAACTTATAGATCTTATTTATATTTTTTTTTGTAGGAAATTTTAGCACGAACATATACATATATATAAAAAAAAACTTGTGGATCAATTACTTTCTAGATGGTTTCCTATTTTCTTTTTTTTTCTCTGGTAATTAACACACTAGAATCGAAAAATAAAATCCTTACTTAAATTTTCACATCAAATCAACATCTCCTTTCTTTTTATCACCAAAACTTTTTTGTCTTCTCTTCACAAAAATCCAAAACCAACTAACTCATTCATCTTTTCTACCTTCCCTTCCTCCCTCATGTCCAACACCCGCAACCAATCACCGCCAGCGTTCAGTTCACTTCTAAAACTTCTAATGCACCTTTCTCGCCCTATCCACTGTCGTGAAAAGAGTCCGGATCTTTACGTCATGGAAATTTTTCAACATCTTCAAAATAATGTTTCCTTTTAAGGTCATGAAACCGAAAAATTATCAAATATGGGGTACCGACAGGCAAGAACCATAGCGCGTTTTAGTTTTTTTGTTTCTTTCTTTCAGAAGCAGGATTTCGAAACTACGAAACTTACCATGGACTCTCTTTACGACAGGCTGGTGTAGGAAATCTGGATAAGACACGAAATCAAAGTAGCGAAGGTGCAAATCGCTACAGCGTGGGGACGACCCACTGAGAAAAGAGTCTCATAAGCCGGGCTTTATAAGAAAGGAACACCCCTTAAGAAGTGAAATGAATTTAAGAGACTTAGGAAACGCTGAATGTGGAGCCGACCCACAAAAGAGAAAGAAAAGAAAGAATATGCAATATGCCTAAGACTTAATGTCCTGAACATGAAAGACTCTCATAGAACGACCTTCAGGAGTCTCAAGTCGATACGAAACCTTACCAACACGCTCCGCGATAACGGCCTTTAAGAACTTTGGAGCCAATTTGGCCGAAAAGTGGTTGATAGCATTACTCTGAACATGGTTACGGACAAGGACAGTTTGACCAATAGTGAACATCCTAATCCGCGTTGGCAAATTATAACCTTTTGAGTACCTTTGATGAGATTTCCTTAAATGATTCTTCACCTCATCACGAATAGTCTGGAGTCTTTGATTTTTGGGAACGATTTCGAGGGCGCCATCAAGATCTGGAGACAGCTCGCGGAGAAGCTGATACGTCCCTCCATTCATCACGGGATGCCTGCCAAATAGTAAAAAATGAGGCGAACATTTGGTTGAGTCATGCACAATGTTATGCATGGCGAAGGCAATTTCATTCAAGTGACTGTCCCAGTTCCTATGATCATTGTTAACATAGGCTCGTATTGCTGCTAAAACAAATTGATTTGCTCGCTCCGAGGCATTTGACTGCGGGGAATAAGATGGGGGAAAAGGTATGCTTGACTCCGTAATTCACTAATAATTGTGCGAAAGCTCTGGAAGTAAACTGACTACCATTGTCGGAATGAAGATGCTCCGGTGTTCCGAACACAAGAAAAACTTCTTGTTTCAAAAATTTTATAACCCGAGAGGAAGTGGCCTCTGGCATAGCTTTAAGCAACACATATTTAGAGAGGTGGTCCAATATTATAAAAATATATCGATTACCATTTCGACTTCGGGGATAAGGACCAAGGAAGTCACAAAAGATACGTTGCCATGGAAGGTCTGTAGAACGCATTTCTCCCAGAGGAGGTCTGGACGAAAAGTTGATTGGTTTGATTTGTTTACAGGTGTCACAAGAAGAGATGAAGGTGCGTACATCGGAAGCCATAGAAGGCCAATAATACAGGCGTTGAAGTTTGTCCAAAGTTTTAGCAATCCCAAAGTGAGCTGACGTGGGTGGGCAGTGCTCTTGCTGAATCAAACAATGAGTGAGGCCATCTGGGGCCCACAGCTTCCAGCTGACCTTATCAGAGAACATACTATACTTTGGAGATGCGAAGGAAATATATATCTTATTGTTTATTACTCGTAGGTTAAGAAAACTAT
Organism: Dioctria linearis; assembly: GCA_963930735.1. Lineage (NCBI taxonomy): Eukaryota > Metazoa > Arthropoda > Insecta > Diptera > Asilidae > Dioctria > Dioctria linearis. Next base: position 39,660,271 of record OZ005743.1, on the reverse strand, counting down.
CGGGGTCGGCTTGTATACGCTGGATTCTTTTAATATATGATTCTTCTTGAAAAGCAGGAGAATCTAAGTCAAGACTGTTGACGGAAAAGGAAAAGATTTTCTCTTTCGGTAGTGAATCCAATGCCACGTCTGTGAATGCTCTGGAAAGAGCATCTGCTACTACATTATCTTTGCCCTTTCGGTACACAATGCTGAATTTAACGCTTGAAGCTTAAGGCTCCAGCGGGCTAACCTACCACTCAAATCTCTTTGATCCATGAGCCATTTAAGGCTGGCATGATCAGTTATAATTGCAAATTCTAGACCCTCGACGTAAGGTCGGAAACGTTTCACACTTAGGACCGCGGCAAGACATTCCAATTCAGTGATGCTATAGTTACGCTGAGCCGGATTCAACTTCTGGGACATGAAGGCAATAGGGGGCTCGATACCATGATCAGTATATTGGAACAGCACACTCCCAACGCCGGTAGTGCTCGCATCACACTGAATATAGAATGGTCTGGCGAAATCAGGGTTAGCCAGTACAGGAGCAGTAGTAAGACAATCCTTCAACTGGTTAAAAGAATTTTCAGCTAAATCATTCCATAGGAACTTGACACTTTTCGTTAGAAGGTCCTTGAGAGGACTGGCTATGGAAGCAAAATTAGGAATAAAACGTCGATACCATCCGCACATCCCCAAGAAATTTCGTATTTTCTTTACACTAGAAGGACGAGGAAAATTTCGTATGGCCCCCACCTTTTCGGGATCTGCTCGCAAGCACCCGTTTCCAACCACAAAACCGAGATATCTAACCTCTCGCATGCAAAACTTACTTTTTTCCACGTTGATGGTGAGTTTAGCGCTGCGTAACAAGGAGGCTACTGTCGTTAGCAGCTCCAAATGTTCGTCAAATGTGGAAGAAGTAATCAGCAGGTCGTCGAGGTAGACGGAGACTCGATCATGTAACTGGTGAGGTATGACCTTATACATCAGCTTGCGCATGGTCTGCGGAGCATTACATAACCCGAAGGGTAACACAGTAAACTGATACAGTGGACGACCCGGTACGGCGAAGGCCGTTTTGTCCCTAGAAGTAGTAGCGAGGGGAATTTGCCAGAAGGCATCTTTTAAATCGATAGCCGAAATGTAATTGGTTTGTTGAAGTCAACTTATTAAACCGTCGATAAGAGGTAGTGGAAAGGCATCTGGAACGGTGACGGAGTTCACCTTTCTAGCATCTAGGCAAAGTCTTTGTTTACCATTTGGTTTTCTAACCAATGTAACTGGGGAGGACCACCCACTCTGACTTTCCTCAATAACTCCGAGATCTAACATGCGATCCAATTCTTCATATAGGGATTTCTGAACAGCCGGTGAAACAGCATAATACCGCTGTTTTATGGGTTTGCTAGAACCCACGTCGATCTCATGCTCGACTAGACTTGTTTTACCGAGACCATGTTCATTAAATGAAGGATAGGATTTGATCACGGATTTTAAACGTCGATCCTCTTCTTCAGATAACTCATGGCTGTTAGTACAAACAGGTGGAGGATTTTCCAGTAAATTCAACTCATCAATCATCACCGGAGCCAACCCAAACTTTTCCCAAAAATCAATTCAAAGATACAGTTGTTGTTGTAGATTTGGAACGATGTGGAAACGCATCATTCGTGTCTTGCTGCCATATTTAACCAGTACTCGGACGTGACTCAAGACTTTTTGCTGTTTCCCATCGACCGTTGAAATGTGAGTTGGCATTGAATGGAAAGGAATACCAGACCTGTCCAGAAATCGCTCCGCCCCAGCACCAATAACACTAACACTTGCTCCGCTGTCTAACAGACCTTTAATTTTTTGTTCCTCAATAATAACATTGGCGTAAGGCCGCCGATCGCTGTCAGTCTGCAAGACAGTTTCCGCAATATCAGCCTTTAAATTTCTGCGCAGGTTGAAATAGTTAGCTGCACGATGCCTGGCACTGGAGAAGCTGTTATACTGAGCAAGGTCGTTCAGACCACAATCTAACGAAGAACCAGTAGAGGATTGGTATGAGGAACTGCAACTGCAATTGCCAGACAAATGTTCGGCACCCCTTGAAACATTAGTAACAGTCTGCACTCCAATATCTTGAGTGTGAGGGTTAGTTCACCGGGTTTTACATCTGATGAATAGGATACGTTAGATAAGTTAAGCAACTGGTTTTTTGATATTTCAGAGAAAATGTTCTGTCCGGTCAGTTTGAAGCCATTAGAAGCTAGGCTTTCTAACGGTTCCTCTCGGGCTCCGTATTTGAAGCCGCCTCGCAAGTACTTTGTTTGGATATTTGTGCCGGAGTCAGAATCCGGGAAGTACCAGCAACGATATGACTCCGCATCCCGTTTCCCTGAGAGCAAACAGGACATTTCGGCTTTATTACCCGTTCAGCACCACAGCCGAAGCAAAAAATTTTTCTGTAAGATGATGGAGAATCCTGGTATGCATGACCCTCGACAGAACAGTTCCAACACCTTAGACTTCGCGGCTGCGATGCTAAAGGATTGGACAGAGGATAATTCTGTCTTAAAACAGTAGGCTGCGGTCTAGGCTGAAAAGCTTCAACGGACTCGTAAGCTTTATTACTACTTTTACAATATAAACTGTCAGAGTATAATTCATTGACGACTCGACGGGGAATAACCTCACGAGGATTCCCTATATCAGACCACAGTCGCTCGAATTTAGCGCAAATGTCTCGCAGATCTAATATGCTATTAACAGGATGCATAAGTAATACTTCCTGTAGAGCGGGCTTCATATTTCGACGTAAAATTTCTATAAGTTCCTTTTCGGGAATAGGATTTTCCATTTTGCAAATTAATGTATGTACGGCCAGACGAAAATCACTAAAAGACTCGCGGCTTCCTTGTTTACGAGTTTCAACAAGCTTCCGGACTTCATAATCAGTATGCTGATTTTGGAACTCACGTATAAGAGCAGAACGCAGTTCCTTCCAAGTTGGAAGTGGATTGCTATGATAAGTATAGCCAATACCAATCCTCGACCTTTCCAGAAACCAAGGCATGAAAGCCAGCACACAGATCCTCACCACTGACTCGATCAAAATGAGCTAACCGTTCAATTCGAAACAGAAAATCAAGTATGTACATCCAAACCAGGGGATCCACTGAAAACTATTCGCCACTTAAATACGGGACTTCTATTTGGGCTTCGTCTTCTAGTTTCTGTAGGCATTAAACGTGGAGCGCCCGGAACAGACGGTATAGAAGACCCAGTAGGGCACGTGGGTTGCGATGTCGAGACCCGTGAAGGATTCCACAGGCTCGATCTAGTATAGGAGTCCTTTTTAGTTGCATCCTTAATTGGAGCAGAAACGAGATTTTCACGTAATGCATCCGTTCGACCGAGAATATGCGATAGTTCGGTCTTAGGATTCTTTGATGCGTGACTTTTAGCCGGTGCTATATCGGGATTTAAAAGCTGACGCTTGTAGAGTTGAGCCAACTGAGTTAATAAATTCGAGCTCGGATATGGAATGCCTCGCACTGAGCACTCCACCTCCAACTCTTCCTCAGTGAGAAATGTAAAATCCATGACAAGATTTTATAAGTTATACTATCAATTTAGTACTTGAAGAAATGTTGTACCAAAGCAACCCCAACACGACCAGACAATGAACCTGATGCGGGAGCTGGACTGAGCACAAAAAAAATACTTTAAACCACCAACCGACTGGAAAGTAAAGTTATTTGTTCAATTGAATAAAAGAAGAAAAAAAAATAAATATATATATAGGCGCTAAAAGAGCCGTACAATATTAAATTATTAAGTATTATATTATTATATTATATAAAATTTCAAATTGGGCATTGGGAGAGCGAGAAATACAGAGAAAAACAAAACAGCACGGACATGCAACGCAACACAAAACTTAAGATCACATCTCTATTTTCTCAAAAAAAAAAACAACGACCACAAATTTCACAAATAGTCGAGAACTCGGGGACTAACCGGATACAAGCCTGAGCCAATAGCAAAAATATCAGTAAAAGGAACACACAGTTAATACTAGCTTACCTTGAAACAGTCAGGCGCAAACTGAAAATTAGTTTTCGAAACGTGTATGACGTGCGCACACAAAGTCTACTAATCCACCGAGCGATCGACAATAAAAAAAACCAAAATGGTACATGTATATGAACTTATATAGATCTACACGAATGGTCAAGTATGCTGTTCTGACTGAAGCTGACATGTCCAGTAGATAGTTTCAACAGAACGAGGAGATGCTCGCACAATACCGGACCGGTACCAGAGCAGAGTCAAGTCAGACCGAAAGATTTCAAATTTGGTGAGTCAGATTGACCCACAAAGTCTGCTCAAACAACAGGAACCTGAGCATCCAAAGAAAAACAAAAAAGAAAAAAAAAACCACAACGGAACCCCTCCGGGCAAAAATGTCAAGTGACTCGCGAAAATAAATAGTCGATTAAGGCTTGAAGTGGCCAACAATAAAACAACAACAACAATAGTATACTGGTAGTAAGCCAGAAAAGAAGCAAATACGATTGGGCGCCATTTGTAACAATCGGGAGTTTTTCGTCCACCAGCTAATGAACTCAGGCATCCATTTACAAATACGATTCTGACCATGCATCTATGCCTGAACTCCCTGGCCCATAAGCTGGCCGCGAATCACAACTTAAGCTGCAAAAATTCATCCGCAGGGCCAATGTAGAGAGCGCACAGCTTTTTGCCCGCTAGCGATCAGCCGGGAGGGGAGGTTCTTGCTCTCTACACCCTTTGGATGCTCAAGATAGCTGTGCACTATAACCATGAAGGTGATAAACAGACAGACGGACGGACTTAAAAATTATGACGCATTTTTTTTTGCGTGCTCAGACTACAGACGGACGGACAGACAAAAGCTTGCTGAAATTCACTACATATAATCAAAAGTTATACTCAACTAGACATTATATAGTTATATGCAAAGGCGAGGCCACTTGACACTCCAGCCGGAGAAATTATTACTATTTGACAGAAGATAGAAAACAATAGAGATGGAGGGGAATTCCAGATGTTGTTGGAGCCCCAAACCTTGACCAATCAGGCCCAACGCCCCCAACCTCCCTGGCTAAGTGAGTCAAAGCTAGAGTATTACTTAGCCCCATTTGTGCGGATTCAAAGAATCCTAAATACGTACTACGCTACACGTCCACACCCCCCCCCCCCATTCCCCCTATCACCCGCAATCTCTCCCTCTTCCCATAATTAACTCCCTTTAGAACATGGTTGTTAGCAATACAACAACTGAAAATTACTTATATACACTTATATATGGGTACATTTATCCTTTAAGTATTTTTTTCCTACAAAATGTCCATACCTGTTACATCATGTACCATTCCTTGTAAATTCTACAAGAACCGTTTTACCTTTCTTCAATAATTTAGAAACGTTACAAGATATATAAAACAAACTTTTTATTAATAATTTGAGAGGCTTTAACCTAACAGTATCTTCAAAAAAAAATATATAGAAAACTTTTAAGGTGAATTAAATTATAGAGGACTTCCTTTTATTTTTGGGAAGTTGTAATACCAATATATAAATCAAAACTGTTTACCAAAAAATGTTTTACAGATGATTTAATTTTTTATTTCTCGGAAATTGTAACACCAATATATAAATCAAAACTGTTTACCAAATTATTTTTACAGATGATTCCCTTGTATTTCTCGGAAATGGTAACACCAATATATAAATGAAAACTGTTTACCAAATTATTATTTTTACAGATGATTTCCTTGTATTTCTCGGAAATTGTAACACCAACTTATAGATCACAACTGATTACCAAATTATTATTTTTACAGATGATTTCCTTGTATTTCTCGGAAATTGTAACACCAATATATAAATCAAAAACTGATTACCAAATTATTATTTTTACAGATGATTTCCTTGTATTTCTCGGAAATTGTAACACCAATATATAAATCAAAAAACTGATTACCAAATTATTATTTTTACAGATGATTTCTTTGTATTTCTCGGAAATTGTAACACCAACTTATAGATCAAAACTGTTTATTTTTATTTTTACAGATGATTTCCTTGTATTTCTCGGAAATTGCAACACCAATATATAAATCAAAAACTGATTACCAAATTATTATTTTTACAGATGATTTCCTTGTATTTCTCGGAAATTGTAACACCAACTTATAGATCAAAACTGTTTACCAAATTATTTTTATTTTTACAGATGATTTCCTTGTATTTCTCGGAAATTGTAACACCAATATATAAATCAAAAACTGATTACCAAATTATTATTTTTACAGTTGATTTCCTCGTATTTCTCGGAAATTGTAACACCAATATATAAATCAAAAACAGATTACCAAATTATTATTTTTACAGGTGATTTCCTTGTATTTCTCGGAAATTGTAACACCAATATATAAATCAAAAAACTGATTACCAAATTATTATTTTTACAGATGATTTCGTTGTATTTCTCGGAAATTGTAACACCAACTTATAGATCAAAACTGTTTACCAAATTATTTTTATTTTTACAGATGATTTCCTTGTATTTCTCGGAAATGGTAACACCAATATATAAATCAAAAAACTGATTACCAAATTATTATTTTTACAGATGATTTCCTTGTATTTCTCGGAAATTGTAACACAAACTTATAGATCTTATTTATATTTTTTTTTTGGTAGGAAATTTTAGCACGAACATATACATATATATAAAAAAAAAACTTGTGGATCAATTACTTTCTAGATGGTTTCCTATTTTCTTTTTTTTTCTCTGGTAATTAACACACTAGAATCGAAAAATAAAATCCTTACTCAAATTTTCACATCAAATCAACATCTCCTTTCTTTTTATCACCAAAACTTTTTTGTCTTCTCTTCACAAAAATCCAAAACCAACTAACTCGTTCATCTTTTCTACCTTCCCTTCCTCCCTCATGTCCAACACCCGCAACCAATCACCGCCAGCGTTCAGTTCACTTCGAAAACTTTTAATGCACCCTTCTCGCCCTATCCACTGTCGTGAAAAGAGTCCGGATCTTTACGTCATGGACATTTTTCAACATCTTCAAAATAATGTTTCCTTTTAAGGTCATGAAACCGAAAAATTATCAAATGTGGGGAGACCGACAGGCAAGAACCATAGCGCGTTTTAGTTTTTTTGTTTCTTTCTTTCAGAAGCAGGATTTCGAAACTACGAAACTTACCATGGACTCTCTTTACGACAGGCTGGTGTAGGAAATCTGGATAAGACACGAAATCAAAGTAGCGAAGGTGCAAATCGCTACAAACTTCCAACCACTCTATCAAGCGTTTAAGTTCCACGTTCATTATCCTTTCGCATTCACTAACATTTTCTCCTTTAATAAATACTAATGTGTCGTCAGCAAACAACATTAACTTAACACTATTAAGTACTGATTTCATGTCATTAATATAGATTATAAATAGTTATGCACCTAGTATAGACCCTTGCGGAACTCCTATAAGAACATCCTCAGGTTCTGAGTATGATTTGCCAAATTTCGTACGTTGTTTTCTATCTTTCAAATAGCTTATGAACCATTTCAGCTCTACGTTCTTAATTCCATAATTATTTAATTTTGCCACTAATATGTCCCTGTCTATTGTTTCAAAGGCTCTCCTAAAATCAAGAAATACCGCTATTATTATCGACCCTTCATCGATAAATTTTTTCCACTCTGAAATCATCCAGATTAATGCCGTTTCGCAATAGTGCTTACTCCTGAAGCATGACTGTTGCTCTACTAGTACTTCATTTTTTTCAATATATTCCACTAGTTGTTTGTACACTACTTCTTCCAACAGTTTTTCCATTACTGGAAGCATATTAATTGGTCTAAATTCTTCACATACTTTAGTTCCTTTAATTTTTTCAACAGGTATTACAACTGAGCTCTTCCATGTTTTAGGGAATTCTCCACTAGTTAGTGACTGGTTTATTATCTTTATCAAAACTGGGCTTAATAATTCGTAATTGTCTAATATCATCTTAATATTCATACTATTATCATCTCTTTTTTTATTCAATTCTTCACAAAGGACTTTCAGTGCTTGCACATCAACATGTTTAAACTTAAATCGACTTTCTACTGGTTGAAGTAAGCTCCTATCGAAATTTTTCACTGCAATACTTTTATTTATATCTTGAAGACTTTTAATAAAGTATTTGTTAAATTTCCTTGCGATTATAACATCTTCCTTTATATTCTCATTGCCAAATTTAATATACCTTCCAATTACTAACTCTTTCAACATTTTCCACATGCCTTTTTGATCTCCCATCTTACTCTGAATTTTCCCTCTAACATAGCTAGTTTTAGCTTGTTTGATTTCAACTTTATATTTATTCCTTATTTGTGTTATATATACCAGTTTATCTTCTAATACCATCGCACATTCATGTAAATCATCGAGAAGTACTAGGTCACTTATATTATTTTGTACAAGGTCATTAGAAAATGCAGATTCATCATATTTAAGAAATGTTATTTCTTTGTCCGGTAATTCAATTCTATTATTCCCTATCTTAATGTTCATCTCAATTGTTTCGTGGTCGCTTATTTTATAAAGATTGTTAACTTTCGCATGTACTCCATTAGAGTTTGTTATAATATAGTCAATAAGTGTTCTAGAATTGTTTGTCACTCGCGTTGGTTCATCTATTAATTGGTTATAATCGTGATCTATTATTATCTCTAAAATACGTCTTTTATATATACTGTTCGCATTACTCAATAAGTCTATATGAAAATCTCCACAAATAATAAGTTCATTCTTTCCCTCACAATACTCCTCGCACCATTCATCAAATATTTCACAAAATCGAGACACAGAACCGCTAGGAGATCTGTATACTACTCCAATCCAAAATAACTTAGAGCCTTCATAGATTTTACAAAACAAAACCCATATTTCATTATCTATATTACATTTATATATTATTTGACTATCAGAACCAGCTTAACACAAGCTCGCTGCATGGACACGTTTAATAAATAAACGTCTCAACAATACATGCGATTCATCACTTAGTCGGTGTTAGTATTAGTATGTTAAACTAAACATAGACCAAACACCGAATGAGATGACATGTAATGCGACATGGAAACAGAAATTTAAGTATTATATAGACGTTTCTTTAAAACATGCTTGGAAATATCAACGACAAAATGCTCAGCCTTAATATTAACAACAATGCACATGCGATTGATGGGTTCATACATACTAAAGTTGGATCTTGCGGCGTTAACATGCAACAGAGGTAACCTTCTCAAATTGTGCGCACTATCACGGAAAGAGATTTTGCTAAGTAGAAGGGGAGAATCAATATTCGCGTTTAAGAGTTGATGCACAAAAGTTACATCAGCGACCATGCGACGTTTTTCGAGGGAGTGCATATTTAAAAGCTTCAAGCGATCCTCATAAGGTGGAAGAATCAATGAATTGTTCCAGGGTAGATGCCTGAGAGCGAAGCGCAGGAAGTTCCGCTGAACAGACTCGATGCGTTCGATGTGTGTACCGTAAAATGGAGACCAGACCTGGCTAGCGTATTCAAGGAGAGGTCTCACAAAGCAAGTGTACAAACGCAGTGTTATGGTGGGATTCGAGAACTCTCGAGACCAACGTTTAATAAAGCCCAGCATAGAACTACTCTTAGATACCATATAGTTAATGTGGGATATAAAATTCAAATTCACATTTAACACCCAAATCACAAACAGCACCCTCGCGACGGCGAATCGTGGAATCCGAGAACACATAATCATAAGTGATTGGTTTCTGATTCCTGTGGAAAGTCATAACCTCACATTTGTCGATATTGAGGGCCAAATTATTGTTTTTGCACCAAACGTAAAATTTGTGAAGATCACCTTGTACCAGTTCACAATCTGTAACAGATTTAATCTGAGCGAAAAGTTTAATATCGTCAGCATAAATCAATAATTTGCAGTGCCTCACAACAGAGACAATGTCGTCAATAGATAGAATGAAAAACAACGGGCCCAAGTGACTCCCTTGAGGTACGCCGGACGAAGCTTTCAGGACTCTGGAGACGGAATGACGGAATAGTATTTGATATGTTCTGTTATCTAAATAAGACTCCGTCCATTTTATAAATATTGGGTGAAACCCATACTTTTCCATTTTAAAGAGTATCACGGAGTGAGATAACTTGTCGAACGCTTTACTGAAGTCAGTATAAATACAATCTGTCTGATAGCCTTTTGCAAACCCGCCAACGGTAGGCGAGACAAATTCCAACAAGTTAGTGGTTGTAGACCTGCCCGAGATAAATCCATGCTGGTTTGAAGAAAGCAAATTCTTGCAGGAAATTGATAACTGAGAGTAAATGATAGATTCGAATAATTTAGGCATACAAGATAATTTTGCAATAGGTCTATAATTAGAAATTTCACTCTTACTACCTTTTTTGTGGATAGGTATGATAAAAGAATTTTTCCATAGCTGAGGAAAACAACCACTATTAAGTGATTTTTGGAAAATAATTCTCAGCGGAGATGCAAGGGCAAGGCAGCATGACTTAAAGAAAGCTGGAGGGATCCCATCAGGACCCGTCGTGAAGTCATTTGGAAGCCCATTAATATGATCGAGTATATCCTCTCTCGCAATTGTAGGGGTAGTGAATGAAACGTTATGAGAATCGTTCATATGACTGAAGTCGTCATTTCGAGGAAGGAAATTGGACGAAGAAAATGCATTGTCAAAATAAGAAGCAAACATATTGCAAATTTCGGATGAATCATCACTAGCAGAATCTTTGTACCTCATGGTATTGGGGTAGTTGTCCGTTTTTTTCTTCATATTAATGAACTTAAAAAAGATACGTGGGTCACGAAATAATTTCGCACGCATGCTTTGAATATATTCATCATAAAGTGTAGAGGAAAGTTCTTTGAACTCATTATAGCATGTGAGGAAATTATTGTGACTTATAATGCCTTTGTCACTCATATAACTTTTCCACAATTTATTCTTTTTATTTTTGAGATGTTTTAATTCTTTATTGAACCATGGCGGAGATGTTTTAGAGGACCGCTGTCGCTCGCGGGGAACGTGAGAGGAAAATAAATCGAAAAGAATTATGTAAAATTTAGAGACGTCTTCGTCAACACTATTGCTAGACAGTAATGTGTTGAAATCAATAGAGGTAAGTCTACTGGAAAGTTCCGAAAAGTTAGCCTTTCTAAAATTGAAAAAGTATTGTGTTTCGTCACAATTAGTAATGTTTTCGGTTTCAAAGCAATATGAAATTAGTAGAGGGGGGTGATATTTGTCAAGAGTAGACATTATAACGGGGCTAGATTCAACTAATATGTTACCCGCGTCAGTAGAGAAAACCAGGTCCAACTGCCTCCCCATGTCATTCTTTACATTACTGATTTGGCTGAGACCAAGAGATGACATAGTGTCCAGGAATAGTGCTTCCTTTGTTGACAAGTTATTAAGAGGAAGATAGTCATCGTCATCTTCATTTAGTACCCATTGTATATTAGGTAAGTTGAAATCACCAATAAGTAGTAGTTCGTCAAGAGGTTGCATCTTGCCGTGAATAAAATTAGATGTTGAAGTGAGTAGGTCGTAAATATTCTGACCTCAACAACATCATCATCAACAATGTTTATGGAGTCTGGAGGAATATAGCAACATAGTATGTATAAGTCGTGTTTTAAAAGAGATAGCTTAAGAACTATAAGTTCAGTGTCAAGAGTGTTGGAAAAACTTAGAACCTCAATTTGGCTGCAGTTAAAAATGTTTTTGCATGCGAGGAGTACGCCACCGCCACGAGCCTCAGAATCCGTATGTCTATCTTTCCTAAAAATCTGGTAAGAATTGTCTAAAATTTCGGCATCACGAAAGCCGTGATGCAGCCAAGTTTCAGTGAAAGCAACGATATCAAAACAAGTTGCAACAGAGGATTTGAAGATATGTGCAGTTTTTGTCCGAATCCCCCTTACATTTTGATAGTAAAGGGAAAGCGACTTCAGTTTTTTGGAATAACATTGCTTATATTAACTGTATTTCTAGGTTGGCGCACGGAAGGTACAAATAATTTAGTGAAAGCGCCGGAGGGCCAGAATAAGGGATCTAATAACTTTTCCTGCATATCTGCTGAAACAGTTAAGACAAAGGATGCAACCGGTTTCGAGGATTTACTAATTTTACGACAAGAAATACTCTCTGTTGCAATGTTTTTGGATTTAAGATACGTCAATATGTCATCACACAACGTTTCAGGAGAGAACCGAGTAACGAAAACACTCGAAGGTTTTGGTACTGTCCTCAAGGAGGTGCCATTACCATTCCCTAATGTGGACACGGAAGTAATAATATTATTATTCGGTACTGCGGATTCCGAAACAAGAGCTGGAGTGGTAATATTTGCGCATTGACTCCCTGCGCTAGATACGGCCACACCTGCCGAAGAAGGAGCCTGCCTAACAGGGATTGACGTATTTTGCGGGCTGAATCTATCACTCGACAAAATCGCCTGTGTTTTAGATTTTTTATTTTTTATTATATCAAAAATCAAAAATCGCCTGTGTTTTAGATTTTTTATTTTTTATTATATCAAATTGCTTATTGTTTTTTATATATAATACTGCTCCACCTGTTCTATTTGATTTTGAGTCAACTCTAACTATATAATAATCTTTTAATTTTATTTCATTGTCTTGAATTTTATCGGTAGTATGCGTTTCAGATAGTGCAATTATATCAAAATTTTCCTCGTAACACAAAGTTTCCAATTCTTCAAAATTATTTATTAAACCTTGGATATTCATATACGCACATTTCCATTCCTTTGGTTGCTAGTACTCAATTCTACGTCGCTATAATTTCAGTTTTCTTTCGTAAACTGGACATTTACGACTGCGAGAATTATGATTTACGTCTAGCTTGAGATTTAATTTTTGAACCGCTTCAATACAGTTTGCACATTTTTCGAAATTTGCATCACATTCTTTCCAATTGTGACTACCTGCGCAGCTCGAACATATATTAGGTTTTGTACACTCAGTCGATTTATGATTATAGCCGACATTTAAAACATCTGAGTACATGTATACATTCCATTGCCAGACATGTGTCCCAGCCTATTTTCAATTTTTTTTCCTTCATAATCCTGTTAAAACTTCCACTATCTACTTCGATTATGGCACTAAATGAGTTTTGTTTTTTAGTAGGTCTGCTGCTACTTATGACTTTTATATTAGCATTCTTACAACATTCATTCTGCGCAACCAATTTACCTATTAGTTCATCATTTTGGTACTCATCTTTTAATCCAACAATGGTAACTTTGGGCTTTCTGTAAGTAGGTATTTTAATTTCATACAACTCACTCAATTTTTCACGCGCTTGTTTCTCAATATTTTTGATTGACTCACTATTTTCACACTCAATAGCGATAACACCGTTCTGCTTCTTATAAACACCACTCACTTTACACTCAGTGGGATCAAGATTCTTTGTTATATCATTTTTTGTAGCCTGGCAATCTTGTTTACTTTTTGGCTTAATTAACACTGCTGAGTTATTCTTCAAAGCTTCTGCATATGACGGTTTTACTCTTTTTTCAATACTTTTATAACTTATTTTTTTGACTTCATTTAGAATTTTCTCCTCACTATTCATCACATCCTCTTCAATTTTACTCATTTTGTTTTTTTCATTAATTTCACCTTTAAAAATTTCATATACATTCTTAAAACACTCCATAAGCTTATCTAATTTCTCATTCATGCATCTTAAATTTACTCTGCACTCATCACAAATAAACCACACATTTTCTTTCGTATTTATTTCTTTAATTAAATATTCAGTCAGACCCGTGCATCTGACGTGATATATTCTCCCGCAAATTCCGTTGCATGGAAAATCTACTTCCCCCCGTATTTTCACATTTTTTGCATTCCATTACTGCACTGATTCTTCACTGATATGAGAAGTTTTATGTACATACACACACACACTACTAATAAACTTAGCGGTTAAATAAATTTTTTCTGTCACTATCAGAATTTTTAATTATAATTATTCTTGTATAATTTGCTTCCGATTTATATTTCTGATGCACTTTCACATCTATTTATATTCATTTTTCAGATAACAATTATGCACCATAAATAAAAACATTTGAATGCTTAAATTTCACTAAATTCGAATAAATTTTCGGTACTTAAATTCACAGCGTGATCACCCGTCGATCGATCTCATCACAATCAATCTTATTCATAGCTTTCTTGATAACAGCACCCCTGATTTCGCGTACTCATTTTAAACTTAAGAAACCATCTTGCCTATATCATCCAAGCTTCTAGCTGGCAACGGTAGTGTTCCTCACATCTGTTAAACATGGACAAAATTATTTTACACCAAGTTTCCTAATTCCTTCAATACAATGATTTAAAATTAGAGCGGTTCGTCTCGCATAGTCTTCAGGCGGTCGGATTTTATCGCTTCCTCCATTGGTAAGTTTTTCATGTCATCCACTGATAGGACGACAAACCCAAGAGTATTCAATCCAGCCTGCACCGCGTAAGCGCAAAGAAAGTGTTCGGTCGGTTGTCTCAAGCTCTCCTTCCAGGCAGGTCAGACACTTAGGGCTGTCAACAATTCCCATCTTTGTTAGATGAGCATGAAGCAGGCTGTGGCCAGTGCTGATACCAACCACTGCCCAGCAAGAAACTGTTTCGTGGAACTACAAGTAGTCAGATTCGTCCGAATGTCAGGTTTGGTAGAAACCCTCTCATTGAGGAGGGAATGATATCATCGAATCCAGCTATCTGTTCAGATTATGAGAAAACATTCTTATGGATTTTTTTTTATAATCTATTATGATCAAATTAAAGTTTTACATTGTTCATCCCTGTTCAAAAAATATACATTTTTTTTTTCAAATTGAGTAGTGCTCTTCTTTTGTTTTAATTAAATGTTATCTATCCCCCTGCAGCAGTGAAGAATTTCGTATAAAGCTCTTAAATCTAAAAACAATTTTTATTTAACATTTAACACAAAGCGATTTAGCAATTTTTCTTTTATATAAATGATACTGTAAAGTAAGTAATAAAATTTTCATTCAGTTTGTCGAAGCCTAGCTAAACGCTGTGTTAGCTCATCTTGCTCTTGAGAAACTTGCGTTGATGCTCCAATCGTAGCTGCTTGAGGACCACTCGGAAGTTCCATATTTAATTCAAGACTAAAATTTAAAAGAAATGTGTTTTCATCTGCGACAATATTCATCAGTTCATTATTTATCTTACCCAGCTTCATCGGCAACTTCTTGTAGTAAACCATCTACATCACCTTGTGGAACAGCTGTTGTAGTAGTCTGCGACATTGTATTCTCCATGTATGAGCTTTGTACATCCAAATCTTCGAATTGCTGTTCGAATTTATCCATTAGAGTTGAGATTTTCTCTAAATTCATTCCCTTCATAGCTGCGTCCATTGCTTTTACAACACCAGCCATTGAATTGGTAACTTTTCTGGTAGTTAAGGCAGATTGGACTCGACTAGATACAGCATCTACACGAGCACTCATTCTTAAATAGTTGATTGATTGATTTTTCTGTCGTATAGCATTTTCTGCATGAATTCTAGCCACATCCATGTTTCCCTTTTGTATTGCCTTCTTAGCTTTTGCTCGTTCTAATTTCTCTTCTTTTTCACATTTTTTAGAACTTCGTTCTAAATCCTTTACAGCAAATTTTAGATTAAAAAGATGTTCTGAAAGTGTGTACATTAAGGAAAATTTGTGTTTCAAATTGAAATTGCAGAGGAGGGAGGAGGATTACTGCTTCAAATTATATTCCTATATATGTAGACAAAACAATCCGAATATATTTTATTTGAAAGCGTCATAATTCTGGAGAGGAGAGGAGTACTGGGTTGGATGAACGTTGGAAAGGCCATAAAGTTCCACATACAATGAGGTAACTGTGATCGTACACCATGTACTTTTCAAGATATGGGGTATTTTGTGGAAACTAGCATACTTTCTTAATCACGCTGTAGTTCTGAAACTCCTGAATTGCCCCGCCCCCTTCCCCAACAATGTATTGTTTGCTAGGTGAGAATCTATCACCTGCCTGTTCTTTGAACCTCTCAACAGGAATGGTAGAACTTTGAGTCTACGCAAAAAGATGTTTTTGCAACCCATATAGAATAGTTGCTGGTACTACAAAATGTTGCGAGTTCAGACCAGTTAATATGCTTCCGATATATGAGAAGGGAATAGAAAAAGTAGTACAAATACAATTGGAGGAGTACAGCAATCGGGATTTCGTAAGGCACATTCCGAGATTGCTTTAGCATGGGTAACATTATACTAGCTGTACTCTGAGACCTAAAGCTGGCATTCGAGACAGTTCATAGAGAAATACTGGATCAGTCCTGGGAACGCTACTATTCCTGATTTACATCAATGATATGGTTGAAGGGGAAAAAGCTTAAAGTGAACATTTCAAAGACAAAATGTATGGCGATAAATTCAAGTTTTAATGCAAATATTTATATTGATGGTGCGGTAATTGAAAATGTTACTGATATAAAATACTTAGGTGTGATAATGGATAATAAGTTGAGCTTTAAAGAACATTGTCAATATGTTACTAAAAAAATATGTAAGAAGATCTCTTATTTTAGAAGGATTAAGTAAGGAAATATCTATTGCTACATAAATTAAGGTTTTCAACGTCATGATAAAACCAGATTTTGAATATTGTGCTTCAATTTTGTTTACAATATCAAACAGTTTTAAAAAAAGATGGGGAGTAAGGGAATGAAATCTATTTGGAAGGTTGGAAGATTTACGCGAACTCGCTTTCTTTTAGAATCATTAAAATGGTTGAGTGTAGAGCAAGGCTGATATGGAATGTGTTAGTAGTTATATTTAAAATAAGGTATAAGTTATTACTTATTACCGAAGTACTTATCTAGAAATCTTAGGTATGTCAGTATCGAACAAGGATATATGTATATTAAGAAATAATGAAAATTTTCGACTACATAAATTTAGGAATACCAAAACGCAGAATATGTTAATGTATACTGGTCTAAAAGTTTTTAATGAATTAACAAATAGCATCAAGAATCTTAGAAATTAAGAAGTTGTAAGGCAGAAATAATTAAGTTTATAAGGGATAAATTTCCCGAATAAGTGTTGACTGTCTATTAATAACCAATAAACCACTACTACTAATACTAAAAAAAGGCTCTGCACCTCTGGCACCTAGCATCACGGCGAAGAAAGACCTAAATGTCCTTGCGGGAGTGATTTTTTGTCCTCTTTTATCAATGGAAAGTTCCTAAATGGTGAGTATCCAGACTGTTTAAAGGAGACTCTTGTTATTCCAATACACAAAGGAAGTCACACATCAAACCCAGATAATTATCGGCCACTCTCACTCTTAAGTACAATAGAAGAATAACAAAATTTATCTCGTCTGTGGAGGATTTGATAAAAATTTTTACGGACTTAGCCATAACTGAATCAATGCACATGATAAATGAATACTTAGATGTGGGTGCTGTGTTTATCAATTTACGAAAAGCCTTCAATACAGTTGACCACAAAATATTTCTGAGGATCTTGGATGAACTAGGACTACGAGGTAAAACTAACGATCTGAACAAAGAATATTTATCACGCGGAATGGTCTGAACTTAAATAAATGAAACACTTAGCACTTCCTTACCATTTCGCCCGAGTGCACCTCAAGCGTCTATATTAGGGCCAACATTATACTTGTATATAACGATATGATATGGTAAGATTAACAAATTCAAAAAATTATGGCAGTATGAAATAATAAAAATGATTACAATAAATAAGGATGTCTGGTGTCTAATTGTTAAATTAACAAATGAAAGTTCAAAAATGGTAGCGTCAGTGATTTATAGATCTCTATCTTCTAGTAAAAGACAATGTTGTGAAGTATTTAAGCTATGGATGGAAGAATTGTATGAAATGCCGGAGGATAAACTAGTTGTTGGCGATTTAAATGTGAAGTGGTATGATCAAAATGTGATGGTTTACAGAGATGAAATAAAACAGGTAATAGAGGATAATGCATTTAAATTAATTATTGATGAGCCTACTAGAATAACAAATATTTCTCGAACACTTATTGACTATGTTCTGACTAATAACATGAATATTACAGCGCAGGTTAATAATGGTCTTAAAATCTCTGATCATGAAACTATAGAAATTATAATGCCTGTTTTCAGTAATGTAAAAAAAAAATAACAATAGGAAAGAGATACACATATTAAAATATAGTAAAAATAGTTCTTTAAAGGCACTTTATGCAAATAATATTAGTACAATAAGTGAATTATGTGATTTAGAAGAGAAAGTAAATAACTTGTCAAACAAACTAAAGGAAGTAGGTGAAAAAGACAATAATAGGTGAGGACAATGAATGGTTTACAACAGAGTTGGAAAAATGAAATATAAATTAAAGTGTTATATGAAGGCGAAATTGCGAGGGAGTGAAATCGATTGGGAAAACTATAAAACAGTACGTAATATATATAGCATTAAAATAAAGAAAGCAAAATGTAGTTTTATTAAAACGAAAATTGATAACGCGCGTGACCAAAAAACGATGTGGAGAACATTGAAGACGACGGTGCTTAAAGAATCCAGGAATGAAATAAAGACGATAGAATTTGAGGATGGGTATTATGAAAAATTTACAATAGTATTAGCTAATAAACTAAATTCATATTTTATAGAAAGTATTAATAAAATCAATAGCGCTATAGAAGACATTAATTATGTGAATTTCATAGATACGGTTAATACCCAATTCAAATTTAAGCAAATAAATATGGAGGTACTGTTAAAGATTATTGCATTAGTTACTCCCAAACGAGATTATAACAAATTAAGTTCGAAAATTGTTAAAGACGGAATAGAAGTTTTAGGACCAATCAATTCAGAGTGGAAACTTTCCTGTGTTCTGGAAGCAATCTGTTGATGTGCGAGTTAAAATGGTTCCAAAATCAAGGAAATGTGACAGCCTAAGACCTGTGAATATGTTACACACATGTGAGAAAACTATTCAGATACAATTGTCAGACTGGAGTCGAACAAACTGCTAGTCAAGTACCAGTTAGGATTTAGGGGAAGCATTCAAGCGAAACTGCTCTAACATGTGTGATAACGGATTGGAAGCAGAAAATCGATCAAGGTAATGTTGTTGTTTCTCCGGATTTAAAAAGAGCATTTGAGACGGTGGATCGTGCAATATTACTTTATAAACTAATGAGATATGGAGTGAGAGATAATGAGCTATTGTGGTTCTCATCACTTTTGTCTGGCAGAACTCAAAAGACGAAGCTAAATGGAACATTATCTGAAAGAGAAGAGACAACATTGGGTGTTCAACAAGAGACAGTTTTAGCAACATTATTATTCCTATTGTATATAAATGATATGGACAAAGTATTGAAAAACGCTGATTTACGTCTATTTGCGGATGATGCTTTAATGTATACATCGGGAGTGAATTTTATGAATTGTGTTAGACAATTAAATGAGGATTTAGAACGTCTTTGTAAGTGGTTAAAAATGAATAAGATGAAGTTAAATGTGAGTAAAACTGCGTATTAATTCTGATATGGATTGTCGAGTATTTATGGGTAATGAAACTATTCAAATGGTCAGTGAAATGAAATATTTAGGAGTGTTAATTGATGATATTTCCAAGAAAGTGACAAAAAAGATTTCATTCTTCAGAAGAGTTCGTAATAATATATCCACTTTAACTGCAATACAGGTGTACAATACTATAATAAAAGCGGATTTCGAATACTGCGCGCCAATAATATTTATGAGCACAAGAGAAGATTGGAATAGACTGCAGATGCAACAAAATAGAGCAATGAGGATAATTTTTCGATGCAACAAAACAATGCCAATGAGGCTTATGCTGGAGCCATTGAAATGGTTAAGTCTGAAGCAAAGAGTGTATTTAAATGTGTTTATAACTGTATTTAAAATTAGAAATAATCTACTACCGGAATATTTAGTTGACTGTGTTAGATACGTATCTATGAGTCACAACACATTAAGAAATAGTGATACATTTAGGTTAAATAAGTATAGATACGTGAATACTCAAAATATGTTAATGTATTATAAAGGATTACAAATGTTTAATGAACTGCCGCAATATTTAAGAATCAAAATGAAACAAGAATGCTTAAAAAGCATATATAAGAAATAACGTCCCTATAATGTTAAGAAATTTTGTGATTTACAAAACATATACGATTATTAATAAACGAACATCTTCGACGGAATTACACGCATATACGAAAACTCTAAGCATTAATCAAATGATTTACCTTGGAAAAACTAAAGTTATTCATAAAATTACAAGTGGACTCTTCAAAACAAATATACGAATTGACACACATAACCATTGGAAGAGGAATAGAAAAAAACTAAGATTGCAGCAAATAGAGTCAGAAAAGGACTTATATCCACGCCGACCATAAGGAGCTTGATTAAGTTATTACAGCTCAAGCTTTAATGTATTCAGTTCAAAGCTAAAACAGGCTAAGAGGAACAAATAATAGGAAGACTCTAAAATAAATATAATATTATAATATGAAGTGCTTTTCTTTAATTAAGCCTAAAGAACTATGAAGTATGGAAAATGAAATGTTATTTATAAAAGTTCTTTGAAGCTAATAAAATAATACTTGTCGATTTCGATGGGACTTCGGTGCAACACCAGTATTGTACTTTTTCCAGCAGTGCAACACTGAAAATGTTCGATGGGACAATTTTTATAGCAGAAGTGCAACACAAGTTTTGCAGTCACTTCCCCTACTTTGCACCGGATATTTTCTCGGTGTTACAAATATATATTCAAGTTTAATTGTTATCTGCTCTGTCAAAGTGTACTGTCGCGATTATTTGTCAAATTTTGGAGTTAAATGAATTAAACATTTTTATTTGGGTAATTGACTTTAAGTTAAGAAAAAAATTGTTTCTATATATCAATAAACAACATTTATTACGTATAAAATACGTGTGCCCACAAATACGAGAAATATGACAGAAATATGTTCGATGGACTTCAGTTCTCCCAGTTCTCTGCTGCCAGAAAAAGTGCAAAACTGAAATGGTCCCATCGAAATCGACATAACTAATACCAGCTAGATGGAGTCTTAGGTTCAAGGAATTTGATGAGTCATGCTAGAATTAGAGAGATGGAGAGAGTAGTGGTTGGTGGTATAGCCTCCGAAAACTTATTGTGTTCAAAATTACATTCAACAATTTTAAAATGACCAGTCTTATTTAATTAAAGGAACATGAGCTAATTTTACTGACACTGTAATAGTGAATACAACGTTGAAAATAGTGTTATTCATTCCAAGCAAGTACACCGGTTGAATAAAAGAACAGAACCACCACCTTTATTTATAACAAACTTGTGTGATTTGCATAGCTGACTACGCAGTTCAAAGGTGTTGATTCAATAACATACACTCTCAGAAAAGATCAACTGAATAACATGCATGCAAAGGGATTATCCTAGCAAACTCATTCCTATTACATGTCTTTAATGCACAGACAGATCATGAAAAAATGTTTGTCATACTGATTTTTATTTATTTTTTATTGGGAGAATAGATTGGTCAATTTGTTTCCTTTTATCTCGCCGATCATTGCCACAAATGTGTTATGTCGGTTTTAATGGGACCAAATCAGTGTTGTATTTTTCCTAGCAGTAGAACACTGAAGCCTATCGAACATGCACATTACATGAAATCGCAAACCTGTAAGTTCATTCGACATTTGAAATACCTACTGTCTTATGATTCTCTTGCTGGGTTGAATTTTCAACTCGATGTATGCAGAACACAAAAATTAAATTGTGCATATTTGCACTTAGAAAAGAATCTTAAAAATACCCTTCGAAAGCGACTATCTATATCAGTTATGTCCTAACTGGAGCGACGCAGAATTTGCTTACTTTTACTAGGCGGAACGAGCCGTGAAGTGTCTACTCTTTGATGAAGTAGTTTTCGTTATTTGTACTAAATTTTCAAAAGGGCACTGTAAACTGTTTGTAGGAGTATTGTGTGTCCATCAAACAGTAATGAAAAAAATTGAAGTGAATACTACGTAAAAATACAATTTGCATTGCCAATATTGAGCTTGATTCCAGAGCAGAGTTTATCTAATTAACTTTCCTTTTTCTATTGTTTACTAATAAATTATGAAAACTATTTCGAAACTCCGCATAAAATAGAGAAATCATGTGAAACAAGACTATAAAAAATTGCAATTTTGGCGACACTTTAGCTGCTTTTAGTTTTAAAAGGATACTTTCCATTGCCGAGACAGACATTTCGTTCCCCGTTTTGAATACTTTTCTAAAACAATTAAACAAGCGAAAATAGATAAATTTTGCAATAAATTTGTAGGAAATTTTCCGTAATTTTTCACAAAACAGCTGTATGACTCAACTTTAATGACAGTCCTCCCAATTCACTAACTGTCAGAATGACGTGGACGTCAAGTTGGCGCTTTAATGATTGAGTGCGTTCGAGCTCTTACGATAATTTCCAGGGCTGACACTCCGCGGCATGCTTCACTTTTGTCGACGATTATCATTCGGGAGGTGGAAAATTTCCGTGCTGCACTTTTCTAACTCCGAGATTACATGAGTCAGTAGAATTGAGGATCAGTGGGGGTGATTATGATCTTTTGTCGAACTTGAATGTCAAAATACACGACAAAGGAATGAATTGCTTTTCTTCTTGCTTTTTATTGTAATTCAACTCATTCAGGTTCTCGTGGACTAGAAATAAACTGAAAGTGACGCAGTTAACCCTTTGAATGTATTGAATTATAATAATTTGCAAAAAAAAAAGTAACATATAGATCAATAGTAGCTTCTGGATACCTCTGTTGCTGCCGCTGATACAACAAGGTAAGTTATGCACAGTACCTATTGGCAAAATTAGTTGTAACTTTTAAGCATACGTACTAGAAGAATATTTTTTTGCCTCCAATACTCTACTTAAAGTTGGATATTTTTCAGATATGCTCTACATATTTCCATGTGAGTTTAATCATCGGCCAGATTATTGCATTTATATGAGCGTTTGCAATACAACTAAACAGCCAGCTTCAGTGGGGTTTGGAATCATGGCAAGGATCCCTTTAGGAATTTTTTACTTCCACTCGAATCAGCTTTGGCTGACGGATCTAACTCTAACTGCGGAAAAGTTGCGCATCAAATTCTCACGAGAGCGAAACAAATCTTCCAGAAAGTGTAACTAACTAGTACTAGTTAGTAGTTTTATTACATTGTTTGTTAGTAGCAAGCAATCTGCTTGCTATTATTTGACATCATAAATCTAACAATATTACTGTTATCATATTCTACCGCAATGAGCATTCCTTTGTCACAACCTCTGGGAGCAGTTGACTAATTTGTCGATTATTTAGTCGTGTTTTTGACGTTTGTTCATCGAAAATTCATTATAGTTCATTTTGTGGTAGATAATAGTGAAGACACAAAATGAACTGTGTTAAAAGAAAAAGCTCGACAAAATATGTCAAAATGCAGGACTAAATAGAACGACAAAGAGATCAGAATAACCCTCCAGTACTCACATTGTCAATCCATTTTACTGAATACAAACCGTTCGTATAGGTGTGCACACCGATGTGCTTTTCAGCACATCGGTGTACACATCACTTGATAGAAAATAAAAGATAGGGATAGCGACTGAGTGGTTGGTGTGCCCTTCGATTCGAAATGTTACTTTTGAAAATCCCTTTAGAATAAAATTATGCTAAACGTCAAAACTACTAAGCGCACCGAGACACTACGCTAACAGACCGTAGCGTAAACATGTGTACACCGTTGTGCTATGGAAATGACAACGCTTCAATCACCTGAACAACATGGTGTGTAAAAGTGTGACATTATGTGACTTTCTGCGTGCGGCTGAACGCACGGAAGGTAGGACTATCCGGCACCATAGATTCGCCATTTTCTGTGTTAGTCGATTCGCATGACGCATTTCTTAAAAAGTGAAAAATATAAAGTTTAATATTTAAGTAAATATATTCTACTGGATCCATTTAAAATCTTTAAATGAGTACCATTTTACTTTCTAAACATAAAGATAAATTGAAGGAAGATTATTAGAATTGTGTTCCACATTTCAATTTGACGCTAGCCCCACTTCTTACATTTCGTTATGATGCATCGCAAATTTCCCTTCTATTTGAAAAAATTACCTTTACCACTAACTAATTTCACTATAGAAATAATAAAAAAATCTTAAATAATCAATTAAGAGTGCAAATTATAAGTAATTCAGTCTTATTTGCATTTTTTATCGATAGAACTTTCGTGGCACTTTGTTTTGATTCTAACTGATTTCCCTGAAATAAGCTTTAAATTAACAAATTCAATGTATATTTATGGTAAGAAACTCATATTATATTTATTACAACATTTTCAATGGATCCAGTGGAATAAATTTACATAGATATTATCACTTTGTTTTTCCAGCTTTAAGAATCGATTCGTGTGACGTCACATGCACTTGACAGCCAGAACTATCATACCTTGTTACTCTGTATATCGTGATTCGATATTATCTGTCAACGTGTGCTACGCGAGCTACGCATTTGACATTTTCAATCTGATTTCAGCTTAATAATTCCATCCTTATTACAATACAATACAATACAAAAATATGTTATTGAAAGACCCTGGCGAAGACCACGTCCTAAACGGTGGGTACATAGATCTACAGTAGATATGTAATTATAAGCATAAACTCGAGCAACCAATAAAAATAAGGTAAATAGTGTAAATATTGTTATTATTCCATTATTATTCTCTACAAAAAAAAATATTACATGTATATAAAACTCTTTCAGTTTTTTCTCACTCAAAAGAGAGAAGATTAGAAATACAAGCACAAATTTACATTAGCATCTACCTTTTATTTTCTGTTTTGGCCATTTTACGTTTTATAGTTTATTGATTTGTCAGTAATGACTGGCCAGAAATCTAGTCAAAAAATTAGTTATCAAAATTACGTGATTTCTATTTAGTGAGAAAACGCCCTATTACGCAACGATTACACGAGTAGTCAATAGAGCTGACGGACAGTCCTGATTTTGTCTGTCAAATTTACTGACAAAAAACGATATGCGTTCGATCAATTGACCAGTCAGTTCATAATAGAATGTCGTCAAGCGGTGCAGACATTCCTCTTCTATATGCATATCTAACGATTTCTTCATTAATCCGTCTTTATTCTCTACAAAATAAACAATAAAATGTATGTTAAACACTTTTCACTCATTTCTCACTCAAAAGAGAGAAGATTAGATATATAAACACAAATTTCCACTAGCATCTACCTTTTATTTTCAATTTCCGCCATCTTAATTGTACGTTTGACAGTTTATTGACTAGTCTGGCTCGTCTGAAATCTTGTCAGTACAGACTGGTCAGTAAAAAGGAATAGTCAGTAGGGGTTTACACGAGCCTGTGTAAGTGTCAATCACTGTCAGTGTCAGTTTTACTATTGACTCGTGTAATCCCCGGGTAAGCTGCAGCACGAGCAACAAATAGTTTCAGCCATTTTGAAATTAAATTTCTGATCGGACGGCTGCGCAGCTCTTTACCTGCGATTTGAGGTGATTATATAATAATTAAATTCTTATTACGTGCTGTGAATTTGTGATACAGCTGTTATTTATATCAAAAACTGTAACTAACTTCATTGAACACGCAAGTTAAACTCGGTAATCATATAAGCAACTGGCTCCATCAAGGTGGCCGGTCAACATTTACTTTTCTAATTTTTTATTGCACATATCGATTGTTGGTCGTTTGTTGGTGATTGTTGGCTTAATTTAAACGTTTGTTGGATAATAGTTTTTTCGGAAATCAAAAAAGAAAATTCACCATCGAGTTAGCCGGAAAATTCCTATTTTTAATTTTATTTTATTTATAACCAGCTCAATCAATGCGTAATCGTTTGTTGGACTCGTTTTTATTAATAAAATCGTTTGTTAGTCCCTCAATTCTTCGCTAATTGCAAAAATAATTTACCTAGCTAGCTACACATGAAGTTGTAGCTGATATTAGCCAAATTGAAATATTGTAGCTGGAGTAACACCAACATGATAATGAAGTAAAAGTCATACATTTCATGTATTGACAATCAACTGTAGCTCCATCAAGTTGGCTGATCAGCTTATACTTTTTTTAATTTTTACCACGTCAACTTTTACTTTTTTAATTTTTTATTGCACGTATCGATTGTTGGTTGTTTCTTGGTGATTGTTGGCTTAATTTAAACGTTTGTTGGATAATAGTTTTTTCGGAAATCAAAAAAGATAATTCACCATCAAGTTAGCCGGAAAATTCTTATTTTTAATTTTATTTTATTTATAACCAGCTCAATCAATGCGTAATCGTTTGTTGGACTCGTTTTTATTAATAAAATCGTTAGTTGGTCCCTCAATTCTTTGCTAATTGCAAAAATAATTTACCTAGCTAGCTACATCTGAAGCTAGCTACACATGAAGTTGTAGCTGGAGTAACACCAACATGATAATGAAGTAAAAGTCATACATTTCATGTATTGACAATCAACTGTAGCTCCATCAAGTTGGCTGATCAGCTTATACTTTTTTTAATTTTTACCACGTCAACTTTTACTTTTTTAATTTTTTATTGCATATATCGATTGTTGATTGTTTGTTGGTGATTGTTGGCTTAATTTAAACATTTGTTGACAATTTGAATTTGAATTAATGAGCATCAGCAGAAAACGACAAGCACGTATCTCCTCTGATAAGCTAACAACTGCACAGCGAACACTCATTTTTTAATGCCTGAAACACATAAATCGGCCTTTATGATGTTAAAATGACTACTACAATTGTAAGATTTAAATCAACTGGATCACATGTAGTTAGACTTCACATTATTGTTAAAATTTTTCGGCTATGTGATGGAACTATTTTTTAAAATTTCATGGCTAAATCTAATCCATTTTGTAATAAAGGTTCGCCTCCTTAAATCCATACCCCGCCGCTCAGATTTAAAGTGTTTCCTGTGAGATCTGTAACTTTTTGTGCTCGTTCACTTTTCAGTGTTAAAATTCCCAGTTGAGAAATGGTACTTTTCTTCAATGAAAATTTTTAAATAAATTTAATAAAAATTCATGCAATATCCTTGACAGTAGTTGTCAATGCATGAAATATATCAACATATGGCTTTTACTTCATTATCATGTTGGTGTTACTGAAGCTTCAGCTGTAAATTATAATTTGGCTAATATTAGCTACAACTTCATGTGTAGTAGCTGACGTCAATTGTTTTTGGAATTAGCAAAGAATTGAGGGACCAACAAACTATTTTATTAATAAAAACGAGTCCAACAAACGATTACGTAATGATTGAGCTGGTTATAAATAAAATAAAATTAAAAATAAGAATTTTCCGGCTAACTTGATGGTGAATTTTCTTTTCAGATTTTTGAACAAATTATTATCCAAGAAATGTTTAAATTAAGCCAACAATCACCAACAAACGATCAACAATCGATATATGCAAGAAAAAATTTAAAAAGTACCAGTTGACGTGATAAAAATTAAAAAAAGTATAAGTTGACCAGCCAACTTGATGGAGCTGCAGTTGATTATCAATACATGAAATATATGACTTTTACTTCATTATCATGTTGGTGTTACTCCAGCTACAATATTTCAATTTGGCTAATATCAGCTACAACTTCATGTGTAGCTAGCTTCAGATGTAGCTAGCTAGGTAAATTATTTTTGCAATTAGCGAAGAATTGAAGGACCAACAAACGATTTTATTAATAAAAACGAGTCCAACAAACGATTACGCATTGATTGAGCTGGTTATAAATAAAATAAAATTAAAAATAGGAATTTTCCGGCTAACTTGATGGTGAATTTTCTTTTTTGATTTCCGAAAAAACTATTATCCAACAAACGTTTAAATTAAGCCAACAATCACCAACAAACCACCAACAATCGATACGTGCAATAAAAAATTAAAAAAGTAAAAGTTGACCGGCCAACTTGATGGAGCTTAAGGAACTACTGCGGAGAAAAATTATTGTGATGACACGTCTAGACACAAGTATAGAAAAAATTCTCATTCTTACTACGTGTGAGTTTGCCAAAGAATGGCACAGCCCTCCGATCAGAAATTTTGAAAATCTCTAAAGGGCCGAAACTATTTGCTTGTAGTAATACTGTTATCTTACACATGCTGCAGCTTATAAAAGTACAGCACAGAAATTTTCCTTCCCCAAGTGTCTATTATACAAAAAAAAAAAAAAAAAAAACAGCGTCTGGGCTGTACCATAAACACTAACGATCATAATTCCTATGTGACCTACAGTTCTTCTATTCTTCTACCATAACATAGTATAGTATCTAAAAAATCGTGAAATTACTCATAGAAACCTTAAGCAATGTCATCGTTATAGGTAGCATGATACAAAGATTCGATTGTCAATTGCCGATTAGATTATCAATTGAGATTTGAGTGCTATGGTGGCAAGTTTGTTCGTCTCAATTTCAATTGCTCTAACCAATTTTCTAATCGAAAATTTCTTTGTTTTCCCACTAGCACTTGCCCGAAGTGATTTACACGAAGAATTGTAGTGTAATGTGTAGGAAAGCATGGCACAGAGAACACAATTCTCCCTCCTCTATCTGTCTTTTCAATAGAAATGTATACATTAGTGGACGAAATTTCATCACAGCTCATCGTAACCCCCGCAAGATACAAGCCATGAACAAAGTCAAAAAGAGAGCAGCGGGCCGGTCAGCAGGTGACATCCACCGTCTTCTTGCCTTGTTTTACTGAAGGAGTTTTTCATATAAAAGTTGCTTGTATTTTGTTCAAACGCTATAATTTCCGTAAATTTGTTCTGCATGTTATATTTTTTGAAAACTACTAGAAGAAAACATATTTGGTTGCAATTTGTTTTAACTTCATTTTGCCGTGGGAGCGACAATTTGGGCTTTAGGACCTGTTTAAGATGAAATTTTAGTTTTTCCTCCATGACGAGTATACACAAAGCAGTGAGAGTGAGGTCTTACTTCATGCTATACCCGGCACGTTAAGGCATTTTAATGTGTCGGTGCCTTCCGCAACTTCATGGCTTGTATTATATTCCGGGGGTTACGTGTTCATGTGACAAAATTTCATGAGAATACCTTGTATTCTTTGTACCTTGCATACTAATTTCTGTCATTAAATAAATAGCTAACAGGATAATAATATACGTGAATAAGCCACTCACTGACGTTCATAATTCATTTAATAACGTTTCTGAAAGTAAACATATAAGAGTTTCGGGAGTTCAATGACTTTTTCAAGCTTATTATTATTAATAAACATTATAAAATTGATATATGTACGTCACTTACCTGTATACCATTGAAGGCGCAGATGTTCTGCCCTCTTTGCCTGCCCCATCCTCCCATCTGACTCTGAGGGGCATAATTCTTCAGAGTCTCTAGTTGACCTGTAGAGAGAGAGAGAGAGAGACTAGACGAGCCTAGACGACCTTCATTCTACGTGAGGGGGCTCCGGGATAGTGAAGGAATGAAAGAAAAATTATCTCGCCATTACGTTATAAAATTCGCTGACTTGTACCTTTATTTAAAGCTTGTTATCAGAACGCTAGGGCTACATTATCTAGGCTATATATTAATCATAAAGAAATTATGTATGCTAGTGTAAATTTCCCGTTTTCTCTTTTCCTATAAAAAGTTCAAAGTTGGAGAAATGATTTCTTTCAAAGTTCTTCAGTTATCCTCTATTGCATCGAAGGCACAAAAACAAAAATTAAGCAAAAAGGAAAGGAAATTTTTGCAAAGTTTTCAGTTGTTTAAAGTTAGGAATTATTCACTAAATTCTTTTTCCACATATTCTCGTTAAAAAGTAATAATGAATTACAGCTCAGGCACTACTAATACTATTATTCATGTAAAGACAAAACGAATCCAATCTTGATATGACTGAACATGAACCATTAAGAATTCAATTCAGATGCGACAAGTTTTCTTACGGACTTATGCCTGGGTAGTGTCTTGTTATTTAATTATGATCCTTGGCACACACCTGCATCCATAGGGGATGTTTAAAGTAATCCAAGTGCCGTATTAAAACTAAACGAAAAAGTTAAATTCATCCGAAACAAAACTGATTTCAACTGGTGGATAAATTTTTATAACTGGACAATTAATACTGATGTCTCAGACTAGCACAAATGCGTTTATAATTTTAATAAGCTCATCGACGTCTTATGGGCACATAAAGAAATATTACTGATATTTTTTTCTATTCATTAGTCTTTCTTAGCAAAGATTTCCTTTTCAATTTATTTGTAATACTAATTATTAATCATAATGAACGGTTTTGACTTTTCATTCGTTATCCGTTGGTTAACCATCTACACTCTAACAGTAGCTCACTGTGCATGTTTTTAATTACTAAAAAGAGATATTTCCGCACATTTGTACTCCTTTAAAAGGGTGTCTATGATACTTATAAGCAAAATTACAAACTTAACTATACCAATCGTTTGATAATTACTGATCAAAATTAAATGTCTTGACGCCATTGCCTGTAACTATATGAAGGCAGCGCTTTTAGCCTTATTACTTAATTTCCTCCCTTTTTTCTTATCTTATTTATTCTTTTGGTTTCATGTTTTTTTTTTCTATTTTTTCTATTTTGTATAATGACTTTAATGGCGTGCACTAAATCACAGCAAAGTTTTCATGAAAAAAAATCTTTGGTGCAACACAACAAATTATTTTTAAACGATTATAAAATTGAGAACAATAAGTTTCAGCCAAATTTTCTTTTCCGTATTGATTGCGCACGTAATTTAAAATATAACAAACGTAACTAAGTGGTACACTTACATAACTGGTGATGCGGATCCCTCGCAGAGGCCTCCGGGAGTTTCACGCTGCCACTGGAATCTGGTTGCTAATTTTGTTTGTTTTTTTTTTTTTTTATATGCTAATGTAAAAGAAACAGATTGAAATTTATATAAGATACTATATCCTATGTACTTAACATATTGTCTACTCCATTGATTTAAACTAGGGTCGTTAAGTCTTCATGAATAACAATTTCATCCTCGATAGGCGCAGTTACTACAAGTTCCGTCTGATAGCAAGCTTTCAATCTTTAATATCGCTGAACTTTTGATAAGGTCACAAATTTTTTTCCCAAATACTCTTTAGAGAAAGGAACTCCTCTCTCATATAAAATACTTCTATTTTCTGCACAAATTCTGCACTTTAGAATCCCAACACTCCAGAGCTTCTTTGGGGTGTGAACGTTTGTAATAATCATAGGTATTTTCTCAAGAAGATTTTCAGACAACCATTCTTGAACTTGAGAGAGTACGTTTTTTCAAGAATTCTTCGATTTTACTGTCCTTTGACATTAAAATTGCTAATCCATATTGCTGCGTGCTCACAAAACTCTCAGGAGGATATATTCCCCTTTGAAAAAAGTATTGAGTTTATACCATAATTTAAGTATTCCGACACTTCTGAATTGAAATTCGCTAACCGTGGTTTAAATCTTCCAGCAAAGTAAACTTTTAACACGATCACGAAACTGTTTAAATGCTGGCAAATAGGAATATGATGCCAATACGTGCGTATTATAATTGCAGGGAAGATTTCTGTTAATATCTTTGGGTGACCAGTCCAAGAAATCTTTTAGTTAAGAGCCCTTGATTTCGATTAGAAGATTCTTCGTTGTTGGCTGAAAAAATGCGCGAGGTATAAAACTAATTAGATGGATTGAAAATATATCCGTATGGGAACTAAAAATTATCCAAAATCTACTTACAGATCTTATTTCCACACGGATGTTTGAATATTTCTTAGGTAACGTTCACCACTTTTGTCGTTGCTTCGATGACTTGACATTCAGAGAAGAGTGTCTTCTTCTTCCTTTTCCACACCAACATGTCGCCTTGAGCGTGCGGAAATGTATTTCTTTCGGTCGGGGTGCGTTCATTTTTGCTTGACGCAGCCGGCCTACACGTTTCAGTAATTCTTGTAGCATATTGCTATATGCAATACGCTACGACCCTAACAATCTTCATTAAATTTTAGTGTTTTGTAAAGTTTAAAATTTCTGTCAGCGAGAGGCCTAAGTTTTCACTATATATGCTGCTTGTTTGTTAGTTATTTATTCTATGATTGCTGAAGACGGTAGCATCCCGTTTATAAGAAATGAATATCTTTTCTGTACGTACATAATAGGTAGCATTTTACCCATTCTTCACCTACACATGGATAAACTTCTTCGCGACCCCTATTAAAACCCTCGAGGAATACTTACCAAGGCATGCAACAGAAATATATATATTTACGTGCGAGTCCGTTCTCTTATGGAAAAGTACCAGACTTTAATATGCTATCGAGCATAGTCTTCCAGTAATTTTAAGCTTGGCTCCTTACCTTTCCACTTACTATACATATGTATTGTTGCGAGCGTGGCCTTTGGTTCGTTATTTAAAACACAATATTAAATAATTAATATATAAGTTCTTTATTACACTTAAATCATATAAAGTTCCCAAACATTAATTTAATCAACTCAACTCTAATTATCGCTAACACTGTACTTTCAATTATCGCAATCTAATTACACACTATCGCTTCTTTATTGCTTTCGCTTCTTAACACTGCAACGTCTAAGACAAGACTCTTCTTCGGCGATGACAACTGTTATATTTATACCCTAGAAACTCTCCGGATTATTCTGGAGTGTTCTATTCCAAAAGCTTCTTGACTATTCTATTTGTTCTATTCCTGAGCTTTCCTGTAGATAATAATCGATTCTCCGAACCTGAAGTGGTTTCCTCCCATTGCCAGTAGATGTCCCCAGTTGTCTCTTTCTATTGCACGTAACACTACCCCCTTCTTAAATTTGTTCGTCCCCAACAACAGGTGGTCCACGGTCTTGATGCTTGTAGTATTGACACAAGCGATCCAGATGGACGATTTTGCGTTTGCCTCCTGTACCACGTTGAATCCTGTATACTACGTCATTTATTTTAGTTACTACTGAATACGGTCCCTCCCACTGTTGTTGTGACTTTGGAGAGCATCCCTTACGTCGGTTCGGGTTGTATAGCCAAACAAGATCACCTTCATTGAATCCTGCTGAATTCGCACGTAAGTCATAGCGTGTCCTCATCCGATGGGTACTTACTGCTAATATCGCACCCGTGGCCCTTTCCACATCAGCTCTCAGTTTCAATGGGGCTCTGACATTACACTTGTACATTTCCTTTCTGCTGCTACGTGGCGGCCTTTTGTAAAAAGCACACACAGTGCATCTGCGACACCACTTCTCTACATCCTCCCGCATATGTAGCCAATAAAACTTTTCTCGTATTATAGAAATTGTTTTATTCACTCCCAAATGTTCTCCAGATGCTCCACGATGCACTTTACCTAGAACCTCGTTGACCTTTGATGCCGGCACGACTATTTGCATTCGGAACGATTTACCGTTAGGTTCTTCCCACTTGCGTTTTAATATACCGCATTCAATATGAAGAGAATTCCATTGAGCCCAGTAGCTTTTCAGCTTTTCACTCATCCTCGAAATATCCTTCCATTCTGGTTTTTCTATGTCTGCTTTCCAAGCAAGAATAGGCAATATGTCCGGATCTTCTCGTTGCGCTGTTTGCAAACTCTCGATATCCCAACCTGTTGATGGCTCCACAGTTACCAACTGTATAGTAGCTGTTTTCTCTTTTCCTTTCTCCCAGCCGTAATGCTTACATTCAGGTTCCCATTGACGTTGTACCAAGGCTTCTGCATTTCCATGGATACGTCCTTTCCTGTGTTGGCTCTCAAAGCCATAAGGTTGGATTCTAGTCTCCCTAAGAATAGTTTGCTCTCTAGCTCGCCAATTTGGACATTCTTCTCTCCCTTTCTTTTCTGTTGATTCCTTTCGACGGCGTTTCCTGCAGTCGCTTTGAAGGTGTCCTAATTTATTACAATCCCAACATCGAAGAACAGTACGTGAAGGGGTGCTCAGCGATAACTGCAATCTATTGCAAGTCTGCTGCTCAGCTCGATATCTTTGCAATTCCACTTTCCTCTCTTCATCTAGAGATTCCACTCGTCGGCGTTATCTGCAGTCTCTTTGTAGGTGTCCTGTTCTATTACAATTCCAGCATCGAAGGATACCACGCAAAGGTGAGCTCTGGGATGACTGCATTTATTACAAGTACATTCGTCCACCGAAATGTCTTTCATTCGTACTGCACCCCGCGAAGCTTGTCTGGCGGATTCATACACTAATGCATAGGCAAGTGCTTCTGCTGTTGATTTCTTTCCTGCTAGCCTTAATGATTGTTGTAAATTTTGATCTGTAATAGCGTTCACAAATACCTCCGTCGCCACTTCATTGAGAAAATCCGCATTCACGCTGGAGTATGACAGATGCGCTAATCTTTCTACATCTGCCTGCAGTTGTTGTAGTGATTCGCCATGTTTTTGAATCCTGTTGCGCAACTGTAGGCGATATACTTGCTGCATGTGCTCATCTCCGTAACGTAATTCTATCGCCTGTACTAATGAAGAGTAATTACGTTGATTTTCAATCGGTACAGTTTGTAAGAGTTCTGACGCAGGACCTCGAAGTGCTAACACCAGAGCTATAGCTTTGTCTTCATCATTCCATCCATTTACCTCTGAAGCTGCCTCGAATTGTCTCTTGAAGATATGCCACGAATTTTGTCCATCAAATATGGGAGGTTTCATTCTACCTGCACCGGATATTTCAGTTGCTCCGCTTAGAGGCTGACGATGCTTTATTCTTTCCAGATCTGCTTTAAAGTTATCAAGCTGTTCCGTGACATTTTGTTGTACTCCCGACACTTGTTGTCTAACTTCCAACACTTCCTGCTGTATTCCTTCAATTTTCATATTTTGTTCGTCTAATGAAACTTTCAGAAATTTCTTCTGTTCCTCCAAACAAGTTTCTAGACAATTCTGCAAAGAATTCTTTTGTTCCTCAAAAGCATTCTTTTGCTCGTCCAGACGGGTTTCCATAGATTTCTTTTGTTCCTCGAGAGAATTCTTTTGTTCGTCGAGAGAATTCTTTTGTTCGTCCATAGATTTCTTCTGTTCATCTAAACGTGATTCTAGAGAATTCTTTTGTTCCTCGAGAGAATTCTTTTGTTCCTCGAGAGAATTCTTTTGTTCCTCGAGAGAATTCTTTTGCTCATCAAAACGGGCTTCCATTTTACTCATTAAAGTACTCAAAAGCTGTTCCATTTTCATCGCAGGCGCTTCTTCAACTTCGATTTCTTCCAAGTTCTCTTCGAAAACAAATGTTTCAGGATTCTTTCCTTCCTCTATCAAAGATTGTCTAAGTCGCTCGACTAGAACTTTCTTTATGCCTGTCGTTTGTAATGACCGGTTCCCTAACTCCACTTTCAAATCCTGCGTTCGAAGCTCGTCCACTTTGCGCCCCATTATTTTAGTAATTCACTCACAGTTGAATATAAATTATTTTCCAGAATTTTTAAAATTTAACACAATTCCACAAAATTAATCACACTTTTAATTTTTAGTCAATTGCCACCACTTTATTTCGCGAATTTATTTCACTTCTGACACCAGTTGTTGCGAGCGTGGCCTTTGGTTCGTTATTTAAAACACAATATTAAATAATTAATATATAAGTTCTTTATTACACTTAAATCATATAAAGTTCCCAAACATTAATTTAATCAACTCAACTCTAATTATCGCTAACACTGTACTTTCAATTATCGCAATCTAATTACACACTATCGCTTCTTTATTGCTTTCGCTTCTTAACACTGCAACGTCTAAGACAAGACTCTTCTTCGGCGATGACAACTGTTATATTTATTCCCTAGAAACTCTCCGGATTATTCTGGAGTGTTCTATTCCAAAAGCTTCTTGACTATTCTATTTGTTCTATTCCTGAACTTTCCTGTAGATAATAATCGATTCTCCGAACCTGAAGTGGTTTCCTCCCATTGCCAGTAGATGTCCCCAGTTGTCTCTTTCTATTGCACGTAACAGTATGTATATATATAGTTTTGATTAAAACGTAACATTACCATTCTACGATCACTTACTCTCAGCTGAGTAAAGCTGGAGTCATATTGAAAATTTCAAACGCCTAGCTCGTGTAGCACGCGTTGACAGGTAATATCGAATATATATACGCTTGTTGTATAGGGAGATTACCACCGACGTTCGCAACGCAAAAATCGGACGAATTTCTTCTTCTCGTCGCGTACGCGTTCAATTTAAGATGGAAGATTGTACTGCTGCCTGATTTGTTTTAGATTTTTTTTTTATTTCTGAAAGGAAAAGAGGAATTTGACAAATGTTTGTTATGTAATTTGTATAAATGTGCACTAATTTATAACAAAAAATTCAAAACAAATTTGGCGAAACTCAAATGTCAACGCGTTCAATCTGATAGTTGTTACAACTCGTCGCACGCGGCGCTAACTTAGCGTCCAAAATTCCAATCTAACTCGCCTTAATAGTTGCAAAATTGTATGTGCGGCCGGAGTCCGATTTCATCAGACCACTGCACAGCAGTTGCAGTTGAAAGTTTTGTTTCGGGAATCGTTGTTATTTGGTTAAGATACATTTTTTTAAATAATTTTGTTAGGAAAGATAACAATTTGATTACGGTTAGATACGATAAGTATATATATAAGTATGAATAGTAGTTTAGGGCGGAGAAGCTATTCAGACCAAACTTTTTTCAGTTTTACATAAGAACACTGGAAATATTTTAGATTGTTAGGACTCCGTTGGGGCTTTCATGTGGTATTGAGGGAGTCTGTTTCATAGCTTGGGTAGTATTCTCGAGGATTTTGCCACTATACATACATACAGAAAACGCAAAATATTTTTCACTTATAGATGTTTCTTAAACTTTGAGAAGCGTTATTATTTTGGGCATTGTTTCCAATTGGTGAGAAAATTAAATATTTCCCAAAATAATTGGTTCATATATAAGACAAAACAAAAAATACCTTTGATAGATGGCGACTGTAAAATATTGTGACTTTAACGATTGTGCTGCGATCTGAATATAATATGATCAACTTACATTTCTAAACCACCTTGGAGTAAAACCAAAATTTAACTAATTTTTTATAGATGTCGGGGTATGTATTATTTGTTTATATGAGCAGTAACTAAAAAATAAAAATAAAGAAATTTGGTGCCGCCATCTGATAGATTTTAAAATGAAATCAATCAAATTTGTATAAATTCATTTAGAACGTAACTCAATAGATGGGGGGGGGGGGGTTACAGTACATTGTAGTGCAAGAGTCTTTGAGTGCAATGGAAACGGTGTACAGTTGGGTTGGTTGACAGACGATATCCATATTTCTAAATTACCTACATAAACAAGATAATTTCTGAACTGTTAATTAAACGACAGTTGTACAGTTGGGTTGGTTGACAGACGATATCCATATTTCTAAATTACCTACATAAACAAGATAATTTCTGAACTGTTAATTAAACGACAAAGTAATTACATAATCGCCACATCTTGACATTGACATAATTGAGTTTGGTCTTTGAGGATTATCTCAAAAGCGCCACACGTAGTAGTGATTGGTAAACTAACAGTTACAGCTTTTAGACGCAGCTGTTCGTGGCGAAAGGGAAAACCGAATATCGTCGCATACTGCTGCAAGTAGGTCTTTTATTTGCTTTGATTTTACGTCTTTTTAACTGTTAGATCTTCTAGTAAATCATTGCAGTTGGCTGCTGTCTACTAATACATTTGCTATTTCAAACAAAATTTCACTTAAATGTCAAAATCATCTGTCACCATATATTTAATTGGAAATTAGAAATAATTTTCAATTACATAATTGAAAATAATTTTTAGTCGTCTGTCGACGGTATAATAACCCTGCACTTGGTTTCACTTGCTTTGACGTTTCTAAAGTAATATTTCAGAGTTCCGGGAGTGTTAATTTATGTTTTGTGAAATTAAATAAAGCTGTAAAGCTATTATGCAGTCAAGAAACAATCGCTGAAATTCAGGCGGAAAATCGTTTTTAGGCAAAAAGAAATATCTTCTTGTTTTATATTTTTGGCTAATCAAAAATAAAAATTCTGCTGGCATATTTACATAGTTTTTTACAAGATATTTGAAAATGTTTATATCTTTTTAAGGGTTTTGTTCTCATTAAATAAGTTCTTCAGCCCCATAGAGGATTACAGTAGCTGCTTACCAGCGGACGCAGTTTTAGGCGTCAGTTTAGGAATCTGCTTGCTGTTTTTTCAAATTCTTCAGATGTTCCTAGGTCTTTCAACTCGACGAGTTCCTTGTTGATTTCCGTCGAGGGTTTGTTCAACGATGTTGTGATTGTCGCATAGAAGTCTGCGGCGTATCCAATTTCACTTCCTATTCCATTTTCCGTTTTCTATACAATTTCATTTCTTCATTAATTTTCCAATGCATCTGTTACCAAAGTTCTTCGTCGGACACTCGGCCTCTCCAGCATATTTTTAAGGCTTGATGCAAGTACCTGTTTACAAATACCTGTAAACAGTGTGTTCTAGATTGTGTGATCTTCCATGTTTCACAATCATGTAGCATTAAGGAAAATAATGCTCATCATGAAGATAGAGTATCGTTGGCAATTGACAATGTAATCTTTTTTAGAACAAGTTGCGTTTTATGCTAAAAAATTATTTTACTCCCTCTACATTGCCCAGTCTGACTGGCTGCTGCACGAATATCTATTTAGAGAAGTCTTCGTTAATAAGGAAAAGTGTCTTTTATGTATGTATTGTATATAAACCACCCCATGTCTCAGATTTTAGCTAGTTAGATGTAATATTCTCTGAGTTAAGTCATATCTATCACAATACTAATATCACAGTTGAGTTTGAGTTTAATACCAGCCTCCTTACTCGGAGTGCGTCAGTTAACTTAGTGCTTGTGACGACATGCCTGGACCGAGTCGTACATTTTGGAACATCGACGCTATACACCTACAAATACTTTGCTGAACGCAGAAAAGCTAGCAAGCTAGCTAGGTAGGCCTTTGAAATTTTTTAATTAATTTCTGCCAATGTCCATCCGACCGAGAAAAAACCCCGAAAATAAACTAGAGTCAATTTTTTTCTTATCGCAAAATCTCAAAAAAAAAAATTATTTCAGAGGTCCCCTAAATAATTACACTTTCAGGTTACTATTTCTTGAGCCCTTCCGAGCCTTAGCAACTGGACTCATAGGCATATTTAACCATCCAGGTGCCTAGATTCCGCTTGCCTTCTTCAATTCGATCTGTTAATTAAATGACTTTTAATACTAGAGCTAAAGAGCTCAATCTTTTAAAAGAACACCAAGCTAGAGCCAAAGGCTCAATATCTGGTGTTTGAATATGCATATCTTCAATGAGAGCTGAAAAGCTCATTACCTTTGATATCAGCCATGTTGGAGCTAAAGAGCTCAATATCTGGCAATTGAATTAAACGCCGAGAGTTGCAGGTAAAATCTTTATTTCATATTGCACTTAATTTATACTTTTGAAAATTGCTTACATCGTTAAAACCTTAATACGAAATATTGTTTCTCATGAGAACTATTCTATATTACAAAGAGTATTACAAAATTGCTTACCCTGCTCATATTAGCAATATCGATCAAAAATATATATTATCGATAAATGCATATACATTAACCCCTACATGAACAAGCATAGCATTGCTTAGATGCTTACTTTGCAATCTTTTTCTTATTGAACAAATGCTAAGTAGATATGACACAGTTATCGATTGCGTCATTGAACAAATTACTTTTTTAAGTTCACTGAGTAATGCATTATATGCATCATCACGGTGCAACGGTGACCAGTGGTGATCATATTGAATTTTTACAACTTTCTTTCACTTTCGTGAATGGATCGTAGAATGGCACATGGCTATTCCGATCATATTTATTTTTCCCTGTTGTTATTTACTTTTGCTTGTTATGTTTGTTTCGTTTATTTTTATTTATTGTTGAGGTACGTGTATATGCCTTTATTATTGTGGTATGTAGGTATGCGCTACATCCTTACCGTAAAAAGAGAAAAAAACTTTTTATAGAGATTTTTTTTTTTTTTTGATTTGCTTATATGAGTGCAATAGGCAATTTGCATATAAATGACTTAATATGTATATATAGGTACATGATTTTGATACAGATGACAACACTATCTTTAATTAATCAATTATTTCACATTTTTCTTTATAATTATTAAAGTTGTTTAACTGATATGTACATTACTATAACACATATTATAATAAATGTCAGATGTCGATATCATAGTTCATAGTATTCTAATGATATCAGATTTCTATATTCTAATGAAATGGTATGCTATTTAAATTTTATATATTTTTATTGGTTATACATAAGTTATCTATGTTCTAATGTAATGGTTTGCTATTTAAATTGTTATGTTTTTATTGGTTTTATCTTTTTTAGCCTATTCTTATGCATTTTCTTTCTTTTATTGTCAATATCTCAGTAGACATTTACTCCTTCTATTTCTTATACTTCATATGGGCCTGTATAAGGGCTTTCACATTTTCTTTTATCTTCTCTTTTTAGAAGTACAAAATCTTTTACTTTTATTTCAATTGGGTTTATTACTTTATCTAATTTCTCTTTACGTTTTGTTTTTGCTAAGTCTAATAATATTCTAGCTCTATTGTGTGCTTGTGTTAACCTAAATTTTAGTTCTTTTGCGTAATCTTCATAATTGTATATAGGCGTATTATCACTGGAATCTACATCGTTCGCCAGGCTAGCGAGTTTCCCAAAGACTAGT
Source organism: Dioctria linearis (assembly GCA_963930735.1). NCBI lineage: Eukaryota > Metazoa > Arthropoda > Insecta > Diptera > Asilidae > Dioctria > Dioctria linearis. The sequence goes on along the minus strand of OZ005743.1, from coordinate 39,619,213 downwards.
TCATATAGTGTAACCCGTATCGGAATGTGGTGTCTTATTATAACAAAAGGTATAGTACGGTATCCATTCATCCCAATTGTATTCCTGTGTGAATGATAGAAGATATTCATTTAGGACTCTGTGGTTTCTCTCAATTGAACCTAATGTTTGGTGATGATATGGTGTAGATGTTCTGTGCTCTATCTTCAAGTATTTGCATATGTTGGTGAATATTTCATTTATGAATTCCGTTCCCAAGTCTTTTTTTATCGTATTGAAGGTACCATATCTTAATATGAATTTTTCAACTAATGCTCTGGCAATTGTAATTGCCTCCTTGTTCTCCAATGGTACAGCTTCAATATACTTGGTCAGTTCACACTGTATGGTTAGTATGTATCGAAATTCTTTTGACATTTTTAGTGGACCAACAGTATCTACAGAGATTACTTCGAAACTCCTTGTTGGGGTATCCGTTATCACTAATTTTTCTCTAGTGTGTTTTAGGATTTTATTCTTTGCACACAATTCACATCTGTTTATATAGTCTTTAACCATCTTGTTTAGATTTTTCCATATGTATCTTTGTTTTATCTTATTTATCGTTCTTTTGACACCTGAGTGTCCGCCGTGTGGTGAGTTGTGGAATTCATTGATTATATTATTCTTCATTTTAATATCTTTTATTTGTATGGGAGTTTTATATATTATAATTTTTAATTTTGTTTGCCTATTATTCTCATTTATATTTTGTTTCTTATTTTGCTGCAGGTTGTTAAATAACTTTTTAAATTCGTCGACGTTTATATAATGAAATATGATGTCATCTTTCGCTAACGATAGTGACTCTGTTTTCATTTTCTTCATTTTCGAAATCAGTGTCTCCAAGATCAAACCTAAGTCGTGATATGGATTATTGCTTAATTCGATTATCACTCCCTTATTATTTATTATTATATTTGGCAAACTATAATTTCCTTTTTGTAGCGCTTTATTCTTGTTAACCTCAAATTTTAACATTGGTATCCTCCTTACTTCATTATTGGAAGTGCATTCCCATGCATAAAGGTGATCAGTCTCTATGTTAGTTGGGCTGCTATCCTGGGGTTTCTTCTTGTTAATTTTTTTATACATTTGGACATTGCTCTTGTAGTTACTTTTATACTTGCTGTGGGAATCATTGCTCTTAATATATCAGAATCGATTTTTATTCTTGATAAGGCATCGGCATTCGCATTCATTTTGCCTTGTTTATAATTAATTTCGAAGTCGTAGTCGGCTAGATCTAATCTTATTGTTGTTAATTTGGAAGATGGATTTCTATGCGTAAAGAGACTTACTAAAGGTCTATGGTCTGTTACCACGATAAATTTTCTACCATATAAATAAGGTCTAAACAAATTTATTGCCCAATGAATGGCTAATAATTCTTTTTCAATAATTGGTTTATTAAGTTCATGCTATGTTAGCGTTCTGCCAGCATATGAAATTGGTAAATCAGATCCTATGTCACCTTGTGATAATACTGCTCCAAGAGCAAATTGTGAAGCATCTGTTGTTAATATAAATTTTTCGTCAAAATTGGGGTATTGTAATATTGGTGAATTTGTCAATTTCGACTTTAAACATGAAAATGCTTTTTGACATTCATCTGTCCAATCGAAAATGTGTTCTTTTTCGATAGAGAATTTATTAGTCTTGCTATTTCAGCGAAGTTTGGAATGAATCTTCTTAGTAGTTACAGAATGCAATAAATCTTCTTGCGTCATCCGCATTTTTTGGGGTGGGATAATTCAATACAGTGTCAAATTTTTTAAGGTCTGTTCTTTTGTTACTAGATGTCCCAAATACGTTACTTCTGTCAGTAAAGATCTACATTTTTCCGGATTTAGTTTTAAATTATATTTTCTTAGTCTGTTAAATGTCGTTATCAGATTTTGATTGTGATGTTTTAGACTACATCCAAAGATAATAATATCTTCCACGTATAAGAATGCTTCAGAATCTAGTCCAGATAAATCTATTGAAAGCATTCTTTGAAAACTATTGGTTGAAATTTTTAAACCAAATGGCAGTCTTTTAAATTGATAGTGGCCTTTGTTGCTTGAAAATGCAGTCAATGGCCTAGTATTCTTTCTAATTCGATTTGATGAAATGAACTTGTAAGATCAAGTGGGGAAAAGTATTTCGCTCTTCCAAGATTATCAAGTACATCATCAAGTCTTGTTAAAGGAAATTTATCATCTGAAATTTCTTTATTTAGTTGTCTGAAATCTACAACAAGACGCCATTTTTTATTTCCGTTGTCGGTTTTTTTTGGAACAATTAATAAAGGAGAATTGTATGGACTTATTGATGGTTCAATAACGTCTTCCTTTATTAGCTTGTCTATTTGATTGTTTATTTCCTCGATTTGTGTCTGAGGAAGTCTATAATTTTTAATATATACTGGATTCTTGTCTGTAGTGGAGATTTTTTGACTGTAGAATTATTTGTAGTTAATTTGTCATCCGGTAAATGGAAAATATCTGAGAAATTTTTGCATATTTCTAAAACAGAATTTCTCGCATATTCATCTAGATTTTCTAATTTGAGTTCTTTCAGAAGTTTAGTGAATCTGTTGTTGTTTTTATACTAGTTGGTACTAGTGTTTATTATGTGATAGTTTTCAAGAGGTTCTATTTTGGGTTTGAAATTTTTTAGGATAATTTCTCTATCTAGCGTATTAAAAATTTTGACGTGTGCAACGCCTTTTGCAGGAATTATAGAATTAGCTATGAAGATTCCTTTTTGTATTTCTTCGTTTAGAACTATATTATCTTGTTTTATATTTACATTGATTGCTTATATTATCTCTGTTCTTGGTGGGATCTTTATCAAATTTAGATTTGGTAGTTTAGTATTCATTGGCAATATAAATTCTATCTCATTATGGAAGATAGAGATTGTAAAATTTTCATAATCAATTTTACATGAATTTTGAATTAAAAAATCTCTTCCTAGAATTCCACTTGTCAAGATTGGAAAATCATCATCTACTATATGAAATTCTTGTGGAATATCTTGACCTTCTATTTTTAGATCTGCCTTTAAGGTTCCTAAAGAGAATGATTCTGACTGAGTGATGCCCGTTATTTTGCATTTTTTGTGTTCTTGAATTCCTTCACCAGATTTCAATTCATTGCGTTTCAGAATTGATATGTCGGCTCCAGCGTCTATAAGAAATGACTTCTGCCCGAAAGATACATTTATGGATGCTGTAATATAGTTGGTTAAGTGTTTTGTAAGACTATATATTTTTACTTGATTTTTTAATATATTTCCCCCGAATCGGTTACTTGACTCTTCTATTGGGAAGATTTCGAGATTGATTGCCATGTCTATACTGAATATTTGATTGGTTGTGGCTTTGGTGTTGATTATGAACTCTATTATTTCTTGAATATGAATGTGAGTTCATATTAGGACGATTTATAGCATAATTTTGCGAAAATCTGCAGTTATTATGATTGTTATTTCGTCCGATGTTGTTAAATTGTTGACCTCTTGGATTGAATGAATTCTGTGCATGTCGGTTTTTTCTATAATGATGAACATATGCTTGCTGTCTTGGTACTTCAACTTCAATCGCAATTTGTACTGCTTCTTGCAATGTTTTAGGCCTTGCGGCGAAAATTGTCGCCTTTATCTGTTCATTAAATCCATTCTTAAATGCATTCAATGCTATTTGGTCATTGAGTTTCGCAATTATTGTTCTATTTTCTTCACCTTGCTCTGTTATCTGTATAGGGTTTAATTGAGCAACCAAATTTTCTATTTTTGTTGCGTAGTCTGTAATTGTTTTACCAGACTGAGTTATTTTTATTAATTCTGTTTTTATGCTGAATGGTGTTTTAGTGCTTTTAAAGATGTCACGCAACGTTTTCTGTAGCGGGTCATAGTTTTTTTCAATTGTGATATAGCTTATCTTGTTTTTGACTGCTGCTGAGAATCTTGTCTTTAAAACAAAATCTATTAATCTGCTTTTCTGCTCATTATTTGCTAGATCATTATGCATAAAATGCACTAAATTCAGAAAGTTGTCCAGATTTTTTATTTCTCCATTAAATTCTGGAATAATTTATATGGCTGTACCTATATCAAATGCTACCATTTTTGGTTCTGAGTCCTTATCTTCTAATAATTCATTGGATTCTGAGTTCGTATCTTTTAGTAATTCATTAGTTTTTTGTATCAGTATTAAATCTAGTTCTGTGTATTTTGCCTCAAATTTTCTTTTTGTTTGAGTGCGACAATCTCATCTTGCTAGTATGCAGTTTTATATAGTATGTTATTAAAATTATCTTTTATCTCTCTGGCTTGTTTAGTTTTACGTAGTATATGTGCGGAAGAGAATGTTCTATTTGGAGTTTTTTTTAAAAATTTCCAATATTTTATCTAATAGAGATAAACTCCTGTAAACTCATTATTCTAACTACATGTCTAGTTATACTCTAGCTATGGCTATCTGTCTATATACCGTTTTAATAAAATATTTTGTAATTTTAATTGCTATTAAATATAAAATAACTAGAATTCCTAAAATGAGTAACATTAGCTCTAAATCTGAAAATAGTCTACTCCCTTGTTCTGTATTATTTATTGCTGAACCTGCATTATTGTTTATTATTACTTCTTCTTTGCATTCTTTCGACTGTTTCTTACCCACTTTGAGTGACAAAAGAAAGTGGTAAGTCAACAAGAAAAAAAATGAAGGGTTTGTTGTGAGCCGATATTGAAGATAAAAGAGAGAAAAAAAATAGTTTTGATATTTTTTTTTTTGTATATTATATAGAATATAATAGTTTTAATGATTATAATTTATTAATTATTTATTAATTAAAGGCTAATCTAGGACTTTTTTATTGTCATTATTATTAGTATTAGCTGTGGTTTTGCATTTATTCCTTCTCTTTTTTTGTTTTTCTTTTCTTTTCTCCTTCCTTTCCTTTTTCAGCTCTGCTATTTTCATCAGGAACTTCTTTCTCTGCTCCCCTTGTGATATCACAGCTAGACGGTGATATTCGTCGATTTCCTTTCTAAATGTTGCTTCGAAGCCAGCTCTGCTTTTTGTGTAGTTTTCCTTTGGTGGTTGTACTTCAGGTTGTTGTTTCGTATTTCTGCTTCGGTATTCCTCTATTGTGATGGGCCTCGGTCCTTTGTTGGGATCCCGCAAAGCGTCTATCAGGGATTCCTTTATTTTCCAGGGTTGTAGAGTCTCTTCATAGATTCGGTCCCCATATAAATAAGTTGCTTCCTTTCCTAGATTTCGCTTGCCTTCTTCAATTCGATCTGTTAATTAAATGACTTTTAATACTAGAGCTAAAGAGCTCAATCTTTTAAAAGAGCTTCAAGTTAGAGCCAAAGGCTCAATATCTGGTGTTTGAATATGGATATCTTCAATGAGAGCTGAAAAGCTCATTACCTTTGATATGATCCATGTTGGAGCTAAAGAGCTCAATATCTGGCAATTGAATTAAACACCGAGAGTTACAGGTAAAACTCTGAATCTTTATTTCATATTGCACTTAATTTATACTTTTGAAAATTGCTTACATCGTTAAAACCTTAATACGAAATATTGTTTCTCATGAGAACTATTCTATATTACAAAGAGTATTACAAAATTGCTTACCTTGCTCATATTAGCAATATGGATCAAAAATATATTGTTACGTGCAATAGAAAGAGACAACTGGTGACATCTACTGGCAATCGAGAGTAAACGACTTCAGGTTCGGAGAATCAATTATAAGGTTCAGGAATAAGAATGAATAGAACAGTCAAGAAGCTTATGGAATAGAACACTCCAGAATAATCCGGAGAGTTTCTAGGGTATAAATATAACAGTTGTCACCGCCAGAAAAAAAGTCTTGTCTTAGACGTTGCAGTGTTAAGAAGCGAAAGTGTATGTAATTAGGTTGCGATATTTGAAAGTACAGTGTTAGCGATAATTAAAGTTGAGTTGATTAAATGAATGTTTGTGAATGTTATATGATTAAAGTGAAATAAAGAACTTGTATATTAATTATTTAATATTGTGTTTTAAATAACGAACCAAAGGCCACGCTCGCAATAATATATTATCGATAAATGCATATACATTAACCCCTACATGAATAAGCATAGCATTGCTAGATGCTTACTTTGCAATCTTTTTCTTATTGAACAAATGCTAAGTAGATATGACACAGTTATCGATTGCGTCATTGAGCAAATTACTTTTTTAAGTTCACTGAGTAATGCATTATATGCATCATCACGGTGCAACGGTGACCAGTGATCATATTGCATTTATACAACTTTCTGAATGGATCGTAGAATGGCGCATGGCTATTCCGATCATATTTCTTTTTCTTTGTTGTTATTTACTTTTGCTTGTTATGTTTGTTTCGTTTATTTTTATTTGTTGTTGAGGTACGTGCATATGCCTTTATTATTGTGGTATGTAGGTATGCTCTACACGGTGTTGGAGCAACTCCATTCAGAGCAAGAGTATCAGGCAGGTTGTCGTTGTGACATCTTGACCTCCATCAGTAGACCACGTATGAGCACATCTGCAATATAGTGCTCCCTTGGTTCTTCCTGCCGTGAAAGGCAAACCGTATATTCAGATTGTAATTGGGACAACGTGAGCTGAAACTAGTTTGAATCTTTGCTCCTGCGAGCACCATATTAGGGATCCATTTGTACAGCTTGTTTTCAGCGTCTGAGGCTATCTACAGTAGCCAAACGGAACCTCCGAACCGAACTGAGATAACTGCATCTACAGCACCCAATCTACTAAGCCAACACTAATACAAACCCCAGAGCAATTAGTGAGCCAGTGTTGCCGAACAGATGCGGAAAGCGCTGTGAATGGAGAAAACCATCACAACTGTCCGATTCGATATCAACTGTGTAACCCATTCATGAAAGCCATTCGGGACCGCAACTGATATTCCCGGACACCAGCTTATATTCCGCTGAGCAACTCTGATCGAATCGGATTGAATGGGCTAACTATAGCAAATTAGTGGGGTAATGCTACAAGATGGATGCTGTCAGTACTGTAACTGCGAAAGACCTGTTGGTCACATGTGGGCATGAGGGTAGCACCCAGAAAAATTAGTCAGGTGTAAATATGGCATGTCACCACTATTCGACTAGCCTGACATCTGTTAGTCAAAACAGAGTTGAATAAAGTGCACCATGTGGGGGAACATAAAACAATCGGAATGAGATAGATGCCGGAAGGAGGGACGGTCCGACCATTCGTGTTCTGACACATAAGTGTGGTGAGGTTTCAAGTCCAAGAAAAGGAAACAAAAATGAAATGAAAAGAAAAAGTAAAGAACAAAGTTAAAGAAGTGCAAAAAGTTTTATTCAATCATTCTAAATCAAGACAAAATAAACAATAAACATGTACAACCCAGCTTAGCTTGTCGGCTTCTAAAGGAACGCTGCTCAAACAAGCGAATCCTAGTCAATATACAACTAAAGAAAATATTGTCTAACATTGTGCTGAAAAAGAAAAAGTACATCGAGTGAACGTGTCCCTTCACGATGTACGGCTCACAGTAGATAGGCAATCTACCGAGGAGCATCTGTAACGAAAATGAAGATTACCGATAGAAACAAAAATATTTCAAAGAAATAACTCGGATTAGAATTAGCCTAAGTTAATAATGATTACGGCGTAGAACAGTCTGCTCGCCGAGAGAGAGGTACCTCTATATAGTGCCGTCCTAACCCAGGGGTACCTGAAATGAAACAAAAATCATTATTCTTCGCGATGTGTGATATAGGATTGTTGCGAACGTGGCCTTTGGATCGTTATTTAAGTATTAAGTATTTAATATGCAAGTTCTTTATTTCACTTCTAATCTTATACAATCCACAAACCTTCAATTAATCAACTCAACTTTAATTATCGCTGATTCTGACCTTTCAATTATCGCAATCCAATTATAACACTTTCGCCTGTTTGCTTGTTACCACTGCAACGTTTATGACAAGACTCTTTTTCTGGCGGTGACAACTGTTATATTTACATATACCCTAGAAACTCTCCAGATTATTCTGGACTGTTCTATTCCAGAAGCTTCTTGACTATTCTATTCATTCTATTTCTGAACCTTCCCGAAGATTCCATCATCGATTCTCCGAATTCTGAAGTTGTTTTCTCTCCATTGCCAGTAGATGTCACCAGTTGTCTCTTTCTATTGCATGTAACAGTATTATTCAAATTTAAATTAAATACATATTACAAGAACATTGAACTAAAATAAGTACATAGTGCCATCCTAACCAAGGAGCACCTCAAACGAAACGAAAATTATCATTCTTCGCGATATGTAAGATAATATTATTCAAATCTATGTTACGTATATTTTACATGAACTCTTGCCTAGTTTTGACATACCAACTGCTGTCCTTACGGAGGAGCACCTGAATTGGAACGAAAGTGTTATTTTCGCGATATGTATTAGCAGTTACTTAGATTAATATTATATTTGTATATAAACCGAAGACAGACTTGCAATTTCAATATTGATGTATTGATTTTGCAATTATGTCAATTACAATATGAAATTTCAGAGACACTTTTTCTTCTTCTTCTTTTCTTTTCAGAGTCGGAAAACTGTGGGCTCCACTAAATGGGAGCTGGAGTTTCTGCTCTCTGGCTTGACCTTGTGAGGTGTAACGCCATAAATTATGAGTGAAATTCGTGATGTTACAATAGTATTAACGGTGTAGTATAATGCACATAGATGGGCAGTGTAATATGTATTTGTAAGGAAATGAGGAGTAAGGGTAGGTGGGATATATGAAAATGATATGATAATGTATATTGTCAGGAGGTGTGGAGGAGGGTAAGAGAAGAGGTTATGATTATAAAAGACTGATCCATCCACATGAGAGAGAGGGCAAGGAGCCCCGTTTCACTGGCAAATTTGACAATCTGTTTGAGATCTTTCTGATTATTGTTGAACAACTTGTTACGGCTTTTGGTTGAGAACTCATCATGCCAGTTAGAGATTAATTTGTCTTTTATTAGTGAGATTGCATCTTTAAGGGAAATTTTTCGGGTTGAAGTTGTGTCAAGAGACAGAGCTTCTTTAGCTTTAGAGTCCGCTAATTCATTTAGCCCTTTATTGGCAGGAAGCCATACAATTTTGTAGAGGTTGGTTGAGTTGGATTGGGCAGTGGATCTTATGTTTTGGGCAAAGTACGATTCGATTTGGTTCTGGATAGTAGCACACGCAGACTTTGAGTCGGTGAGGATGAGTATTTTGGACCTTAGAAAGACACTGGTTAAATCCATTACAAGTTGAATTGCTAGGAGTTCACCCGACGTGGATGATCTCAGACAATCGTATTTTCTCATATGAGCACATTGTGTTAAAGCTTCAATTGCGCTGATGCTTGTAATTGGTTTATCATATGATGCGTCAGTTGCATATATTACCAAGTCATTGTTGGTATGCTCAGTCGTAAGGTCCAAATAGACTTGTTTAAGGAGTTCGTTCGGAGTGTTATTTTTTTTAATCCCTAGGCATGAAAGTGAGCTTGATATTATGTGTAGATTAGGAGGGTGGTTAACTGGTGTGATTGTACCTATGCTTTGGAAGATATTGGGGAATAGCCTGTAAACAAATGCATGGCTTGAAATTTGTGGGTCTAAGCGATCCAGGGACTGTGGATCTGCTGATTATAGTGTAATTGCACCTCCAACCTCTTAGGCTGTGAGTTGGGTTATACGGTAGTACGGGGGTAGTTCATTAGCAAGTGCATAGATAATATGAACTGGTGTGGTGGGGGACAGCCCTAGGCTAGATCTAAGGCATGTATTTGAAAATGTTCTAAGCCTTTTGTCAATGTATTTTGGTCGACTCGCCACTTGGCTGCTCGCAAATTCCAGTTTCGACCTGATTACCGATCTGTATAATTTGAGTGCCGTGTTTAGATTTAATGGGTTTGTTCTGGAGGTCAGCACGTTTACCTGAAGAGTTGCCGATTTTGTTGCATGCAAAAGATGCTCTCGAAGGTTCAGATTGGAGGTGAAGAACCTGCCTAGAAATTTCTGTTTGAGGGTAATGGGAATGGTTATGTTCATAACGGACATTGATTCTGATAGGCCAGTTCTATAGTGGATGGGGATTAAGTGAACTTTATCTGGGTTTATAGTTAGATTTAGATCAGTTACAATTTGATAGAAGTATCAGAGCATCTATTGTTAATTTATGTGATTTGCCGGAGCCCACACACATGAAATCATCAACCAACTGGAATATTTTTGCGTCCCTTGTCGATGCTTTATGCAGTGTGACAGTGTATATATTAAAAAGAGTGGAGCTGATAACGCTACCCTGAGGTAGGCCATCATTCACAATAATCTGGGAGTCATCTAGCTTTAAAGTTCTAGACCTGAGGGAGGTCTCAAACCATTTAATTATGTCAAGGGGTATATTCATTTCTAGCAGAACATTTATAGCCACAGACTCATAAGCCGATTGGATGTCAACAGATAGTAGAACTGACTTGAGTCCGCTTGATTTGTTGTGAGCTATTTGGTTTGATATTTCATTTAAGCATTTGCTGACTGATTTCTCTTTGGTGTGTACATAAGAATTAGCAGGAAGAATGTTGGATTGTGACAACAGGTTATTGAGTCTTTTCATAATGACTCCATTCATGCATTTTGTTGTTGTTGGGATAAAGGCTATTGGTTGATAAGAGGTTAGCTCATCACTGGGCTTGTTCTTCTTTGTGATAGGGACTATTTTTATAGCCTTCAGAGGTTCTGGGAGAGTGTTTTTTAGCCAGTGGTCATTGAGGACTTCGAGATAGGAGGAGAGCCTCTGTGTTTAGATTTTTAATGGCAAAAAAAAGGGATCCCATCGATTCCAGGAGCCGAGTAGTTTGAGTTGCTCCTTAGGAAGAATTCGAGCTCATGAGCCGTGATAGGAAGCCTGGGAAAAATGTGGAAAACAGGAGGAGACGAAAACATTGAGGTAACTGTTCTAGTTTTGGTTGATAATATTTTTAAAAAAGGGGTAACTGAAAGGAGTTTGAAATTATTATTTTTTGAATGTTGGAGAAGATTTCTTTACTGTGTTTGAGATTGCTTATGTCTGCAATTATTTTTTTACGATTGACAAAAGGCTTGGAGCAAAGGGTTTTGGGGTTTATGTTTGTGCTCAAGGAGACAGCTAAGTGATGCTATGACCCCATTTGCATTTGGAGTATGCGTGCACTGATTGAGTTTCCTGGAAGCGATGTGAGTGCCAAGTCAATCACAGATATCGATTAGGTGTGACTTGGGATTACGAAAAAGTTGGGAACATTAGGATTTAAGAGGTAAAGGAAAGGGAGTTTTTGAGAAGACGTCCTTTTGATGTTGTTTATCCAGGTGTTTTGATGTATGGGTACATTTGGGTAGCCAGACAGAAAAGTGATAAGGTTACTAATGCAAGTGCTAAAGGAGTTGGAATCCACAGGGGGGGGGGGGGGGGGTGCATATACAGACCCAATTATGAGCCAGGTTTTGTTGACCAACACTTTTTATTAATACACAGTCCAGATCAGAGCTCAATCTTTTAAAAGAACACCAAGCTAGAGCCAAAGGCTCAATATCTGGTGTTTGAATATGCATATCTTCAATGAGAGCTGAAAAGCTCATTACCTTTGATATCAGCCATGTTGGAGCTAAAGAGCTCAATATCTGGCAATTGAATTAAACGCCGAGAGTTGCAGGTAAAATCTTTATTTCATATTGCACTTAATTTATACTTTTGAAAATTGCTTACATCGTTAAAACCTTAATACGAAATATTGTTTCTCATGAGAACTATTCTATATTACAAAGAGTATTACAAAATTGCTTACCCTGCTCATATTAGCAATATCGATCAAAAATATATATTATCGATAAATGCATATACATTAACCCCTACATGAACAAGCATAGCATTGCTTAGATGCTTACTTTGCAATCTTTTTCTTATTGAACAAATGCTAAGTAGATATGACACAGTTATCGATTGCGTCATTGAACAAATTACTTTTTTAAGTTCACTGAGTAATGCATTATATGCATCATCACGGTGCAACGGTGACCAGTGGTGATCATATTGAATTTTTACAACTTTCTTTCACTTTCGTGAATGGATCGTAGAATGGCACATGGCTATTCCGATCATATTTATTTTTCCCTGTTGTTATTTACTTTTGCTTGTTATGTTTGTTTCGTTTATTTTTATTTATTGTTGAGGTACGTGTATATGCCTTTATTATTGTGGTATGTAGGTATGCGCTACATCCTTACCGTAAAAAGAGAAAAAAACTTTTTATAGAGATTTTTTTTTTTTTTTGATTTGCTTATATGAGTGCAATAGGCAATTTGCATATAAATGACTTAATATGTATATATAGGTACATGATTTTGATACAGATGACAACACTATCTTTAATTAATCAATTATTTCACATTTTTCTTTATAATTATTAAAGTTGTTTAACTGATATGTACATTACTATAACACATATTATAATAAATGTCAGATGTCGATATCATAGTTCATAGTATTCTAATGATATCAGATTTCTATATTCTAATGAAATGGTATGCTATTTAAATTTTATATATTTTTATTGGTTATACATAAGTTATCTATGTTCTAATGTAATGGTTTGCTATTTAAATTGTTATGTTTTTATTGGTTTTATCTTTTTTAGCCTATTCTTATGCATTTTCTTTCTTTTATTGTCAATATCTCAGTAGACATTTACTCCTTCTATTTCTTATACTTCATATGGGCCTGTATAAGGGCTTTCACATTTTCTTTTATCTTCTCTTTTTAGAAGTACAAAATCTTTTACTTTTATTTCAATTGGGTTTATTACTTTATCTAATTTCTCTTTACGTTTTGTTTTTGCTAAGTCTAATAATATTCTAGCTCTATTGTGTGCTTGTGTTAACCTAAATTTTAGTTCTTTTGCGTAATCTTCATAATTGTATATAGGCGTATTATCACTGGAATCTACATCGTTCGCCAGGCTAGCGAGTTTCCCAAAGACTAGTTCATATAGTGTAACCCGTATCGGAATGTGGTGTCTTATTATAACAAAAGGTATAGTACGGTATCCATTCATCCCAATTGTATTCCTGTGTGAATGATAGAAGATATTCATTTAGGACTCTGTGGTTTCTCTCAATTGAACCTAATGTTTGGTGATGATATGGTGTAGATGTTCTGTGCTCTATCTTCAAGTATTTGCATATGTTGGTGAATATTTCATTTATGAATTCCGTTCCCAAGTCTTTTTTTATCGTATTGAAGGTACCATATCTTAATATGAATTTTTCAACTAATGCTCTGGCAATTGTAATTGCCTCCTTGTTCTCCAATGGTACAGCTTCAATATACTTGGTCAGTTCACACTGTATGGTTAGTATGTATCGAAATTCTTTTGACATTTTTAGTGGACCAACAGTATCTACAGAGATTACTTCGAAACTCCTTGTTGGGGTATCCGTTATCACTAATTTTTCTCTAGTGTGTTTTAGGATTTTATTCTTTGCACACAATTCACATCTGTTTATATAGTCTTTAACCATCTTGTTTAGATTTTTCCATATGTATCTTTGTTTTATCTTATTTATCGTTCTTTTGACACCTGAGTGTCCGCCGTGTGGTGAGTTGTGGAATTCATTGATTATATTATTCTTCATTTTAATATCTTTTATTTGTATGGGAGTTTTATATATTATAATTTTTAATTTTGTTTGCCTATTATTCTCATTTATATTTTGTTTCTTATTTTGCTGCAGGTTGTTAAATAACTTTTTAAATTCGTCGACGTTTATATAATGAAATATGATGTCATCTTTCGCTAACGATAGTGACTCTGTTTTCATTTTCTTCATTTTCGAAATCAGTGTCTCCAAGATCAAACCTAAGTCGTGATATGGATTATTGCTTAATTCGATTATCACTCCCTTATTATTTATTATTATATTTGGCAAACTATAATTTCCTTTTTGTAGCGCTTTATTCTTGTTAACCTCAAATTTTAACATTGGTATCCTCCTTACTTCATTATTGGAAGTGCATTCCCATGCATAAAGGTGATCAGTCTCTATGTTAGTTGGGCTGCTATCCTGGGGTTTCTTCTTGTTAATTTTTTTATACATTTGGACATTGCTCTTGTAGTTACTTTTATACTTGCTGTGGGAATCATTGCTCTTAATATATCAGAATCGATTTTTATTCTTGATAAGGCATCGGCATTCGCATTCATTTTGCCTTGTTTATAATTAATTTCGAAGTCGTAGTCGGCTAGATCTAATCTTATTGTTGTTAATTTGGAAGATGGATTTCTATGCGTAAAGAGACTTACTAAAGGTCTATGGTCTGTTACCACGATAAATTTTCTACCATATAAATAAGGTCTAAACAAATTTATTGCCCAATGAATGGCTAATAATTCTTTTTCAATAATTGGTTTATTAAGTTCATGCTATGTTAGCGTTCTGCCAGCATATGAAATTGGTAAATCAGATCCTATGTCACCTTGTGATAATACTGCTCCAAGAGCAAATTGTGAAGCATCTGTTGTTAATATAAATTTTTCGTCAAAATTGGGGTATTGTAATATTGGTGAATTTGTCAATTTCGACTTTAAACATGAAAATGCTTTTTGACATTCATCTGTCCAATCGAAAATGTGTTCTTTTTCGATAGAGAATTTATTAGTCTTGCTATTTCAGCGAAGTTTGGAATGAATCTTCTTAGTAGTTACAGAATGCAATAAATCTTCTTGCGTCATCCGCATTTTTTGGGGTGGGATAATTCAATACAGTGTCAAATTTTTTAAGGTCTGTTCTTTTGTTACTAGATGTCCCAAATACGTTACTTCTGTCAGTAAAGATCTACATTTTTCCGGATTTAGTTTTAAATTATATTTTCTTAGTCTGTTAAATGTCGTTATCAGATTTTGATTGTGATGTTTTAGACTACATCCAAAGATAATAATATCTTCCACGTATAAGAATGCTTCAGAATCTAGTCCAGATAAATCTATTGAAAGCATTCTTTGAAAACTATTGGTTGAAATTTTTAAACCAAATGGCAGTCTTTTAAATTGATAGTGGCCTTTGTTGCTTGAAAATGCAGTCAATGGCCTAGTATTCTTTCTAATTCGATTTGATGAAATGAACTTGTAAGATCAAGTGGGGAAAAGTATTTCGCTCTTCCAAGATTATCAAGTACATCATCAAGTCTTGTTAAAGGAAATTTATCATCTGAAATTTCTTTATTTAGTTGTCTGAAATCTACAACAAGACGCCATTTTTTATTTCCGTTGTCGGTTTTTTTTGGAACAATTAATAAAGGAGAATTGTATGGACTTATTGATGGTTCAATAACGTCTTCCTTTATTAGCTTGTCTATTTGATTGTTTATTTCCTCGATTTGTGTCTGAGGAAGTCTATAATTTTTAATATATACTGGATTCTTGTCTGTAGTGGAGATTTTTTGACTGTAGAATTATTTGTAGTTAATTTGTCATCCGGTAAATGGAAAATATCTGAGAAATTTTTGCATATTTCTAAAACAGAATTTCTCGCATATTCATCTAGATTTTCTAATTTGAGTTCTTTCAGAAGTTTAGTGAATCTGTTGTTGTTTTTATACTAGTTGGTACTAGTGTTTATTATGTGATAGTTTTCAAGAGGTTCTATTTTGGGTTTGAAATTTTTTAGGATAATTTCTCTATCTAGCGTATTAAAAATTTTGACGTGTGCAACGCCTTTTGCAGGAATTATAGAATTAGCTATGAAGATTCCTTTTTGTATTTCTTCGTTTAGAACTATATTATCTTGTTTTATATTTACATTGATTGCTTATATTATCTCTGTTCTTGGTGGGATCTTTATCAAATTTAGATTTGGTAGTTTAGTATTCATTGGCAATATAAATTCTATCTCATTATGGAAGATAGAGATTGTAAAATTTTCATAATCAATTTTACATGAATTTTGAATTAAAAAATCTCTTCCTAGAATTCCACTTGTCAAGATTGGAAAATCATCATCTACTATATGAAATTCTTGTGGAATATCTTGACCTTCTATTTTTAGATCTGCCTTTAAGGTTCCTAAAGAGAATGATTCTGACTGAGTGATGCCCGTTATTTTGCATTTTTTGTGTTCTTGAATTCCTTCACCAGATTTCAATTCATTGCGTTTCAGAATTGATATGTCGGCTCCAGCGTCTATAAGAAATGACTTCTGCCCGAAAGATACATTTATGGATGCTGTAATATAGTTGGTTAAGTGTTTTGTAAGACTATATATTTTTACTTGATTTTTTAATATATTTCCCCCGAATCGGTTACTTGACTCTTCTATTGGGAAGATTTCGAGATTGATTGCCATGTCTATACTGAATATTTGATTGGTTGTGGCTTTGGTGTTGATTATGAACTCTATTATTTCTTGAATATGAATGTGAGTTCATATTAGGACGATTTATAGCATAATTTTGCGAAAATCTGCAGTTATTATGATTGTTATTTCGTCCGATGTTGTTAAATTGTTGACCTCTTGGATTGAATGAATTCTGTGCATGTCGGTTTTTTCTATAATGATGAACATATGCTTGCTGTCTTGGTACTTCAACTTCAATCGCAATTTGTACTGCTTCTTGCAATGTTTTAGGCCTTGCGGCGAAAATTGTCGCCTTTATCTGTTCATTAAATCCATTCTTAAATGCATTCAATGCTATTTGGTCATTGAGTTTCGCAATTATTGTTCTATTTTCTTCACCTTGCTCTGTTATCTGTATAGGGTTTAATTGAGCAACCAAATTTTCTATTTTTGTTGCGTAGTCTGTAATTGTTTTACCAGACTGAGTTATTTTTATTAATTCTGTTTTTATGCTGAATGGTGTTTTAGTGCTTTTAAAGATGTCACGCAACGTTTTCTGTAGCGGGTCATAGTTTTTTTCAATTGTGATATAGCTTATCTTGTTTTTGACTGCTGCTGAGAATCTTGTCTTTAAAACAAAATCTATTAATCTGCTTTTCTGCTCATTATTTGCTAGATCATTATGCATAAAATGCACTAAATTCAGAAAGTTGTCCAGATTTTTTATTTCTCCATTAAATTCTGGAATAATTTATATGGCTGTACCTATATCAAATGCTACCATTTTTGGTTCTGAGTCCTTATCTTCTAATAATTCATTGGATTCTGAGTTCGTATCTTTTAGTAATTCATTAGTTTTTTGTATCAGTATTAAATCTAGTTCTGTGTATTTTGCCTCAAATTTTCTTTTTGTTTGAGTGCGACAATCTCATCTTGCTAGTATGCAGTTTTATATAGTATGTTATTAAAATTATCTTTTATCTCTCTGGCTTGTTTAGTTTTACGTAGTATATGTGCGGAAGAGAATGTTCTATTTGGAGTTTTTTTTAAAAATTTCCAATATTTTATCTAATAGAGATAAACTCCTGTAAACTCATTATTCTAACTACATGTCTAGTTATACTCTAGCTATGGCTATCTGTCTATATACCGTTTTAATAAAATATTTTGTAATTTTAATTGCTATTAAATATAAAATAACTAGAATTCCTAAAATGAGTAACATTAGCTCTAAATCTGAAAATAGTCTACTCCCTTGTTCTGTATTATTTATTGCTGAACCTGCATTATTGTTTATTATTACTTCTTCTTTGCATTCTTTCGACTGTTTCTTACCCACTTTGAGTGACAAAAGAAAGTGGTAAGTCAACAAGAAAAAAAATGAAGGGTTTGTTGTGAGCCGATATTGAAGATAAAAGAGAGAAAAAAAATAGTTTTGATATTTTTTTTTTTTGTATATTATATAGAATATAATAGTTTTAATGATTATAATTTATTAATTATTTATTAATTAAAGGCTAATCTAGGACTTTTTTATTGTCATTATTATTAGTATTAGCTGTGGTTTTGCATTTATTCCTTCTCTTTTTTTGTTTTTCTTTTCTTTTCTCCTTCCTTTCCTTTTTCAGCTCTGCTATTTTCATCAGGAACTTCTTTCTCTGCTCCCCTTGTGATATCACAGCTAGACGGTGATATTCGTCGATTTCCTTTCTAAATGTTGCTTCGAAGCCAGCTCTGCTTTTTGTGTAGTTTTCCTTTGGTGGTTGTACTTCAGGTTGTTGTTTCGTATTTCTGCTTCGGTATTCCTCTATTGTGATGGGCCTCGGTCCTTTGTTGGGATCCCGCAAAGCGTCTATCAGGGATTCCTTTATTTTCCAGGGTTGTAGAGTCTCTTCATAGATTCGGTCCCCATATAAATAAGTTGCTTCCTTTCCTAGATTTCGCTTGCCTTCTTCAATTCGATCTGTTAATTAAATGACTTTTAATACTAGAGCTAAGGAGCTCAATCTTTTAAAAGAGCTTCAAGTTAGAGCCAAAGGCTCAATATCTGGTGTTTGAATATGGATATCTTCAATGAGAGCTGAAAAGCTCATTACCTTTGATATGATCCATGTTGGAGCTAAAGAGCTCAATATCTGGCAATTGAATTAAACACCGAGAGTTACAGGTAAAACTCTGAATCTTTATTTCATATTGCACTTAATTTATACTTTTGAAAATTGCTTACATCGTTAAAACCTTAATACGAAATATTGTTTCTCATGAGAACTATTCTATATTACAAAGAGTATTACAAAATTGCTTACCTTGCTCATATTAGCAATATGGATCAAAAATATATTGTTACGTGCAATAGAAAGAGACAACTGGTGACATCTACTGGCAATCGAGAGTAAACGACTTCAGGTTCGGAGAATCAATTATAAGGTTCAGGAATAAGAATGAATAGAACAGTCAAGAAGCTTATGGAATAGAACACTCCAGAATAATCCGGAGAGTTTCTAGGGTATAAATATAACAGTTGTCACCGCCAGAAAAAAAGTCTTGTCTTAGACGTTGCAGTGTTAAGAAGCGAAAGTGTATGTAATTAGGTTGCGATATTTGAAAGTACAGTGTTAGCGATAATTAAAGTTGAGTTGATTAAATGAATGTTTGTGAATGTTATATGATTAAAGTGAAATAAAGAACTTGTATATTAATTATTTAATATTGTGTTTTAAATAACGAACCAAAGGCCACGCTCGCAATAATATATTATCGATAAATGCATATACATTAACCCCTACATGAATAAGCATAGCATTGCTAGATGCTTACTTTGCAATCTTTTTCTTATTGAACAAATGCTAAGTAGATATGACACAGTTATCGATTGCGTCATTGAGCAAATTACTTTTTTAAGTTCACTGAGTAATGCATTATATGCATCATCACGGTGCAACGGTGACCAGTGATCATATTGCATTTATACAACTTTCTGAATGGATCGTAGAATGGCGCATGGCTATTCCGATCATATTTCTTTTTCTTTGTTGTTATTTACTTTTGCTTGTTATGTTTGTTTCGTTTATTTTTATTTGTTGTTGAGGTACGTGCATATGCCTTTATTATTGTGGTATGTAGGTATGCTCTACACGGTGTTGGAGCAACTCCATTCAGAGCAAGAGTATCAGGCAGGTTGTCGTTGTGACATCTTGACCTCCATCAGTAGACCACGTATGAGCACATCTGCAATATAGTGCTCCCTTGGTTCTTCCTGCCGTGAAAGGCAAACCGTATATTCAGATTGTAATTGGGACAACGTGAGCTGAAACTAGTTTGAATCTTTGCTCCTGCGAGCACCATATTAGGGATCCATTTGTACAGCTTGTTTTCAGCGTCTGAGGCTATCTACAGTAGCCAAACGGAACCTCCGAACCGAACTGAGATAACTGCATCTACAGCACCCAATCTACTAAGCCAACACTAATACAAACCCCAGAGCAATTAGTGAGCCAGTGTTGCCGAACAGATGCGGAAAGCGCTGTGAATGGAGAAAACCATCACAACTGTCCGATTCGATATCAACTGTGTAACCCATTCATGAAAGCCATTCGGGACCGCAACTGATATTCCCGGACACCAGCTTATATTCCGCTGAGCAACTCTGATCGAATCGGATTGAATGGGCTAACTATAGCAAATTAGTGGGGTAATGCTACAAGATGGATGCTGTCAGTACTGTAACTGCGAAAGACCTGTTGGTCACATGTGGGCATGAGGGTAGCACCCAGAAAAATTAGTCAGGTGTAAATATGGCATGTCACCACTATTCGACTAGCCTGACATCTGTTAGTCAAAACAGAGTTGAATAAAGTGCACCATGTGGGGGAACATAAAACAATCGGAATGAGATAGATGCCGGAAGGAGGGACGGTCCGACCATTCGTGTTCTGACACATAAGTGTGGTGAGGTTTCAAGTCCAAGAAAAGGAAACAAAAATGAAATGAAAAGAAAAAGTAAAGAACAAAGTTAAAGAAGTGCAAAAAGTTTTATTCAATCATTCTAAATCAAGACAAAATAAACAATAAACATGTACAACCCAGCTTAGCTTGTCGGCTTCTAAAGGAACGCTGCTCAAACAAGCGAATCCTAGTCAATATACAACTAAAGAAAATATTGTCTAACATTGTGCTGAAAAAGAAAAAGTACATCGAGTGAACGTGTCCCTTCACGATGTACGGCTCACAGTAGATAGGCAATCTACCGAGGAGCATCTGTAACGAAAATGAAGATTACCGATAGAAACAAAAATATTTCAAAGAAATAACTCGGATTAGAATTAGCCTAAGTTAATAATGATTACGGCGTAGAACAGTCTGCTCGCCGAGAGAGAGGTACCTCTATATAGTGCCGTCCTAACCCAGGGGTACCTGAAATGAAACAAAAATCATTATTCTTCGCGATGTGTGATATAGGATTGTTGCGAACGTGGCCTTTGGATCGTTATTTAAGTATTAAGTATTTAATATGCAAGTTCTTTATTTCACTTCTAATCTTATACAATCCACAAACCTTCAATTAATCAACTCAACTTTAATTATCGCTGATTCTGACCTTTCAATTATCGCAATCCAATTATAACACTTTCGCCTGTTTGCTTGTTACCACTGCAACGTTTAAGACAAGACTCTTTTTCTGGCGGTGACAACTGTTATATTTACATATACCCTAGAAACTCTCCAGATTATTCTGGACTGTTCTATTCCAGAAGCTTCTTGACTATTCTATTCATTCTATTTCTGAACCTTCCCGAAGATTCCATCATCGATTCTCCGAATTCTGAAGTTGTTTTCTCTCCATTGCCAGTAGATGTCACCAGTTGTCTCTTTCTATTGCATGTAACAGTATTATTCAAATTTAAATTAAATACATATTACAAGAACTATTACATTGAACTAAAATAAGTACATAGTGCCATCCTAACCAAGGAGCACCTCAAACGAAACGAAAATTATCATTCTTCGCGATATGTAAGATAATATTATTCAAATCTATGTTACGTATATTTTACATGAACTCTTGCCTAGTTTTGACATACCAACTGCTGTCCTTACGGAGGAGCACCTGAATTGGAACGAAAGTGTTATTTTCGCGATATGTATTAGCAGTTACTTAGATTAATATTATATTTGTATATAAACCGAAGACAGACTTGCAATTTCAATATTGATGTATTGATTTTGCAATTATGTCAATTACAATATGAAATTTCAGAGACACTTTTTCTTCTTCTTCTTTTCTTTTCAGAGTCGGAAAACTGTGGGCTCCACTAAATGGGAGCTGGAGTTTCTGCTCTCTGGCTTGACCTTGTGAGGTGTAACGCCATAAATTATGAGTGAAATTCGTGATGTTACAATAGTATTAACGGTGTAGTATAATGCACATAGATGGGCAGTGTAATATGTATTTGTAAGGAAATGAGGAGTAAGGGTAGGTGGGATATATGAAAATGATATGATAATGTATATTGTCAGGAGGTGTGGAGGAGGGTAAGAGAAGAGGTTATGATTATAAAAGACTGATCCATCCACATGAGAGAGAGGGCAAGGAGCCCCGTTTCACTGGCAAATTTGACAATCTGTTTGAGATCTTTCTGATTATTGTTGAACAACTTGTTACGGCTTTTGGTTGAGAACTCATCATGCCAGTTAGAGATTAATTTGTCTTTTATTAGTGAGATTGCATCTTTAAGGGAAATTTTTCGGGTTGAAGTTGTGTCAAGAGACAGAGCTTCTTTAGCTTTAGAGTCCGCCAATTCATTTAGCCCTTTATTGGCAGGAAGCCATACAATTTTGTAGAGGTTGGTTGAGTTGGATTGGGCAGTGGATCTTATGTTTTGGGCAAAGTACGATTCGATTTGGTTCTGGATAGTAGCACACGCAGACTTTGAGTCGGTGAGGATGAGTATTTTGGACCTTAGAAAGACACTGGTTAAATCCATTACAAGTTGAATTGCTAGGAGTTCACCCGACGTGGATGATCTCAGACAATCGTATTTTCTCATATGAGCACATTGTGTTAAAGCTTCAATTGCGCTGATGCTTGTAATTGGTTTATCATATGATGCGTCAGTTGCATATATTACCAAGTCATTGTTGGTATGCTCAGTCGTAAGGTCCAAATAGACTTGTTTAAGGAGTTCGTTCGGAGTGTTATTTTTTTTAATCCCTAGGCATGAAAGTGAGCTTGATATTATGTGTAGATTAGGAGGGTGGTTAACTGGTGTGATTGTACCTATGCTTTGGAAGATATTGGGGAATAGCCTGTAAACAAATGCATGGCTTGAAATTTGTGGGTCTAAGCGATCCAGGGACTGTGGATCTGCTGATTATAGTGTAATTGCACCTCCAACCTCTTAGGCTGTGAGTTGGGTTATACGGTAGTACGGGGGTAGTTCATTAGCAAGTGCATAGATAATATGAACTGGTGTGGTGGGGGACAGCCCTAGGCTAGATCTAAGGCATGTATTTGAAAATGTTCTAAGCCTTTTGTCAATGTATTTTGGTCGACTCGCCACTTGGCTGCTCGCAAATTCCAGTTTCGACCTGATTACCGATCTGTATAATTTGAGTGCCGTGTTTAGATTTAATGGGTTTGTTCTGGAGGTCAGCACGTTTACCTGAAGAGTTGCCGATTTTGTTGCATGCAAAAGATGCTCTCGAAGGTTCAGATTGGAGGTGAAGAACCTGCCTAGAAATTTCTGTTTGAGGGTAATGGGAATGGTTATGTTCATAACGGACATTGATTCTGATAGGCCAGTTCTATAGTGGATGGGGATTAAGTGAACTTTATCTGGGTTTATAGTTAGATTTAGATCAGTTACAATTTGATAGAAGTATCAGAGCATCTATTGTTAATTTATGTGATTTGCCGGAGCCCACACACATGAAATCATCAACCAACTGGGATATTTTTGCGTCCCTTGTCGATGCTTTATGCAGTGTGACAGTGTATATATTAAAAAGAGTGGAGCTGATAACGCTACCCTGAGGTAGGCCATCATTCACAATAATCTGGGAGTCATCTAGCTTTAAAGTTCTAGACCTGAGGGAGGTCTCAAACCATTTAATTATGTCAAGGGGTATATTCATTTCTAGCAGAACATTTATAGCCACAGACTCATAAGCCGATTGGATGTCAACAGATAGTAGAACTGACTTGAGTCCGCTTGATTTGTTGTGAGCTATTTGGTTTGATATTTCATTTAAGCATTTGCTGACTGATTTCTCTTTGGTGTGTACATAAGAATTAGCAGGAAGAATGTTGGATTGTGACAACAGGTTATTGAGTCTTTTCATAATGACTCCATTCATGCATTTTGTTGTTGTTGGGATAAAGGCTATTGGTTGATAAGAGGTTAGCTCATCACTGGGCTTGTTCTTCTTTGTGATAGGGACTATTTTTATAGCCTTCAGAGGTTCTGGGAGAGTGTTTTTTAGCCAGTGGTCATTGAGGACTTCGAGATAGGAGGAGAGCCTCTGTGTTTAGATTTTTAATGGCAAAAAAAAGGGATCCCATCGATTCCAGGAGCCGAGTAGTTTGAGTTGCTCCTTAGGAAGAATTCGAGCTCATGAGCCGTGATAGGAAGCCTGGGAAAAATGTGGAAAACAGGAGGAGACGAAAACATTGAGGTAACTGTTCTAGTTTTGGTTGATAATATTTTTAAAAAAGGGGTAACTGAAAGGAGTTTGAAATTATTATTTTTTGAATGTTGGAGAAGATTTCTTTACTGTGTTTGAGATTGCTTATGTCTGCAATTATTTTTTTACGATTGACAAAAGGCTTGGAGCAAAGGGTTTTGGGGTTTATGTTTGTGCTCAAGGAGACAGCTAAGTGATGCTATGACCCCATTTGCATTTGGAGTATGCGTGCACTGATTGAGTTTCCTGGAAGCGATGTGAGTGCCAAGTCAATCACAGATATCGATTAGGTGTGACTTGGGATTACGAAAAAGTTGGGAACATTAGGATTTAAGAGGTAAAGGAAAGGGAGTTTTTGAGAAGACGTCCTTTTGATGTTGTTTATCCAGGTGTTTTGATGTATGGGTACATTTGGGTAGCCAGACAGAAAAGTGATAAGGTTACTAATGCAAGTGCTAAAGGAGTTGGAATCCACAGGGGGGGGGGTGCATATACAGACCCAATTATGAGCCAGGTTTTGTTGACCAACACTTTTTATTAATACACAGTCCAGATCGGATAGAAAAGGAGTTCTATTATGAGATAAGTTGTTTTTAATTGCTATGAGGCATCCCCCATATCCATCTTCGCGATTTTTCCTGACAAGATTGTACCCGCTTAGGGACGCTATTGTGCTGTCTCTGAGCCAAGTTTCATTTAGAAGCAGGACGTCGTGTTGGTTTGATTTTAGAAATATTTCAAGCACAGGTTTATTAGTAGTGAAACTTTGGATGTTGTAGTGTAGTGTCTGGTAGACGCTATATGGAACTGGATGGTGACTCACTGTCTAATCCTTTGTGTATTTGAAGTAGATCTGAGCTTGTGACAAATGTTTGGATTTAGATTTTTTTAGTGAGTTGATAAAGTCTTTGTTTGGGTTAATGTTTGATTTGGAACTTAGTGTTTCATTAATCCAGGATAGAATTCTTTCCGTTTCAGAGACTCTATTCCTCTCTGCCATGAAATACATTCCATTTTTGGATTGCGATTTCTCGCTGAACATTTTGTAGAAATTTGTGGGTTTGGGGATGGGGTATGTTTTAGTGACGCTAGAATGGGGTCTCTTTATGAGGACCTTGTTTGCTTCAGCTTCCGGGATTCTTCTCTTTTCGAGGAACCTAAAGAAGGAAACGAGATGTCATCGGTTAAATCTGTGAGCAGTTCGAATCCATTGGAAGAGGGTGTGACCTTTGTTGAAGGTAAGTGCTGAGTACTTACACCAGCACTCAACACAACAACAAAATGCAGCAACACGGATATCATCTCAGCATCAGATAACGAGAGCCGCGACCAGTAAGGAGTTTATACATGGGACATATTGAGTGCTCTGTCCCGAGTCAGTCAGTTATCAGCTGCTGAATAGTTCACTAGAATTAAGAAAAGTTTTTTTAAATGCTAAACTAATAAATCATAGTCTAACCTTTACTGTGACTTTTCATTGATACATTAATTTCTGTCCCTAAATACACGACAGTGAGGACTGCGTGATTAGCATCTGTGGTGTGTTGCGATTAACTTAACACTTTTAATCGCCATAATCTTGAGCACATCCGCCTCAAGTGACCTAGCAGGACACTCAGGTGAATCGGCTTTGTGCTTTCCTTTGCAATTAATACATAGGAGGGTTGTATTACAGCCGCCTTGACAGTCGTCTAGCGTGCAATTAAGACATGTAGATTTGGTTGCTTTGCATTGGGGTTCCCTGTGACCCCATCTGAGGCATTTCATGTATAGCTTTGGCTTGGGTGTGTAATACCTCATTGGGTATTATATATATTATACTCCTAGGTAGGAAGTATTCTTCTAAGATTTTTTCTTGAATCTTTTCACTGCAACGACAGGCACTGGGGAAGAGATATTTTTTAAAAGTTCATCATTTGTGATGTCGAGGGGTACCCCCTTGATTATGCCTTGTTTTCGTGCATATGAGGAAGGAGGGAAAGCATTTAGTTGGTGTTTAGCTAGGTCAGAGGCAGCTAGTTTGTTTGCAGCAGCAAAATTGTGAAAAAATACCTGAACGGTATTGAAAGAATGCTGCTTGATATTAGTGAAGCCTACAATGTTACTCTTCTTTAGTAGTGCTCCTATACCAATGTCGCTCAGACTTTTTTGACTTTGCTCACCTTCGTTGATAGTTCTAGTTCCTAGAACCCAG
This sequence comes from Dioctria linearis, assembly GCA_963930735.1. Taxonomy (NCBI): domain Eukaryota; kingdom Metazoa; phylum Arthropoda; class Insecta; order Diptera; family Asilidae; genus Dioctria; species Dioctria linearis. The sequence goes on along the minus strand of OZ005743.1, from coordinate 39,592,904 downwards.
AAAAGACCCTTGACTGTAGTAATGTCATAAAATACTGTTTGGGTGTTTACAGATTTGAACAAGGCGTTTTTAGTGCCTGCATTGGAGGTCTGCGGTCGGATGGTGATATTTTTAGTAAGTTGGGGTACTCAAATCGAAAGCTTTATAGCGGTTTTTTGAACGAGTGGAATCATTTACATTACTTGAGTCCGTTTGACTTTCTTTTTACTTTTGTCTGCCTGAAATAGACATGTCCGATGTATTAATTAGATTAGGTAGTGCGGATTACTGAGCAGGTGATGTAATGGACCCGCCAGGGTCCGCCAGCATGGACTCGTCTACCTCGTCCAGCAGGACGTGTTTTCAGAGTCAAGTCAGGGAATTATGATGTGGCGTGCCAAAATCAAGTAAAATTTTTTTGTTCAACGCCGGTAAAAAACTAACCTTAAATAATTTCACTTGATTATGTGCAAAGTTACTTACCCACAATTTTTTAATTATTGATTTTTTTTTAAAAAGTTTAAAAAAACCAGATTCATTCGAAACGAATCGAACCGAATATATTCTGAGTTTATATGAGAGGAGATCAATTTGATCTGTTTCAAGCGTCTGCTGCAGGCAGAAAACCAAGCTGCACCGATGAGTGTAAGGTTTTCTGCTAACACGAAACGCTTCTTCTTCTTCTTACTTTTTATTTTTCTTTTTCAGCCCACTGAGGGCAATACAGGTTCGATTCGTTTCGAATGAATCTGGTTTTCTTAAATTTTCTAAATTTTTTTTTCCTTTTTTCTCAATTTTTTTCATTTTTTCATTTGTTTTCTTTGTTCTATTTTTTCATTTGTTTTTCAAGTCACTCAATTTCGCTATTTGGGACTTGTTGATGAGTCAAACCAAGAGTTGAAACTTGTCACCCAAAATGTGATGAAATAACAAATTAAAAACATTTTTTAGCTTTTGCTATATACCGGAGAATCCAAAAAAAATCCTTCTTGAACATTGTAATTTAGATTTTTTTCTTTAGTCTTTCTCCAAAATTTTTGTCAATAATTCATTATTTTGCTTCAATATCTCGATTTTACAGTTGTTGTCTGTTTCAATACATGTATTGACAAATTTACCAAATAAGTCTACCTCTCGATTTAAAAGAACTTCTCATTTGTCTTCTTGTTTTTGTTTCTTTTAGCAACTTTACTATAGATGATGATGATGGTAATGGTGACGGCAGTGGTGTAGATATTGGTGAGGAAAATGGCGATGCTGTTAACTCAATTGATTCTGGCCCATTAACTGAAGCTGATCCATCCCATGGATCAATAGATTTATTTTTTTAAACTATATATATGTTGTCGCCAAACATCTAAGAAACATTTTAGTTCCTTCTCACCTAAAATTTTTCTATTTACAGTTTTTTTTTTTTTTACTAATTTCATATAAAAACAAAGTTTCTTCTTCTTCTTTAACACGTTTTACTATAATTTTATAGCAAATATTTATTAAATTATCTGTCAAAATGAAAGAAAATAAAAATACGTTTATAATTTAAATAAATTAAATATTGTGAAATTAAACGTCTTTAAATATTTTTTATGGAAAGGATTGAAGTTATTTCGGAGTTAGTGCCTCGTCTAGAAACAGGAAGCAGCGCATCTACAGATTCGCTGCAGTGGTCTTTTTCGAAACTCATTTCAGATGATTTGGAAATAGATATTTTATTTCGACAATTTGACTGTTTAGACTGTTTACGATTTTCCCCATAAAAACTAGAGGGGAGTGTACCACTGGACGGCTGACACTACTGAAATTGCTGTTATGTCTTTTTGGCATCTGCCTTATCAATGCACGCTTGCCAGCGGCGCTCTTCGGATCTCTTCCAGCATAGGTAAATGGATAAAATACCCGAAGGCATTCTCCACAACACGTCTATATTTTGACAGACGATAGTTGAATTTTTTCTGGTCATCGCATTGATCAATTTTGCATTTGGGATACAATTTCGTGAAAAGTGCTTCTATTCACTCGGAAGCGATTCTTAAATTTCTGGTCGCTAAAATTTAAACAAGATATGATTCCCAATAATCAGATGGTTTAACCTGTTAAATAAATGTAGGTAAACTTTTTCGTTTTATAGTAATATCTTTTAAAAATTACTTACAAGCGACCAATATCTCCTTCTTCTTCGGCTTGGCAACAATCTTTTCCTCCATATCCACTTAATTCTCATTAATAAACGAAGAGCTCACTCTATATTTTTTGGATTAAGCATCCAGATCATCTATTTGGTTTTTATTTTGCAAATAGATAAATGATCTCACAATATTTGTTCGTATTTTGTACGTACGCTAAACTTTCTCAAGTCAGATGCGAGTTCTCTAATTAATATCAGTACAAATGAGCGACTGGCAACAAATTAAAGCAATTCATAGTGGAGAAATACAAGTTGTCATAGGTTATATGCTTATGATGTGCTGCAATAAACTTCCAGCAATTTCTGATTACTGATCGAAACATCCCTCCATAGGTAATCAGGTAATAAAGAAGGCTATTTCCCGAGATCGGTATCAATAGACTCCCATAAGGCTTGAGAGGAGAGGGGTACGGAGTTCGTTGAGCAGTCGTTGGAAAGGCCATGAAATTCTGAATACAATGAGCTCTTAACTCTTCGCCCTGTACTTTTTAAGATACAGAGGGTTTTATGAAAAACTATATTTTTTTCTTAATCACCATGTAACTCTGAAACGGTTGATAAGGGCCCCTCTGCCTTACGATTTTTTGTTTGTCTAACTGAGTACTATCACCTCCTGCTCTACTAACCATCATTAGGAAACACCTTGTATGTTGGAAGTTTTTCGTCTGTATTAGACTGAAATCCATTGAAAAAATTTTTCAATGTATTTATAAAATGCATTGAGATGCATTCAGAAAAAATATCGAACTTTTCGACACAGTGATCAGACATCAGAGTGGTCTTATCAGTGTTGTTATCTCTGATCGCCTACCCCGGAAGTTCGATGATAGAGGTCACCCTAGTCTAATAAAGACGAAAAATTTCCAGCTTAAAGTTTTACTTGGGTTATCCGATTACCATACGGCAACAAGAGGAATAATCACCCAATTTGAAAATTGCAATGAGAAATCTTGCTACCATCTTTGTACTTGCAACCACTATATATTCTATACACGATCATTTATTAAAAAGCATTTACAATATGGACAATCATCGAACGTACGATATATGGCACGTGCACGGCACGACAGTCACAACAGACCAGTTTTGGGCATTAATCGATTAAATTTTTCAATTAGATTAACGATCCAAAATTATGATTGAAAAATTAATCTCAAGAAAATAATCGTAATTAATTTAATCGAGTATCATAGTGAAGTTCAATCGACAGGTATTAATTGTTAGTTTTTAATCGTTAATCGTATTATTCGACTGATATGTTAATTTGAAAAAGTAAATTAAAATAATTAGCGGAAATTAAAATAAATTAATCAGTTTTGAAAACGATTAACAATTGATAAATCGTTAATAGTTCTATGCGATTACTTTTTATGATTAATTAATCACTAAACGTTTGACAAGATTTCTTTAAACGATTAAATACTTAAATCATCACTTTAATCGTTAATGTAATTAAATTTTGCCCAACACTGCAACAGACATAGCAAAACACAAGTACCCATAAACCCAACACAGAAAACAGCAACAACAACAACAGTCACCTCAGACAGAACAGAGCTCAGCTTTAGCTGAGATCAGTCAGACCAGACCTCAGACCCCACCAGCATTCACCATCAAAACAATACAACACACAACAGCAACAAAGCCAACAGCTTGTTGAAGAGAACAGATGTTCCCCTCAATCCTGCAAAATCAATGCAATCCACAATTGCAACGTAATTTATTCATATTCAAATTCAAGTAAAATGCGAATTCCACTTCTTCCCCAGGCAATGCATAGTAAGGAGAAAACTAAGTAAGCACAGGATTCACTTCCCCATCACCATCGCCACTCCCGCTCAGTAAGGTTAACTCAAAATTTCAAATGACTGTGCAGCAGTTTAATTCAAATTTAAAAAAAAACAAGTAAAAAGGCTAGAATTGGTCTAAAAGACCAATTCTTATGATACGCTGAGAATGCCCATATGCAATTTCGTATGGTCATCCTATGAAAGTTTGATTTTTGAAGTGGTTTTTCGCATATATTCCTAGAACGGTGAGTCGGACAGAAAAAATTATTATAACCAATTTTAGGGATTTCATATTCTGAAGAACTTTCCTGTACATTAAAACCGCATAGGCAAAACTCTCGAGAATACTTCCCAAGCCATGAAACAGAAATCTATATGTGTGTGACTTATAACAATGGACTGAGCATATTGTCATTTTCCTATAGGAAAGCATGGCACACGTTTTATAGTTCTCTCTTTCGCCCTATGGCAGAGTTGGAGCTACCAACACAAAATATTGCATTCAGGAACGTTTGCTTATGCCATTTGATGTTGTTATGTTGGTTACAGATGAAATCACCGCAGAAGGAATAAGGTAAAGATAGTGTTTTCCCAAGGTATATAGAGACAAGGTAATCCCATTAAAGTTTTGACACATCACAGCTGATAGTCTGTGACGTACTTCAGTGAATGAATAAAAAAGGAAAAGGAAATCTGACAGTGACAGTACAGAGTATTCTCTATTAAAGTTTTTCTAAATAATTAAGAGATTTCGAAAGTTTCTAGTGTATTTTAAATATCGAGTGCTATCGGTCAGAAATTTAAAAGCGCCCTGAAATTAATTTCGAATTTCAGTAATACAAATTGTTGTAAACATTAAAGAATTTGGTGAAATTGAAGACAAATATTTGATTTGGTGTTCGAACATTATTTGCTTTTTAGGCAGGCCTGCTATTTATTATCTCAATTACGTTTGATTTTGTTTATCGCACAAAGTGAAAACGTATTGTTAAAGTAATTTGCAATGAAAAGTATTAAAAAATTACTGAAATATATTTTCTTAATTGTATACATATATGTATAACTCATCAAAATAATTTTTTTTTCATTTTCTATTTTTTTTATAGTTCCAAGATGAGGAAAATTATGAAAACAGGGAAAATCGTACGTATCGCAATTTGGACATGCTCTCATAGCTGGGATTGACAGGTATCCAAAAAATGGACTAGGCGAAATTGAAGAAGTCTAAGATTAAGCCATTCTTAAAGATTCTAAACTATAATCACTTGATGCCTACGCGCTACACAGTTGAAGATATTACATTTTAAAAGGTGTCTGTCAAGGACCTGAAGGATCCAGTTAAGAGGAAAACAGAACGTTTCCAGACCAGAGTAAAATTTGAACAAAAGTACAGGGCTAGTAAAGATAAAGGGTTCTTCCAGAACTTGCGTTTCTAGGTGGTATCACTACATAATAGCCATTTTTTAAGATATTATTAAATTTAATAAAGGATAATGTAAAACTTGAAGTATATGTATTATTTCTGATTGAGACATTTCAGCAAATATCCCATATATCGCTACAAATACAAATAGCATGGAGTTCATATTCCCTCAAGAGTATTTTATTTTTAATGCAATGGAAAAGTTTAAATTATAAAGCAATCCAAAGTACTATTCTAAGAGAATTGAACGAAAGATGTCATTGCATTGTAACAAAACAAAAGGAAGATCCTCAAAATCAATTGCAGTAAATACTCCAACCTAGGAACTTAAACAAGAGATAATTCACTGTAATCGGCAAAGCGTTAATCTTGATAAGCATTGTGGAACTAGAGCGAGTCACCCCGCCCTATATACTTTTGATTTATCAACTGGAACACTCAATACTTCCGGAGGAGAGCAAAACTGAGGACTTTCCATGAGATAGGGTTGAATGAAGGGTTAAGGGGGTCACCCCGTGTGACTGATTAAAAAAATTTTTTTTTTGCATCAGTCGCATACAAATATAGTGCAGAATATGTGGGTAAAATAATTTTCCGATATTCTGCGCCGCTCGAAAGTTACAGCGTTAAAGAGTGCAGGTATTTGGAGCGTGCGCTCGAACATCGGACCCCTTCTCTTGCGATTTGGTTTCTTACCTGAGCCCTTTTAAAACAAACATAGATTTAAATGTACAATAGAGGAGTCGTTATATCTCTAAACTCATTTTTTGTTTCCAATATGACGTTAGTTTAGTCTTAATTGAGCACCCAAGGTGTTCGAATTTTATTTTTGATAATCGTATTTGAACTTTTAAACGCGCCTTTCTCAAGACTACGTTTTTCTAACTGGTCTCCACGATATCTCAAAAATGGTTTGACCGATTGCCTTGAAATTTTAACGGTAGATTCGGCACATATATAGTCATCGAGTGAACTAAAATAATGCAAAAATTCCGAACCGTTTTTTTTTCGTAACAAAATGATCGAAAAAATCACGAAATTTGAAAATTAATTTTCAAAAACATCTCAATTATTCAATTTTCAATATTTTAGAATGATTCTAGTTCATTCGATAGCCACAGCTTCATAGATTGAAACGTCGTTTGGTTTTTTTATTTCAAATAAGCCAATGAGTCGGAATCATGGAGATCGTCGACAAACTTTTATTTCGACATGGGTGCCTTTGTAGTGGTGCAACACACATTGTGATAAATATTTTGGTCTGAAAATATTCTGGCTTACTGCAGAAATGTCAATTAATATCTAGTAATAAGTTCAAACATCTACATTTTTATTGTTCGTCATAACACCATCCCAAAAAAAAGTCAAAAAACAGGCGGTCACACGGGGTGACCCCCTTAAGGCATTAAGGTTTCAATCACTCATCATCTACATATTAAAAGACAAATAAAGGTTTCTAATTAATTTTATTAAGTGCAGGGTGGGTATCAGCAAAAAAGCAAATCTTGTCCAACTCATTATCTGAACATTGAATGAATGGTTGTTTCTCACTAATATCTAATTCCCTCCATAAGGCCACATTAGTTAGTCCCATGTCGGAAACTATCGCAACCACGTAGAAAGACATTTCCTGAAGTGATTCCAGAATTGTTTACAAAGCACTGTAAGACATAATTTATACATAATAAACATAAAGACATAATTCAGAACATCAGAAATATCACAACACACAAATTACACAAAATAATTTACCAAACCAAAACAAACCTATCAAAAGCGCCAAGAATTTGGACACATTGCAGCTGATGCCCTGTGTGTGACGTACTTCAGTGAATGAAGAAAAAGGAAAAGAAAATTTAAGAAAAATGGCGGAACATGGTTCGTGCCGGGATTATCTTGTCTTCTATATACCTTGGTGTTTACCATGCTCCGTCTCTCTTGCCATAAGCAGGATTCAGTTAAGAATAACTTTTGAAAATTAAAGCCGGAATGAGTTTAATTCCTTAGAAGCGATTAAAATATCACTTGGGTACAAGAAAATATATTTTTTTAATTTAATTCGATTTTCATTTGATTGGTCGAGTTTTACATGTTTTTTATGTAATCGATTTAAAGGGAGCTCTAACGGTGATATACAAAAACACTATATTTTTTGTGCCACATGAAATAGCAAATCGCTCAGTCCATTGTTATAAGTCAGTGAGGCAGCTACATTCGATATCATCAGCCCACGGCATGCCATGACGGCACAGCGACATTACAATGATTACTCAGCTGAGAATTTTTGTTTGAGGAATCGTAGTCATTTGGTTAAGATAATTTTTTTTAAATAATTTTGTTAGGAAAGGTATGAAAATTTTATTACGGTTCGGAAGATAAGAAAGCAATCTAAAGATTATCAAATCACCATTTTTCTGTATGAATAGTAGTTTAGAGCGGAGGAGCTATTCAAATCGAAATTTCGTCAGTTTTCCATGAGAACACTGCAAATATTTTAGAATGTAAGGACTCCGTTGGGCCTCGCATGTGGTAGGGAGGCAGTCTGTTTCATGGCTTGTGAAGTATTCTCGAGGGTTTTGGTATAGAGCTTATCGTTTTCACAGTATACGTAAAAACCTTAAATTTTTATATGGCAACACCAAGAGGTTGTCCGATTTAGTCCATTTCAGCTCTCGACGTTAACGCGCTCTCAGGCAGTCCAAATATATAGTGAAAATGACATTTTTGTATGGCAACCCTACGAAGGAGTTAACCAATTTGTGCCATTTTTGAACTGAATTTATTGTTTTTTTAAGGCGATATGCTAAATTTCAGCTCTCTAGATACAGGCGATCTCGAGTTATCGTGAAGACGGACGAACATGCCAAAATCAAAATAACTTTTAATATTATACGTGGATGTCCAATCCATTTTGCTCTACAATCATTATTTCTAGGTGTTACAAACGGAATGACAAACTTAGTACCTATACCCTTTAGGATATAAAAATATTTATAAGATTGTCAGTTATTAACATAAAAAAAACATACATAAATTGGCGCTGAATCAAAAAAATATTACGAAGTTAAATGACTCCGTAATAAATTCATATCAGCCATTATTTCTTTCATGTTTTTATTTTTATTTTTTTTATTTGTCTCTTTGCAATTATTACGATTGCAAATAAAAAAAGTTAAAAAGATAATGAAAACACTGAAATTACATCGTCATTTGTACGAAATTAATAAACAAAATACAGTACTGGGTGGTTAACATCACTGCTTACGCTCATCCACCTTCAACATTCCCCATCCCCACCAGGACCAACCAGCTGAAATTCCTGAAATTTTTCTCTTTAAAGCCCCACCACTCTCCAGTACAAGTAGTGGGACGTAGTTCATGTTGGGGTAGTGTTGAATGAAATTTAAAATAACATTAAATTCAGCATATACCTCACCACACTAGCACCTCTCCTCTCAGCGTCAGCGAGCTATATCATGCACAGCCAGCAGCATTCACCATTTTCAATGTGAGTGAGTATTTACCGTATTTACAGATTGAGTAGGAAAACAAAACTAGCTGGAGAAAGCCAACTAAATCCCACTAAAATTTTATGAATAGCTGAATGTTGAATCTGCAGGTAACTAGACTAGATGTTAAGAGAAAATATATCTTTTTTTTTATACGACCCAACCAAACCAGAGCCAGACTAAACCGCGCTGACAACAAGCTGATCAACTTGCAGAGAGAAACCAATTACCCCTCCTGATTCCACTCTCTGATAATCAAATCAAGTGTAGTAGGAGAATGAGAAAACTCTCAACAAATTCCAAACACCTTTGAATTTATCCGGCAGTTGTCAGTTTGTCGCGTTCCTTGATTGTTGTTCGTTCTGTGTGTGAATGCGCGCGCGGTTGTTGCGGTTAAAAACTTGAAGAAATATCCACACACGCTTCTTTACTATCGCAATTATTGTGGTGTATAAAAAGAAAAAAATATCCTCATTATTTCATCGTTTCAATAGTGTAACGTAACCGTGCTCTCTACTACTACTCTTCTATAATTAATTATATTAATTTTCACCTTCATCATAAAATTAAATAATAAAAGAATAACAAAAACTTCACCACCATATCAACATCAAGGAAAGAAAGAAGAATTAAAAAAAAAAAAATTTTATTGTTTGTTGTTGGTTGGTTGATTTCCTCCAATTCTGGGGTTGATCTTGTGTCGTTCGGTTTTCAATTTTTTATATCTCGTCGCGTAAAGGCCTATACACCTGGACCTGTCGTTTCTTATACGTACGACGACGGTGTGTAAACATAATCAACAATCAAAGTAGGTAAAAGTCCCATATTTATTAGTAGAAAAAAAATAATGCTATAGCTATCCACATAACCTGAGAGTTTTGAAAAGGAAGAATATCGCCGTTATAAATAAAATAATTATTGTGAATCTGCGTGTATATGTGTGTGGTGCAATTATAACAGCACAAAAGTGGGTATTATCCGCATGGCGAGCTGTTCTCGTTGTTGTTGATGGTGATGATGATGGGTGCTCGCTCTGTTTGTTGTTTGATGCAGATGCAGAAAAAGTAGAAAAGTTTTAATGGAAGGCCCGGAAGGCCTAAGTGCAAATAATTCATAAAGAAAAAAGTGATGATTATTGTCGGTCTTTTAATCGCACAAAGGTGCATTTCAATTTCCACTCGTTGCTGTTGTTAAAATTAAAACAGAATATAAAAAAAAACAGTTTTGTGGTGTGCTACAGCGCTAATGGTGGCATATACATATATGCATAGAAAAGTATAGTGTGTGTGTCCCCAGTGAAATATAAAGTGTTGATGTGTTTGTGGGTTGTAACGTGTTTTTTCTGCATCTCGATAAGATAAATAAAAATATCCTTTACATGTACTGCACATAAAAAAAACCGTTTATAATTGAAGGAAATCAAAGAAAGGTACACAAAAGCCAAAGCACCACAAAAAGAATCTTCAACAGCAGCAGCATCAGCGCTGCTCGCTAGTACCAGTAATTCGCCTCTGTATTTTAGCTTCTTCCTGTCTCGTTCTCGTCTCGTCAGTAGTCGGTGGTACACAAAGGAATTTCAATACTTTTTTTTTCACTGTTGCTTCCTTTGAAGCTATTTGCGTTTTCAAGTTTCAGTTCTTGTCTGCATTTAACTTTTTTTATTTATTTATTTTTTTATTAAAACTATCAGTTGCAGCGTTGCACTTTACACAGGGAGAATAAGGAAAAAAACACTTTCCGATTAACATACATCCATAGACCTGATGATTCTTTATCTTGATAAACTGCTTTATCATCTTGATCATCATCAATAAATTTTATTAATTTCCTTATCGCTACAACCGCAGTTAGTTTCGGCATATGTTCCTATATAATTCTTCATATGTACATCAGACATAACATATCTGCCGCCAATGTTTTGCCTGATCAGCAAAAAAAAAAATTTTTTTTTATTGTGTTAAGTGATATGCGAATGTGTGTTTACTTGTGTTTATGCATATATATATATATATATAAATATAAGTGCGCCATCTAGCTGTGGTTATTTTGTCTTCAAGGATTTACAATTGGGAAAAAATTCGTTGCGTACCGGCTGCCGGAGGCCTTGCGGTTTGCTGCTTTTGTTTTTTATTGAATAAGTGAACAAAAAAAAATTATTTTCTTTGAATTTGTCTCGGCATTTTTGTGAGTTGGTAGTGGCAGCGGCAGTGGTGCGCTGGTTGGTTTACGGTGGAGGAGAGTGGAGATATAAATAAAGCCCACAACGAAATTATTCTGTTGAGGTAAGCATAAAACATGGTAAAAATATGCCGCTAGCATTACATATTCATGAAGCAAATGCAACCATTAATATATTATATAAAAAAAAAAAACGAGAACAAGAAAAAATCGGTAATAAAAGGGCAATCACTGTCTGACTGCTGACTGAAGCCCTCATTAATAATATATTCTTCGTCTTCCCTCAGTCAGCTGTCGTATGTTATCGTTTCGTTTCTATTTTTATTCCTAGGTATATCAGAATCAGTCCCTATCCACTAAGCAATAAATAATCTTGATTCTAACGAAGTATATACATACATATATGCATATGTGCAGTAGGAATTATTTGTATGTTTGTAGGTGGTGGCAGCGGCATTTTATTATTTCACACTGTATTTTCTCCACTAGCACTGCATTATAATGGGGTTATTACCTATCTAATAAATTTCAATTCTTATATGCTTAGCCTGACTAGCTGGCTAGCTGGCTTTCTGGTTGGCCTCCTTATTCTTGTGACTTTACATTATTTTGCTATTTTGTTAAACTATTTATTTTTTTTTATTGCAATGCACGTCGCATACAGATTTAATATTAAATTCGACATTAAATTTTCCTCAGTTCTATTGCGTGCGTGTTACAGTGAAAAATGAAGAAATTGATTTATTGTAGGTGCCTAGTGCCTACCTACCCCTCTCACCGCTTTTACTTTCATATACCTATAATTTTTAAAAATATTTATTTGTGTTGAAACGTGCTTAAAAAATAGTAGACTTATATGTAGGTAATTATAGAACCTAGGAATATATTCGTCTACCGGAAAATTCTTTTTGAGACTATTTCTGATCGAAGACGGTATTAGGTTGGACCAAAGTGCCACGAATTTGCGAATTTGAACGATACTGAAGTTATCTTACGGATGATTGACGTTTTTGCCATAAATAGACGTTACATTCCGCAAGGGTTACTATCTTCACATTTAACGTTTGCGATTTTAAAAAGTGGTAAAAGCACAAAATTAACAAATGGAAGTTGATTTAACCGTAATAGGGCACACTTAAGTAGAATCGCATTACGGTCACACGGGGTCAATGTGACCCCAGCTCTGAAAAACTGCTCTGAAACTTCAACAATTAGTTCTAAAATTCAAAAAATAAATATTTATATATTGTTTAAGGTTTTCAGATTGAGATTTTATAGTATTTTTGATTAAAATTAATTGCTTAAATATTGTAAAATATCGGCCAATTTAAGAAAAGGAAAAATCGTACCTACTTCTTATTCTGAATTGATTTCGGTTAAAAATAAACTAAAACTGTCTATTCATCAAACTTGATATTTTAATACAAAAATCATTCCAACATTGCCCGTTTCAAGAAGTGTATTTATTTTGAAGATCGAAAGCGAAAAGATGGTCTTTATGTCGCACGAATAATCAATATAAATAGAGCACTAATATATCACACAGAAAGTTTTTGCAAAATATGAAAATATAAAAAAAGTAAAATAGAAATAATTTTTTTCTTCTTCAATTTTCGCCCGCTTATGTTTGTTGTCGCAGATTTGGCGTTTACAAGATGGACAAAAGCATATTATTTGTTTTATCCTTGACTCTTACAAATTTCACAACATTGGCGTCTGGATAGGTATTGTCTTTAACCATTAGCGGGTAAATCATTTTTCAAGATCATCATGATTCCATACCTTAAATTCACTCGCAAAGTTGTCATAGTGAGCCTCTCTTCCAACTCCAACTGCGGCCAAAAAATTGCACAAACTTTGTTTTTTCCAGTCCAGAATACCTTAGGTCACACGGGCTCACCGTGACCCCAAGCTAACAGCACAGACGTCTAGTTGATTAGACGGATTAATGGTAGATGGCGGCCAAATGCTTATTTTCACGATTAACGGACTCTACCACAAGTTTGAAAATAAATGGATTCAATTTGACCCCCGGTGAACTATTAGGGTTAATTTAAGGTTTGTGCCTTTTATGGACACTATATAAAAAATATATGAAGAATCTGAAGAAAAATCGGCAGCACTTCCAGAAGCAAAATCTCGCTTTTTAACTCCTTCGCAAACTTTTCTCTATATGTATAAAATAAGAATATTACCGATTTCATTCATCTCTCATTAATATCATTGGACAACACATGCGTCCATAAGTAATGAGCTACTCTTAAAGGAATAGGTTAACACTCAAAACAGCTATCAATATATACAGCCTTATAATTAATCCACATTTCGAGTTTTGCAGTATATTTCAAGATCAATTGCAAAAAAAAAATGAAAAATAAAGCAGTGAGTGATATTAGAATGTGACAGATATACTAGAATAGATTTTATGTTAAGTGAATTAAGATGGTTGCACATTACAGTAACAAGAATATACTCGTTTTCGCTTTTAAAGTTCTTATAAGTTATGTAAGGGGTTGTCAACCAAATATAAGAAATGGTGATAAATTTAGACTACCTCATTTTAGAGATGCTAGGGCACAGAATTCACTTATTTTTATGCAACTTAGGTTACTCAGCGATTTACCACGAGAAATAAGATCAATAGAGCACTTAAACATATTTAAAAGAATTGTGATAGAGTTCGTTAAAAAAAAAACATGAATTAAGATTGCGAATTTATTTTCTTTAAGAATTGTTATGTAGTAGCTGTATACATACAATTTCCATAATAGCAATCATTTTTGAATTCTTAATACATAGTCTATGAAAAGTGTTTAAATTGGATTAGTCGAACTATGCTAATCTATCTAACAAGTAATGTACGCTGGCAGATCTGTGTGGGAGGTAAGAGCTCATATTCACATAATTTTGGGGGACCCCAGTGTATAAAGCTAAAAATCGGAGATATGTATGGCTTTCAATTACAAAGAAATAAAACAACAACAGACTTAAAACAAGAGCGGCATTTATTAAAGGGTAGTTTAATTTAAGGTATAAGGACTGTCCCAGAAAGTATTGCAAGGTTTTTAATAAATCATAACCTCCCATTTTTGCTACCTGAATTCTCGAAACTAAAACTAGGCTAATAAATAAGCTACCTATGTACTTTCAATATAAAATGCATTCATCGTAAAGCAATCAAAATAAGTTCGAAAAGTGAAGATGTGCTCCGTGCAATTTTGCGCAAATGGTAGGAAAATAGAATAAAATCATTTTCCTAGATTACAAGACAAGTTAAAACGACGCTGTGGACAGTTAGAAGAACAATTAAAACATTTTTGGAAACGGAGACATTTGCGCGAAAACCAAAACGTGGTAGGCCGAAAGAGACAACCGATAAAACTGTGGAAAAAAAAATTTATTATTTCGATATCTACTGTTGATATAGAATTAAGAAAAGGTAATATAAAAACCTTTAGGAAACAAAAAGTGTAAAACTACCGCAAAATTATAGTGCAAAACACAAAAATGAGGTTCCTAATGCTGAAAAATACGTTTACGTAGAGAAATACTGCAAAAAAGTACTTGTTTGACAAGTCATCAGTCAATGTGGGTGCAAGCCTTTGTTTTTTAAGGATGCGATTACTTAAAAAAAAAAAAATAGTTTTGCTGCCTTTTATTCAATTACACAATATGTCTATATTATTTTGGGTAGATTTAGGCACAAGTCACTATGCCACAAGGAGAGAACTTGGTAACAACAGAACAATTATAAAATTTGTTCACAAATAAACTAATCCACCAAATGTGCTACAGCTTCGTCAAATTAAACATTATTGGGCTCTTGTAAAAAATATTCAACGAAAGGAAGATAAAAGTGTCACTTCTCTTTAAAATTTTTGCAAAAATTAGTGGCTTTAGTAAAATGGAAGGTGCGAGCATTTATCAGAAAAGAGCAAAAAAGTACTATAAGGGCATATAATTTAACGTAGTACATTTAAATAAGTAAAAAAACCGTGCAGTATTTTCTGGGACAGTCCTTAAGACACTTTCACATCAAAAACAAGAACCGAAAAAATGTAAACCGAAAGAAAACTCAATTAATACCACTTTAAAACAGGATTTTCGCTCCAAGAAAAACACAACTTTTATGTCGAAATAGTTTTTCAGTGTTTTAGAAAGAAAAGAAATGTAAATGGGCCAAATCTGGTTTAATGGAGTGAACAGTCAGACTCAGGTCTGCATGCAACTCCATTGAATGTGAAACTTGAGGTCAATCAACTAGCAAAATGCCAAGTGATCATCTCGCTACAAGTCCATAAAAGTTGTGTTTTTCTTGAAAATCTTAGATAAATATAATATTTTATTAGTGAAATTATTAGTTTATTCTATTTCTCTGGATTTTACTAATTATTGGAGCAAAAATCTTGTTTTAAAGTGAAATAAATTGAGTTTTTCGGTTCTTTTGTGAATGTGCCTTTAGGTAGTAGAAAAGCGAAATAACATTTACGCATAAAACAGCTTAAAATGAATAGTATCTACCTACCTACCACCTGACTTTTTTGTTACACCCAATTATGTTATCAAAAGAAAAGTCTTTCATTCTGACATCATCCTCCTCTGTCCTACAGACATCAGCTCCATTCGCATGAATACAATAAATTTAATAATTTACCACGAATTTCATATCATGAGCAATGAAATTTTTAAATGACTAGTTACATCACAAAGCTCTGAAAATAATTCAAATCCTGAACAAGTTACTGCTGTTCCCCTAATTTCGGGGACTATAAAAGAAATCAAATCATGGAAGCAAAAAAAAAGGTTTACCTACTGAGATTCCAACAAATTTACTTATTGGTATAAAAACAGCTGCAGAAAAATATTGAGGAGAAAATTAAGTGTTCAAGATAAAATAACAAATTTAATCTGAATGACAAAGTTATAGTGATAGTGAAATATATTTATGTACAGGCAGACATTACCTACCTTGGTCATATTACAGAAATCTCCGGAAATCGATTTCAAATCGACAGAGTGGCTAAAGCTAAAACACGTAAATTGGCCGGAAATTAAAAATTAAATTTGATACAAGCGCACCTGAGTTGATCCACCGATCAGAGTGTTTGGTAGGCCATAATCCTATAACCGTAGCTTTTTGAATATATACATATATATATTTTTAAAGTAAACATCAATTCTTCATTCTTTTGACATAATCAGCGATTTTCTGAATTCCTTTAATTGTTAACAGTTAGAAATTAAACTCGTTACTTTATATGATTTGTAATTTTTTAAGTTTATTTAATAAAGTTTATGCTAGTTTGCCGTGTTTTATTAAATGTAAAGTTGAGCAAAATTTAATTATATTGCTAATTAATGATTACGATTAAAATTATCAATCAGAAACAATGATTTAAATATTTAATCATTTAAAGAAATCATGTCAAACGATTAATGATTAATAATTAAAAATTAATTAATCATGAAAAGTAATCGCAGAACACGATTAACGATTGATGAATTGTTAATCGCTGAATCGTTTTCAAAATGATTCATTTATTTTAATTTCCACTAATTATTTTGATTAACTTTCAAGCATTTTTAATAATTTTGAATAATCTTGTTAGGCGCTGATCAAAGAAACGAACGTGCCTTAACGTATGGTGGGGGAATTTGCACCTATTGCATTTTAAGTATCTATAAGTCTCTATTCTGCATTGTGTAGTTCGAAATCTAATTGTGAATTCTTTTCTGCGATCTCGTTCACCATTTCAAATTAACAAATCAATCGAAAAATACGATTAACGATTAAAAGTTAAGGAGTAAATAACGATTAATATCTACCTGTCGATTAAATTTCATCATACTCGATTGACGATTAAATTGATCAATCGATTAAATTAATTACGAATATTTTCTTGAGATTAATTTCTCAATCATAATTTTTAATCGTTAATCTAATTAAAAAGTTCAATCGATTAATGCCCAACACTTAGTGTAGACCCCAGTGTAGGACTCGATAAAATTGATTTTAGGTAAATAGGCTTATAAATTCTATCTTCTTTCATTTGCTCAGTTTCTTCGATTCGAGTCGCCGCTACTTTTTGTCCGCTCTCTATAGCGCTCTCAGATTTATTTAAACCATTAACAAATGATTTTAAACCCTTAACATATAAATTTAAACCATGAACAAAGGATTTCAAACCCTTAACAAATATATTTAAACCCTTAACGTATGAGTTTGAACTGTTAACAAAAAGAATTAAACCTTTAGCAAATAAAATTAAACTCTTAACATATTTATATTTAAAATATTTTGTTTCAACTTAAATGAGCATTTCATACTTTTCTCAAATTTTGGGTGCACCTTGGCAGCTTGATTATTCTCTCTATACTTTCAAAAAAAATTCTACTTCTATGCACTCTACAAGTCAATTCTATTCGCAATATCCTGTGTTCTTCAGTGTACTGCACGGAACCAAAAGAACACAGCTATAATCTGCAATACTTCCGACTTTTCAGTGCAACGGTTGACCATCCACTGCCTTAGGAGTAAGTTAAACAAAATCCATTATTTAGTTGGAACAGTCATTAGGTGTGATTTGTTGCAGGCTCTCTTCGATCACTGAAAAAAGATTATGTTCTCTACTCATGTCACCTAAAACTGAACGTGCATGTGCTTTCTTTTTAGAAAACGAGTTTTCGATAGGGCTGGCATAGCATAGGCGAGTAAGAAGGCAAAACTTTTAGTGTCAAATTTGTCTGAGATAACACATCACGAACTTGTTGTGTTTTGTGTATTCTCACATTATCCATAATTAAAAATGCATCACTAAGCAATGGATTTGCTTCCAATTTATCAACAATTGCAAGTAGAAATTTCAATTCCTTTGTTACTTATCGCAGCAATAAGTTCGTTGTTTCTGCCACGTTCTGCTGGAATTATAACTCAAGTAAGTGTGTCCCTTTTTGAACGGGCCTGAGATCTTCTAAGATGCAGATTAAAACCATGAATCTAACACTAAACTTTTTGCGTCTTTACTCTACTCGCCTGTGTGAATCCCTATCGAAAAATCGTTTAGTTTTAGGTGACATGAGTAGAGAACATAATCTTCTTACAGTGATCGAAGATAGCCTGCAACAAATCACACCACATCCAATTATATAATGGATTTTGTTTAACTTACTCCTAAGGCAGTGGATGGTCAACCGTTGTACTGAAAAGTCACAAGTATTGCAGATTATTTATGCACCCAAAATTTGCGGGAAAAAATTGTATGAAATGCTCATTTAAGTTGAAATAAAATATTTTAGATATAAATTTGATAAGAGTTTAAATATATTTGCTAAAGGTTTAATTCTTTTTGTTAACAGTTGAAACTCATTCGTTAAGGGTTTAAATAAATCTGAGAATGCTATATATACACCTGAAACTAACTGTCCGCCTTCCGTACTCGATTCCCCACTCATCTTTCAGTCACCGTAGGTAGACACTGGCTGAGTGTACGAAGTTACTTTTTGGAGCCAAATAACTGTTATAAGTTGTTAAACTACTTCAAATATAGTTTATAACTAGCTTTATTTTTTCAAAATACTCTTTGTGAGCTTGTAGTCCTAGGCTGCTTAAAAAAGAAATCTAAAAATTGGGATTATCAACTTTAAACAAATTTTCGTAATTGCTTAAAAGTGATGCAAATATCTACCCGAGGAGATTTATGTGTCTAGATCAAGTGATACAACTAAATTTCAGCGTAAGTACCGTAAGTCTCGTCCGAGTCCGGCTACAATTTCCGTGAGAACAGGTCATTAATTTATTTCAACCGATCTATAGCTAGATTCCAATTTTCCAGAAATTTATTCTAAGTGTAGGCAATTAAAAATGTCAAAATTTGATTAAAGGAAAGATTCCGACAATTAATTTCTATTTATTATTCCTCTGGTTTGGGATGTTTCACGAGATGTTTTCAAAAATCGTACGAAACGTACTTCTGCAATTGAAGAAATCGCTCAGCAATTAAATATGGATGCAGGAGAAATCAGTTGCGAAAGCTGCATAATTTAAGGGACCAATTTAATAATGATTTAAGAAAATCAAGGAAGAGGGAAAGTGGACGGGGGAAAATCTTCTTAAGTGTGTAAGAGTAAATGGAAATATTTTGAAGCCCTGCAATTCCTTCAATCTTCCCAAATTTACTACATATTATCTGCTCCTCAGATATAAAAACTCAACAATTAATTTTTCAAATCCTTAAATGCAGCCAAACAACAGTCTGGAAAATTTTTTTAAATAGTTTTCTCTGGAACCCAGAACAAATACATAGGAGAATGATAAGAGTCATAAAAAAAAACAACATAATTAGGTATGAGATATCAACGCAGGAGTGAAATGAGTGAAGTCCCTGAATCTTTCACGAGATCGATTATCTTCCCTCTTTATAAAAAAGGTGATGTAAATAGAGTAGAAAACGACCGTGGTGTGTTACATAATAGAGCGGTACGTTGGGAGGAGGGCTACAATATTTTGAATGAAAATCAGGCAGGCTTTCGCAGCGGTTACTCCACGATAGACAATATGTTAAATCTAATAAAGGCTATCAAGCTCTCACATTCATTCAATATAAAAAAAAGGTGTATGCCTTCTTTGTAGATTTTAAAGCAGCATTTGATTCAATTGAAAGGGGAGCACTTTTTTATAAAATTGTACAATATCGGAATATCTAGTAAGTTTGTGATGCTGATAAAAATTTACGAAGTTACTAGTGCCCAAGTTTGGAATGGGGAACATCTCTCAGATAGTTTTGTGACAACATCTGGGGTAAAGCAAGGCTGCATTTTGAGCCCGCTGTTGGAGGATGCTATGGAGGTAGGCCTGACACTTGAGGACATCAGTTTAAAAGTCTTAAAATATGCTGATGACATCGTTATTTATCTGACGATCCACTTAAACTCCAGCGTATGATAAATAATCTTCAGGAATAATGCCACTTGTGGAACCTGGTTGTCAACTTGGAGAAATCCAAAATTATGATTTTCCAGCGTGGGTCAGGACCCAGGAAGAGCAATGAAATGTAAAGGAATAGACCTACACCGAAGCCATCATTTAACGCCCACCTTAAAAACTGTTTACAGTCTGCAAAAACGGCTATTAATATAACTTGGAAAAGTTTTCTGGGAAAAGAAGGAATGAAGCATTCTGACAAATTTGTTCTGTGCAACGCTGTCTCAAGGTCAGTTCTTTGTTACGGAGCACAGGTGTGGGGTTTTCAGCAATATGACTCTGTTGAAAGGCTCCAACGATACTTTGTTAAAAGAATGCTTCGTTTGCCGACGTTGGGGGTAGAACTATATCTTAAATTTAGAGTTTGGTCTCTCTAATATATACATTTACACATTGAAGTGCCATTTTAACTACATGTTGAAAATTCTGTTTCGTCTTTCGTGGTTAGTAGGAACGTATTCTGCTATAGTGATTGGCAGGAATTAGCCAGCTGCCATAGTTTAGATGTGAATATATCAGGTCGGTCCTATAACCATTTAAAAGCAATTCTAAATATCTCGTCTGCAGAGAGGAAGCACTACTTATTCAAAGAACTACTGACAAAGCTAGGAGCTCAGTAAGGCATGAGCTTTATGATAAACTGCAATATTGTAATATGAACAGCTACCTTCGTGACGAATTCTCAGCGAAAAAAATTAATGTGATTACCAGGTATAGGGGAGGACTTATAAATTTGAACGCCAGTTCGTTTAAAAATTCCGGTGGAACGCTGCACGCTTTGTAACTTAGAGGAGGACGAGAACTTGTTACATTTTCTCGGAATTTGTCCTGTTCTTTCAGAATTCCGCATTACAGCCTTTGGGAAAAACAAACTTGCTGAAGCTGAAATTATAGGCATTTTAAATGGAAAGGACAACTGTAATGCTTGGAGATATCGTTCCTTTTTGGTGAACCAATTAATACTTCTTTTATCAGATAAAGAGTAAAAAACTATTAATAATAAAAATATACTTAGTTAGGTTGCTAATTCCGACAGACGGCTTTGTCACAGTTTATTTATTTATTATTTAAAAATTTCTGTATATTATATTATTTACTTCTAGTTTTATTTTTTATTTTGATTTTTTTGTTTTTATATTTATTTTTAAATTTCTCTTAAGCATAGTGTATATATTGTTATTTTTTATCCTTTATAGTTTTATTTTCTCTATGAACTATATTTAATTGAATTGAAGGGAATATAAGGAATTATGTTAGCTATTATTTGGAAATGAATATGCATTTTACCTGCAGCCAGAAATCGGAGTGTTAATGTCAATCTTTCTCCAGATGAAATGATGACTTTCTCATAACAGGATCTTGTTGCCTTAAAGGCTAAAATCCAATAGCGGCATTGGTTTTGGCTTTAGATTTGGTATTAGCATTAGCATCGACATAGCCTGCGGCATTAAGGCAAGCCAGTGAAGGCATCGATAAAAAGAAAACATTTTATTTCAACTCCATAGTTCATCTTTTTATAAATTGATTTTATAATCGTTGTCACTTTTTAGATATAAACAAACATGCAGGGATGTAAAGGACTCAAATTTTGACTCAACTCAAGCAGTAAGTCCGCTCAACAGTTAGTTGAGCGGTGGTTCATTGCTCGAAATTTGAGCGAACTCAATCTTGAGTGGACTTGAGCGGACTCATGTTTTAAATAACATAAAGAGAATGTGATTTAATTAAAAGTGAAACTGAAACTGAAATTTCAATCAAATAAGAAAAGCTCACAAAAAAGTCATTCATTATGTTATTTTAATTTAGCTTTTGCTAATTTTCTTAGCCAGTATTTCTCTTCCTCTCAATATCATGTACGAATTCAACAACTTGTAAAACCTGTAAGGAAAATACCTTACTTGAAAATGTTATAATTCAATTCAAGGAAATTGTACTTACATTTTTCCATAGAATCATAGTCTGACTTTATATTTTTTCCATTGATACTTATGTAGCATCACTTGCATTTCAAAATTTTCGTCATCTATTAGGAGTTAACGGTAGTTTTCCTATGCTAAATAATCTTTGGACCGAGGCACTACTAGTCAGCGCTGTGTTGTATTCGGTAAAAAGACTTTTTATCACCGAAAAACATTTGTTTTCAAATACGCTCGATGTTTTGTCTATGGAAAAACTATACTCCAAGAACAATTTCTGACCCTCCATTGAATTTTGGTCATCTTCACAATCTGAATCCCAAAATGGCGTAGCTTGATTTTTATTTTGAGATTGCGTATTAATGTCGAAACATTCCAGGCTTCATTGATTCTGGAAATAATAAATTTCGCAACCAATTATGCGTGGGTGTTCAATCCATTTTGCTCTAAGAGAATTTTTTTTTCTATGCGTCACAAACAGATTGACAAACTTAGTTAGAATTTATCTAGGGTATAAAAATCCGACAATGAGAATATTAATGGTCATAACAAAAGAACGTTTCAAGTTTGAAGTTAACACTTATTTTTGGCTGTAAAATTTAAATACAATTCACAAAACTGAGTTTTTTCATGAGCATATTTCTTTCCCTTTACATTTCACAAGTATTTCTATGGATAATAGTAGAATCGCCATAAATTGAATCATATAATTTTCAAGTATGGGCAAATACCATACGGTCTTTACATATTATTGAATAAGTACAGTTGTACATTATATTGAGAGGAAAAAGAAATGTGGGCTAAGAAAATTAACAAAAGCTAAATTAATAATATAATGAATGACTTTTTGTGAGCTTTTCTTTTTTGATTGAAATTTCAGTTTCAGTGTCAATTTTAATTAAATCAGTTTCTCTTTATGTTATTTAAAACATGATTTGAGTCCGCTCAAGATGCTCAAGTAGTGAGTTTCGAGCGATAAACCATCGCTTAACTGTTGAGCGGACTCAAGTCCTGAGTTGAGCGATGAGTTGATATGACATATGAGTCCGCTCATTTATAACCCTGTAACATGTATTTTTCGGTACGAATTCCATAAATTTTTCTTCAAAATATATTTTAAATTATTTTTATTTAAACCATTTCGAATGTTTTTTATTTATTTTTTCCCCGGACGGGAATCGAACCCACACTTGTTAGAATCGGTCAAAGAAGACCGATTCCCGTCCGGGAAAAATAAAATAATAATGAAAAAAAAAACAAAACAAAAAAAAATAATTTACAGTTTATTTGTGCGCTTTCATCGTTACTTGTTAAAGCTAGTTACTTAAATTAAGAAATACAAGAGGGAAAATCATCTGTCTCGCTAGCTTAGTGGTAAGAGCAAGCGCCCGGAAAGCGGAAGGTCTCGGTTTCAAACCCCGGACGAGGCGGCTGTTTTTTCCTCTTGTATTTATGATTTGATTTAGAATCGTTAAAATAAAAGTTCTTAAAAATTCTTGTATTCTTCACAGTTTTTGATTTTAACTTTTTCAAGCAAATTATCGAAATCTGCAGCTGAGAAAAATTTCCTGTCTTCTTTTCCTTCCTTTCTATGTCCAAATTCTATTTGTTCAATATTGGCGTTTTCTTTTGATTCATGTTAACTCATGCGACATTTAATACTGATCAATGATCTTGACACAAGTGTACGACAACGCTTCAACAATATCAATGAACCGTAACTGCTTCTAGACAAACCTTCAAACCGGGTTCATTGTTTTTCTTTAGTAAAAAGAGTTAAATAATAAATTAATCAAAAATTTTAAAAAGTAAAATACCTATTTAACCTGCTATTATTCATTTTAATAATTTATTTTGTTCCACATTAAACGGTAAATCACCTCGATCGTGTTTCAGAACCTCCGATTATGTTCTAAAGTGTCCAGCACCACAGGAGAAAACTATAAGCATGGTTTCAATTGACGTCGTCCTCTGAGCCTCAAACTATCCATGGACGTATTTTACTTTTTTTTTTAAATAATTTTTAACAGACAAAATAAATAGTATTAATTTAATTTATTTTTTATTTTTACTTATTTAAATGTATAAAATTAAATTACTCTTTTCTGATAAATTCTGGCATCTTTCGTCTTCCCGAAGCCATTAATTTTTGCACAGTGCTGTCCTCAAAGGCTTTGTTCTGCATCTGCGTCCACATTGACAGATGGCTTGCCAAACAAGAATTATTCTTTTTAATGAACTTAAGCACCTTTTTTCCACAGTTTTATCTGTTGTCTCTTTCGGCCTACTACATTTTGCTTTTCCCGCAATTGTCTCCGCTTCCAAAAATGTTTTAATTGTTCTGCTAATTGTCCTAAGCGTCGTTTTAACTTGTCTTGTAATCTGGGAAAATGATTTTTCTCTATTTTCCAACCATTTGCGCAAAATTGCACGGGCCCATCTTCACATTTCGAACTTATTTTGAATGCTTTACGATGAAGGTTAATGAATGCATTTTATATTGAAAGTACATAGGTAGGTTATTTATTATCCTTGTTTTAGTTTCGAGGATTCAGGTAGCAAAAATGGGAGTTTATGATTTATTAAAAACCGTGCAGTACTTTCTGGGACAGTCCTCCTTACTTGACTTACCTACTTGTGTAGCTCCTTCACTGATAAACAGGCGAATTTTCAAAAATATAACATACAAGAAACACGCTACAACATTATTTTCACTTCTATTAATGTCTTTTTCATTAATATTCAGTTTTATGTTTTTAAATAAATTATCACGTGAGAGTAGATTAATCAAGAAATTACTGCATTTAACAAAAAGCAGGTCCTGCTCTAAAAACACAAAAAACACACTGCATATTCATATTATCAATGTTAAGGATAGGCTACAGATTACACATATGGCAGGTGGTGCCGGCTCCAGGATTATCTGTAGTCTAGTTAGAGTAAAGTACAATAGTACAATGATTGAAATGTGGAAGAAATACAACAAAGACTTAATTTTTTACTAAATTTAAATATTCGTAGTTTTAGGATGTGCGGCTGGGGTAATGAGAGTTTTAAAATGTTGCTGCAAAAATGTAGATAAATTAGATATTGCAACGACACATTTCAATTCTAAGAAAATTTTCCAGATTTTTCAGCTTCAATTCTACAATAATTTTCCGGTAAAATTGAATGGATTTTTTTCTACAATTCTTCGAAAAAATAATTGAACTCTCAACACAGAGCACAAAGCCTTCAATGATGCTTGCATAGTTGTCAACGATGAAAATGATTCTTAAAAAGAAGTAAAGCTTCATGTCATGCATTAAAAATATCTTATTGATCATTAAAGCAGCTGAATTTGGCGAATCAGCTGATTTAGAAAGATCTTGTTTCTTTTCTTCGTGATCATCTACAAAATGCGAAAAAAGCAAGAAATTTAAAAATGTTATAGGTTTTTCTTATACGACCATCAGGAATTTGAGAACTTAAAAATGTTTTCCTATAATCATTTCACTCTTTCCGCATAAATACCTACTTGTTAAATTAGGACAGCAGAGTTCGAACGATCGAATTGGTGCTAACGGCTAAACAAAGCCGATTCATATTCGGCTCTTAAAAAAAATGGAAGGGCAATAATTGTTTTCGCTAGACTTTTTATTTTTGATCGAAATTAATCCTTTTCTCAAAGTGTTGAGCTACAGGGTGTCCCGGAAGGTACTTCATTTTACGACGTTTTAAATTCCCAAAACAAGTCTTAAGTTAAGTCTTTCCGGTCATAGAAAAATGCACCTACCCCGTTATGCCAAGTCTTCCCCTACTTACAATATTTTGTAGTGGAGGTACAAAAAAGAATTAGGAACTAGGCAATAAATGGTGCAAAATAAAAATCTTATTTCCCTAAAATCAGAATAAATTTTACTAAGAGAAATTCTTATGCTCCATTAAAGGATATGGGATTGTCGGAATCTATTATTTTGTAGTATGACATTCAACTTTATTTAAAAAACTGTGACTCTAATTCGCAAAACACAATTTCCATTATTGTTTAAATTTTGTAAGTTTTCAATGGCGCTTTTGTAAAAACAATGTGGTTTCGAATTAAAATATTCACATTTCCACATATTTTGTTTGTCAAGGTGTGCTCCATGGATGTAAAAAGATGATAATCGGTATCGGACGGCGGGTGTGGTTTAATTTCCCAGTTCATCTTCTGTTTTTGTTCGCGGATTAATTTTTTATTATATGAGAGCTGTTGTCTTGGTGCAATATTACTCCTTTTCGGTTGACTAAACTCGGGCATTTTTCCTAAAATTTCGGGTTAATCCTGGTTTCGGAAAGGGTGTTTGATTCTTCGAAAGCCATTGTTTTTTTCTTTTCGATTAATATTGTCATACATTATCCACTTCTCGTTTCCGGTTGCAAGTTGTGGCAAAAAAAAAAGGCGGGGGTCGTTGTCATCATATAGAGAACTGCACATGTACACGCGCGCTTCCTTGTTAGCGGAGGATTGTTCATGCGGTATCCAAAAACGAACCTATCCTATTCACTTTCCCGATTTGGTTTAAATTAAAATTGCACTGTAGACCAAGAAGATCCGAGTTTCTAGCTTATTTCGTCGATGGTTTGCACATTAACCAGACACAGACTAACTTAAACTTAGACGCATCTGTAAATAATAGCGGAATTCCTGGTACCCCTAATAATTGTATCTACTGTGCTTTTGAGCTTACAGTTGCTAGGGGGCCCTTTTGTCAAATCTTTCTTATTAGACCAAAATACTTACGTCATTTCATAATTTTCCATCTTATCTTACTCTCTTAACATCGTTGATAACTTATTCGGAAGTTTGCTTGGTTTTTAGTGGTGTTGGGCGCTGCAGGATGGCCTCGAAGGCCTAAAAAAACGGGTTAAGTTAAGTGATTTCTTAAAGGCTGATTTTTATTGAGGCTACAGAGAATTATATTTCATGATCAATGGTAAAAATGGCAGATACATTGGATGGTGGGAAAATGGTTGCAGACGGCAACAAAGACGCAGAAAAATGTGTATAACTAACGTCATACTCCGCTAACTCGAGAACGTCTTTATTTAGAATGCTGAATTTTGCACACGGGCTTGTTTAGAAAAAAGGACATTCAGTTTCGAAAAAATTTTGTTTTTCACTATAAACGTGAACGTTGCCTGAGAACGCCTGAGAACGCCTGAAATTTTGCGCACAGCGTTCTCATACAAATAGTAAAAGCAAATTCAAAAATTATATAAATCGAGCAACTCCTTCTTGGTGTTGTCGTATATAAAACCAAGAAAGGGTTGCCGATTTGGTGGTCCACTTTGAAGTCAGGCAGACCTCCTAATAAGTTATCAACGATGTTAAGAGACTATGATAGGATGGAAAATTTTGTTTATGAAATGATGTAAATATTTTGGTCGCCAGCTCTTAGAATTTAAAAGTTACGATACTGTCCGTAGAGCTTAACAGTTTCTTATCTATATCTAGTTTGTATATATGTTTATAACAATTTTCAAAACGCAAATAATACTTCAAATGAAGTATGTATTTTAAGATAGAGAAAAGTGTGAAGTAGGAATTTTCTTAGCTATTATTTTCCAACTTTAAATGCAGACCGAATCTGCTATTTGAATCGATATTGAGCTGTGGACAAATCCTCCAGCTCCAGTCAGTTTACTTGTTGTGCAGTTAAAACTAGAACTTCAAAATACCAGATAACAATTTTTAGTTCTTTCGGTCTTTGACTACTTAGATCGACGAATTTACCAAAATTTTACGTATGATTTTAGGGAGCTAGGCGGCAAATATTCTGGTACTACGCTGAGGCCTAGCTCTACTCAGATGTGAATAGTTCTTGGGAATATATAAATTTATGAAATTGGTAATAATATTTTTCTCTCCTAGAAAACTTATTGGAGGTGTATTCTTAAATTGTTAAGGGGGGGGGTGTATATTTACTACATCAAAAAGTTTTCTAGACCAATCATAATTTCTCATAGGATTTTTTAGATTTGTTGCAGTTTTACTAGTTTGTAGGGCGGTAGGAAGGAGTTTAATTTGACTTGCTTACCTTGTTTTGATAAAAATCCTCCACAAAATTTACTGCATTTAATGCCTTATATACTACCTAATTCTATTATTGTTGCGTTTTCCTACTGCTTTTATCCGACCGAGATTATTGAATTGTTGCCACTAACAGCAAAGCAAAAACTGTAATTTGAAAACACATTGACACTTCACCAAGAGTTTTCTGATTCCAGTTAACTCTCCCGACAAATAAGTATATGCACGGATCTACATACATATTTACAGCTATACCTCTAAAGAAATGTCTTTACAGCATCACTTTACAAATAAAATGCAACCCGACATTATCCTCGATAAATTAAATTTTCAATGTTGCCTAGGTAAATCTGTAGTCCTCGTCGGTGGGGTTTTTTTTTTCTACTCTACTTCATGCGAAAATTTCTATTTAAAACTAACACGTATTTATCACCATTAAGAGAAAAAAGGATTTTTCATTTTGCCTAAACTCTCCACCACTTAAATAGTACTTCATAGTCAGGGAATCGTGAATTTTATGTAGAGTTGGAACGATCACCTTACCGACGCTAATGCATAAAAAGGCGAACATTAATAATTTTCACTTCCTAAGTGAATCCCTGTGCCTAAAGAAATGGGTGCAGGTCGGGCGGTGTTCGTATATACTAGGTATATACATAGGTCGGAGAATATTGTACGTAAAGTGGCTACCAGTGTTATTTATAATTCAGTTCAATTGAAGTGAATTTCACTCACAGGAAGGATTTAAGGGAAGTGTAAAATGCTTTCCGTATATAGGGAAAGCATAATGCTCCCTCTCTTCACTTATGTCCTTTAAAAAGGGCAGAAAAAAAAGGTTCAGTGCAGAAGAGGATTTCCTCTCCAGAAGTTTTCACCTGATTTCGATTATTTCCCGTATCTCGCTATAGAAATTGATAAATATAGGGAAAATTTTTCCTTCCTTTTGTGTTAATTTCTTTTATTGGGAAATTACAGAAGGATAACAAAAAAATTGTTTAAAAGGAAATTACGAATTCTTTTCTTTTCGTTTTTGTATTGATGCGTAAAAATTGTGATTTCTAAGGATTAATTTTTGATTTTAGAATTGTTCTTTTCCTATAAGGCTTTGGATCATGGTTTTGAAAAAGGTTTTTGCTGTTGTATTTTTGTTTTTAGTGATTTCAATATGGGCGAAATATAATTTATTTAAAATAGAAGCGAACGTCATTTTCATAGCCATTAATTTGAAAAGGGTTCGATTTGAAATTGAATGGTGGATGGAAATTAAAGAACCCTCAATCGCTAAATAAGCACAGTATTAAAATTTAATTTTCAATTAATATTTGATTTTTTCTCAAATTTGAATGAAAATTTATTTTACATTTTTATTACGAAAAAACAAATGTCTGTTACTAACCAGGTGTGGCTTTTGTTCCTATATATTTTCAATTTCAATCAACACTTGATAAGCATAGTTAGTTTTACCCCCATAAAATATCTCGCTACTAAAAGTGCCAAAAAATTATATAGATAATGATACAGGATATTTTTTTTCAATTAATCTATTCAGTTTTAATGAAAAAAGCTAGTAAGTTTAGTTAAATATTTAAGAAAATAATCTATTTATTTTCTCCAAATTTTTTTTGTATTCAACCGAAATAGGGTAAAGTAGGGGTTATGGCATACTTTTTTTTTATTTTCGGGATAACTAAAAAATTAAATTAAAGGATTTTTTTAAGTAGAATAAAAACAGATATTTTCTTTATGACAAAATAATCAATAAAAATAAGTAAAAAACGAGTTTTCAAACAAAAACTGAGGCCAAGCCGCATGAAAAAGGAGAAAATAAACTTTTCTTCACACACAGAGATGGACTCAGATTTTTTGATTGGGACATTTCTCTTGAATATTCTTTCTCTTCATGAATCACATCACTTATTACCTCTGATTGATCATACTGAAATACATCAATGATTGTCAGCGAATAAACTCTGAGTCCACCTCTGTGTGTGAAGAAAAGTTTATTTTCTACTTTTTCATGCGGCTTGGCCTCAGTTTTGTTTGAAAACTCGTTTTTAATTATTTTATTTTCTGCCATTTTCACGTTAACTAAATTGTTATTACGTGCTGTATGGAGATATTTTAAAACAATTTTATGACGGCTGAAAAGACACTGATTTGCTGAATTTT
Source organism: Dioctria linearis (assembly GCA_963930735.1). NCBI lineage: Eukaryota > Metazoa > Arthropoda > Insecta > Diptera > Asilidae > Dioctria > Dioctria linearis. The sequence goes on along the minus strand of OZ005743.1, from coordinate 39,562,720 downwards.
CCCGATTTTCCATGTTTTCCACAGACTTTTCCTATTACTATGAATTTTTTTTAAAAATTTACATGAATTTTCCTCGATTTTTCATGCAAGTTTTCATGATTGTTGAAGAGAAAGTATTGATGCCAGTAGGACGGAAAAAAATGATTCAGCATTGTTTATAAAACTTTTTAGTCGGAAAATTTTCCGGAAAAGTCAGAAAATTCCGGAAATTCCAGAAAAATTGGAAAATTCTGCACTTTTCCTGAAACAGATTTATCACTAATCATATCGATGCAAATTTTTCCGATGATTTTACCGCTTTTCCGGGTTGTCCATGGAATTTTCCACAAAAGCAACTTTATGCAACTCTTTTCACTTTACAACTTTGTCTTAGGTTGCAAAACGACCAAATGCTTCCTTGGTCGGAAAAACTCCGGAAAAGCGTTTTACATGAATTTTCCTCGATTTTTTCTGCAAGTTTTCACCATTGTCGGAGAGAATTTTCCTCGATTTTTTCTGCAAGTTTTCACCATTGTCGGAGAGAAAGTAATGATTCCAGTTGATAGGGAACCTGATCCTGCATAATTTAGAAAACTTTTTTACCGGAAAAGTCGGAAAAATCGGAAAACTCTGCATTTTTCCTGAAATGGATTTATCACTAATCAAATTTGTACCAAATTTTCAAATGATTTTTTGATAGATTCAATTGTCACGCGACATGAAATTCAGCTCGCTGTGATGACGAAAAGTGGGTCTACGAGAGTGTCGAAAATAGTAAAAAAGAAATATACAGACAGACAAATTCGTGTACAAGTTAAAGGGACGGGCTGGCCTCAAAAAGGAACATTAATTGCATTTCAGGCTTTGAAAAAAAAATTATATATAAAAGAAAATTTTGGTGCAAAATGCCATATCACACTTGAGGGAGGGTGATATGACATACTGATGGTGGTGATGTGGCATCAAAGTATTTTTTAATATTTTGCATGTGTTAATAAATAAAGTGCATGAATCATGCAAACACCTGTGACATCTTATCCAGTCGTCTTTCTTTGAAGTTTCATTATAGTCTTCACCACAACAAACGCACATGTTCTCCTTGAATTTCTTTGTCCCATCGGATTCATAATGTACTGGTACGACTCTAAGAGTTCTTCTTCGCTGGGCGAACTGCTTTCATTCACAGTTCTTCTTTTTTTTTTTGCATACCTTCTCTAAATTTTGAATTTGTATTCTATCTCGTGTTTTCGCTTTTAATTTTTGTTGAGTCACCTTTCCACTAATATCAACACTCGTGCTTTTCGTTTTCTTGAATGTTACACTAAATTTACCTTTAAGCACACATGTTGGAGGTAAAAAAATTCCCTCAGCATTGCAGCATACTATTTCTGTTATGTCCCCCCCCCCCTGTCTTCAGATGTAATGGCAGCTACATTCCTAGACCATTTTTCAGCAATGACAAAACTGGGACGGCTGTTCAGCTGACAACAAGTATCATCCATATTATATATGTATGTGTCCACGTTTATTTATCACCTCATTCTCTGTCAGAGTATTTTTATTTCAAAAATAACTTTTTACTTCTTCCCGCCTCATACCCTCAGCGTGGGCCTTGAAACGCCCTCTGGTTTCCTGTCAGTGTAAACCATTCTGCTCTAGCATGCTTCCTATCGTTATTAAATATACAGCGTGTTCCTGGCTAGGTGGTCCATGAAGCAGGAGGTACTCCCCTAGATGAGCAAAAAATTGTATGGCAGAGAGGGGGATCTACATCAACCGTTTGGAAGATACAGGGTGATTAAGAAATTATGCTAGTCTTTCACAAAACACCCTGTATCTCTGGTGGTCTAAAGTAAGAATTTCGGATTTTCTTACCATTTTTTTGATTTTGAAATTTTTGTTTTACAACTTTTTTGTATAAAAACTGCATTCTCCTCTTTAATTTGACCGAGTACACCCTACAAGCTATCTGTATCGGTTGAAGAGATATTAGCTCATAACCTATTCAGATCATACTAAAATTAGACGATTTTTTTTTTTAATTGCTATTTTCAGTCACTGAAGGAAAAAATTATCTTTGAAAATAGGTTTGAGACTAGCTTTGAGAATAGGTGTAATAAGTCCACAGTTTACAATTTAAAAAAAAAAAAGTTATATTATTACTGTTTTGCACAAAGGTCAAAGTAAAAAAACAAAAGATAATAAAATCCGAAATTCTTAGTTTAGACCATAACTCATGAGAGAGGAGGAGTATGTGACTGGTTGATGTGTTGTTGGAAAGTCCATGAAGTTCTGCACACAGTAAGTACTTGAAAGTGAACCTACACCCTGTATACTTTCTCAGATCCAGGGTATTTTGTGAAAACTTAGCATATTTTCTTAATCACGCTGTATCTCCCAAACGGTTGACGTGAACCACCCCCCCCCCCCCCCCCTCCGCCCCTTGGCGTAAAATTTTTTGCGCGCTTGGGTGAGTGCTATCACTTCCTGCTCTATGGACCATCTAGACGGAAACACCATGTACATATGTGGTAAGGCCAGCGACAGGCTTCTTTCCTTAAACAGCTACAAACACACAATTTTTTTCATTCTCTTCACCGAGACAAGAAGGTGATCCCAATGAAAACCTTTTATTATTCTCTGTTTTCAGATGCCTCCTCAGTGTCGTCCCGGGAATATTGTATTGCCTCGAGGTGTTCTGGACAGTAAGAGTATTTTTTCTAATATCTTCCAAGGCAGAATTCCTGAGACAACCGAACACTTTTTGTGTGCGTGTCCGGCCTTCGCCCGGACCCGACTGGATACTCTGGGGTCTGCCCTTCTATCTGTGGATGAGCTGAAAAACCTTCCTCACCAAGGTGACAGGAAGGTTTTTTGGTGAATGGGCTTCCAGCAGGACAGCACAATGGGCCGCTATGGCGTGCGTTCGTGCTTGGAATGGGGTGTCCTGTCCCCATGTATAAAAAAAAAGCAGAAGTCAGTTGAGCTTCAGTCCAGGGATCCCTGTTTTCTGTTATAAATTGTTGGCATATCTCCACAATAACTAGTAAATTTATGTAAGACAGTAAGCTAAATAAACTAAACTGCAAACGAAAGTGCGGAAGCTATTTATTTACCATATCACACATTTCAAAGTGTACAATATCACGCAAACATACGTTCCTCGAACTGCTTACTGTAAATGTTTATAGGTATATACATGCTTCCTACCTAACATCTTTTTCAAATACTAACTAATACGTGCTATTTATCCTTCATTACGGTATATAAAATACATGCATAAATCAAAGCTTACCCAAGTACACAACCGAAAATGAAATACTGAGAAATTCATAGACAAAAATTCTAGATCATTTTTGTTCCTTGTTTGGTTCCTTGATAGCAGCTCAAAATGTACAATACATTTAAAATTTTACCAATTTTATCTTGGTTTTATGAATATTTTCTCGATTTTGATGATTCTCAACAATCTGTCCTGTCGCTAAATGCAGACTGAATGCGATCAATGCATTTCGTCTTGGAACTTTCCGAGCGTGATGCATTTTGACACCAAGATCTACAGACGAAAACTTATCTGACGTTAACATTGTTTTAAGACATCTTCATCATATACATATCTCGTTACATAACTTTTTATGAACATGCAGAAAGTTTTTAATTTTCGGGAGTACCTACCACAACAAAATATGCTGAAAATCTTTAATTTTAATTTTCCATTTTGAGATGGACGCAAAACAATCAATTGTTAATGAAATCGTGTAGGGGAAAGTAGGCCTATCATGACATACCATTAACATTTTACCTTGTGAATCTTATAACCCTTTATATTTAAGAACACTTTAAGTACACATTTAGAAGCTTAAAAGTGTTTTCATGTTTTGATGAATGTTAGACATTAAAACCAAAGACAAGATTTTTTTTTTTTTCATATAAAATAAAAAACACCTAATGTATTATTTTGCCGGTGTATATACTCTGACATACTCTGTGTCAGTTTAGGTCACCCATGTAATTTGAATAAAACAAAATAGTGATTCAAAAGAAATTTAGTTTATTTGTTAAAATAAACGAAAATAAGGTATCTGCAGCAAATGAGGGCCACAAAATTGGAAAAAGCAATAAATCAAGTATTTGGTGATATAGAGCTACAAAAACAAGTTTTCCGTGTGAAGTTCATTTATTTGCACAACTAAAAAAATATAAAAACCATAACAGAAGCTAGTACCTATATAAAAAAAATAATTCAGATTTATAAAACCCTTTCCATGGGCCTTATTGAACTACCACATTATAATAAGGCTCAAAGCAAAAATTAACTTTTTCATAATCTAATCGGCAGCTTGCTTAAACTAAGAAAATCAACATAATTTGGTTATTTTTAATAATTTGCAATAAAAATGGGAGATAATAAGGCCCATCAAAAATTTAAGTTATAAATTTCTGAACGTACACCAGAGTAAATCCAAACAGTCTTCATTCATTGGAACAAAAATAATATCACAATAATAATCCTATATATAGGAACATTAGTTTCATTGATAATTCAGGTTAGGTCTACCCTTATTACACCTATATGACAAGATTTTACAAAATTACTCATTAATCAAATGAACACAATGCTGGGCGAAAATAAACACCGAAATCATAAACTACGTTACCTAACGTTCAAACTAAACAAGTTACTACATGTGGAAATAGCAATTAAACAACAGAGCTTATGATTTTGTTTAGCTGAAAATTATAATTCCAAGCAGCCGTACTCCTTTCGGTGACGTTCCGTTCGTTACTGGCAAGATGGCGGCGCGTGCTGCCGTACGCCCCCTCGACGGCATTTCTGTCATTTAAAGGTAGAAACACATCCAAGCAAGCCTCAGGCAAAGTTTACCTAATAATAAGTTAAGAAGCTGTAGAGCAAAATGGGCAAATTTCTGGTGTTTTTTAGAATGAAACATGTAATTTCATATACTTTCGTCTTTTGCATGAATGCGGGAAAAGAACTTGTCTATGCACTATTGTAGTGCAACTGAGACAACGAGCTAAAAACAAAAATCGAGAGAACGTAGGATTACCCGAACGACAATATCTTATTAAATCCCTCAAAATCCTTTCAACCTATTCATAATAATGTACTTCGGGCTACACTACCTCCCATTTTTAAGAAAAAGATAAATTTCGCTTTGGCCCGGATGCTGAAAGGAGATGTAAAATTCTTCTCAATTGAAATTCTCATTTTTCCCGAAAATATCAGAGAATCCAGCATGAGTTCTTCCACTTAATCTCTTCATAGCAAAACGAATGTAAACAGAAACACGTGCTGTTCAAATATCATAGGATTACAGCAACAACATGTGTCCTTTTAGACCCTTTACAACAACAACATGTGACCAAAACATTGTCAATATTTTATGAAAACCGGTTTTACAAAAGCGCGGGAGCATTTTATGAGAGTAAAACGTGAAAACACCGCCCCTTCCCATTTATTTACGAAAATGAAACATTTTCCATTCTGTTTCGTTGCATGCAATTTGCACTTTCACATTTTTTGTCCTATTCGTAAAATTTTTAAAGAGAGTTTGATTTTTTTTCGATTTTTTTCTTTCTGTCTCCTTTTCTTGCCGTGTGCATTTGAAATATCTCACCAGCTTCTTAACTTATTATTAGGTAAACTTTGCCTCAGGCTTAGCCTCTCTCATGGCAGAGACACATTCAAGCAAGCTTCAGGCCTGGTCTCTCTCAGGCCTCCTCGCAGAGAAATGAAAACAAAATGATACCACCGGGCTCGGTGCTGTCATTGTAATTTTGATAATACATCTGTTGACAGAAGTAGGCCTGAGAGAGAAAATTGTCCAACATTGAGCAAAGCGCGCCTTGCTGTTATGGCCGGATTACATTAAGTATAGTTCAGACAAGCGAAGTTATGGCAGAAACACATCCAGGACTCGAGGCTTCCTCGAGGTGTTGTCAAAATTTCCAACACGGGTTTTTAAATGATGCAACACAAAACCAAGCCAGCAGCTAGCCTCAAGGCCTAACCGCAAAGCGCGCTTTGCTCAATGTTGAAAATTTTCCTCTCTCAGGCCTACTTCTGTCAACAGATGTACTAACAAAATTACATTGACAGCACCGAGCCAAGAGGTATCATTTTGTTTTCATTTCTCTGAGGCAAGCCTTGAGGTGAGCCGCGAGGAAGCCTGAGAGAGGCCAGGCCTGAGGCTTGTTTGGATGTGTTTCTGCCTTTACTGTCCCAAGTAGCCTCGTTTTCAGTCCCTCACCTCCTCTTGACATACCCATCAGTTTACTTGCGCAAGTACGAAAACGAGTTCCACTCACTTCAACCAACTTTTTAGCGAAGTGGAACCTGAGAAATAGTCAAATTGAGTGTATTTTCTGCAATTGGTACACGTTTTGATGTGTGTAGTCATATCATCTGGCGTGGAACTAGTGAAATGTGAAGATATTTATTTTTTAGAGAAAATGTTTTCAAATGAAACATTACATATTGAAAAGGTCATAAATTGTGCAGCAATGTATTTAAGGGCAATTTTGGAGAAAAAAGAAAGTGCGAGCACATTCTTGGCATATTGATTGCTAAGGAATAATATTTTTGCTTACATAATTATCTTTTAAATTTACGAAATTTCTTACTGAAAAATAAAAAGCACTCGCTCCGTATAAAATTGCAAACATAAATGTGTTGACATTTTACAAGTTCCACACCAGCTGATATTATTAAAGACTGCTTAAATCAAAAAATGTACCAGTTGCACAAAATGTACTCAATTTGACTATTTCTCAGGTTCCACTTCGCTAAAAAGTTGAAGTCAGTGGAACTCGTTTTCGTACTGGCGCAAGTAAACTGATGGGTATGTCAAGAGGAGGTGAGGGACTGAAAACGAGGCTACTTGGGACAGTAACTTCGCTTGTGTGAACTATACTTTAACAACGCCGTCGTCGGCGTGGTCTTTGTTTTATGTCAAAAATATTATAGACAGTACTGCATGTATGAAATGCATTACATTACCCACGCCCGCCGGCGTGGTCGTCGACCCATCTTTAATCCTAAATTTAACGCTGGCGTTCCATTGCTGCCAATATGCCAGATCTAAATCTATTATGAAAAAACATGACAAAATGAAATTTAAATTTCTGAAAATAAATAATTTTATATTAAAAAAATGTGGACTTGAAGGAAAAGAAAATATATTTTTTATTATTATTTAAAATTTTATTGCAAACCGGCAGAGATTACAAGCAAATAACTCAACTGTAAAATGTAAGGGAAATTAAGATATGGCGCTGCCGCCCTGTTAATGTAACTTGCCCGGCGTTTTGTTCGGCGTTTGACGACGACGACGACGACCACGCCGGGCGTTGTAATGTAATCCAGCCATTAGGCCTTGAGGCTAAAGTGCCAAACACAATTCCACCGTTCCGATTCAATTCGATCCTTTACGTGCATGAGCACAATTCTTCCGTTCAAACTTACCATCAGTTTTAAATTTCTCATTGAAATTTTTCCAGATTTTGTCTTTTCTTTTTACATCCATGTAAAATTTGTTGCCTTTGTCATAAAGCTCTTCATATTTTTTAATTTCTTCAATAAAAACTTCTTCATCCATCTTGAGTTATACACAAACATTGTACAGGTCATTTTTCTAGGTTATGTCATCCGTAAAAGTTGAAATTTGCTCAACTTCTCCGTTTCGATTCGGTCTGTTTCGATCCATTTCGGTGTAATGTGTCCAATTGCACGTACGTCTCATATAAGCAAATTTGACATTTGTACGAATCGGATCGAAACGGTGCAATTGTGTTTCCCACTTAACTCCTGGCTTGGTTTTGTGTTGCATCATTTTAAAATCCGTGCTGGAAACTTTGACAACGCCTCAAGGAGGCCTAGAGGCCTGGATGTGTTTCTGTCATAATGCATGAGATTGCTGCGATTCTTTTCAGTAGGAAGTTTTGAATGTGGGCCTTATCCTTATTACCATTCGGGCTTTATTTGCCGCAGGTAATATCCTTTTACTATGTTAAGGAGACAGTTTGATTTTACATTGGTTTTATTTTATGAAGATTTACAGTAATCTTATAGCTTTTTTTAAAACTTCTGTATGCTTACGTTATATTATATGTTTTTTTTTTGGTATTGCCCAACCTCTGAAAATAACATAACTTTTCTAATCCATGAGTAAAGTGACACAAGTATGTCATTTTGCTCTTGCCCAAGGTATGTCATTTTGCCCTTGGCCGAGGTATGTCATTTTATAAATGGCTAAGAGTAAAATAAAATAATTACAATAACATTATTATTCATAACATATCTACGAATGTCATATCAATTTCTTTTTTAGAATAGGAGCAATCCGGCAAAAATAACATATTAAATAAACACAATAAACACAATACTAATCCCTGTAAAAAAATACTTAAGCATTCACTTTCTTTTCTTTTCTCCTCTAAATCACTCCAAGATAATTGTGGACACTGCTATTCTTGTTGTCGGCTGCAAATTAACTGAAGAATACGACCAATACTATTAGGAATGCGTCGGTCACTTAGATTTTGTGGAATGGCCAATGTGTCGTTTTACTCGACTATGCCATTATAGTCTACCCTCATCTACCTACTTTCTATTTTTGAACAAGCTTTAAGTGTCAACTATAAAGTTACATAATGAATTCCCGGTTTAAGGGCGGTCTGCTACAGCCAAGGAATTCGTGTTCAAAGAATTTTTCCTAAAGAAAAATTGAGATTAGGTCAAGAAATTTTTCACAATTTGAATTTAATAATTTTGTAATATGTCAAAATATTAATGAAACGTAGCATTAATATGTATATGGGATCTAATGCGTAGCTTCATGTAGGAGGAGCACCTTCTTCGATACTGTGGTGCCCAATCTCCACCTGTTCATATGTTATAAACTAGGTACTAGCTGAGCTATAAACTGAATGCTCATAAGTATAAGAACGCATACTGTTGAGCTTCTCCAGGGACTAATAGTTTTCATGATTTTAGATAATTATGTATGTAAATCGGTAGAGCTGATAAGTAGAATAGCGTATAATGGGTTATTCTCATGTCCAGCCACATGTACGAAAATGTCAATTGCGACATAAATTTATTTATCGAGGAAAACATCGATCCAAAATAATTAAATCGATTTAATTGGATTTCTCAAAAAGTATAGTAATAAATTTCCCCACAACAATAGGTACCTACTCTTATTAACAAGCTTCGTCTAATATTCTGCATATTGCATAATGCGGCAAGCACTACAAATATGTAGCTCCATTGGTTTCTTTGTAATCTCGAAGTAGAAGTGCCGTCACATTAAAGTAAGCACAATTGTACATAAGATACACGTAAAACAATTTTTATTCCTCCATTTCTCACTTTAAAATTGATTTACCTCCTGCAAAATTGCCGTTCCTTCCTTCAATTACTCTAATTATTCCACAAACGGGAAAAATTCCCAACAGCAATAAGTGAATGTGTATCGGTATTTATTGCTCCAAGAAATATTGACATAAATGGATTGCACCCTATGATAATGAATATTTTGTTAAATATACATAGTTGGATCTTCGCATAGTCCATATATATGCTGCTATCGATCTATACTAGCGTCAACCGACCCATGTTAACCTACGGCTCTGTGGTGTGGTGGAAGACAATGGAGTTCGTCAACCATCGCAAGATATTGGAGAAGATCCAAAGGTTGTGCGTCCTTAATGTAATCGACACTCTCAAATCAACCAGCTCTTGGGGTTATTCTCAACATAAAACCCATGCATATACATATCAAGAAGAGGGCGTCAATCGTTGCGCTAAGGTTGCACCTCAATCGGAGCTGGATTCATACTGGTACAAGAGTCCCACATGAATCCATCTTTGAATTCGTCCAGTCCATCGTACCTGATATAGACAGGAACAACAATTACCTCATCGAGACTATGCTGAAAAGTAATTTTAAAACTAAAATTCCAAATAGGGCTTCTGTGCTTCACAACTATTAACAAACTCTATGTATACAGACGGAATGAAATGAATGAAACACCGCAGCAGGCGAGGAGCCTTAAGTGGAAATTGCCATATATCTTGAAAGCCATGTCACGGTTTTCCAGGCGGAAGTCAAGGCAATCCTTGAAGCTGGAAGGCATCTCCTTAACTCAGACATTGAGATAAGGAGATTGCAGTCTACTCGGACAGCCAGGCGACTGTCAAGGTCTTGTGAAATCCCTTTACAAACTCCAAAATTGTATTGGAATGTATATCCACCTGGAACTTTCTTTCTCGGAACAACAGGGTAGTGATATTTTGGGTGCCAGGTCACAACGACATTAGCGGAAATGAAAAGGCGGACGAACTTGCTCGTCTGGTACAACCTCGGAAATATCCTCTCCCACAATTGGGATCGCACCAAAACACCTTATTTCTAATATCTCGGCTATGGCCGACTGCCAACACAGTCGCCTTTGGTTAGATGATCTTTCAGGTAGAACCACAAATGAACTGTGAGGTAGACCCAACCTATTGGCGCTAAGCAAGCCAACACTGAGAACCCTGATGTCAATTCTCACTGGCCTTTCTCGTGTCAGAGGTCACCTACACAGAATAGGGCTTTTTGCTGACCTTGTATGTAAGGGATGCGGATAGGAACCCGAGGCAGTGACTCACTTCTTTTGTCACTATCCAGTTCTCTCGGGAAACCGTTACACACGCTCAAGCAAATCTTGCGACTTATGCATGGTCCAGTCGTTTGATTTACATGCGCGTGTGTAGCAAAGTCGGAAATTGAGTTGAGAGAGCATGAATGAAATCGGCCGAAACTATTGTGTACAAGCAAAACTTATGACTTTGCGATAGAATTGAACTAGACAAAATCAGATGTTAACTTTTGCCTCCACTCGCAACGAATTTTGTTCAAACTTTAATTCATTCCTATAGCAAAGTCGTCAGGTTTGCTTGTACACAACAGTTTCGTCAGATTTCATTCATGGCATACTTCAGTCTCAACTCAAGCTCCGACTTGCGCTACACACGCTCATGCAACACATACAACTGGACCATGCATAAGTCGCAAGATTTGCTTGAGCGTGTGTAGCTATAATTTTCAAGAAGTTGATGTTAATGTGAATTAATTTGTTATCTCTAATAAAATTAATTAATTTTCGTCCATAGACATTTTTTTCTCACATCAAACCTCTTTGACACCTTTAAAAGAAAGGAGCCAACAATGAAATACAAATTTTAGCTCTGTTTATATTGGCAGTACTGAGCAGAAGCAGAATTTTTGAGATTTGATCAACTGTCAATTTCTGCTGCTGCCTTTGCCTCTGTTTTCAATTTGTTAGTGCTCGAAGAGTTGCATGTTTTCAGAAAATATTCTGCTTCTGTAGGTGGTTTCTGCTTTTAATGTGTCACGGCGTTAACAGATTCCTTGACTCACACCTCCTGGACGAGCTGCACGAAGCCGGCAAGGTGGGCTGGGAGCCAATACTTAAAATTCGTAAGAACGTCCGAGGTCATCAGTCTGGAGGATGAACAATTGGCCCTTTATAGCCTACGTTCCAGAGCCCCTGTAAGGGCTCTCAACCTTAACTTTCAATCATAAAATTCAATCAAATAGTCCATAGATTTTTCTCCTCTCCGTTTCGAAGTGGTGCCGGAACATAGTCAATACATACCAGTTTTACATATCGAATTACAGAATCAAAGTGTTAAAGCTCAAAGTAACTTATCACATTCTGTACCCAAAATGTAATACTTTATGTGTTTAATCTACCTCTTCCTCTTTTAAAACCATGAAAAAATTCATAAGGGTAGGTCATTATTTACTGTTGTGTATGAGCTTTTCAAGTCATTTTCATTGGATACATCTAAAAAGAAGTCGATTTTTTTTATAAAATCAACAGAATACGGCGCATCACTTAGAAAGTAAATTATAGGGTGATTCATAAAGTTGAAAAGGACTAATTTCTAAACAATATAATTAACCGTCTTCCCCTTACACACCATACGAGGAACCAATTTTTTCCTTATTTTGATTCCAATCCAACTATCATTCTGCGATAGCATCTCTATCTGAGACAACCTGTACACAAGTACAGTATGTATAGTAATTCAAGTTACACAATATTTTTTCCTTATCGTCTTAAAGCCAGAACTATGAAATTCTATGAAATTAACCTCATTCGAATCAAATATCAACGAATAATTGCCAATCATAAAATTAATTAATAATAAAAGTGAGGGAAAATAACGAACGTAATTTCATTCAAATCAATAATATTCAAAATACTTTCCTGGATTACTTTTTGTTTTTTTGTTTTTTTTTTTTAAAGAAAATAATGGAATAACGGACGGACGAACTCACAAAAAAGAAAATGTATACTCACAGCGCCGTGTGATAATTTAAGTTTTACAAGTTCCAAGCTGTGTGATCTGAATTTAAAATCAGCTTTCAATGTAGAAGCTTGTGGCCTTTTCAAGGAACTTTGGTGTAGAATTTTTGCCTGCAAAATATTAATTAATTTCTGTTCTGCCGAAAAATGTAAATTTCTACGGCTGTTGACACTTTTTAAAGTATAAAAATAGCCGCGAACGGTGAAGGTGAAATCCTTAGTGTGGGCTTTTTTTCTATCGCGTTCAAAATTCAGAGGGACAGTAAAATTCTTTTAGAGTGAGTTGCACGTAAATTTATGTATGAATGAGGGTAGGTAAATGGTGGAAGAACCATCTTAAGCTATTTTTTTATGATAGGTATGAGTTTTTTAAGTTGTTTAAAACTCAAGAGCACTTAATAGATTTTATTTTTTTTTTGATAAAAAATATAATTTTGAACCGTATTTATGCGTTAGCTTAGAGCACGTCACTATTGTAATAGTTATATTAAAGATTGTCTAACAACAATTTCAAACAACTTTCACAATCTCGTGGAAATATTTTGTTAAAAAACGTTGTTTTTTATATTTAAAAAAAATATATATATATATATATATATATATAAATTTATATACAGGGTGGTTCCATCTAGGTGGCCCATAGAGCAGCAGGTGATAGTATTCACTTAGTCAAAAAAACAGAAAATGGTATGGCAGGAGGGGTCTATATCAATCATTTAGGAGTTACAGGGTGATTAAGAAATTATACTAGGTTTTCACAAAACACCCTGTATCTTAAAAGTGCAGGGTGTACGGTCAGCGCCATAAAGTTCTGCACATAATAAGCTCTTGAACAGTCCTTCTTTATTTGGCATCGTAACACAGAATAGACTAATTTAAATATTTCTATTTTAGTATTTTTTCACTCGAATACTTTTTCTTCACACATCCAAAAATTATCTATATAAAAAAAAGCAAGGACTTCACTTTTATTTGATTTGTATCGAAATTCATATTGAACCCATTGATTCTAATTAAATCACAGCTATGCTCATTGCTCCTTGACAAAGCCTACAAGTCAGTTATGATTATGATGATGTTGCTAACCAGATTTATTAAAAAAATATTTAGAGAAAAAAGAAAATACCAAAATCCTCAAATTACAAGTCTGGAAATTTCTCCATCCATTATGTATCCTTTCTATCTTCTTTATTCACTTGAAGTGTTCATTTCTCGTTATTTATATAAATAGGCACTGGCGCCGACCTGTTTCTTATTATCCTCCTACGAAAATATTCTAAAGCTTTTTCTTGTCTTATAATTATGTGTGGTGACATCAGGTTTCTTGTTGTGTGTATGAACTTGAGTACTATTCAGTGCTCTACTCTTAACAACGCAACAACAAAGGACAGACAAGGCATAATTTCCCTTTTTCCTTTTTTGTATTTATCCATAGAATTAAAGTGCATAGTAGACAAAATTTTAAAATACTTAACACCCATAAACTCTCCTAATCAGATGTTATCCATTCAATGATTTCTTTTTGCTTCAATCTTTGCAAATATTTTCTTACAAAAAAAAAATCGCATACTTATTATTGAATGATTGATGAAGCGAGTAGAACGTTGATATGCTTATTATTGAATGATTGATGGAGCGAAAGTCAATTTACTGTAGATTTTATCTGGCTGTTTTGTTAACATCATATAACGAGCAAACATCCTGTGGGACAAAATTTAAGATAAATATCAATCAAATGTACTTCCGCTGTTTACCTCAGTTTGACCGTGTCCTTAGAAATAACCATTAACTACAAACCCAATTCCTTGGTCATGTCAAGTAAATAACAACAATATGTACCTATATTAGGCATGAAAAATATAGTTTTGCAAATAAATAATAAAAAATTGCGTATAAATAATAAAGAGCAGCGGTTCAAAATGACTGCCCTGGGGAACACCTGAGATGTTACAAATTACATGAAAAATTATACTGGGAAAAAATACAGGGAGCACACAACCATACAAATAAGAGCTCAAAAATTTGATGAATAATTAAGGAAACTCAAGATGGGAAAGATTATAAAAATAAAAACCCGTGATTGATTTTAAATGCCTTAGAATAAATCAGCAGTTTCAGTAGCTGAGATGTAAAATTTGGAAATATTATATCATTTTCCAGTTCTCTAAGGCATACGCAACAGATCAACAAATTGTTTACACTGAAGAAGTTTGTGTTGTCGGATTTTTTGATGAGATTAGATGACCGAAGAACAATCTCCCTTTGATCGATTTGCGATTAATCTTAAAGGTTGTTTAAAATTAGCAAAAGATGTCCCCGTTCAACCTCTACAATTCAATGTTCTTTGTTTTTTATAATCCACACTTTCATCTACCATTCGAAATGAATCGTTTGAATTCAAAATTTCGGTGTCTGCCGAAATTTTAACTTTGAGGCCAATCTTTAAGAAATGTAAATTTTCGCTTTTTTTCACGTTTTGATAGATTATTATGTCTGCTTTAATTAGAGACCATAAAATAAATACCTGAGATATTTGCATAGAATTTATGAATGTATTTAAACGTAAAATACTTAATACCCCACTCCTCGACCAAATTATTCATTTCAAGTAAACAAATATATTTTAGGAGTGGGGAAAACATTTGAGGAACAAAACTAAGCTCGAATCTGTACGAAACATAAATTTTGTGCTCTTGCTGTGCTGGTGGGAATCAATTATTAAATGTAATTTTATACTACTAATCAGACCACTCAAATCGGATTATAAATTCTTTCATATACGACCGCTGAAAAAAGCCAATTTTTGTATTTAAAATTTTCTAGAAGGAATTTTGAAAATTTTATCGTATTTCATCATTTCGTTATGTACACTTCCTGCAGTTCTCCCATGAGCTAATGTCAACAAAAGCTACCGCAAGGTTCTGTTTTATAAAACTTGACAAGTGCGATAAAATCTTACAGTTTTACAAGCTTGTCAAATTTTGCTAAACAATAATAATATAAATGAGACTAGCATAATTTCTTAATCGCCCTGTATCTCCCAAACGATTGACGTGGACCCCCCCCCCCCTGCCTTAAATTTTTTGTTGGCCTAGGTGAGTACTATCATCTCCTGCTATATGGACCGCCTAGACGGAAACACCCTGTATATGTAAAATTGATAAAATGGGTGAAGAAAGGACTGCAATTATAAATTTAATTAGGTAGGTACAATAACAATTTTTATTCGCAGACTTTTCGCCAACGTTAACCCATTTTTTATCCAGCGCGCGGTCGGATTCTATAATACGGATTCTATAATAATGTGCAGTTGGGGTGATGAGAGATCTTTCATCTCCCGGACTCTCTATATTCACTCCGAATTCTCATTTTTTTTATGCAACATACATTCCTCTGCTTCTCTCCATTCTCCCCTTATACCGGAAAAACTCGAAAAGACCTATATCCCTCAAAAATTACCCCTATAAACATTTTTTTAGTGAATCACACAGAAAACAAAACTTTTGTTAATTTTTTCCTTAAAATGTCGTGGATGGTGAGAGTTGTTTTCATTTCCCCAGCACCATCGGTGTGCACATTGTTACGCTACGATATGTTAGCGTAGTGTCTCGGTGTGCTTAGTAGTTTTAACGTTTAGCGTAGTTTTATTCTTAAAGACATTTCGAATCGAAGTTCACACCAATCGGTCAGTTGATATCCCTACTTTTTCAATCATGTGATGTGCACTACGATGTGCTGAAAAGCACACCGATGTGTACATCTGAACTCACGGCAGGTGTACACACCGATGTGCTTTTCAGCACAAATGACCTTTTAATGACATCTTGTAAACGCCATCTTGATTTTATATTATATAAAAAAGTGTTAAAGCATAATGTCATGCAAGACCAATAAGTGGATCAAATTGTAGGTCAATGATTCAACAGGAAGTTGGTCAAATCAACATGGTTACATGGTTAGCTTCGAGCATCAAATTTCTTCCGGTCAAAGGTCGAAACTTCTAAGTTCGAAGCTTCGTTGCTCGAATATTCTTTAGGAGTTTCGAAAATAATTCGAAGCTCGGTGTTCGCTCCAAATAGTTCTGACAACGATAAAACTATTGAATAAAAACAATTTCGATAGCGTGAGAATTCACTAAAATTGAATTTGTAATTTTAAAAATAAAATTCACCTGTGAATTTTTCATGAATGTTTTGTTTATAAAATTTGTAAAGGAAATAATACCTGAAAGCAGATTCAGTATTTGTAATTCGTGCGGGGTATGGAGGAGGGTGTAGCTATACACCGAATCAGCTCAAATTAAAATTCAATTATTCCAGCAAATCGTAACAACAGCACGCTTCTTGGTCTGTATAACAACAACATGAAAGTCGTGATTGATCTGATAGACTTGATATAATCGCTGTTGCCCATGGACATGGAATGAACTGTAAAAAAAGTACAAAAAAAAACATTTTCTGAATATACATGTGCATATAGTATGTTTAGTCCTACCGTTCATTGGAACGTTTACCAGGGTTGTATGTACGTATGGAACGTATACAAAACCTTGGCAAATCTACAACACCAAACCGAAAAGAAAGCATATCTACATACAGAAATGGAATAAAACCCAACATGGTTCTATTAAATTGGCGTACGAGCAAATTCTATGGTAGTACGTCAGCGTTTGTATGTATGTAAATAAATTTTGTAATTTGTATGTATGTAGGTACAACAGCAGCATGTGTGCTTCGAGTTTTGCTCTACTCTATCCGCGCTATTGTGTAACAGCAATTTCTCATTCTCTGGTACCTATACACTATAAAGTAGCTTAAAATGAGAGGGTCAAAAACTGATTTAGAGATTTGGACCGGATGTTAGGCATATAAAGGGTGGCATAACAAATAAATTTCAGGTCTCTAGAATATACTTATTTGCCATTCATTTCGATTGGGGAGACCCCACGCAATTTGCTGCATGTACATAAGTATGTTTTTTTTTTGATAAAGTAATTTCAAATATAAAAGCGAAAAAAACAACAACAACCTGGCGCATAATACCAAACAAATTCAAACAAAGAGCACTCACAGAGAACTGTTCTCCGTACGGCCAAGCGCGGCCATCCGTCTTTAATTATTTTGATTGAAAGACCGTCCTGTCTGGATGAATTATGTACGTGAATTCTTCGTTCCAGCACTCTGTGACTGGATTTCTTGATTTCTATTGCAGTATTGAGCATAGAAAACAGCACAAAACAAATTTTATGCTTTGTTTGTCATGCTCTTCTCGGTCTCGAGAGCTTGGGATTCCATTATCGTCATCATTGTAATCATTGTCATCATCATCAACAGGGTGCGGGATAGTATAGTATAGTATGTATTTGATGAAATCAACCAAGAATGATTTGCTCCAATTACTTCCCGTATACTATATGTATGTATATATGTCATTAGATGACAGACAACACAAAGTCAGTCTTTAGAGAAACATAGCGCGGAACACACCCCACATACCAGCACAGCCAAGCCAAGCCAAGCCAAGCCCAACTGATTTTAAGTAAGTGTATCAACGCCAAAAACAATAAAAGGTCAATTACAGGAATTCAAGTCAAGTTGTGTAATTTACGAAAATTACATGGAGGGTTCCCCTAAAATACACATGTGATGTAATCCAGAATACATTGTTAGTTTTGGTTCCACCTTGTGTGTGATGGCTGACATGTCACATGCTTTAAAATAATTGCTAGTTTTGAAGATAGTAAATTCCTCCTCTAACGGGTACTGGCAGTTTAGTGGGTGTGGATAGAAATTGGATAGTTAGAAAAAGTATAACTTACCACTGTTTACCCATAAAAATTTTCTAAAGTTTTTTTTGTTTTTCTATAAGTATGCAAAATATTTTTATTGTAGACTGAAATAGATGCTGTCGTACATACCTACCTATAACAATTTCTGACAAGTTTCTAGGTGTGCTAGGTCTGATGTCACCATCATATACTTTGTTTATGTACGTTACATATAGATATAAATTGATTTTGTGGAAGTTATTGTTGTGATTCAGTGGCACGTTAAATTTGAATCAAATTGGACCGCTCTTAGTTCTTGTAAGTTTACAAATGACGTCGTTTACTAAATGTTACGTTGAATAAAATTTATTACTTTTTTTTAAGTAATTGTGGGGGTGGTGATGTAAGATATTTGGATATTTGCAGGGGGTAAAAGCACTTGTTTTTAATAACATAACACATCACTCAATACGTCTTTGATCTAACTATGAGAAACAGTTTTTTATTTTTTATTTTTTTTTATTTTAGAAATTCGACTTATTCATCAATATACTCTCCTACATTCATTCCAATGCTCCTCTATCTTTTCGATGCCTTTTTTGTAGAACGATTTGTCTTTACTTTCAAATTATGCCCCAGTTTCAGCAATTACTTCCTCATTTGAGCTAAATTTCTTTCCCTGGAGCATATTGTTGAGGTCTGAAAAAGCCAGTAGTTGCCAGGAGCCGGATCTGGATAGTACGATGGGTAAAGAAGTAATTCGAAATGTAATTCATTAAATTCAACCATTTGTTTTCATCGACTTGTAACACGGGACATTGGCTTGGTGAAGCAGCACTTTTTTATTTTGCATGTGAGCCGGTTTTTTTCTGGATATACTCATTCGAATAATGCCATTCGGTATTGATAGTTTTATGTTTCTCAATTTAATCGATGAACAAAATTCCACAATACCCACAATACGGATGCCATAACCAAAGTTAAGAATCAGGCGAGATATCCGACTGTTTTATATTTAAAATGTACACGGCTAGAAAAGGAAAGGGAGAGAGAAGAAGAAAAAATAACGAAAAACTCAAACTTTCTTTAAATTATGAATAAAGATAAGAAATGTGACAGCGCAGAGTACATGCAACGAAACAGAATGGTAAATGATTCATTTTCGTAAATAATTTAGAAGGGGCGGAGTTTTCAAATTTTACTCTCATAAAATATTTCCGCGCTTTTGTGAAAACAGGTTTTATCCCAATATTTTTTGCTGAAATCCCAATGTTTGTTGTTGTAATTCAATGATATTTTAGCAGCACGTGCTTCTGTTTACATTCGCTTTGCTCTGAAGAGATGAAGTGGGAGAAACTCCTGTTAGATTCTCTGATATTTTCGGGAAAACTGAGAATTTTATTTGAGAGGAATTTTTCATCTCCTTTCAGCTACCTTGGCCAAAGCGAAATTTATCGTTTTCTTAAAAAACCGAGGTAGTGTGCCACGAAGTACATTTTTATGAATAGTTTGATAGGATTTTGAGGGAATCAGAAAGCTGTCATGGTTTTACGTGAGCACCTCCCATTATGGCTTAATCTCACGGCACTCTTAATGCACGGATATGAAGACAAGCGACAATCACCGCCCTTGAGAGGCAGAATATAATTTATATCTCAACAAGTACCAGTTTATGTCAGTGCATGCTTGACATTGGACTTACTGCTCGAAGCGAGACCTACCTAAAATCTCTTCCGATCTGTGGGTCACGGCACCCGGTTGATTTAGCGCAAATCCACGCCGAGAGCCAATCCTCTAAGCATACATTAATAAGCGACCATTTCTCAAATTCACGGACGCAGTATGCAATTTTATCAAAATAACACACTCCTCTGTTTAGAGAAGAATGTTCGCCTAAGTCATGCAGACTCAGATAATCTCACTCTGCCCGCGATATGGTCTACCACAACCACTACGATGCTCCCACAAGGGAGCCTTCCCATGTTGAGGCGAATATTACTCAAAGAGCTCTATTCGGGGCTCCTCAACCCCGTAGTACCAAGTTAGCAATGTCGGCTACCCAATTGGTATGGCTTCGTATCACATGATCATACGATCATGGTACTCCCAATGAATCTTACATGCAGACTCTTAAACGTTACTGGTACCTCCGTTCGGGCTTAATCATATTAGCACTTAAAAAGTGACAGTAGTGGACCACGAGAAGGTTATCATCCGCCCTTTAGGCTAGGAGAGGCTTGAGACTAACGCCAGTAGTCTTATAGCATACCATCTGCATACTAGGTCATATACGCGCTAGGCTATATTAGGTACACGCACTTTCATCAGAAATCAGACGCACGGTAGACCTCAGAACAAAGTAGCACGGTGCACATATATGGCTTTTCACATCCAGTTATTCTCCCCTGGCAAGTCTGCGCTTCCCTTGCCCTTTTCACCACCAGGGAGGGAATCAATAAGATTTTATCATTCGGGTTATCCTATGTTTTCTCAATTTTTGTTTTGATCTCGTTGTTTCAGCCGCACTACAATAGTGCATGGCCAAGCTCTTTTCCCTCATTCATGCAAAAGACGAAAGTATCTGACATTATTTGTTTCTTTCTAGAAAACACGAAAAATTTTCAATTTCTTCAATATCTTCTTAATTAGGTTCTCTTTGCCATAACCTTGCTAGCTGACTCTTGAGTTTTTGGTGGCTTTGAACGATTTTACCAGCTGCTGTCCACTGAGTTGACTGACTTTTTGATTCAGGTGTGTAGTAGTGGAGCCATATTTCCTCCATTGTTACGCGTTGCTATTTCTGGTTCAGTGTGAGCAAACATGGCACCCACTTCGAAACGATGAGTACCCACACTCTTATACTCGGAGGCTTAAAGTACCTATTTATAGCCATCGCAATACTCACTTTTTAGCATTGCCTTTTTTTATTCGAACTGAGGTACTAGATTTTTCGCATCTTAGATCGGCTCTAACTCGGTATGGCTATGTCTGATCGGAAAACGGGTTTCACTGTTCGCCTCAGCAAATTACCAGCTACAATTCGCATAAGAAACTGCATTCTTTTAGGGTAGGGGTAGGAACCCCCGGCGGGGAGGCATGTGCTCAAAGTCGGCAGGCCGTAATGGTTTCTCAACTCTGTTAATTAATAGCTGAGTCTCAGCCATGTGACAATATAGAAACTAAACAATTTTAATCCTATTCCTATAAGAAAAGTAAAGCAGTACCTCTCACTATATCAACCAAAATTTAGCCTCTTTGATTCTTTCGGAGGTCTTTTATTTATCATTTACTCAAAATTAATTGAGTTATTTATACAAATTAATAATCTCAATAGTGATAGTCAATATAACTTTCAGTGTGAACACTTATCTGTGAAGGATGATGGATAGAAAAGTAGCAACTGTTCTTATTGAACTTTGGAAGCAAGTATCCTCTTCTAATTATGAATTCAAAGTTTTTTATTTAGTCGTGATTAAAGCGGATTCTCTTACTTAACATTCCATTCGAATCTCATCATATTAACCTCGGTGAGACTGAGGGCTCCGTTCTTTCTTCGCTGCTCTTTATAATTTTCAGTTACTTCTAATTCTATCTATAGACTTTCGTATGAAAGGAGCCTTGTTTCTACTTTTGGGGATTTAGCATAGTTTTGCGGCGACAAATCGTCCCAATTACTACATCCTCAATAGTGACTTCGTTGTATTTGTTGAGTTGATAATTGTCAACACAGTAGCGGAACTGATCTGCGAGGGTAGCAGAGTTGCTTGGCGCTGCAAACTGTGTTCATGAAAGCCGAATCTGTGGGGAGGCTTCATCTTGGCGTTACAGGAAACGGATGTTTGTGAGTGAAATCCGGGATCGGATTCACCTAATCACTTGACCTGGTAACGTTCCAATCCGGGCTTACCTAATCAGCCTGACTGCGGCTGACCAACTTCGGGACCTGAAATATTAAGAATCAAATCAAGCCATCTATGACGGGTTGACATCTTTATGACGGGTTGACGGCAGTAAGCTGGCTTTTTGGCTGGATGTATCTCGTAGGTCCTGACAGCCAAGACGTCCTTATTATGATTTGACTGTTGCAATGAGAACTGCTGCAAGCTGTTCCCGTATAGGTATGCGGCTCGTCTGTCCAGGCTATCCCTATGACAATGTGCACTGGTACTCAACTTGGAGGAAGGCTGGATCTTGATACCAAGTCAACCTTATGGCGATGTGGGAGAAGTTACAGCAAAGTTGGTTCAGATTCTTGATTCTCCAGCACCTGGTTGCCCAGTCAGACAAGACTTAAAACAGCATTGTCTCTTAATAATGCAAATTTATTGGGGACTTAAATCATCGGTAGAAGTGTTGTAAGATTCCTCATAATAAATAACTTTGAGAGACTTGAAAAACAAATGATGAAATAGAACAAAGACATGAAAAAACCAAAAAATTGAAAAAAATAGAAAAAAAAATTATTATTATACCGGAGAATCCAAACAAATGCCTTCTTGACCAAATATAAGTTTGCCCCGGTAAAAAATCTTAAAGAATAATCTCTATTTTTGTTTGCTTTTTTTTTAAACGATTAGTTGTACAGTCCAGAACGAAAGTATCGCCACACATACTTACTCCTGTGATATACTCTTGTGTATCACAGAAGTCGTATCTTAGCTTGAATCTTGCGAGCCCTGTCTCTCCGCTGAGTATATCCAGACAGATCTGAAAAAATATTGACGTTCGGTTTAAATCTTTAGATCGACGACTGATTGCAAATAATATTAGCCCGTTTTACCACTGAACATTAATGAGTTGATTCGGTCACTGCCGTAAGGTTATTTCACGTTAAATCGTCTGAAAGATATGGTAAACTATGTGCAGTGTTAAGTTGCAAAATCAAATCAGATCTTTTCCACTTCCTAAGCAATTCCAAATCGCTTTGGAAAAAGCTGATAGGCGGGCGGTTGTTGGAAGGGTAAAGAAATTTTCAATTGTTATATGCTCTTTGAACTTTGGTCAGAAAATTTGAAATTTAGGGTCGTGAAAGTATATACATAGATATGGCTCAGTTAAAAGTCATCAAGTCTATCAAGAGGTCCTGGGTTCAAATCAATTGGTGCCGTCGAAGCTGCTTTTTAGTTTGCGCTTATAGTTTTCTTCCTGTTTTGCATGGCTTGATATTTTTGGGCCATTCATTTTTTTTTATAATTATAGGCAATCTATCCCGTCAACCATTATATCTCTACTCATTCCAATATCTTTCGGAATTTTTAAAGCCAATCTTTACTACCAGCTTCAACTACACTCAACTTCTGTGCTGTAGAAACAGGTAAGCAAATTGATTGTGCCACATTTATTGATTACAGCAAGGCACACTTCATAGAATCAATCATTTCACACATGTTTACAAGCTTTTAATTCTCAATATTTCCTTTAATTTTTTTAAGTTGATTATTCTTTTCTTAATGAAAAGAAGTGGCAAAGATGTGTACCTTGTGAAAATTGAAAATACCTCTAGTGTTCTTGATCTTGATCCATTTTAATAATTTTTAGAAATTCTGGTGCTACTATTTTGGATTATTCTAAAATTCTCTACTACACTGAAGATGCCGAAAGATTTCGAGTGGCCCTTTTAAATGTAGGTATATTTTTCATAGATATTCTCCTAATCAAATATTTGTCTAATAAGAAGACCATTAGACGTCTTCCATTACAGAGTAGATGCAAATTTATTAATTAGATTTAATAAAACTAGGAATTTAGTTCGATTGAGTAAGCTGTTGTGTAAAATTCTATACGTTACTGCACCTTGGTTAGAGTTATTGTCCTGTTTGGTCTCTTTTCTACGCAGTATTTTCTTACCCGTCCGTGGATTTACATGTCGGGCTTTCCGCGTTTATTGCGATTAGTTTATCTGCTCTCCTTAAACACCTAAAAGAAAACAGTAATGAAATGACGTTCTTACGGTTCGAAAATAATCAAAATATTTTTGGTCGGCTTAGATGATTAGGGTCTTATGTATGTTACCACTTATCGTATGCAGAGTCAGTTTTTCGTGTGTTAGAAATTGTTTTTAAAGAATTCACCAAAAAAGACTGAAGGCGTTTTCAATATTAATATTATTAGGACTGATAGGCAAATAAATAGCACATTAAGCACTAAAAAACGGTTTATTTTGAAATTCTCTTTATTTTTTTGCTAATTTAGAATGCATTTCTACTTAAATCACTTACGAAGAATATTGCAGAAGTCCTTTCCCAAGAATATTGCAGAGGTCTTTTCCCAAGAAAGGAAAAGAAAAAAAAACAGAAGAATACACAAATTCAATTAAAATATTCAGTTTTATTGAGTACTTATTTAAAAAGAAAGTTTCCTTTTTAAAATTCCTTTAAAAAATAAATAATTCAAAAATAGACAAAGAGAAAGGGAGATAGAGGCGAGAACGAAGTGAAACTTGTCTCCTTCATTAAGTGGAAGAAACAAACTTCGCTCGCATGAAAGTTTCACTTTTTTTTTTTTTTAATTTCAAAGAAACGTTTTCCTTGTAGATACGCAAAAAAGAGAAATTAAATATTTTTTATCTGGGGAAATTTTCTAAAAGTAAAGTGGATTCTTCGGTAAGGTTCCCCTTCTGTCATAAGCATTAAATATTACGAGAATCTTGGATTTAAGTCGACTTAAAAAAGATTTGCGGTGTTATACATACATATACATAAATAAATCCTTCTGTTGTTAAAAGTTAATAAGGAAGAGACGCGCTCTAATTCGCACCTTTGCCCAGGCAGGCCAGTTCAACTGGGAATTTAATTCGAATTCTGAGAATATTTTAAGGAGGTTGAAGTAAAACTTCTTCTTTGCTTGTTACTTTGTTTAATGTATTCTTCCATAACAATTTTGTAATCTCAATTATGCTGGGGGTGATATGGAATGAGGAGGAGAAAAAGAAGAAGAAAATGTAGAAGAAGCATGTAAAAAAAGGGAAAATGGCAAAGTTTATCTGTGTCAATAAAATGTTTGAAATACTTAGGTACAAGTAAATAAGAATCCCCGCGGCAAAATAGTGGGCGCACCTTATAGATGAAAAATTCCCTGTTAATTCGAACATTATTGCAAACCGAACAATCTTTCCTAAGTGCCTATACTTTTTTCAAGAAACCCAAAACGGGTTAGTGGATCTCTCATCAAAGTATTACCTACTGATGTGGGGGCTTTTAATCAGAGAATAGTGGTTTGACTTTAGTGGCAGTAGCTGGTTTTCCATCAGGGCATGCCTTTCAGTCAATGGATTTCCTTTCATAGCATATTAGGCTTTTTTTTTGGGTAAATCGGACTTGCGTGCCATATGTGGTGGCTTCGCTCCCCAATCAGAGCATATGTGGAAATGTAAATGCATCTACATATGAGGATGCACATTGGAAATAAAACAGAGGGTTCTGCACTGGATGTACACGTATGCCTTTTATGTATTGCGACCGAGGACGCAAGTCGGGACTGCGAACCGAAAGTTAACGGGCCTCCGAAATTTTGCTTGCATATGCATTACATGCTTCTACAGTCTATGACTACTGCCGTCCTTGAGGTCTTACTAAATCTACACACTATTTATTTTCAACTTTTACAATTTCTTCTTTATTTTTTTTTCTTTTAAATATGTATTTCGATATTGAGGATTTCTTTTGGCATAAAAGTACTTCACTTCCCTCACTAAATAATTAATTGCTTCTCTAAAGAAATTTTTGCTCATTACTGTCAGCTGTCAAAATCAAATTACGACGACAACGACGACAAAAGTTGAATTATTCCCAACTCTGGCTACGGCGACAAAATCGATCGGCGCCATTGTGTACAGCAACATGGTATTGCCATTAGGTCAACATTTAATTTGTCGTCGTAAATGTCGTGTCGGCATCATTGTGTTTCGGCCTTTACTCGTTTTAGCGTGGAAAACGACCGGTCTTCCGAACAGTATGACCCTGGTGACCACAACAACATCAGGAGTGCTATTTCCGTCCAAAAATCCTCATTCCAGGATGCACTCCAGGACCGATAATGTTTACCCCGTGTAGCCTCAGCGGACGACAGAGGAGCTTGCAGGTGCAGGCACCCGT
This sequence comes from Dioctria linearis, assembly GCA_963930735.1. Classification (NCBI taxonomy): domain Eukaryota; kingdom Metazoa; phylum Arthropoda; class Insecta; order Diptera; family Asilidae; genus Dioctria; species Dioctria linearis. The sequence goes on along the minus strand of OZ005743.1, from coordinate 39,536,476 downwards.
TTTTCAAAGCCCCGTCTAAATCTTCCGCAAAAAAGGCTTTTAAATTCCGTGTGCCCTCGAGGATATTTGAGAAAGTAAAACTTTTTACTCAATTTCTCGTAAGCAGAATCACGTCTTTGTTGTAGTTCAGCAATCAACCTGTCGATAATGATGTTGAAAATGGTAACTTTGAATCTGTTCCTGCTTGATAGTGCGACTTCGATCCCGCTTCCTTTTACTTCATAAATTTGCCACCTTGCTCTTTCTATTGGTAAATCCGCCCATGTGCAGGAACAATAAAGTGAATGATTTTTTTTTCTTCCAAACGTCCTGGGGTCGTACGTCCGGTCGGGGCTTCCTACACGGTTGGGCTAGTACCTAGTTTGTCTAGACAGAAGTTCGCCGCAGTCTACTATCCCTGATATTGTCATTTAGGCAGATGGCGAAAGGACTGTGTATAGATTGCGCTAATAGGGATATTCGGACGATAACTGGAGTGGTCTCTCTATTGTGAGCATGTGAGCTGGAACAGGGAAACTTTTTGCCTTGCATGAAATTATATGCAATGGTTGGATGCCAATGATGATTCCCTCACAAATGAGGGGATAAGCCTGATTGGTTGGAGGTATTCCCTTGAAGGTTCACTACTGTCTTCCAGACTTGATATGGAAATCAAGCGAAAGAATATTGCTATCCTTTCAGATAGTCAGAGAGCCTTGATGGCTCTGAGTGATAACATCTAAGTTACTGGGAGACTGCAGGACATTTTTGCATAAGCTATATATCCGTAATATGGTGTTTCTGCAGTGGGTATTTGAGCAGATGGGAATCAATGGCGCTGAGAGGTCGTACTGGCCAGATCTGGCTCTAGTTCTCTCTATTTTGGACTAGAATCTGCCGATAGCGTTCACTGATAGGGTTTATAAACAAAGCGGATGTTCGCATGCAGCATTATCAGCGATGGTCAAACCTGAGCATCAGGTGTTCGAAACTTTTTCTTGTTGGACCAAATAGGAACTTCACTGAATTTTTCTTGTGGCTCAGAAGAAAACAATTCTAAACTGTGGTTGGACTCATCACTTCGCGATCATCTAACAAAAGTGGGAGTTGTTGACAGTTCTGATTGTATGTCTTATTTGGAAGGAGACCTGGGACAAATGAATATTTTCTGTGTGCTTGTCCGGTCATTGCTCGGTGTAGGCTAGATACTGTTGGGCCCGCCCTCCTATATGCGGCTGATCTGGAAAGCTTATCTCACAGGACACGTCAACGGACATAGAGGGCTTGCATTTGGGACATGTGAATTTGCCTGCGGGCATCCGGGCATGGTGGACTACATTTAAGGTATATTGGGGTTTCTTTTTGGACAAACATATAGTAAGCTTGCTTTTCGGTCATAGGATGCTTGCCCTTAGCCTATAAAGTGTACACAGAAAGCAGACATTTAGAATTGGGTATTGGGAGAAATTCAGTGGTGAGGAATCGATGGGTACTTTTGCTAGCCTTTTGTTAGATAAGGATATAATTACGTAATTAGGTTGAGGTGAACTTTTTGAATAAAAGAGGAAACCGCTCTGTTTAGTCCTCGCATATGTTAAACACATTCCTGATCCCTCGATGAATCTTTTACTGTTGAATCCGCAGACATAACTCCACAGATGTACCTCCTTCTACACATCCCACTGGCATTATCCTAAAACAAAATACAAAAGAACCACAAAGTATCAAGTTAGATTAATAAATCACAAAAACTTATCTAATCTTGTATCCCATGGATTTTGCTGGAAATTATTCAATAAATCCACCTGGTTCAATTTAATAGCGGAGCTGCCGCCTATCTATCTCGGCTCTTTTATCTAAAACACAATCAAAACATTCATTAATAAAATAATCCAAATTCGTCATACATACTTACCTCTGTATGTTGACAATTTTGCAATGTCATCAAGTGACATGACAGCCAGCAGTTTTCACCTCAAATAGAATTCAAGCAAATGCAATAAACGTCGCTAGGACAACACGAAGAGGCGAGACAAACATAACTGGTTACAGCGACTATATAAAGCCGACGAGCCGCAGCAGAAAATCATACCTTTTCACAGAGTTGATCTGGATCAGAGCTAATCTTCTACACTCCTGCCTACACCAAAGCAGAGATTCATTCTGCTGCAGAGATCAATCTGCTAAACAGGACCACATCTAAGCAGAAGTAAAATTTGTTCAGAGATTAATCTGAATTTACTTCTTTATTATAGAAGCATTTTGCTACACACCTGTTTACATGCAGCAGCACTTACAGCAATAAGTGCATTTCGGCATAAAAGTCATTTTGCTACCCTTCTGGTTACACGCAGTAGCAGTTTTCTGTTTCTTTTCAGAAATAAAAGGTCGGTAAACGCAAGTACGTCAATCTGACTGAATTTTATTTATATTTGATTTTTTTTTTAATTTTTTGTTGTTGAATAATTGAATTTTAATGAACTTTATTTTGTATGAGCAGTTTTATGTTTCTTGAATTGTGATAGTAGTTTTAGGTACTGAATAAAATTTTATATTTGAAATTTTTAAGGCTGAGTTATGCTTTTACAACCGGCAACCCCGCCCACGTTCGAAAATAGATCTCACACACTCTAAATAATTTGAATTTAGAAAACTTGTCTTCATTTATTTTTCTAGCATTTCATGGGATTAGCATTGTGCTGAATGTTAGGTACGGAAATATATGTACCTGTACATTTCCGCTTCTACGAAGAGTGCTGCTGTTCTATAGAAAGTCAATAATTTAATCAATTGTGTTATACCTAACCATACACTTCACTCAATTGGATTTTTTTTTTTAAACAAGACTGCGCTGCGCGGATATCCAGTTTGGATTTTATTTTCAACGAACACAACATTTTTCACGACTGATATCAGACTAACTATTATCCATGTAGCGGAAACAACTGCCAACAACTCTCATCAAAATATCTCTTAGACAAAAAGTTCTGGGCTAAGGAAACTATATTCAACTTTTTCACTCAACTTTATATTAGTATGTGTGTTTATATCTTTTCTAATTTTCTCTTTTTCTCTTTTCAGGTAAAACATAATTTTATTTAACTTCGTAAGTACCTTCATTTCAAGTGTTATTTTTAAAAATTTCTGGTAATTTTCTATGACTACCACCACAACCAGCAATAGGAAATTATATGACTACGAGTCCATTATTTATTATTTCCACACTATTTCCTCCCTTATCCAGTGACATACTTTATTTAATTAGCGGATTTTTGTATTGTTGTTGTTTTTTTATTCCGTGCGGAAGGTAAATCTTAATTTACCTATTTTTTACGCGGTTACTAATACTTTTTTTTTTTTTTTTGAAAAATCTATCTCATTTAGCACTTTGGTTTCATCTGCAGATGTACTTTTCCTGCAATCGCATTGCAGTGCATTTTTTAAGAGGAGTCTTTTTTTTTCTTGTGTGACGGTATAAGCATTTCTGTCTCTGTATAAAAACTACGAGACTATAAGAAGATATACATAAAAGACACATAAATTTCACTTTTTCAGTTTCAGAACTTTGGCGCGACAAAAAAGAGCGTGAAAATCGGTGAAATCCTCGCAATTTCTATTCTAAGGAAAGTTAATTGGAATTTTATGCGAACTATGCATATTTTATTGTTCACCAACTTTGAATTTTCTTTCTCCTGTGTGGTGGTGGTGGTGCAGATAAAGGATATAGATACCTATATAATCTAAGTAGAAATGCTGCAATGGAATTTATGAGGAAGATATAATAAAGTGCTATCAAGGACACGTTAACGATGTGCTCAATTTTAAAGTTAAAAAAAAAAAATATATAAATATTTTGTTTTTGGTGAATATAACATTATTTAGTTGGGATAAGAGTCGTTCTCGTATATAAATCATCTTTGCTTTTCGTGTTTTTAGGTATCCCATAATTTTGTTGCTGTAGGGTAAATAAATGTCATGAACCCGAACAGAAAATCTGGAATATATTTTATATACATTATGAAAATATTATTTGCTCTTGTTATGCTTTAAGGAAGGAGACCTTGTATTGATTTTTTTTTCTGGTCTTTCACAAAATTGTTTTTCCCAAGGGAGAATATACATTGTTTGTAGGTGGACTCCATCTGCCCTTCCCACTTTTACTCTCTCTTTCTCTCTGTATCTACAAAATTGGAAAGTAAAATTCAAGGGACATTAAATTTTATACAGTTTTTGAGGTTTAGGATATTTTTTGAAGTAGGCACGTATTTTTATATTTTTTATATCAGTGGCTTGCTGGCAGTATATGACATAAAACTTTCTTCTGGTACAGTAACGTAGATATTTGAATAATCAGAAAAAATTACAATAAAAATTATTTTATTATTATTTTACAAGACTGAAGCGAGAGCTTGCTAGCTAGGCTATTTCGGTATAAGGTACGAACTGACTTATAATAACTTATTAGTCCAGGCACTGAAGACATAAAAAAGGGAGTTTCGTACAAAAAGTCAAAGAAAGTTCTTATTTGGTAGATTTTTTCATTTCGGTGCTCTCATTAATATTGTTAGTTTGGCGACCTTGAGCTACCTTTTTGGAAAAATGGAATCGAAAAACAGTTTTTCGAGAATATCTTGCTCTAGCACCACCTGGATCGAAAATAGGTATTACAAATATTGTAGAGAATGAATTTTTCGGTAAAATTTGTTGGAAGCATTTTTCAATCACATTAATAGTTCACGAGTTACAAGGCTAGCAAATTTCCACAATTCGCAAAATCGGAAATTTTTTTCTTAAAATTTCAGTCAATACCGATTATTTAATACGTACTACCGTTTTTACTCATTTCCGTACAAACAAATTGACTGTATTTACAAAACCTTTAGATTATATTGTATGATTTTCTTTTAGGACTAAACGAATATTAGCGAAGAGCACTTCAGAAGAGAGCTTGTCAACATTCTTTGGATTTGGAGGCAATACAACAGATCCTTGGATTGTCTGCTCTCAATGAAAACACCATTACCTTGGTCTCCCTATTGTAACAAAATTTCGCAAGATCCATGGCGAAGAGTAAATTCAATCTCGCTGCATTGTGCCCTACAATAGAAGCTGTACGGTAACATTCCCTTCGGGCCTACTACCAAGTTCAGTCTTGGTATGATATACACGATAGTCCAGAACAATGGGGATAGGCAAGAAGCAAGATTGGACTTACTCCAGTGAAAACTACAAAAGATCCGGAATCCGAAGAACTTCTGAAATTCATTTCGTGAAAGTGCAACAAGGGGTGCGTCGAGACTCTGGGATGACAAGATAGGACGCAGACGAGTTTTCCGATTGTTTAACATTTGAAATGCACACGGCAAGAAAATGTAATAAAGAATAAAAAATAAAAAAACTCTCCTTAAAACTTTTACCAATAAAGACAAAGATGTGAAAGCGGGAATTACATGCAACGAAACAGAATGGCAAATTATTCATTTTCGTAAATACATGAAAAGTGTGACCTGATGTACATTATTATGAATAGTTTGAAAAGATTTTGAATGTATTCAAGAAGATTTTATCATTCGAGTAATCCTACGTTCTTTCAGTTTTTGTTTTAAACTCGTTGTCTCAGTCGCACTACAATAGTGTATATCCAAGTTCTTTTCCCCCATTCATGCAAAAGACGAAAGTATATGACATTATTTGTTTCTTTCTAGAAAACACAAAAAATTTCCAATTTTGTTCGGCTGTGCCCTAACTTCTTTCTAGAAAACATGAAAATTTTCCAATTTTGTTTGGCTGTGTCCTATCTTCTTATTAGGTTATCTTTGCTCTTGATGTACGAAGACAGGTCTAAAGTGTCCTGCATGTAAAACCAGCGCAGAGAATTTTCCCTTAGAGAAGAAGAAGACGACGACGTCTACGAGAATGAAGACTTAACCGTTGCAAAAAATTGGCATACGAGGTCGAAAATGAAGATCGGAGGAAAGAAATTTGCAACAGGATATTGATTATCATTGAGTCTGAACCATCTGGGCATAGGGCATCGAAACGCAAGAAAAGACATCAGTAAATAACGAATCATGGATTAGGTCTACTGGGGATACCACATGAAAAAAAACAAGCCTTTCAATGAGTAAAAAACTTAATCAATATTTACTGAAATTTTGAGAAAAATGTAACGATTTTGCGAATTCTAAAAATTTGCTGAGCTTGACTTCGCTGTAACTATTCATCTGATCGAAAAATGTTTCCTACAAAAGTTGCAGGAGATTTCATGGTGTATAATTTTTGTAATACTTATTTTGGACCTAGATGGCGCTGGAGAGAAGATTTCGATACCATTTTTCTAAAATGGGGCCCGAGCGACGGTCGCTACAATTCGCTTTTGTGAGTGAAAACGCACCCATTGCCTATATCTACAAAAGTAGAAAGAACTGAATCCACAATAGGGTTTTAAAGATGGTAATAGATGGTGCTGTCACAGCATCATTAGAGACCAGGTTTCATAAATGAATTATTCGGTTACTGATCAAATTGCTACGAATGAAAAGATTCAAACATTCATTTTCAGCTTATAAGAATGTTTACACGTGTGTGATTTCGAATTTTAAAAATTTTGATGTCATCCCCACGAATCCGAGGAAATCTTAAGGTGGTAAGACGCTATAGTCGATCTACGTAAGAATGATTTCTAAGTTCAAGTGGATGCTTCATTACACGACGTAATGGACTCATTCAAGAATATCAATATCCCTGATTAAGATATAGAGAGTGCAAATTTCAATTTCGGATGAATGAAAGATTTATATATTTTTAGTTAACATTCAAGCATACTAATTGAATGAAATGCCTTTCTTTGAACTCAAGTAGATTAAGGAGTAAAGTCTTTTCACAATATCGTTATAATTTTTACATCATTTTAAATCTAAAGGTCTCAGTTTCTTCGTCAGCTGTTTTGATTGAAATACCATTCAGCAGATAAGTATTTTGTTGATCCAGCACATGACACTTAGACTTCCTGAGTTTTGGAAACCAGTGCTAAGTCCAATTAAAGATGGCATCAATGCCAACTTGAAGATTAGTGAGGGCGAAAGCAAGGTTGTAAATTTTTATGTAATCAGCACATTGACTGCTACACGACTTGATGTCTTTTTTTGAAGACATATTTGTAATTCAGGAGAAGAGTACGGGATCAATGCAGGTACCTTTTGGAATGCCAGTAATAACTGAGGATTCACACCTCACAAAGAACTGACGCTATGATACGAAGAAGGCTTTAATCCATTTGAGTATTGGATCTCGAATTCTAAAATGTTTGAGTTTATGAAAAATTCTTTTATGAGAAATTCTATCAAAATCACATTAAAAGTCAAGATATATAACATCCACGTGTTCTGAATCCAGCGCCTTGTCCAATTGTTAACTGCAAACAAAAGATTAGTGCAAATGGATCTTCCCAGAAAGCTTCCATGCTGATGACGAATTATTACATTTTATTGGCGATGAGAAAGTTCAGAATATGTTTAGTAACAAGACAGTCTATCTATTCCTTCTGTATATTGGAGTAACTTGTTGAAGATCCTGTATGCAGGGGATGCGGGGAGGAATTCGAAACAGTGACTCTCAGGAAAGCATTAAGCCGGAAGGAGGGTTGGGGGCCAATATTTAAGTTTGTAAGAGCATCCGGCTGGGATCTATGAGCAATTGCATTCCATTGTACTGTATTTAATTATTACTTAAAAAAAAACTTTCTCTATACTTATTTTAATTAACGTTTATGCGAATATACTTTATTAATTTATGCTTATCTTGTTTCCAATTTTAATTTTGGTAGTAAGTTAATTTCCGTAATGTCGGGTGCTGCTTCTATTCCATCTGGCCAGTCTAAAGTTGTGATTATGACGCAAGTTGTATGGTTTGGCTTCTGCGACAGATACAAAAGATTCTCTCGCAAGTACTCAGGTCATACATTATTCTTCATTTTTAAAAATAAACATCACTGCTTCATACGTAAGACTTTGTATAACATCCATCCCCTGTAAGGTCGTCAGTATAACTGGAATCGGAGTATATATATTGTATTACATCTCAGAATCATCCGCATCCCTTTAATTTGTAAGAGTTGGAGCCGATTTTATTTCGTTCAAACTTGCATACAGGAGGGTCGAACAATATGAGAAATGTGGCAAGACTAATACGTTATATAACATTAAGGCATTTTTTAAATATAGTGTTGGTCGTATTCTTCTCAGAAATCGTATTTTGTTAGTTATTTTTTTAACAAATATACAAAGTCCGAATGCTCTTTAAATTTTAGTTTACTATCTATTATCACACCAAGGTATTTAAGGTTTTCCACGCCATCCACTCACACTGATATCTATATTGTCCAGAAGTTGTGCTTCATACATTTGGTTTTAGATAGATTTAATTTTAATTTGTTTGCTTTCAACCATTTACTTAAGTTTCATCAACTGTCCACACATAATTTTCATATCCCTTCCGCTTATATATATATTATCAACAGTAGTAAACAACGCCATTTTATTGAATTGAATTGAACTTTTAATATCATTAATGTATATCAGACAAAGAATGACTCCTAACACTGATCCTTGTGGTACGCCAATATCCACTTCCAAGGGATCGGTCTGATAATATGTCATTTACGTTTTTTCTCTACAATTTTGCATCCAAATCATAAGTTTGGAGGGTGAACAAAGAGCTTTTTTGTGGGCGGGGTTTCGTTAGGGTCTGAACCTATCTTCAATACATCCATCTTTCCAACTGTTACCATTAAACAAGGTATGCGTAGACTGCCCTTATCCATTAATGATTTCATTATATTACAAAGGCTGTATGCCGCTAGTAGTGGCAACAACTTTTGCAGGGCGCCCTCATCTCTTTAGAATCACTCACCCTTCCCACTAAGCTAGATCTAGGAATCGACGGAATCCCTAGTTTTTTTTTTAAGATGAGTGTAACATAAATTTTGATGTCCAACTTGGGGCGTCAGTTCACGCAAAAACTAGTTGTACTTCAACTACAATATTGACAATAGCCTCAAATTAATCCAAGAATCTCGCTTTTCATTTGAGGATCATATTAAGGTCATTAGTCCATAAAGCCCACTGGAATTAATCTCATTTATTGAATTTTCATTAAACCGATCTTGCAGAACGATAATCCTACTATAATCGAATCTTTACCATTGCGGCATAATCTCCTTATGCCACATCCGAAGAATATTTTCATAATATTCCATATTATGCTTACTACATTTTCAGCTACATAAACCTGGGAATATTCATCAAGCAGCATTTCCCTGCTCTTTAAATAAAATTAAAAAAAAAATGTAGATTTCTACCATGAGATAATATAAAATTTCTCACCGTGGTAAAATAGGTACCTGTTCGCTGAATTTTTATTTTTTTGCACGTTTATCTGAAATTAAAGACAAAAATAAATCTCACAAATTATTATCTCATGGCAATTTTTATTTTATCACAAAAAATTAAGAATTCATTAGTAATTCACAAATAAATTTGCATATGACTTTTCTTTATTTGTACCACCATGCAGCATGAGAACCAACGCTGGTTGCTTAATTTACTTTTAATTAAAGGAAAAAAAACGATAATAATAAAAAACGGAGATAAACAGAGTTTTCCTTTTTCACTTCAGATAAATTCAAATAACGACGAATGTTGCATAGAATGTATATGCAATATTATGGATTTCTTAATTATACAAAGGTACTGTACCTACATACTTACATACATACATATATGTCTATATAAACTGCAGCTCTCTCTCACCTGCACTGCAATCTTGCTATAAAAGCAGACTTTATCTGTACAGAAAAAAACGAGGTAAACCAAAAAAACTCACACGCACACCAGTGTCTATATATGTATAAAGACCTGATATACCTAGCTGTCGGTCGGTCGTCATCGGTAGTGATTTGATTAAAGGTGAACACAAACGAGTCGAAAACTGGTTATGTTGTGAAATGTGAAGTGAACTGTGATATCTTGTGTTCGAATTCTGCTATGGCTCGTTTCGTTCCTCCGAGAGAATATCAGTCGCCTCGCCGCCAACATATGCCATAGAATACAACTTCCCAAGTACTTAGGCTATACCTATACCTAATATGTGTACGCGGTTCATATCACCTCTATGCGCTGGGTACATATACTAAATCTGCACAACATTTACGTTGACCATATGCTCGGGCATTTAGACAGGGTGTCTGTCCTACTATAGATAGAAACTGAATCCTTTATACTACAGCACTGTTGACTTTTAGATATTTGAGATAATGCTGCACCACATGTTGGTAGCTTACCTGATAATCGTATAAAGCAGATACGGCTATTTATATTTACCTTTCGCTTTGTGTAGCCTATCGCAGACACTCATGGTGCATTTGTGAAGTTTCTGAGCTGATAGCGACCGTACATACATACATACATATATGCTTTGTATTCACTTCCGCTCTAGTTAATGACACAAACTTGAATTAATTTCTTGTTAAATTTTCTAGTCATTCATAATTCTTACAAATTTTATATATTAAGGTAGAGAGAAAAAAACTAGGCAAAAAGTTATACAGTGGGACCCGTATGTGGTGTTACACCAGAAGGCTATGGATAGGATTTACTTAGAGAATTAAAAAAAATGTATGTGGGGGCAATACTAACGGTTACGGTTCCCGAGATAACGGGATTTAATGATATTTGGGTATGTTTTTATAGATCACCCTGTAACTTCTGTACGGTTACACCTTATGATGATGATTTAAATTTCTTAGGCAAGTAATCGTTGGACCTTTCCAATGGTCTATAAATTTCCCCCTCCTCCTATCCGTTTTGAAGTTATGGTTTAACAAAGTTAAAATTTCGGAATTTTAACTCCGTTATTTTTTATACCCTAGATGAAATCTATAGGGTATACTAAATTTGTCATTCCGTTTGTAACGCACAGAAACAATGATGGTAGAGCAAAATGGATTGCACAACCACGCATAATATTAAAAGTTATTTTGATTTTTGCATGTCTGTCCTCTGTCCGTGCGGAAGATAACTCGAGAATGCGTTCACTTATAAAGCTGAAATTTTGTACACGGATTTAAAAGAAAAAGTAAAATTAAGTTCGAAAATGACATAAATCGGGCAATTCCTTCTTGGGGTTGCCATACAGAAATTTCGGTTTCCACTATATATTTGAACACTGCCTGAGAACGCGTCGACATAGAGAGCTGAAATTTGGTACATGGTGGTTTTATACTAATAACAAATAAAATTTCAAAAATGGAATAAATCGGGCAATCCATTCTTGGTGTTGCCATATAAAAATTTAAGTTTTTTACATATACTGTGAAAACGATTAGTCCTAGATATTTTTATTGTACTAAAAACTTCTTCAGAATACGAAATCCTATAAAATTGGTTATAATAATTTTTTCTGTACGACGAACCGTTCTAGAAATATGTGCGAAAAACAACTTCAAAAATCAAACTTGCATAGATCTGTGACCATACGAAATTTTATACGGGCATTCATCTAGACTATCATAAGAATTGGCCTTAGACCAATTCTAGCTTTTTTACTTGTTTTCATTTAACTATTTTAATTAAAAAAACAGGTCACCAGAAACCGTTTTTTTCATATTTGATTTAAAAAGCCAAAAAGCTTTGCTTTAAAATGAACTAACTCTATACCCAAAATGTCACCCTTTCTGAGTTTTTTATACTTTTTCTTAAGAGTTTCCTACACAGACTTAATCCAGAACTGGAAATGTGGTAGAGCCGTATGTGAAATAGGGTAGCAAAATAGATTTAGTAAGCCTTAGAAGTTCGAAATACAACCAAAGTTGCCCCAGGCTGCCATATATTTTCCTTAGTATCACACTGACATAATCACAGCAGAAAAATTTTTAGTTGAAGTGATACCCTAAACCTTAGAATATGGAGAGAACAGGAAGTGTTGATACCTATAAAAGTGATGTACACCAGCCTGGTTTTCCTTAGAGGTTTTGGAAGTAGCACAGAATACACTGCGACAAAAAATACGACACTACCTATTCTCTGAACTCATGAATCTTGTTGTAAAAATCGTTTGCCTGTTGAAAAGAATCTTTACTAAGAAATCTATATGAGTGATCCTTTTACCAAACGATTCATTTTTCCAAGAATTTTTCTACATTTATTGAAAAAATGGTGCGACAAAAAGATTTGACATGGGACGTACCTGGTACATTTAACATCTGGTGTTCAAATATAGTTCAAATGATTTATAAGTGTTATCAGTAATATCTCTGTGAATTATCACCTTTGTTGTTTTCAGTACTAGTAAGAATTCTTTTCCTTCTAAATACCTAATTAAATTAGGTCGTGGTAAAAAATTTACTGACAGTGAAATACAAACTATTACAAAATTGAGAACGGAAAATATGAATATTGTTAAAATATCAAAAATATTAAACAGAAGTAGGAGCGCTATCGGTTTATAAAGAAGAAAATGAACATCAAAGAATACATTAAATTATTCCAGGAAGAACTATCGAACAATGTGAAGAAATCATATTTTTCACAAGATAAAGCAGCAGTATAAACAGCACGCACAGTAAAGGATTTTTTCATCGCCAAAAATATAAGCGTCCTCAAATGACCGGCAAAATTACCAGTCCTCAACATCATAGCAAATGTCTGTGCTCATTGCACGGGCAGTTTATCGTAGTAACAAACAATATGCAACAAAGGAGGAGCTGGAAAAGGCAATTACAATTGCTTGGTCGTTACTTCTTTAATTATTAATTAAATAAAATTTTTCTATATTTTTTTTTCACACATTACTTGGTTTAATTTTAAATTTCTTACCCTGTCGTATATTTTTGTCGCACCAGTTTCTCAATAAATATAGAAAAATTGATGGAAAAATTAATTAATTGGTAAAGAGATCACTCGTATAGATTTATTATTAAAATATCTTTACAACAATCTACTAGCGCAAGAATAGTCAGATGATCATTGAGCATGGCGGTTTCACAACTGTCATAAGGACGAGACCTAGATTTCCAGATTGATAGGAAATAGTTTATTTTTTTTGTGGCTCATGGTTTCCTGATATATTATTTTTTTTAAATACCTTAGCCAGTAGCAATTGTAAAGCACAGAAAGCTAATTGGGCGATATTTAGTTGATCGGTAGTCTTTGGAATAGACACCAACAATGCTTGTTTCCATTAACTACGAATTGAGATGTATTGATGCAATTGTTGAAGATGTACGTTAGAACTTTCACTATTGTAGATGCAATAATTTTGATAAATTTGGGTTGCAGTCCATTATGTTCTGCTTGATTTAATTGTATATAGTAGAGCCAGAATAATCTGAACTCAATCAATGTAGCAAAAGTATCAGGTGAATTAATATTAGGTTAAAGAGACGACGAAGCAACTCAGCTTGTAACAAAAAAAAATTTTCAATGGATTTGAATCTTGATTTACAGCAGGTGTTTTTTTACCCACTTTTTATCTATGTCACGAATATTTCTCCATAATTTCTTAGGAGTCTTGCTTACATCTAGCTTTTTACAAACTTATGCACGATTCGCAGATATTATCCCGGTATTTGCCTTATTGCGGACTCGTTTAATATCTATTTTGCGCATTAGCTGTTCGGATCACTTTATATTTACAATATATAGGTGTGATTGTTGCTCTAGAGAAGCCCCCAACCCGGTATACCAATAACCAATTGGTTTTAAACCCATAAAAGGTGATAAGTTTTTTCCTTTTAATCGTGACGATTAATCTATTGAATGAATACGATTAATTGATATTTTGGACGAGATTGTAATGCGAAATTAATACAAAACACACGTACACACCTATTTCAAAGCAATTTCATTATGGCAAATAGAACTAATGAAAATTCACTCAGCTATAATTTTTATTAAAAATTTCGCTATATTGCGTTGTCGATTAATTAAAATATTAATTGATTGATCTGTAGGAGTTGAACATATCTGCTTACAATGCAAATTCATACATTCTTGATTTTTCCGACCAACGATATTTTCTATCACCCACAATGCTGGCCAGCTAGATGAGTTTATTTTTAGTGTCTATAGTTAGATCCTCATTTTCTAACTCTTGTCCTTTTCTTTCTCATTAAATTTTCCATATTCTTGATACGTTTACCTTAAAAGTTTTTCTACATAATTTTCGTATGACTGTATTAGGAAGGCAACAATTTCCTTTCTTTTAACTAGTTTCATACCTTTAATTCAGGTATCTCTGTATATTTTTGTGGTATATAAACTCCCAACAAATTGCAAACAGAAGAGAACATTTATGACCACCTTTTATTGCCAAAAGTTTCTCAACTGTATGTAGTGTGCTACCATTCGGAAAGACCATATTACTATGTGCATATATACGTTTTAATAGTTTGTACGATCCCACGCATCACCGTAATGGCTATTCTGTTCCAACGCTTCAAGAATTATGTAACGCCTCTAGGTTGATAACGCGCGTATAGCCAATAAAATTATCCAGAAGTGTCGATTGTACAACAAAACATCTGTGTACGTTCATAAATACCTACGAAAGGATATATATAGGTATGTAGGTACAATGTACAACTATACATACAACGTAACATCATCAACGCAAATTCCATAGAGCAGGAAAGTTATTCAAACCCCTGAGAGTACTCGACTGATGGAATATTTGGCGAGGAATGGCTTCTTTGGGGATATTCGAAGGCCTTTTCAGTTTCTAATATTCATTGAAACATCCAGTCCCATATCGCTAGAAAGTTGGTGTTCGTTTTATATTACGAATTACGTGAAAATCTTGTATAATAATTTTAGCGGAAAATCTCTTGAGATGTAAACGGTATATGATGTGGTGCTATCAAAATGTGCTTTTGGATTTCAACCCAAAACCATATTTTAATGACATCTTCTGAAATTCTATCTAAATTGATCCCAAAGGTTTGTTGGGAGTAATGTAAAGTAAAGACGTGTTTTCAAGTGAAATTGATTTCTTTGACAGAACTTTGATTTGAAAATTATTCGTAAAAGTTTTGAAATATTTATGTATATACACCATCTACATATGCTGTATAAGTACACGAGTAGGTAGTACTATGAACTCATATAATTAATTTATGTGACAGATTTCTATGTCATGCTCTTTGAACGTTTACAAATTTTACAACATATAAAATTAACTCTTAAACCCTTGAGATTAAATTTTCACTCGTAATTTTAGAGAAGTCCCTTCACCCTTCCTTCTGAAAAAAAAGTATATAAAGAAAGCAGATGTTATTTTTCAGGAAGTTTGAGTTATGGTATCAAACATTTTATATTAAAAGGGAACGGATAAAGAGGTGTTCGCTCAGCTGGTGCGGGTACAGAAGTACAACTCAGATTATCAAGGTTCGAATCTCGATCGGCGATTATTTCGGCTTCACAACTCGTTTGCGTGTTTTCTGAGGACAGAAATTATGAATATATCTAATGAGTCCCCCGTATCGTCTTATGTAGGTCGTTTATGTGCATAGAAAGGAATTAAGAATCTTGAGTAGATCCTTAAGGAACACCGTTCTGACAATTGAAATAATTCCATAAATTCTGACCTACAGAGAAATTCGTCAATTAGAGTAGGTACAATTGAACCGAATGCGTAAAAAGTATTAATATCATGAGATTTTATTAACACTGTCAAACATTTTGGGAAAGTCGAAAATCGCCAAAATAGTACGATAATCAAACACAAAAAAAGTTGTAACTAGTACAATCTTAAGCAGCTCAGATTTTTATCCACATTTGCAAGCACTTTTATCACCATCAGCTGAGCCTATTACGCTTTCGATCATTTCCTTGATACCAGACTGAGTACTTTGGGCTCCAGCTTGCCTGGACAAGGCGAAAATTCTTCGAATTTTACAAGAATCCTCCGGATAGTTTTTTTCATGACGTGCTGCAGGTTTTCAATGAAATATTTGAAATAAAAACATTACCATCATCATTCAAAAAGTCAATTGTAATGCCACTGTTTAAGAAGGGGGACGTTACTAACGTATGCAGCTTCAGAGGGCTATCACTGCTTGATTCTTTGTATAAAATCTTTACATCCATCCTTTTTAACCGAATAAGCATATGGGTTGAACATCACAACATATTAAATGAATACCAGGCTGGATTTCTTAAGCACTACTCTACAAATAACAACATCTGCAATTTGACCAGTATTCTCCACCTGAGATTGAAAAATGAATTGAAAGCGTGTGCCTTTTTCGTCGATTTTAGAGCCGCTTTTAATACAACAAATTTAAAAGCTCTCTTTTATAAGCTTTCATCTATGAGAATGTGAACTAAAATGCTAAACATGTTAAAGTCTACGAAGGCTGCAGTATGGGATGGTGTAGGTGTCTATGATTTCTTCAAGGTGTCACAGGAACTGAAGCAGGGTTGTCTTCTTAGCCCATTACTTTTCGCATTGTTTGCTAACGACATACACGATATCCTCCCGGGAGGTATACATTGAGCTGATTTGGTAGTCAAAGTCCTCTTATATGCTGATGACATAGTCATTTTGTCAGAGAGTCCGGAGACATTGTAGTGTATGATCGAATAGTTGGTGCAGTACTGCCGACATTGGAACCTTTTGGTCAATCTATCGAAGTCAAAGTTATTGGTTTTTCGACGTGGAGCAAGACGCCCAGGAGGGAAGGTGTGGTGGCTCGCTGATTATGAAATAGAAAATCTCTCATACAATCTTTCATTCACAAAGCACCTGAATGGGAAGTTAACTTCTGCAAATAATATAATAAACTCTACATGGCTGCCGTTTATGAGAAATAAAGATATAAAGATATCAAACAAGCTTAAAATCTTCCAGGCTGCCTCAAGATCTGTTATGGTTATTATGTTACTGTGCGCAGGTTTGGGGCTTCAGCTTTACGAGCTGCATCTGCCATCCAATACTCCCAATTACATGATATACTTGGAGACTGGTATCAAAAGATCTTTCATCTTTACTTTAAACATTGCATTTCAATTATCTCCGGAGGATACTTAAAGACTCGCGTCACAGGCTCTCTAGACAATTTCATTTAATACGGCATGGACTAAAGAGTGTGTTAACATTTTTACTAAGTGCACAAAACAATAACTGGAAGGAGATTCATGCAAACATCTTAGAAAAACTTATGCAGACAGACTTGGATGAACGTGTGTGCCGGGGGTGGATGTCTCGTTTCCATGACCACACTACACCAATATGTTGCATTTGCCTAATATTCAAGGCACGAGGTGGTCTACTGGATATTAACGCAAAAGCTTTCAAAGATAACACTGTAGGAATATGCACCATATGTAACCTAGACGAAGTAGAAAATACGTTCCACTTTGTTGCTATTTGTCCACTTTTCAAACTAACCAGAAAGATATACCTGGGTAAGGAACTGCTGTCCAAAGACGAATTCTACGAGATATTAAACGGTCAAAACTACGAACTTTTCTGTAAATTTTTAACGGCGGCCTTGAAGTATAAAAAACTAATAATAGATGAATTTAGCTGAAGTTTAGAATTATTTCTATGCAACTATATTGTGTCAACCTGACCGGCAACCATCGTGTTAAGTTATATATCTTTTTTAAGTAACAGTTAATTGGTATTGTGTTAATGAACTCTAATTCCTGAATAAAAATTTGTTATCTTATCTTTATCTTAGTACCATCATTTCGATCAAGAGATTGGAAAAAGTGTTTTACTTTCACTTTGACTTCAGCTGTAGAATGATCTTAAAGCGTAGCCCAAAAGGTGCCTTTGATAGGCCCTCGGTATGAAGAACAGATCGGGACTACTGTGCTCGCACCAAACCCTGACAACGTGTTCAAGATAGAAGACTTGATCTCTTCGTCGGATGCGCTTTGAAGATGTTAGCTACCTGAAATTAGCATAAAGAGTCAGTCGACCCTATGTCGAACTTACAGCGGCTATACGTGAGGACCCTTTGTTCCAGGCCTATGATCTTCCTGGTGAACCATCAGTTGAAGACTGAGTTGATTATTGTTGCACATACATGTGTATTGCGGACGGTAATGAACACTTTGATTTTTACAGGAGCCGCTATTATAAACAAGTTCAAAGTGATACTATTGCACTGGTTGAACAGGTCTCCCCAGGGGGGGGGGATCTGAAAAGAGAAGAGTATCCGAACCCCTGGTGGGGACGGACATGAACATACATATATACATACGTGCAATCAATTAAAATCCTTTTGTTGCTTGATACTTTATGCTGCCTTCTTTATTCTTTTATTATATATTTTCCCTTTTTTAGGGTCTTTTAAATGGGAATATTCTAAACGTTATAATCGTGTCTTGTACATAAAACAAACTTCACGGTCTTAAAACTGACATCAGAATCATTTTCATTTTTTATATTTTTTCACCGTAAAATCTAGGCCCACCTTCTCACGCCCTTTTTAGTTCACATAGTAGCTTTTCGCGATGTATAGCGCAAACCGTACAAAATGTGGTGTGGTCGCCCAAGGTAGTTCGCAGCACGTCGTCAAGTTGCCACAAGCGCATTATGCATTAAACGATGCCAACATTTATCCCCTCTCACGCAATCAAAAATCCTAAGCGGAGGTTAAATATCATAAATGCATTACTGGACAAGGACCACCCCTACTTTAACGATCAAACGGAGCTCTATTACTCACCACTCTGCAATCCACTATAAGAGTCTAGTTTGGGAGCAATACAAATTTTAGTGAACTGATGATAGCCGAAGTGCCGATGTGTTGAAACCGGTTTGCACTAAATCGTTTAAAAAAATAAGTGTTTTTTGATAAACCCATATAACGTTTGATTTTCAATATTTTGTATCACACAATCTCTGCCGAAACCACCCAATTAGCATATACTAGATTAATACTAGCAGTGCACAAAGTGATGTAGTGCATTTCCGATAAAAAAATTGAAAATCATTTAACCCTATAGTCATGTAGAGATAAAAACCCTATAATTTGAATTTGCGGAGTAATTAATGATCTATCTTTCTACGAAACTACATGTGACATTTTATTATTCTTGACCTCAAGGATCCGTTTTTATTGCCGTGTTTATCGTAAGTAGTGATTTTTCTTAGAACATTTTTATACGGGCTTTATCTGAAAAACCATTATTTTTTTAAAGTCTGTTATAGGATTTTTGTGTTTCTTCATTATTGTTTCGAACAGGATACAAACAAGGATTCAAATTCAAACTCTTGGTGAAATAGGAAAATCCGTTTCCGTTTCAAGGACACTAGGTGTGGACAGGTCATAGTTTTTTTTTTTCAAAAACCTCAGATCAGTCAGACAAAAAACATAAAATTCTGTTCGCTGAAACTGTTTTGTTAACGTTATTTTTAATCAGAAGTAGTCCAGTACGGTACTCATAGCATCCATAATATTCTTTTGTATCCACATCAATCAATTCAATTGCATGCATAATATAAATATATAAAAATATTTCACCACTCCCATACAACAACAAAAAATCGTTATGATGGACTTGGTCATAATTTCGGACTAATTAAAAAGTCTTTATCGGGAACTGATTAAAATAAAATATAAAACCTATGTAGGTACCCTCCACACAAAAGCCATGAAATTATTTTTTATCCACCTATTCTTTGGCATTGTGATGGAAATTCGCTTAATTGCTTATTAATCTATTGCTAATTAAAGACGATTAAAAATAAATACTTTTTTTTCGGAAATTTAAATTGAATTTAAATCCATTGTTAAATATTTGGATACCGGAGATACATGAAAATTTGATATTTTCTCTTGCTCTGTAAACAATGTGCAAAATTTGTTTCTCATTTTATTTATTATTATTATTTTTGTTTTGTTTATTTTTTTGAGAGAGATTATTGACATTTTGCAGACTTGTTTTCAATAGTTGGGTAATTTTCATATTTTCGAATGCAAGAACAACAAGCTCACCGCAGCATAAATTATTTGATGAATAAATTATGAATAGACTATGTTTGAGGAAAATTTATCGAAATATAGATATTGTGGGCAGAATACTGGAGTTAATAGAGGTACATATCCAAACTACGAGTACGAGTACATATTGGTTCTTTGGGTAGTCAAAAAATGGACTTTTAGTTAAAATGAAATTTATCCTCTACAAGCAAGTTAAATATGTAAATGGAAAATAGAACAATTGAAATTAAACAAATAATGCACCACGAGAGGGTTAGGGTAGAAAGAGATTAGGTATATTTTGGTCAAAATAAAGCGAAGATTTTGGGCTTTAAGATTAATTATAACAAGTAAAAAAGCTAGAATTGGTCTAAGACCAATTCTTATGATACCCTAGATGAATGCCCGTATTAAATTTCGTATGGTCACCGATTTATTCAAGTTTGATTTTTGAAGTTGTTTTTCGCATATATTTCTAGAACGGTTTGTCGCACAGAAAAAATGATTATAACCAATTTTATAGGATTTAGTTTTTTAGTACAATAAAAATGTCTTGGACTGATCGTTTTCAAAGTATACGTAAAAAACCTAAATTTTAATATGGCAACACCAAGAAGGAGTTGCCCGATTTAGTCCATTTTATTTGCTAATGCAGTAAAAACATCATGTACGAAATTTCAGCTCTCTAGGTCGACGCGTTCTCAGGCAGTGTCCAAATATATAGCGGAAAACGAAATTTTTATATGGCAACCACACGAAGGAGTTGCCCATTTGTCCCATTTTCGAACTTAATTTTATTTTTTTATTTAAAGTCCGTGTACAAAATTTCAGCTCTCTTAAGTATACGCGTTCTCGAGTTATCGTGCGCACAGACGGACGGACGGACGGACATGCAAAAATCAAAATAACTTTTAATTTTATGCGTGCGTGTCCAATCCATTTTGCTCTACCATCATTATTTCGAGGTGTTACAAACGGAATGACAAACTTAGATTTCATCTAGGATATAAAAAAAACTTTGTGACGGTGATGCATTTTTTAAAGAACTAAAGTCAAGTTATGTCAGTCAAAGTTGATAAAAATACGGCATTAAATTAACCTGGATTGAATAATTTGTACCTACTATAAAATGGCGGTTCCATCTTAATTGATATTATAATTTTGGCTCTAATGACTTTAAATTTTGGGATTTTCTTATCCAGGATTTATAGTTACCATGAAAAATTTCACCGATTATTTGAAATTCTTTGCAAAGTTTAATTTTCGCGGTTTCGTTGAAGTGAATTTTGTACAGCAGAATTCTGTAAGTACTACGGGATTTTATGAATTTTAATTTCAATCTAGTTATCATTTAGAATATAGAGAGCACCGGAAGTGTGATAAGCCAAATTTAGAGTAATCAAATGGGTCTGGTAGTATTAGAAGCTGTTGTAGTGAAAGCGCAGTACAGGCATATAGTATCAGAGGATAAATTAATTAAATTTTGATATTAGGTTTTCATTTCATTTTATTTTAATAACAAAGGAATATTTTTTTGCTTTTGTGAAATTTTACTGAATAAATATTTGCGAATATTGGTGTAATATAAAATGTGTGCTAATGCTTGTATACTACACAGAATATTTGAATTTGGTATAGTTACTTACAACTTGATAGCTATCTGTTGCATGCCTACAGGATGTTTCCCACTAGGAGTTCAGTAGAGCGGGAGGTGATAGTACTCACTTAGACGAACCAAAAATTGTATGGCAAGGGGGGGGGCATATCAAATGTTTAGGAGTTACAGGGTGATTATGAAAAAAAGCCAGTATTGCACAAAACACCCTGTATATTATAAACTATAAGGTGTACGGCCACACTTAAGAGCTCATTGTATGCAGAACTTCATGGCCTTTCCAAACACTGCTCAACCACCTCCACACCCCTCTCCCATCAAGAATTATTGTTGTCTAAACTAAAAATTTCGGATTTCTTACCTTTTTTTTTAATTTAACCTCTATTATTTTTGCAAAAAGGTCGTTAGCATAACTTTTTTTTATAAAAACTATAAACTGCAGACTCTCCTCTTTAAGTTGACCCTGAAAAACAGTTTTGTGAAATAAAAATTATTTTATGATTTTGATTTTCGATTTTTAAAATAAAAAACAGTGTTTGATTTTGGTTTTTGTATTTTTAAAATAGAAATCATTTCCCGATTTTTATTCTTGATTTTTTAAATAAAAATCGGATTTTAATTTTTGATTTTTAGAAAGAAAATCAGAAAATAGTTTATTACTTATTACTTTTTTAAACTATTCATAACCGTTACGGTCTCTGTTTTTTTCTCTCTCATCACACAAAACCATGTAAATCCAGGGTATTAAACTCTTTCGTCACGAATTGCACTCTCAGGTGCTCAGGTACTCAGGCACAAAGTTTTTTAGTCGGGGGCTAGTAAGTAGATAGAAGTTATTTAAGAAGAAAAGGGATTTGTAATTCAATTAATTGAATGCTTAAATGGAAATATAAAATTCAATTTTTTAAATTTAAGTCAGAAGAGAATTGCTTGAAATAGTTATTGCCAATCGCAGAGACCTAGCATTACCTGATATGAATATATATGCGATTAATAACACCAAATAAAATAATCAATATAATCAAAGAAAATAAATCAAACAGTTTTCGCTGCGTTGCCTATAGTTGCAATGAAATGTGCTAGCATATTCCGTTTTTAAGGAATTCCATCAGAGTTACGTTTAGCAATCATAATCGCTGCTAAATTTTGCTCAGATAAATTGTATCGCAAGTCTCCCGAATTAATTTCAGAGCAGAAAAATATCTTTCCACGCTAACTTGCGTTGCAGGGAATGTACAATACAAGCTAGCTTATTCAGCCAGTGAAACGCGTATTTTTTGTTGTTCCAGTAACCCATTAAATCATTGGCATCAACATCAATACTTTTTTCTTTGTAATTATCTTTCGATATGCTTTTCTAATAATTATCATTTATTTCCATTTCCTCCTCATCGGACGACGAATTGTTGGCAAGTTCCAATTCTCTAATTCCATGTCTCAATTTCGAGGAAGTACACTTTGTAACGAGCTATCATCGATTAAAAATGATTCTTCCTCGCCAATTTGTTGCAGAAACTTGCAACTGGACGTTTACATGAAATTGAAACAGAAACAAAAATTAGTATAGAAAAGAAAATATGTAATATTTCCTATTGGAGTGCCTCTTTGCACATCCTGAATTTGATAAATGATTTTTTTAAAGGGCTTTTTAGCAGCTTCTTTTTTCCTGGTAAAAGTTCACCTTCACTTTGGGGATGAAGATAACAATTCCACCGCCTAAATAAAGTTTCGTCTGTTTTTACCGAGTATACCTGTTTTTTATCAATTTTGAAATTTTTTAAAATATTTTCAATGTTTTAAATTTTTTTGGAGTTCAATAATTCCTATTTCATTATTTATAAACAGTAAGTTGCTCATTTATTCCCAGTACTGACCTGTTACATCAAGTGGCAGCATCTATTTTTAAGCAAAAAACCCTTCCATTCAAAATATATTCTCTTTTTAAATTTTCGCTTTTAGAGTGAACATGATCCTGATGATATTCTTGGAATTTATACCAGAAATGTTCAACCCATTAAATATTTGCTTGCTTACGGTTTTAAAAGAAGGTGAGTCAAAGAAAGATAATGGCTGCGATTCTTTAGTGACCACGTCAATACAAGCATTGATGATTACATTCTTCGACATTTCAACTTTAAATTTGTTTTTTTCATCGCTTTGGTCAGCTTCAGTATTTTAAGGCTGTAGTTTTTTCTCATATTCACTCGTGAGTTCTTTATGATGATCTTTTTGCAAATGCCTTTTCCAATTTGTTGTATTCACTGAACAAATTTTCTTCCTACATGACTTTCATTCGGCTTGTCCACTACTTTCATTGAAATATTCGCGAACAAAGACGTCGCGTTTATGGCTCTTTTTCACAAACTTAATTGATTTTCAATAACAATTCTAATCCACTTAGTTATCTTTTCTATAATAATTCAAACTTAATATTTTTAATAACAATTCAAAATCACGTAATAATACCTTAATCACTTTACTATAAGCAGGAGGTAAAATTACATTTGGCCTAAGGGAAATAATATTGCACCCGAGATGAACATAAAAGTTAAATAAAGTGCGAAACTAAAGTTACGTAGAAGATGAGATTGCTCGAATTAGTTCATTTTTAAAATTTTCTTTACTACTTTTAAGAAACAAACTTTCAGTTTTCTACGTCAACGCGTTCTCCTGCACTGTGCAAATATATCGTGAAAACCCAAAGTTTTCTGTGGCAACACGAAGAAAGGGTTTCCAGATTTGATCCATTATTGACTTTGTATTTGTAGTTTTTATGAAAACGCTGTGTACAAAATTGGGCTCTTTACATCAACACGTTCTCAGGCAGTTGCCAAATATACAGTGAAAATTCAAAGTTTTGTATGGCAACACCAAGAAAGGTTGGGTTGCCCGATTTAGTTAATATTTTAAAATTTTATTTACTATTTTTACGAAAACGTTATGTACCGAATTTTAGCTTTCTATGTCGAGGCGTTTTCAGGCAGTGCCCGAATATATAGTGAAAAACGAAATTTTTGTATTGTAACCCTAAGAAGGAGTTGCCAGGTTTAAAAATTTCGTCTTCCACTATATATTTGGACACTGCCTGAGAGCGCGTTGACATAGAGAGCTGAAATTCGGTACATGGTATTTTCATAGTAATATTAAATAAAATTTAAAAATGGAATAAATCGGGCAATTCATTCTTGGTGTTGCCATATAATTTAGGTTTTTTACGTATACTGAGAAAACGATCAGTCCTAGACATTTTTATTGTACTAAAAAGTTCTTCAGAATATGAAATCCTATAAAATTGGTTATAATCATTTTTTTGTCCGACGAACCGTTCTAGAAATAAATGCGAAAAACCCCTTCCAAAATCAAACTTGCAATTACATACAGGTATTCATCTTCTAGGATATCATAAGAATTGTTCTTAGACCAATTATAGCTTTGCTGATTATTAAAATAAAAATCATTTTCAAATTTCTATTATTGATTTTTAGGGTTCCGTACCCAAAGGGTGCCAACGGGATAGCGGGCTTTGTCCCATGAACCGTAAAAGGTAGACATAATGAAAATAAAATAAAGTTAAAAATTAAAGACACGTGTTTTGGCGTTGTTTAACCGATTTTAATAATAGCAATACATACAAATGTCTAACTAACAAAATATACCTATTTCAGACTATATCAGTCAATATGCTCTTAAAAAAAACAAATAAAATAATTGTGCTTGCGCCAATAGGGGCGTCAAATTTGGTCTGAACTTTGTACATATACTATTGAGTATGAATACTACGATGGTACGGAACTTTAGGGATATTGAATCCAAACTTCCAATACGACAGTAAGGTGGAGTGGTAGTGTTCGAGTTCAAGTTCGCACGCCTCGTTACCCACTCACGGAGGAATAGACGTAGTTGCAGGAACTCTATTCGGATGTGCATTCGTAGACGCCCTGTATGATGACGATTCTTAACGGCTTGCTTTTCTTGCAATGATAGTTTTATTGTCGTATTGACTTGCGGAGTTGTTATCTGGTATTGTCGATGGATAATACCTGAAAGTAAAAGCCAGGCTGTCCCTATGGTCACAATGGCCGCAAGAGAATGACGGTGGAGCTGCGTAGAGTAAGCTTGTTTAGTATCAGAGATACTACAGGAAAGTAGTCGAAGAGCTAGTGAGGCGATCTTAATCATTCGTCATTGACGCGACTCAGAGGTCCGTCGCGTTGCAATGGAGGTTTGCCAGTTTGTATGGAGGCTGACAACACCTTCTTTCCAATGACACTTTCAATGTTGGCTGATCTTCGTCTTGAATATTTTCTATGATTAGCTATTCTGAAAATTAATATTTATCTATTGAATTTGGAAGCAATCAAATACAGAGTCGGAGCGAACAATATTCTGAACGAAGCTTCGTGTGCGAGTCTGACTCCGCTTTTGGCCGGTGTTTTTTAAAATAAAAATTAATTTTTTATTATCATTTCTGATTTTTAAGATATACATTTAAAAAAAAGAGTACTTTGGAACTAAAAATCATAAATTTAAAAATCATAGAAAATTTGTGAAGATTAAGTCATAAGAATTACAAAAATCTTACATTCCAATCAATCCTCCTATAACTTTTTCTAAATGATTTTTTTAGAAAAAATTAAAATAATAGTTATTTCCAGTCCCAGTTTTTTATTGAAAGCTATGTGAATGAAGAAATTTTGGTGAATGGTGGTCTGCTTTAAAGTCTGGTTAGCTAATTTAGTCGCATGGAAAGATTTTTATGTTAATATTCACAGGATTTTCATTATTCCTCAAGATTGTTTTTTATACTGAATTTACACAAAAATCAATACCCATTCTATTAAAATAAACAAAAACAAAAAAAGCTTCAGCTAAAATCCCTTATATATCCTTCAATGTTCAGAATATTTGCTCTATGAAACCGAAACCTATGTTATGGTTAAGCCACACAAACATTACACCATAATCGTCTACCCTGATGAAAAACAGAAACCCAAACCACAAAAACCTATTACATAAATTATAGCATTACAAAAATCTGCTCCAATTAGACTTCTCTAATTTGTGCCTTTTGTTTTGCGCCCTTTTATTTTTTTGTGTTTAATTTTTTTTTTATTTTTTTTTGCTGACATTAAGGCCCAGCGAGGATATTAGCACAATCAAGTAAAGCTCGTGAGCTTCAGTCGTCATCACAGAGCGGAAAAAACAAATTATGTAGCTGTAGGGCCTTACAGCTGCTTACTTGACACTTTTAATGTCTCATATATGCTGCGCGTGGGTGTGTGTAATCCGGTGAAAATTTGCCATAGTACAAAATGGAAGGGATCTCGAGAGAAGGTGATTTTGAAGAAGGGGAGGTTCGGACTTGGAACGCGCTTTTATCAAAGGGATGAGAGACTAATAAAAAATATTTCCCTCTAGATGAAAAATGTAAGATCAAAAAAAAAAAGAAAAAGAAAAAGGACCAAGGATTATATATGTATATATCTCTTTCGATGGAAATTCTTCTAGCCTTTTTTTTCATTCGTTTTGGTCATATTCTTTTGGGGTTTTCATACATATTTCCTTTTGGTTTTGGTCTTGTATTAAAATGTCCATCTAAACCCTTATGTATACCCTTCTTGTATGGAGGTTTATTGAATTTCTTTCCCTTCTTGGGGTTTCTCTCACACTCGGAATTCATTTTTGCTGAATAAATTGTGGATAGATCTAAGAAGTAGTAAGCTGCTATATATATGCAGCATGTTAACGTAATGGAACTTAACAATAAACTCCTTAGAGGCCCCCTTGAAAGGGTAGAGAACAGGTTTAAGGCTTGTAATATATTCCTTCCACACCATATATGTATATCCATGGTCTTTTTACGTAACCCGCTATATACATATATGGTGGCTTCTTTCCTTTATGATTTTATTGCAAAATCTTGAACTTACTCATGTCATCCTTTTTTTTTTACATTTTCCAAGTCATAGAACACAAAGGACTTGGATCTTATTTGATAACAATTAAAGGCCATTTTTCTAGTAAAGGTTAACCAAGAAGGAAAAATGCTGTGTTAGCATACCTTGGTGGGAATTTTGCTGATTTAAATTTTACACACGTAATTTCCATTTAGCCCCCTGGGTCAAGTGATATATAAAATGCTTAATAGAAACTCTTCCTGTTTGGAATTAGTGGAAAGGATCTCAAAAATAAATAAATTGCTTTTTGGCCTTCAAAAGTTCACTACAATCAACGAATTATGTAAGTGCATGTAAGGTTGGTTTTAGATTGAGAAGATTTAAATCTAAATTTCAATGAATGATGGGTAAAAGATATACATATACGTAGTAGGTACCTACCTATCTTCCGTTTGTGTGCTAGGGATTTGCTGGGAAGATGATCGCTTCTCTATTTAGTATTGGTACAAAATACCTATGGATTTTCGATACCTGAGAACTTAAAGTGATAGATGCTTGTATTTCTGTTCACTTTTAACGTCCCAGCCTTAATTTATAATTCATAAGTTTGTAGGAATTAGACACAATAAACCTAGTCACCAGAAACATTTAAGTCTCACAACTCTGCCACCGGAGCCTTGACTGATTCTCTGCTTTACTTTTTTAGTCATGGAGAAGGCTCGATCTCACAACTCGGTTCTGTCCTCAGTTGAGCCCTTATCGTTTGTTTTTAATTACGGACTGTTTGAGTAACGCTGTGTGAGGTCTTCTCCATTCCAGGACGAGGTCTCACATCTAAGAATTTAAAAAAAACGTAACAGCTATCGATATTCGAACCTTTATACTGTGATTTGTAATTGCATGCCCAACCAGCTGGACTCCATCTCCATGTCTGATTCAGTTCACTTTTTATGGTGAGCCTCTATCTCAGACATTCATACTAACGTGCGGTCCCAGTCTTATCCGGCCTGACATATATTTCCAGGAGAAATTGAAGAGTGAAATAACTAACGTATTAGTCATCCACGTCCTTTAAGATATCACAGATAAAATTTCGACTCTTAATCTAGTTGATAAAATGTTTAAATTAGAGTATTGCGTCGTGATTAAGTTTTTAATAAAAGTCAAATTAACGCCGATGGACATTAAAAGTTGCTTAAACATAATAACATACATGTGTCTTTTTATGGGTTGCCATTATAACTGGGGTAAGACCGGATATGACTGGGCTGTGTTACTTATACATTTGTATGTATTTAAATATGTATATGTAAATCGAAAAACTAATATGGTCATCGACGAGATTTAAATCTTTAAGCTTTAAAATTTTTTAGTTGTATGCCCTACCAAGTAGTCTGCTAGGCACCTTGCCCGATTTTTGCTTAATATCCTAGACAGACTGTCCGCATAATAACTTTATTTTGAATTAAATGGAGTCAAATGTGCATATATCACTCAAATGTTAATGTCAAGGACCTTTTTGCATTCATGCATTCATAGTTTAACGAAATGTTGAATACATGTATGTAGTTTGTCTGTATTTAACTCGTTCCCAACATATATGTAATAAACGACAAATACGGACATCCATCAACATGCTCCAATAAGCACATAATTGGACGCCATACTTGTAACTGTCTGCCAACCCGAGAAAATGTCCAGTCTTCATCATGACATCCCTCCGACGCATTATCAGTCGAAACTCGAATTGTGTCAAATTTAATTTGACACCTGTCAAATTCCGAACTGATCTTGACATTAGAGTTCCGCCTTAGCAAAACCTGTCATCCTTCAGGCTCATATATTTTGGACGTCAAATATACTACTGAAATCTAAAAGAATCTTCACCAGTGACTACTAAGAGCCACGCCATCTATCATACTGAAGAAAAAACAGATTAATAATTTCAGAACCAAATGTGTCTTGTTAGTTCGTCTGGAGGGCGGTAAGCGATACACTCGTAAATTTTAGACTGTTACCAGTAGTTTCAATTTTTGTATGCCTAACAGAAAAAAATTATTCTGGTTCAGACTGCAACCAAAAAGATTAACGGACAAAATAAAACTATACAGCCACACTTTACATTCTAAACTGGAGAGAAGGAAAGGAAAAAGGAAGGCCTTTCATACTCATCATCATCACACCACGCCTCATGAAAAATTCATTGGTTACCTACCACATTATAGTAACGTATTTATTCTCAGAACATAAACAAAACGAAATTCTACTCGTTGGCTTTTCACGGAGTCCACAAAATTATAAAAGAAATGTAACATGAATGTGTGACCTTCCTTGTCTTCGAAAAACTTCTTCGAAAATTTCGTTTATTTAATAACATATTATTCACTTTCACTTTTTAGCGCTATCCGAGGCCAACGACGAGGACGTAGGGAAATTCTGACCGCATTGTTTTTTGTTTTTGTATTTTTTTTTTAAATCCAATAATGCATAAAAATTCTACCGAAAAAAATTCCAGTAAATTTCTACGATAAAATTCAGGGTTTCCCTTTATCAGGCCGAGACGTACTTATGTTACCTAAAAGTACTTTCGTGCCGAAAACGGAGCACGATTTCAAGAATGCACGCTGAAACTGTAACCACAACTGCAGCTAGAGTAACTCCCTATACTATAAGAAAGTAACCGATTGGTTTCATTTTCCTTTGAATTTTCAATTGTGCATAATTCATAGACTGAGTGTCGATGTTATTTTTCCATTATTGAAATCGAAAGATTATTTTCGTAGTTATTGCACTTTCTAATTTGCTATAATCAATGGCTAAACGTAATTTAAAATAGTTTTTAGATGAATTTTTTGGTGCCGTTACATGGTTGTAAGAATAAATTTTCTAACACACCAAGAAATATAATATGATGTCACATATTTTAGGTGATCAATTACAACACAATTAATTTTTTTTCTTCGATATATTCATACGAAAAGAAACATTAATTTAAAAGGTATATAATTAAGTAGATACTAATTATTACAAAGAGCTATCATTTTAAAGTAATATTGCATTATAAAGGTGTAAAGGTGCCTTTACAAAGTAAACATTGTATTTAAATTATTCAATTTTAGAATTAAAAAACCGATTTTTTTTTAAATATTATAAAATTCTACAAAAATGTAACTTACCAATATAAAAAAAATTTGTTTTTATATATAAAAATTCCAATTCTTATTTACTAATACCTCGGAATTATCCATTTCAACAATTCATTTAAACAATAATTAACTGAGTTTTTTTATCTTTTATTTGCTTTCAGGAATGAACTCCATTATCCATTGAAATTACAACTGGGATTTTTCCCCTTAAGTTTAAACTTTCTTTACTTTTCTTTCATACTTTCAGAACAGTCTCCACACTTACCATTTATTTACATCATATCGAATCATCCATCTTTCTGTTATTTTTTTCTAAGTAATTTTTCTTTACCTTTTTCCTTGTTTCTAATTTATTTTCACAACATATATCCTTCTGATACACACTTTTTTTTCTTGTTTTTTTTTTTTTTTGTTAAACTTACTGAATTTCTATTTATTCATTGTTCAGAAACTAAAATCACCATACTTTCCAAAAATGTAATTAAAGTCTTAATTTTTTATCAACAATTGAGGGAACTTCTTTCCCATTTTAATTTTTTCGCCATGGTGTTCAAAGGAGCAACTCTGAATTTATTGCATCATAACTCCTCACTGACTATTTACTTACTCATTTTAAATCGGATTCCGCTCGATAAATAGCCAAGCTAAGGCTACGTCCGTTGTCCGAAAAAAAATGATCAAAAGTCAAGTTTTCCACGAAACGTTTTGTTCCATATTTTACTTCAACTTCCGCTACTTTATTGAACCTGCTACTTGTAGACAATCCTGATCGCATACTTTTCTTTAATAAAATTTCGATGCCTTGTTTTTCAAAGGATAATCCTATTTTAGGGATTTATGATTTACCTTTTCACCCCAACCTGGAACAAATTTTCAGGTATAGTGGTTACAATAACGTCAATTCTCGCCCGATAAAGTGGAAGGACTGAATTGGAATTTGGTTTACTCATTTCAGATATATTAATATGAACTAATAAATTGAGTGTTATTTACCAAACATCCGGCACGTTTTATGTAATTATATAATAATTATCATCGCATTCATCATCTATATAGTATGCACTCATCATATACAAATAGGAACTTATATGTTACACAAATATTTAAATGCAAATAATTCAGCTTATTTTCAACTATGAAAATTGCGGCTCATCACAAAAATAAATAGAAAATTTAATTAAAAACAGATTTTGAGATTTATAACATGTGTACCTGCAGACTTAACTATACTTCAACAAATGAATACTTTTTTTGGAATATAAAATGTACCTATATTAAGTAGTAGCTATCCAAAAGTATGTACATGTATAAATTGGTGTTTGTTAGGTAAAATGATTTTTATTAATAATTAAATGAATTTTGTAGTATCTACTAACTGAATATATAAATCTGAAGATTTTGGCTCTTAGCATTTAAAAAAAATAAACGCTCGTCAAGAGAAAACTAATTTATTCAATTGTTTTCCCATAGTAAGCAATGATAGCTGATATTCCTGCAGAAATAATTTCCTCTTAGGTATGTTTATATTTTAATTTTCTGGATTTTTAAGTATAGGTTAGGTATTATGTAGAAATGCAGAAATATAAAGCATATGTATGAATATCCTTAGAACCCTCTAGCAGTGTTTCACCCTAAGTACATGCACTATACTGATAAAAAAAAAAAAACGGTGAGCAGCGGCAGTTTTCTTGAAATTTGAAAATGGGTCATTGCGTTAAAATATGTGC
Organism: Dioctria linearis; assembly: GCA_963930735.1. Classification (NCBI taxonomy): domain Eukaryota; kingdom Metazoa; phylum Arthropoda; class Insecta; order Diptera; family Asilidae; genus Dioctria; species Dioctria linearis. The sequence goes on along the minus strand of OZ005743.1, from coordinate 39,504,119 downwards.
TGATATATGTATATACAAATATTTTGGAAGACGATTTGATTACAGCTTTGGAAGATATTCAGAATAGAAATGAATACATATTTCAACAGGATAATGCACCAGGTCATACGGCCCGGAAGACTAAGACCTGATTTCAAGAACACAACAATTGTCAATAATTGACCCGCTCAAAGTTCGGATCAAAGTCCCTATCGAAAATCTCTGGGACCACATAAATAGGGAAATTCACAAAGCTCATGTTACCAAAACCCATGAACTTTGAACAGCTGTAGAAAAGGCTTAGAACGAATTATTTATTAATTTAGGATATATATAGCTTATAGCTCCCTATATGCGTTTTCCCGTTATTATTGCCAAAAGGATTTCAGAAAAGTTCAAATAGTAAATGTTTTTTTAGATATATCCGCTTTTTGAAACCGGGATCTTTCGCTTTATTTGAGACTGCTTTTAGCACTGTGCTAACGATACAGATGCCTGTTCCTCTAATATGCTATCCATAAAAAGAAAATGTGGAACTTTTAATAGCAGGCCAAAACAGAAGGCAAAGAAAATACCGTAAAAATTTACATTTTTGTTAAAGTACTGTTATCAACCAGCCTAAGAACTATGTTTGTTTGTAAAGTAACATGTAAAAAACTTATTACTTAATTGAAATATTATTGAAACTAATACTACCCGACAACTACAAGGTTATAAAATAGTTGTACTTACTATCACGTTTGATTTTTTTTTTGCAACGGCTTCCCACTTTTTCTCCGTGATTACTCTATCAATGTAAATGCTTATTTTGTTTTTCCCAAAGTTCAGGGCATACCCAAACTTCACTTATTAAAAGTTTCCAGACCATTGCGAATTTTTAATAAATTTACAATTTCTATACTAAATTTCCGTCCTCGCCACAGAACAAGCGACACGACCTGATGGTGATCAAAGCAGAGAAAATCCCGGGCATACAATTTTCTCACCTCCTGACCTATGAACCTCCATGACGAAAACGTCCTGCATATCTCAGATCCCAGCAATGGCGGAAAATTTATCCAACTGACGTGTAACCCTGTCATCGAAACGAATAAATTGCAGTCTTTCTTGAATCATGTTTGCAGAATTGTGCCGCTTGTGGACCAGATTTTTAGAACTGATTTTTTTCCTTATATTAATGAACCAGTCAGAAGAAAAGACAAAAAAATTAACAAAGTTAAATTTTCAATTAGGATTCTTTTCGTAGTTTGAAAATTATTTTTGCTTGCTTATTTATAATATATTCGCAAGCAATATCTTATAACTCACTCTGAAATAGCCAAAAACTGCAAAATTTGTATTATGTACCTCCACCGATCAAAGCACAATTAAGATGGAATATACAATCTGAAAACAGCCCACACATCTATGAAAGTTTTTCAAAAATTTAAAATCAATTATTTCAATTTGATGAAAATTATTAAAATTATAAAAATAGCATAGATACGGTACCTCAGAATATCTCAGTCACCTTTTAACCTCAACACCATTTATAAGATGTTTTTGACAGGAACTGCTGATAGAAAAAAAAACATTTGGTCGATTGAGAATGTTTAGTCCGGACCGAATATTTAAAGTTTTTTTTTTTGCATGAAGGAGGACGGAGTTTCCGAATATGACTTCCTTGTGTTACCGTTCCCTATCTTTCCAATGCTTCTTTTTCTTGAGAAAAACCATTATTTTTAGAAGAAATTCCCAAAAGATCTGATATTTGTTTGTAAATTAAAGATATATCATTTTGCAACGAGGTGGTAGAATGCTATATAATTAAGAACTCACTGAAGGTCTATTATTTTTATCATGCTCCATAGCTGCATATTCAAAAAATTTGAAGTTCCGTTATCTCCAAAACTGTTGTCCCGCTCTCTATGATTTGTTTTTAGTGTCGATGTCCCCCTATCGATATCCAAAAGGTATGACACTTAACTTAAAATTCGACATAATTTATTTCCTATCCACACTAAACAAATTTGCAGGTACTTAAAAATTTAAAAAGCTATTTTGACGTAAACTTCTCTAGAAACAAGAATATTTTCATTACATTTAATTTTCTACCCTGGTTTTACTATCGCAACGCTTCTATAGTCTTATCTCAGATGAAACAGATGCAAGAAAACGTCCCGTCTGTAAAGGCGTTCCTCATAAATCCATTTTATGACCGCTTTTAGGCTTTGCACAGCGGATAATACTCCCGCCTGGTCGACGCAAGGTTGACTTGGCTAACTCACATCTACTAATTTGCAATCCACACAGCGCAGCGTTGCGACTCACCACGATTCTATTTCTCTGGCGCTTATCTATCCGACTACTACAAGAGGACAAGAATTCGTCATAGGAACAGTCAGGCTTCAAATGGTAGCTTGTCAAATTTTCTATCCTATTTCAGAGTTTCAGAGATAAGTTTCGACCGTTCAATCCGAATTTTCGCCGAGGGTTTGATCTACTAAAACCAAGGATGAAGACTCACCCGAGATTGTATCGCTTTTGTTTTCGGAAGACCCTCAAGTACGCTGACGTTTGACTTATCTATCAAGATTTGACTTTTGCCTCCAGTTCATCTCAGAGAGAAGTGCTACATTCCTTCTATTGAGGACACTCGGCATATCTTGCAACCCAGTCCTCGCAAAATTGACTATACCGCTAAAATCTACCTCTGAAGTTATTATATATACATATACTGAATATATAGGTAGTGAATCGCATTTCAGTGTAGTTCCTGCATAGTCTGCTGGTATATTATTATTGTAGCGTCCCCCGCTAGCCTTTTCACATATATGTATTATCAGGATCAGCATTACTTTCATTTTTATTTGGAGTTTCATTTCTGGTTGAATTGCCACATGTTACGGATTTTAGTATTATAACTAAATTGTCCCTCTTTAACGTTCCCAATGCTCTTACAACTACATCCTAGCTCAATTTTATTTCATATGGTTTGGTTCTGTTTTTTCAGATAGCGGTCTTATAAACGTCGCTACCACCGCCCCGTGACCATCGTCATCACACTAAGAACGCGAATCTCTGCAGTATTTTCCTAGACTGCGATCACAAGAGCAATGGAGTGAGGAATTGTTGTTTGGAGCCACTGAGCACTAGTATTACTAATCGCTGAAGATCGTTGATTGTTGACCTGACGATTATTTTATATATCATGGGTACAAGGATAGTTACATCCCCACATAAGTATGACTATCACCCCTGGCGATATGCTCTTGATTGAAGATTGAAGAAATGTCTATCATCATCAGATAAATTCAAAAAAGAGTCGGCTCCACTTAAAATTGCTTAAAAATAAAACCACTAACGAAAAATTACCTAAATTCCCACCGCAGACAAAGCTCGAAAAATGCCAAACTGAACAATTTTCAGAAAGCATTGATTCGCAGTTTACCGACTATAACAAGACAAAATCCATCAGGGCGGAGAATTTGCAAAAAAAAAGTATTCATTCAGAGGCTGAGTGGAATTCCTTAAAAAAAAAAAAAAAATTTATAAAAACCATCAGTTAACAGCCATTAAGAGCACGATGAGAATCTGTGCGAATTTTGTTTGTATTATTATTTCTTTTTGTTTATTATTTAGGTTTGTCTGTATTTAAGAGGAACTCAAAGAATGCAAGTTAAAAGTAATTTTTCGTTCTGATTAAAACTTTATCTTGATGATGGGCCAGCCCGCCACCATCGAATAAAACAGGAATAATGACGACGGCATTGTGCCTAATTAGACCGTGTCCATGGCGTAGAAACAGAGGCGTGGGAAAACTTCCCGTTTTGCAACAACCGACGACAACCGTCTTAATGCGAGCAGAGATGTCAAAAGGGCAAAAGATTTTAAATTGAATACAGCGCGGGTTCTTGTTGTGCTGCTGCTGCTGGTGCTGATTCTCTATGCTTTGTGCTATTTCTGGTAGAGGATGTCGTCGAACGATGACTTTTGTAACAAAGTTTCTCATTATATTTCCTGGCAAAACTCTCTCTTCCTTAAGTTTCGTTATTTTTTATTTGATGACAATTAGAAGAAGGAATATACTACGATTGAGTTTACAGCAGGTACCAACCGGGAATCGTAATAAGACAGACAGCCAGACAGACAGACAGACAGACAGACAGGCAGGATGGTTTGGAAATAGTAGGATAAACAGTGCTGAAGTAAAATTTTATCAAGAGCTTTCATATAGCTTTAATCCTTTACAGACAGCGCTGGTTTTTGTGTTTACGGGAAGTGGCGGGGAGTTGGAGGCGGATGCTGTGCTGCGTTATGATTATATTGAGAAAACAATGTTTAAAGTTTACTCTGTGAGCGCTTAATGAAAATCTCCTCTGTTTTATAGTGAAACAGAAGTAAAATGTTTTCTTTGTGCGAAGAAATCATGTCAAATGACTCACTAAAACTAAATTTTACATCGCAAAGAGGGCGATTGAGAAATGTTGGCAGAATATTGTGTCGCGATTTTGTATACATAGTTTGTTTGACACAAATTAATTACTTCTCTCGTCCAGACACTTGAAAAATAGAAATAATAAAAAAAAAACAAAAGAAGTGACTTAGAAATATTATATCAGATCAGATACAAACTTGCAAATTTTACATTAAAAATCGCGTGATGCATGAAAGCCATTTGATTATGTTTAATTCTGTAGTGGGTACTATTCTCATATTCTCCAAAATAAATAATGTTCTTAAAAGTTTCTGACAGCAGTAAATTAATGAAGATGCATCTCTTGGCTAGGAGAATTGTTGAAATATAATAAGAAGATGTATAGTTATGGTCGTTGTGTAGTAGGAGTGGTGGAGGATTCGTTTATTTTTCTTAGATATTTTGAGTTAACTTACTGATACTTAGTATGTATACACCTAGTTTGTATGTGCGACTACGTGCGGAATATAGCCAAAGCTATCATTACATTCACAATCATCGACACTATTCAGGTAGAAATATTACCATTATCGTTCGACAAATCGCGGACAAGAATACTGTAGACGCTACCGAAAGTAAAACTCAACTCAACTTCACTTTTGTCTTCAGTAGGTAAAACATGAGAAAAAAAAAACAAAGGCGACTAAGTACGTACCCTATAAAATACAGATAAAGCTATAAACTTAAGAAAAGCCCAGACTCTGTCTGTAATGCGTTCGAATCCCACTCGCCTTTTTTAAAATTGGTTGTTTACATAAAAAAAAAAATAAACAAATGAAAATACATAAAAATAAAAAAAAACTTAAGAAAAGCTCAGACTCTGCTGTAACTCATTCGAATTCAGCTTGCGTTTTTTTAATTTTTTTTTAAATAAAAAATATAAAAGTTTAGAAAAATAAAATAATATTAAAAAAAAAATCATTTTATAAATTTAAAAAAAGAGAATCCCGTTATAAGAACGGGCAGCTTTAGCCAGTATTTACATATCCGCTTTAAGAACTAACGCTTAAATTTTTTACCTCAAATTCATAAGGTATTAGAGAACCATTTACATGTTCTCTTGGTTCCGTGCTGTTTTCTGCCGAACACAGGAGATTACGAATTGAATAAATTTGTGGAGTAGGTACAAAGAAGTAGAAATCGTTTAGAAAACATAGAAATAATAATAAAATTGCCATGACTTGAATCCTTGCGTAATGTCAAAATAGAGCTTGATAAATTTCGGGGCAAAGCTTGATAGGTTTAGTGTTTTGTAAGAATTAAAGTCATGGCAATTTGATTAATTTTCTTTGTTTACAAAATGATTTCTACTTCTATGCCCCCTACAAATCAATTCAAGTCGCAATCCTCTGTATTCCGCAGAACACTAATACGAAACCAAAAGAACACAGCTATAGAGTGACTCGGGGAAATGTTTAATTATCTAAATACATCTTTTAGTTAGAGAGGCAAATAGACCATAGCGAAATGTTGCACCATATTCAAGTTTTATCTTCGCTACCGAGTCTTGATTAAATCATTTCAGTCACTTGAAATATATACATACATATATTTGATGGGACATCTATTGCAGATCATAAATAAAAAAAATAATAAAAGTAAAGGCCCCAAGATAGAGCTCTGAGGAACACCAAATTCCATTATCATAAAAGGGAATATCCCATCATTTCAATCTGCTTTGCATTATAAAGATAGGAGGCTTTGTAGTTGTTAATGTGGAAGTAAGCTTTTTTTATAACTGTTGATGGGTAAAACAATGGAATTAGAGTATTTAAGCTCCAAAATTTGGAAAGACAATTGTAGTGATGTGGCCAATTTCAATAAGGTTAGCCTTAATTAAATATAAATAATTATAATATCATATGATCACAGAGACATAATTACATTTTCTTCGTTAAGTCATTTATTTTGCGAATTGATTCGAGTTTATTGAAAACATTTTAATAATCTCTTTAAAATTATTATAATTATTATTATTTATATTTATTGAATTTTGTTTGCTTGTAGATCAATTCTAATAGAAATACCTTGCATCACTGTTACTACTCACATACAGATTTAAGTAAGATCAAGTGAGTTAAATCGTCATCATAGTGAATTTTTAAATTGATCTTGTTACATTCATCTTAGCTGCATCTACTTACAATTCATTGGGACATGTTGGCCATGCAACCACAACACTGAGATTGATACTGCATCTCATGCCCAACAAAAACCGAGGATTGTAGAATTGGAAATCATGGCAATATAATACATTATTCTAATAGCACTTAGAAATTAATTGGGGAAGACACGTCCGGGCTTCCATAAATTCGACCAAAAAACCGGATGGGTTACTTTCAGCGAATCTGGGATGAGATGAGTTAAATTATATGGCTGCGCAATTACTTACCGATAATCGACCGGAACGGTATATCATTTCAAGACATTATGTTTTTGCTTCCTTCAACGGAGAATTTTGACGGATGTCGGTTAAGTTGGGTCAGAGTAGCCTAGTGGGGGGGGGGGGTTGTCAGATCTAGATCAATTTCTAACAACACCCTAAGAAAATTATTCAGGTGAGATAGTAAAAAACATTGTTCCTCAAATCCCTCGAAGTTCACCAGTTATAGTTATTTAAAGATTTCGCCAATATTCGTAGATGAATAAATGAGTAAACATTTGAGTCAATCATTATATAGATTTTAATAGTTCTTGGATTTTTATTAACTTGCAAAAGTTCTTCTAATTATATTTTACTGTGGCATGTCTTAGTTGCGCACAGATTTTTTTAAATTTCTTTTTTTTTTCATAAATATCGGTACTTATACCGGGGACGGACTTGTTGTTTCAAAATTGAGATATTGACATTGAAATTATGGCATATTGCAATAATAGAATTTCAGAGACACACTTGCGCTTTACGATACTGAGAAATAATTAGAGAACTTACATTTGATTTATCATTTGATTTGTCATTTAATTTATCATTTCACTTAAGAAAGTTCCGTGCACGTACAAAATGCGTGCAAATATTGTGAAATTACTTGTCTATATAGAAAATAAAAACGAAATTAGACACAAAATATAAAATGCCAGAAAAAGTTGCAGCCAATATTACAGTATAAAATTTGGTTCTAAAAGGTTCGTGTATTAAATGATTATGGTTTATAACTAGGGTCAGCTTGCAATAAACTCTTTATACCGCGAAAATTTTCGCAATTTTTATATTGAGTTCCAATGTTCTACATATTGAGTGAGACACACTTGCGGTTTAGTTTTACTATCTCAATAATTTTCATTTATCTGATCTAATCTTATTACAAGAAGGAAATTCAACTGTTTTGCCGATGGTACTTTACTTCAGCAAGAACTAACAATTTTAGCAAAATTATTGTTTATAGATGAGGCTATTTTCACTGCAGATGGAACTCTTAACTTACACACACTTGGGATTCAGTAAACCATCAAACGAGCTTAAAGATAAAAGTGGTGTGGTGTGGTATTATTAACAATTAGTTACATATTAGGTCCATTTGAAATTCCAATCTTAAATTGTTCCATATTTTCCTCTTCTTTTTAAAAATGATGCTTAAATACTCAATTAGTGCACAACTGTCTTCATTGCTTAAAACAATTGCAGGTTGAGTTAGTAAAGAACGTCACATAATAGTAATGTAATTTTATGATCTGGTTCGGGTAAGCGAATTTACCTTCTATGACGAACAAATTGCGCGTATTGGAATGAAAGAAGCTGTTTGTGGCATTAATATAGGGCAATAAGATTGATCAGGTCAGATACACAAAAATAAGTAAAGTTATTTATGTGAAATTTGTAAAAAAAAAAATATTTTTTTTTTTAAATATAACTAAAAGATGCCTGAATAAAATATAATAAGTTATACCTCATTCGAAAGGTACTTTTGCAAGCTATTAAAAACAAATACAAGAACTACTAAAATTTCTTTGGACCAAGGCTAACGAATATTGGCGAAAAATAGCTATAACTCCTAAGACGGATGAACAACAACGGATGTAGAATAATTTTTTATCAGCTCAGGAATCGCGTAGTGTACCGGGAAGGCACCTTGATCTGAAACACCCTGTCCTTGCCACTTGATACATCTGTCTAATTTCAATTCAATTTTCCAACTCCAATTTTATAACCACAATTTGTTGAAGAACATGGGTTATTGCACATGCTCGCATAATATTTATTGGTCAATATACCTATCTCTGATTTATCGAATAGTTATGTCGACAGTTTTTTCGAAGCACGTTAATTAGATATATCTCGAAATTAATCGCTTACATCGGCGATCATCAATTAATATGGTTTCTGATGACCGATAATCAACAGATGACATTTTGTCGTAACCCTCAAACCCTCTAACACATTATGAATCATTTCCTTGCATTAACACTCCTATAGTCCCTATGGAATCTATTCATATAAATACAAAATCTCCATCCAATACTTACACTAGATAGCAATTTTAGACAATCAGTTATTGCAATTTCGCTAAATGCGATCGAGGCAATTTTCTATAAATCTAAGCGAGCAGTTTTTCTCTCAAACATTTGGGCAAGTTATATAGAATTTAATTGCCCACAGGCTTATTATAAAACTTTTTTGCTGCTTTTGCAAAAATTCCAGGTCATGTGAAGTTGTATTGATTAATGAAATTTACATAATTTACAATCTCACCGTATTACTGCGTATTATATTTTCCCATTATCTTTATTGAGATTTTTTTTTTTGGTTTTAATTGCAAATATACTCTATCACAGCTAGTCCAATTAAACCAGCAGCTGGTTTCAAGACTCGAAAGAATATTTACCTTAATTTTGTAAATTTTCTTCATAACTTTAAAAGGAAATTATCAAAAGATTTCTTATAAGAAGGTCATTCCGTTTAACTCCTAATCTGACATACATCAAAGAGTCGATTGTTCATTTGCATTCAGTGTGCCCAGAAGCTCTAAAAATCGCCCATGTGGCGGCGCACGATATCCATAGAAATTAGTTGCGCGAATTTTATAAAATCAACTGCCGACATCGCCGTCGTCGATCTAATCAATTCAAATGAACTTCACGTTCTCGGCTGTCGGTTAGTCCACTGACTCCATATTCTTTGTAAGCTTTGGCGTTATCTATCTTTTTTTTCAGTATCTTGTCCACTTAAAAAAAAAATTAAGTGTTGTGAATTTTTAAAACAACAACAACAACAACAACAACAACAACAACACAACAACAATAGCAATTCAAAGTCATGAATCATTTGCCGACGCGGCACCATTACCAATTTTTTCAAAAAGATTGGTTTTTGTCTTTTTATGCAAGTTCGTTCATGTTTTGACTTGAATTCTTTCAATTCGATCACTCTTGAAATTTTCAGAGCTCTAAAATTCGATGTGAAATTGCTTCTTTCATTAATTCCAATTTCATTTCTGGACTTTTTCAGAGAGAGAAAAAAAAGTTTTAATGGAGGTTTTGGTATGTCCGTCCAGGGTATCTATCTAAACTTTGAAAATGGTAGTTTTTATTTTACACTGGAGTTGGCATATGCATGGAAAAAAATAAAAGTTCTGGTGCGGAAGAATTCAAAGAAAACTGAATGAAATCGACAACAAAACAATTTTCACATGCTCTTCAAAGCTCTATAGCTCGTTAGATGTGGTTACATGCATAGATTGTGTCTCTGTTAAGCTTTATTTTTCTGCGGCCTCCTTCGTTCCATTGATAAGTACTTAACAATGCTTTTTCGGGTTGTTATATAAATTATTACGTACGTACGTTGTGCTATGGCGCTTCGCATGCCACTCTGCTATTACTCATCTTATGTATGAGAAATGCTCGAATCAATCTCCATTAAGTATTACTTCATTCTTTGGTAAACATCTGATGTGGAATTCGTTGTTGCTGTTGTTATTGAAGTTTTTTTAGAATATGGCGCTAGAGGGTATATTTTATAGTTGTAAGTTGCTTGGAGTAGGTACTTAAGTGTGCATAATGAGATCACCTTGACATTATTTTCCATTTTAAACTTGAGGAAATGAATTTCAATCGTTATAGGCCTAGGTGAAGCTATTAAGGCGTGTAATTATATTAGATACAGTTCAGTGTCATTGTAGACAGAATTCTGATAGTTCTACATGTAATAAAGTGTATCACTATGCAAGTTGAGGAGTAAATGAGTGTATATAAACATTAAAACTGATTATTTAGATAATTTAGTTTTTTATTTTATTTATTACCTGTCGAGCTCGATTTTATTCCTACACTTTTCTAGATAGAGCTTCGGCGGGTACCGGACAGCTTTGTCTTCTTTTGTAGCCTATCTGCAACAAATTGCGTGAAGCCTTTAGATATAGGTAAATCCCAGCGGGAAGTGGATGCAATACCGCATCGAAGCCGTATTGCCCCTTTGGCATTCATCATTGACCAATTTCTGCACGATAACTTCGATGAACTTAACACGTGATGTCCTAGTCATGGTGTAATGCTTTTCTGTAGGAGTTAATGTCGACAAAAAAAGTCGAGGAACCCTGCGTTTGCTAAAATGTTTCTGGTAGTAATCTCGAATTAAGCAATAAATGAGAGTTTTGAATTTCTCCCGAGATTGATTCGTTTCTCTGATTCTGTTACTAATTAGAGGAAAATAAAGAGTTCAGCACGACAATTCCGCTTTTTGCGCGAGATTTCTCTATTTCTCTGATTTCGGCATGCGTCTATGCTTCGAATTTACTGCGAGATTCCTTCTTTTCTCAAAACAAAAAATGAAAATAATTGATCTCTTTAATGGCATGTGCAGGTATATCTAGTGTTTATTTGGGAAAAGTGATATAATTAAAGATGCAATGAAGTGACCACGACATTATTTCCGTCTTAAAATTAATAAGTGTCCATTTCCATGGCTCTAATTAAATGTTCATAAAAACTCGCTTCACGAGAATATATATAAGAAATATATAACAAATAAATATATATATATATAAGAAATATATAACACCACTAACACAAACATATTTTGCGCATTTATCTTCGTTTTAACATCAATTTCAGTTCGTCTTAGGATCTAAAGCAATTCGTTATCGAAAGAGAATCTTGGGTTGATAAGCCGAGAGTCATGTTCTTTTTTCTACGCTGGTAGTCTGTTTTCCGTTCGATATCGAGTTCGTTCTCGAAGTTTAAGCCAGTGATTACGATTTGCTAGCAAATTGTTATGGTATCATGATGTTTGCAGGAATCACATGAAAACCTCCAAGAATAACCACACATCAAAACATCGATGAATAATCATCATAGAAAATATTGATGACCAATAGTTGAGGAAAAGATAAGTTAACAGTAGTCGAAGAAATTTCGGGGAAGATTTATTCAGAAAATACTTTTAACATAAAATTTTGCAATTTTGCACCAATACCGGAACAGAATTAAAAATATGCAACCGAACGAGCCGAAAAACTGTTCGCGATACTGTTATAGAGTCCCGCGAAAGCAGCCTGTAGTATCATCGATTTCTACAAACTGCCCCCATTATCCCTCCAGCTGAGAATCTCTAACGGAATTTCTGTCCTTCTCACAGCACTTGTAACAGTTCCAAACCGAGGAGAAGCCTCACGGACTAGTGTGTCTGTGGCCTGCTATCACCAGCAAAAGACAAAAGCGCCGTTCTGTTCTGACGATAGTGGTTGCCATGTGCAGGTGAATGTGTCTACGTTCGTTGCTACACTATCAATACATAATCGTCTCTTCAACCTGCCAACGAAGTGCCTTTTAAGTGCTTGTGCGTGGTGTTGTGGGTCAGTATTCTGATTTTCATCTTCGACTCTCATGTACAAATGATTGTAGATTTAGCCAGCTTCCATACGAAGGTAATCCAACAATTCGCCTGCCTACAAGCTCTTGGTCCCTATAGAAACGATGTTCTTGCAATGCCGAAATTCGGATTGATCAACTGACACATATAGCGCACGAGTTCCATTAGATTTTGTAAAGCCGGGCAAGTAAAGTACTTGAGAAACAGGGTGTTTTCCCCAGCACTAACTGTGCAAATCTTCTGAGACCCCCCGTCGATATGTGACAACTGATTCGGATGTAATAAGGAGCCCATACACGGTCACACATGTGGGCCAACTCGAGTAGGATAACGATGTTGCCACGCAGATTTGACCGTGTGTGGTCCTGTTTGCGGTGTGATAGGCGTATGTCAAGCGGTTGGACGAAAATCACATTAGTTTGATTTTTAGTGGCAGGTCTACGTGTTTGACAACATATTGAACCGTGTAGGGCGATGTTTGTCACGCATTCGTCATTCTTGAATGAACTCTATTGAAGAAAAGATAACAATTAATAGTTCTAGCAGCTCCTGATATGTGTTCCTGTCCTAATGTTGGACAGCATGTTTGACAGTGTGTGGCACACAAAGTTGGACAACATGTTCGCTGTGTATGGGCCGCTTAAGACTGTGGATGCATCAGTTTGAATATCACATCAGCATCTTTGTAATTAGATGGATAATTATACACTACTACTCTTAATCCATCCCATCATGCACATATTCACCTGAGGTATGTTCGCATCTGTTGTACAATAATAATAAATTTATTCAAGAAAATCACTTTCTTATCATTTTTTAATTTTCACTCGTACTCAAAACAACGACATATAACTTGAATTAAACTTGAAAATTGCAACAACATTTACACAAATGACTCATCAGTGCAATTATAAGTTGGTAAAAAGGCAATACTCATACTTGCCGCGAGGCTGAAAATTTTGACTTGCAGCGAAAATAAAAATAAAAAAATAAAAAGAATTATGTACAGGTAGGCGCGCGCCCTTGTCCTTACATGATTTTGAACTGCAAAGTCCGGTTTCGCTTCTTTTCTACAGGACATGTATGTACACATATTTTTCATTTCGTTAAAACCTACTACAAGAGCTGGTGAACCTTACTAAGAGGCAGTGGCCTCGTGATAACTACAGTAAACTGAAAAAAGTCTGTGAGAGACATACGGATGGACGGTCGAGCGATCTTATAATGGTTCCATTTTTTCCTTTGGTTGTGAAAACTAAAAGTAGCTCTCAATATGTATAAGGCGTTTCGTATCAGCAGGAACCAATACTCTTCAGTACGGCCAGTTTCGGCCTGCCGCAGACGCTAGAAGAAAATGCTTAGTAGACCTCATATCAGTATAAACTCTGAGTACGAATCTTATATGGCGAAATACTACGTATTTACTTTTGCCAGCCAGTTCCTACCTGCCGTACTGCAGAGTACTGGTTCCTGTTGATACCAAACACATTGCTATATGCGCCAATGCAGGTATTGCAGTTATTTGATTTATGATAAGTTAGAAGAAAACGCGCAGAAGTGAAAGTGTACGAAAATAGAAATTGATGAAGAGTGCCATAATATATAAAGTCAATTTAGCAGAGAACTCGGAAAAAATGGTATGCCTTTAAACATTTGCAATGGCGGAGCAGTACAAACCACATAAAAACAGGAGTATGGATGAAACACTTCAAAGATACTGCATGAAAAGAAATCTTCCGCATCTGATAACATTTGATTACTGCGCAGGAAACAACTTAGTATATCGACAAGTGCCCGTATGATGTGAACAGAAGTCAAAAATTTTCTGAATATATACAAGTTGAAAAACGTGGCGATACAAGTGCCGATACAACTACCGATACTGGTATCTAAGTGTAAACTTACCTAAAGGTCTACAAAACGTAGACTCAATGTTGAGACTTCTGGGACGTTGTGCGTTATACCTATACTTACCAGTGATTTTTCAATAGTCTCTTTATAATTGTAGTTTTTTGCGCGTCCTATTTAGAAGTTGCTTACACCCTTTGTCACACAGTAAGGTAATGTATTCAGCATTACACTTACTTGACCATATTGGCTTATATTTAGAGTATTTATTTAATTTTTCTACTTTTGAAACGTACAGCCTTAACCAAATGTGTAAAGCACCCCTATTATCTCAAGAAATAATTGAAGTCAGAAATAAAAAACGAAAAATAAAAAAAAATTAAAAAAATAGCATTTATTTTTAAGTTTCAATACTACTTTGTGGGTCGCCTTTTGGCATTTATAATGGCCAAGACGGCCATTCTCACACTTTAATTTTCTGCATTTAGAAATGTGTAATTTTTCCCATTTGTGTCTCAAGGTTGACTTGAAAGCCTGCAAGTGTTTTTTTTTAACTGACCCCAAGTGCTCGATATCATGTAGGTCTAAAGACTGAGTAGGCCAGTTTAAGACTCCTATTTCCGTCCTTGTGGCGCGAGAAATATAGCAGAGAGCATTGTCCTGTTGATACGTATTTTTGAATATTTAAACAAATTTAACGTCCACCTTCGTGATCTTCGTACCAGAAGTCCTGAAGATCTGTTACTTCACTTTTGCAAAGCACAGGATAATTTCAAATTATTTTGGGCTATTTTTAGAAAAGAAAATAGTATATGAGAATTAACTACAAAAGTAAATTCGTCTTCCCAAACGGCTTCCGCTCAAGTCCAATCCTTATGCTCCCTGGCCCATTACAACCGTTTTTCTTCTTAGGCTCTCTGAGAACCACGGCTGCTTTCTGGCTTTAAAACTTTTGAAATCAACTGTGGAAAGCCTCTAATGCTTTGAGCAGAAATTGTAATCTCTTCCTGGTTCTTGAGTACAGTAGCGAACTCAGCTAGCTTTTTCCAGATTTCCAACACGTTCATTCTGTGATTCGATTCCTACTCGAACATGCCTTATAAGCATGCTTCCGAGTATCATTTCACTTCTGTTTTCACTATGAAATATTTCTCAGTTCGATAAATATTGACCTTCCCTCTTAACGAATACGTCTTGAAATAACACCATTCTCAGCAATGTGGCTGTAAATAAACTTTAGAAAATTCTGCGAATTACTTATCCCTAAATACTCAGAAAAAGAATCAGACGAAGGAAATTTTTGCACACGTGTGTTACACTTTGAGAGAATGCTGAAAAATGTGCCTTATACTTTTGGCCAAGGTAGTACACTGTAAATATAGTATAAGAAAACTAGGACAATTCCCTAAATTTAAGAATCGTTTTTTCCTAAAAATAAATGTCATTTGCTTTGATAGAAACGGAAAATAAGTTTAATTTCTTCAAATTAATGGAACATTCAATGAATTTAGGTATTTGGCACCAGAAAACCTATATAGTTTGTAAAATTCCCGAATTGTTAAGCTTTCTCGGATATAAGGAAGAGAACATTCAATAAATTAGGTATTATTCTATATTTTTTATGGAACAGTTACAAATATATTTTCTGTAATATAATTCACACATTGTTTTTGAAAACAAGTCAAATATATTGTTTTTCACTATTTTTTCTAGCGTGCCCAGCGCCCCAGCACTAACTTCAATACTACTTAAATGTTTTAATGAAAAAAACATATATGGTAGTATATGGTACATAAGAAATGAACTATTCTTATGTTTTTTAAAGGTGTAGTAGGTACTATTACCCATTCCCTACAATTTGGGGGGGGGGGGGGGGGAAATTTAAAATTCCCTACATTTTATGAGAAAAAAAATGAAAGTCCCCTACATCTTAGGGATAAAAACCTAATCTATACGTTTTCCAAGGTGTAGCTTTCGCTAATGTTATCGATCGAAAATATTTAAGCTTTGTGGCACAAATTGTTGCCACTCACTTTAGGGATTTTTTTTCTGTGCAGATGACCTCATTCCACCCAGAATTGAGCCTAGGACTTTATATTGTATTGATGGCTAAGGATTTTACCATATAAAAATATCTTTAATTTAAATGATTATTCATTCGAGAGGAGGCTACTTACTGACTCGAGTGATCTTGGATCTAGATATGAAAAATTTCCATTCGACATTTTCAATAAAATCTGTACCTACGGTAATTCACCTATTCTGGCACTCCTACCAAATAGGCATTTCCTCTACAGTTTGTACACACCTACCCTACCTATGTCATCACATTTCCGAATTGCTCTAAAATCGCCTGATGCACACAAACAATTTTCTTCTATTTAGATTTCCTTATGTAGATAGGTTTATTTTTATATCCTGTCCAGCACCATTAGCACCATTTTACTTTTGAAAACAAACAGCAGCACGAAATGTTACCATCTATCAATGCCAACACGAAACCGTGAATATTTTTCGCGTCTACTTACTTACTTTTTTGTTTTTTTTTTTTACTTCAGCGACAGGTCTGAACAAAATTAATGTTCCTCTTTTAAATCATAGTAAGGCGAGGAAGCGGCCATTATTCAGCAGAAGTTTATAGAATTTTCTACCGCAGCAGACTTCACATTTTGAACGGTTTCAATTAATCAAGGTCCAACCAACACTGAACCGTACTACATTCGAGGATGAATTAACCTTTGAGGAACAATTAACAAGTGCAAGTGTATCTACTACATATATAAGTTTCTACCCCATCTATTTTCTCCCCATAACTAGGAAAAAATTCTACTAGAATGGCATTATCATAGCTTTCTCTCTCTAGTTTAAAGTTCTATTCTAGTATGCAGCAATCTTTCCTATGTCCGGAACAATCCTTCGGTTTTCGATTTCTTCTTCCTGCATGGAAGTCTGCCTGCATGCACATTTATATATTTAGTAGGATAACAAGAAGCAGCAGTAGAAGCACATAGTACGTGTAAATTTATGGCTTGGATTTGTCTCCGTACAAATCCGATTTGACTATTCGAGTAGAAAAATGTCGTCGCTTGGACAGCAAGATAAATATATCTTGCTACAATAGCTTGAACCATGCTATCAGACAGCCCGAATTTCGCTGCTGTAGCACTCTACGTAATACCAAATGAGGACATATGCATGCATGTAAAAAATATAAAAAATAAAAGAAGCCAGCCGGTGGCAGGTTAGATGTGAAATGTAACATGGCTGCAGTTGAGTGAAAGAAAGCATAAACCAGGCACAAAAAAAAAAGCAGGAAATATTTATAAAAATCTCTTGGGAAACTCTAATATTGTAGCCATGCTCATGCTATGCAGAACGACAGTAATATTGAAATTAAAATAGTTTTCCAAATGAATGTTCAGCAACAGCGGGTCGTAACGAAATTCAGTCCTGAGGTCTCTTCTTTCTGTCTGTCAGGGCTTATTTAATGAGTCCAAGGGCTCGCTGCTATACATCTTAATTATCAATAATGAACCACTCGAGGAGCTACAAAAAAAAAGAAAAAAAAAGAAAAAGATGATTTGTGCTTTTAGATATTTCGATGATTCTTTTTCCACAGGGGGGATACTGAATTGAATAGGCACTTCAGGCTCCAGCACTCAACAGATTCCTAAAGGACTATACAGAGGTGCTGGCGGGGGCGATCAACGGAATCGATGCTTTATGCTGGCGGGTTCTGGCATTATCAACGGGTATACGCACAGCATCACGAAAAGCATCTTTGATTATAGCCTATAGTAATATCTACATATACCTACCTATGTACATAGATACTTACTAGAGAAATTTTGGGCCAATGGAATTAATACAATTAATACTGATGTACGAGAACGCGTCCGCTTCAAATGAAATTTATTACAGACATTAGTACGTCTTCATCAGCAGCTAGATTAATTAAAAGCGATTAGAATCTTACTAATTGGACTGAATATAAGCTCGGATTCAATAACTTCGACTACATAGGGTCACGTAGGACATTAGATAAGTAATTTCCGTAGTAATTTTTTTTCCCTTCATAGAGGAGATAATGAGAGCGAAAGAGGTAGAGAGAAAGATTGTAAGTGAACAACATTGATTGATTGCTACTCTGGATTTTCGACTTTTATACATACATATACAAACATACCTACTGTGCTTATTTATACATATAGTTATGATTTTCCATTGGCAGTACCCATATACATATATTATTTTATTAAGTCTGAGATCGTGCCTGTTGCACGGTTGGTGGAAATAATTGAATGAAAAATTACAAGAAAATTGGTTTATTATGAAGAAGGAAACAGGAAAACCAGGATTTTGAAATTTATTTATTTATTTATTAATGATTATGGTGACATGAAGAATTTGATACATTATTTAGCGGCATCTATGATTGTATTGCCCAATTTGTGGTGCTGACGAATTTAACTTGAATATAAGAACATTCAGATAAGGAATATATAACTTTAGTAATTTACCCTTTTAGCAAGATAATAAAAAAAACACAAATTTAAACTTTTTAACGTTTATTAAAATAAAAATAAAACTTCTGCTACGAACTTATGTGGAATTTTCTAGTTACTTTGAACTTTTCATTAGGTTTTTCTTCTTCAAGTAAACATGCTTACTACTGCAAAAAGTGCGTGTGAGAATGATTAAAAGATGATGCATATGTGACACTTCTGTTCTTCAGAAATTAATGAAAAGTATTTTCCGGTGGAGGAATAAATTACCTGAATCTACGTATAGGATTTTTAATAAAGCTTTTGATTATGGAAAACAAAAAGCGGGAATCTTGTGGGGACGTGACCCACCTTTCCTTAAGATTCTTCTCCGAACAATTGAATGATTTTAATTCGATTTTAAAGTTTGATTACAATCATTATGATTGAAATTATTATTATTACGGGAATAGTGCTGAATGTAATACGTCCATGAAAGACGTCTCTGGTGTTTTAAGATTTCGATTATTTTCCTATTATTCAAATGTTTAATGTGCAAATCTTTCAATGAAAAGTCATTATAATATTGTTGATAGTTAAATTGTTGAAATTTTGTACTACGAAATTTTCGTATGTTACATTGTTAATTTGCAGTTCGCAGTTTTCGAATTAAATTAAATTGTTTTTTGATACGTTTATTTCAAATGTATTACAGTTATGAATTATCTTTGTATTTGGCATATTTTTTTAACTACAATATTATTACTTATCTGTTTTATTTCGGTTTTGTTATTCATTTTGATATTACATTTGGTATTATCCAAGAGCAACTGACATGAGCTTTCTACAATTTTTAGAATTTTCTTTAATATAACATTTTCATACAATTCTTTTTCATTCATTAAAATTACTTTGATATCGTGTTACGTACACTTCGGGCACGTACGTGTTAAACTCAGGAGAGGGGCGTGGGTTTAATCACAATAATTAGTAGGACACACACATATCACATAAATAGGGCACCAATTGGTCTTTCACTCATTCATTTCACAATACTAGGTTAGTACGACTTTATTTAATTATTTACGACACTAAACTAGAGAGACATCTCGTATTTATTCAACATACTTTGTCAGCGTGATCTTACCTACTACTATATGCCTTACTTTAATTAGGCCATTCCGAAACCCTACACTAATGCGAAATTACTCGGTGCTTTATAATTCAGAAACACCTCTGGATAGGTGATAACATAACATATATGGCCTATTGGCCTTAAAGATAGTGTTAAAGATTCTCGCGGTCACCAGGTAGCCGTAGGCCTCGTATCGAAGCAGTGAGCCACCAGTATAATGGACTGATAGATTTTGTATTCTATGATTTCGACACTGTAAATTGTATATCGTATATGTATCTATATGTAGATAATTGTAATTCTGGGCGAATATTGCCGCAACCAAATAAAATAATGCACGTGAAACAATAATGTGCGATTTTAAATATACTCAGCTCGTGGAACCGGGAACCTCCATTCCTGGGGAATATCTCTTTTATTTTAACAGCTTTCTAAATTAATCCTGCCCTAGACTCGTTCATTTTTCTCCTTTTCCTCTCCATGATCTTTTCTGATATTCTTTCTTTTACTATGTGGTCCTTACTATGTGGTTTTCTCCACGATTTGCTTTGATCCCTCCGGTTTTGTTTTCACTGGTTTTTACTGAGGCTCTATTTTAATTTTTTCCGGACACTCTGACTTTTATTATTTTACAAGTATTTGTTTTTTTGGGATTTAAGTCTCTAACAAAAAAAAACTGAATCATCCCAAAATAAACCGGGAAAAGACACTTTTTGCTTTCGGCCTTTCGTACTGGCCGAAAAAATGCGCACAGCTGATGCGTGTTTTTTCGTTGGTGACACTTTTGCCAATTTGGCGTGACTGTTCTTTGAGTTAACTCGGGGTGCTCATTACCAGTTGCTATATTGATACATTTCCACTTACTTTGTCATGCGGTCGTATTGCAAGTTCTTTGTACACATTTCAATAATTATGTTTAATTATTTACATTTTACACTGTTTATGTTTAGCTTGTTATTTTGGATATTATATATACATATTGTTGCGAGCGTGGGCTTTGGTTCGTTATTTAAAACGCAATATTAATTATTTAATATACAAGTTCTTTATTCCACTTCTAATCTTATAAAATTCTCAATCCTTCAATTAATCAACTCAACTCTTTCAATTATCGCAATCCAATTACAATACTTTCGCCCGTTTATTACTTTCACTTGTTAACAATGCAACGTCTAGGACAAGACTCTTTTTCTGGCGGTGACAACTGTTATATATATATATATATATATATATATATATATATATATATATATATATATATATATATCCTGGAAACTCTAGATTATTCTGGAGTGTTCTATTCCAGAAACTTCTTGACTATTCTATTCATTCTATTCCTGAACCTTCCCGAAGATTCCATCATCGATTCTCCGAACCTGAAGTCGTTTACTCTCCATTGCCAGTAGATGTCACCAGTTGTCTTTTGCTATTGCGTGCAATATATAATATATACCTAAATATAAGTATATAAATTTAATAAAAATTTGGAGCTTGTGTAGTGTATTACAAGTGAACGTTAATGATTATTTATTGAGGTTTTCAGTATTGCTTGTGTGTAGTATTAGTTATTTAATTTCTGATTCATGATTGTTATTAATTATTTCAATTGCTTTTGTAATTATATAGTTATTAATGTTTACAATAGAGTCTGGTGCTCACCATGGGTATTTCTTTTCTCTTCTAAACTGTCCACGAAAGAAGGGAGGTTCACCTGATCTGTTTCGTGTCTGGTGGGCAATCGAAGTGGCTAGGTGACTCTGCGATTACAGTTCGATTTAACTTATCTATTCTGTAATTATTAATTCGGATTCTAATAAAATTTAAATAAATTTAACCTATCTACTGTTTAATTATCAATTCAGGTTTTACGGTAAATATTCTAAAGCTATATTTTCCTTTTATATTCATATTTTAATTAAGTGTCCGTTTAACAACTCATAAGGAGAAATTACTGGGTTATTAAAGATATACATAATGGATATGTAAACGCTACCTGACCTGAGGAAATACCAAAATTAACAAATAAATTAGATGGAGACAATGTGTCAGCGATTCCGGTGGTTATTTGCTGACGGGGAAAGCCCTTATTGTTGAGTGACTCCAGCCGTTAGTTGTAGTGGCCCTTAACATTTTATCATTATCGTATTATATTCCACATGTGTTGGTTGCCTTTAGCGTTTGTCGAGTCCAAAACCATTTGGGAGTGGTTTGAGGCGCTTGATGAAGTCTGGGTTCCCTTTTAAGGGTTGTTGTTGTCTCCACACCGTTCCCATCTTTACTAATCTGGTTTTCTTTGCGTAGATATTTTGCCCTGAAATTAAAGATCAGAACGGCATCAACACTTTTATAGGATAATCCAACTTTATAAATGAAACCATCACCAACAGCTTTCGAGAATGTAACAATTGGTAGTATTAATATGAAAACAATATGGTCGTTATACAAGATTACTGAAGTTTTTACGTACATCATACTCGTATCTTTAATTGTAATGTTATATTTTTCAACTTCCTCTGTAATTGAAATATCTCTGCCTATAAGTCCTAGCCTGCTTAACATTAGATTTTCTTTAACTTTCCTGACTTGCTCTCTTAGCAATTGATTATCATATTGAATTTGGAATACTTGTTGTGTATATTTTCTTGTCGTGTGAACTTCTATTTTATTTTCCGCGAAATATTGTTTTAATTTTGGTACTGTGAAACCAGGATCTCCGTTCTATTACGATTTTTCTCGGTGCTACCATACATTGCTATTCTCGATTTCATTGCTTCTAATAAATTTACCAAGAACCTTAGTCTTAACTTGGCATTGTTGCGTGTTTTGTAAATTTACCAATTACTGTTAAGTACATTTTTTGCCCATTTCAGATCCAGACGTCAATATGTAAAATTTCATTAGATTTAGTTGGTATCTTTGAAATGATACAAATTTCGCAATTATTTATCCTTTCTTTTAATTTGGGAATGTAGTAAGTATCCTTGATTTCTTCATATGTTTCATTTATTTCCCTTGGGATTAAATTCTTCATGCACTTTGGTTATTATTTCTAATGCTTTTTCTTCATCTTCAATATCTTCTAAAAGTTCGCTACTCTTGACAAATTTTAGTAGTTTATTGTTACTGAAATATTTCAAATATGTTTTTTGAAATTGTGCAAATAAATGGTCATCGTTTGAGTATACTACGACGATACCCTTGGATGGCAAGTATTTTTTCAAGAGATCAATTACACTTTCTTCATTGAATATTTTTAATTCGATGAGGAGTCTTTCTTTTACCGAATGGTTTACGTAATTTGAATTTGTGATAGCTAATTCTGTCGGTTTTGTTTAATATAATTTGGGTTTTCAAGACATTCACGGGACTATAAACGATTGGGATATGATTCGATCTATCTTTTCTCGCACTGTGAATTGTTGCTTCCGTCGAAGAATTACTATTACTTTCTTTTTCGTTATCTTCATTCTCGTCTTTGTTTATTTCATTATTATGGATTTCTATTTTAGAGAGACGGTCTGCTACATTGTTATCCTTACCTTTAACAAATTCAATATCGTAATTATATTAATTTTTTATATTTACATTTTTAATTTAATTTTCAACCTTTGTAGCTTATTATTTGGTTCTTTGAGCGAACTTAATCATACCAAAGGTCTGTGATCAGTCTGAATAGAAAAGTTCCTGCTGTAAAGGTAGGGCCTGAAATATTTTACTGTCCATATGATAGCAGGTAATTCTTTTTCTATTGTGGATTAGTTAATTTCGTGGTTATTAAGCGTCCTACTTGTGTAGCTAACTGGATGCCCTTCTTGTGACTGTACTGCCCCTACCTCGTAGTTTGACGCATCTGTTGTTAAGGTGATTTTATTTTTATTGAAATCCGGGAATCTAAGTTTCGTAACTTCTAACATATTGTGGATCGTTGATATTAATTTTCTTAACCTTTTTTAATAAATCTTCATGGGTTTTGCTATCTTGGAATAGTGTTTCAGAAATTTCCGGTAATAGCCAGTAATTCCTAAAAATGATTTTATTTGCTTGGTGGTTTTTGGAATATTTTATTATTGTTTCTATCTATTTGGGATTTGGCTTTATACCTTCAGTGGATATGACGTGACCCAAGAATTCCGTTTCTTTTCTTAAAAATTCACTCATATCTAGTTGTACTTTTAAATTGACTTCTTTTAATTTTGAAAATATTTTCCTTATAGAATCAACATGTTCTTCTAGGCTAGTGGAAAATATGAAAATGTTGTCTAATTCTGAAAGGACTGAATTCATCAGCCGTTGGAAGGTGGCTGGTACATTTCTAAGGCCGAAAGGCATGCGCGTAAATTCCAAATGCCCTTCATTAGTAGAAAAAGCAGTCTTCTTGATATCTTCCTCTTCTCTCTCTCGACGACCTGGTGGAATCCCTTTGCTTATACATAGGTTGAGGGTCGTGAAATATTGTGCCCTCCCTATCATCTATGTGCGGTATCGGGAATTTGTTATCTATCATGACTTAATTTAATTTCCTATAATCAATTACTATACGCCATTTTTGTTATCCCCATACATCCAGTCTTTTGGGTACCACCCATATTGGAGCCGACTATGGTGTATAATGTTTTGTTTTTGAATTTTTTTTTATTTGTTCCCGTACTTCTGTTTTATGAATACTTCGGGGTACCTGTAACTTTTGTTATAGATTGGAACATCGTTTCGCGTCTTAATGGAATGTTTTATCACATGCGGGCAAGACAAGTCAGTTCCTTTTTGGAAAAATATGGATGAAAATTCTTTTACTAGTTTTGTAATAGCTTGTTTCTCTTCGCTATTCAAATGCTCAATTCTAATTTGATCGAGTTGGCAAATATTTTTCTGAAGATCAAAATTATAAATTATTTCTGTATGTAAAGAAGCTTATCAAAGTCACACAATCCTTTTCAGATTTATCAAAATAAATTTTTATTTTAGCGTCTTCTGTTTCTAAGGTTGTATTCTTATAACTTAAATTAATGTTCAAGGGTTTTAAAAAAATGTTGTTTCCTATTAGACCGTCGTACTCAGAGTGAGAATTATATTCTAAAAACTTTGCCATTTCGCTAGTTCTATTGAACTCTTTGAATAATGGTATTATTACGCGCTACAAAGTGACACAAGTGACATCTGTTGCAAATAGAAACAACTTTAGGTTAGTGACATCTTAGTAAACTTTGGGTTCGGAGAACGGAATATTCAGGAAAGTTCTAGGATAATTCGTTGAGTATAAATACGGCGCTTCTCACATCCAGGAGGCGAGTCTTATTTCAGACAGTGAAGTGAACGAAGTAAACTATTTGGATTGCAATAATTAGAAGACAGTACTAGCGATAACTATAAAGAGTTGATTTGATAACTATTTGTGAATTTGTGAGAGTAAACAGTAAACTTAAGTAAAGAAAGAGCTTTTGAATGATTGTTGAAATATTTTGTTTTAAATAACGAACTAAGGCCACGCTCGTAACAGTATTTTAACCTAATTAACTATTTTTACATTTTGATTTATCGTTTTTAGCTCAATGGGTTTTTGGATAGCATTAGCATGGCATACGCCTGGGCTCACGAAACTAGATGTAGCGCCGGTGTCTATTAAAACTCTTAACTTTCAGCTA
The DNA here is from genome assembly GCA_963930735.1 of Dioctria linearis. NCBI lineage: Eukaryota > Metazoa > Arthropoda > Insecta > Diptera > Asilidae > Dioctria > Dioctria linearis. The sequence goes on along the minus strand of OZ005743.1, from coordinate 39,478,777 downwards.
ACAGCTATGTTAATTATTATATAGGGTACGAGCGGATATTGGAGGCTATTAGTTGAAAATTTTCGTTTCTATCGTGTTGATGTTCTTCGAAGCTATAGTTACGTCTGTTGACTGCCGAGGTGTCAACGTCCATCGGTTCTACGGTATCGTTGCTGTTATTAGTCGTATTGTTGTTGGTTTGGCTTTGATAATTTTGACTGTACCTAGGAATTTCAAATGTTTAATTCGATTTGTTCTGATACCTCCACTAACTATTGTTATTATTTTTTTGATATTATTTTTTTATAATTTGAGTTATCGTTTCGATTGTTATTATAGTTATTTCGATTATTTTTTTTATTTGTATTTTGATTGTAGTTAATACATATTTCGACCTACATTAACTCTAGTGAAAGCATATCCAGTTTCGTATAAAATTTGCATAGCGGCTTCTAAACTATCTGGTTGTCTGCAATATAAGAGAGTTTTCACATTTTGTCACAAAGTTAATCTACTTTTAATTACATAAAAAAATATTTTTGGCTCAGATCATCATATTTAGCTAATAAAGGAAAAGCCCTATCTACTAAACTTATAAAATTATAAAGATCATCTCTATCACTATTGAAAGTAGGCAATTGACTCCAATATTTTATTCGATCTAGGCTTTGTGTTTATTGTGTTGATTCCCCCTTCGTATACGTTGGGAGTTAATTGACCGGTATTTAGTAGGTTACTGTTGATTAGGGAATTAATTCATTCTTGGTTGTTGCTGATTATCGATGATAATATCTGTCTGATTGTACTTCTTCTGGTTTTACTTGGTCCTGTGAATTCTCTTTCACTGGCAGCAGGGGCCTGTTGTTGTTCATTAGTCAATGTCGCTGGTCTTTTCTTTTATTTTTTCTTATTTTGTTCTCCACTTATGTAAATTTTTGATAATTTACTTTTGATTTGAGAATTTCAATTAATTTATTTTATTTATTTGTTTAATTGATTAAAAGATTTAAGTTATTAATTTATTTTGTTTTATTACATGTAAAACGTTTTTCTTTCTTTTCTTTCAGGTTCGTGGAGTTGAAAAATTTAAATTTAACCGTGTTTTATTATTGGAATTTTCACTTACACGTACATAGGTACTCCGAGAGGATGGCAAGTATTAACAAATTTTTATTAACAATTCTTAGAGGTTCCCCTTACTTCAGAAATGAAAAATGTTGTTTGATAAAAATTTGTTTCGCATAGAATTATTTTAATAGGATTTGCACTGAATTACAAATTTATTTCTATTATATATTTTTTTGCACTGGATGTCCTTTTGTGAAAATCCTACCGACTGCGTTACTTTAGTAATTTACCCTTTTAACAAGATAATTAAAAAAAAAACACAAATTTAAACTTTTATCGTTTATTAAAATAAAAATAAAACTTCTTTGACAGCGACCGACTTATGTGGACTTCAAAAACAGACTGCTTTTCTAGTTACTTTGAACTTTTCATTAGGTTTTATTTCTTCAAGTAAAAATGCTTACTTCTGCAAAACATGCGTGTGAGAATGATTAAAAGATGATTTATATGTGACACTTTTGTTTTTCAGAAATTAATGAAAAGTATTTTCGTGTGTAGGAATAAGTTTCCTGAATCTGTGCCTGGGATTTTTAATACAGTTTTTGATTATGGAAAATAAAAAGGGTGAATCTTGTGGGGACGTGAGCTATATGTAACTGGGGAAAGCTGCATATCTCTACAAAGTTTCTATCACCACACCTGGTTCATAGAAAATAACAACTACTGGTGTGATATCTTACTTAATTTCCAGTTTTTTTCCTTATTTGCAGCTGCAGATAAAGAATTGAATTGTACCTCCTTTACCCTTTATAACAGTTTCTATTCGTCTTGGCATTAATTCGTAAAGTTTTTTAAAATTTAAAATATGTACTTAACCGATAATTTCTTAATTATTTCTTTTTAAATTTGCAACTGCTGATAGTCGTTTTCCAGCTAAATTTTACTGAGGTTGGCTGTCCTATTGATGATATATGAAGTATTTTTGAAAACTTTGTTGAATATTTATTAAACAAGTACGCTCCTCTGAGGCAGAAATATTTTAAGTCTAATTAGGTATAACTCCTGGTTTACCAGAGAAATCCATTCCCTCATACAAGAGAGGGAATATTTTTGTAATTTTCACAGGGAGATATGTATCACTTACTCTCGCAACATGTACAGAGTAACCTCAACTACTTGAAATTCTAAAACGCAACTTCCTAAGTTCAATCCTAATCTGACTCCTCGAAGAGTTTGTAAGCAATATTAGGGCCGCTGATGTATATTCTAAGAAGACTTCTGCGAGAGCAGTTTCATAACTGATAAAGTAAATGAATATTTCTCAAAGCGCAGTTAAATAACACCATTCTTTCTAATGATGAAATTCACTGTGGTTTTGCACCAAATAATTACTTATCATTTAATTGTATCCGATCATGAGGAACTGTTCAAGGCTATTTTTTCCATATAATCTGAACCTATAGGACCGGAAAATATCCGGCATTGTTTTATAAAGATGATCTTTCGTAGTATATTCAGTGAAATTTTGTATATATTTAATACTTGCTTAATACCACTTCTGCTTTCCCAGCATCTTAGAAAGTGGCCAATGTCATTCCTATTGCCAAAAACTCCAAGCCTGTACTTGTATCCGACTTCCGACCAATAAACATCTTGGGCTTGGGAAGGCTCTTGAGAAGCTGATGTTGTGGCAGATGCAGGATTATGTGGAGAGGTATGGTTTGTTGACACAGTGCAATAATGATAGTATAAGCCACTCGAAACTCTTTTTTAAATTGAGAACCAACTTTATGTTCTGGAACTCCGCCTGCAGTTCGGTAGGTGATTTTTTGTTTAGTAGAAACCAGTAACGTGTTCTCCGGGTGTTGCGTCGGCTTAATAAAAAACTGCATTGAATGCATCAACTGTGATATAAGGAGCATATGTGAGTGGTCACTGAGCAATGGTTTACTACAAAATTCGGTGAAATCCCATACCATACCTTTCTATAATCAAGACTTGAAGCAATAATCAACTCCCGCTTGCTTACCTATGTAAATGATACACTACTGCCCTATGGCGATAAAATTAAAAATTTGGGAGATAGTATGACATCTAATCTAAAATGTGGTGATCATATAAGCTCTTAATTGAGAAAAGTTTACAGAGAGCTAAGACTACTTTCCCCGCGGAACTCGCATGCAGTTTGTTAAATCTCTTCTCTTTCCACATCTCATCTATGGTGGTGTTGTGTATCCAAAACTTGATGCGAATGGTGTTTGTGGATTAGAAGTAGCATTTAACGGTGGTTGTTCACTGTTCACACGGTTCCATCATGTTACTCCCTTTATGATGTGACTGCTTGGCTGTACACTGCAGATGTATTTGAGGCGCCGGGCTTTTGTCTTTCTTTTTAATTTGGTTAATTCACACCATCCTGGCTACTTATATGATCTAATACATATCTTACAGACAGCAAGACATTGTAATATAGCTTATTACGCATTTTAATAGGATTGTCTGGAAGGCTCTTTCCTTGTTCAGATCGCTTGCTCTTGGAATAGTCTACCTTTACATGTTCAGCGGGCTGCCACGACATTTGCGTTCAGAAGTTTACTCAGGCTCCACAATCTTTTAACTTTTTTCAAAGAAAAATTATCACTTAAATTAGTGTATATCTTAATAACTAAATAATGTAACTATTTTCTACCTTTTTTTTCTTCTTTTTAGCAATACTTATCACACCTTAGTACTTTTCTTTATTCTTTCTAGTATTTAAGTTAATCAAATTTTTCCTTGCTTTACTTAAATATTATTAAATCAGTAAAAAATTATAAGTGCTAAAAGGTACGCTAAGCTCGGAAAATATGGTCTTGAGAAAAACACGTTTTCAGCTGCAAGTACTAAAATGTCAAGGAAATTTTTTATTTACCTTTGAACTGCGATGCATAGGCATACAATTACCTGTCATTCAATTTTCTAGATCGAGACTTGTTTTTTGTCTTACACAAATAATAACGGAGCTTATAACTTAAAAAATGAGAAACACGATGTGTCGATGGCGAAACGAATTTACCAGCATCAGCTGCTACGAGTGAAGTACAAGTTGGGTACTATAAGAGCATTCTCGGTATAAACTCCAATCACATGGTAAACCTAACTGATGCACAACTAAACTGAAACGTCACGTTTTCTAGCAAAAGTGTTACACTTTTCTTGCAGTGCTACACCGATATCGTTCCATTAACCTGCACTGCTAGAAAAAATTTACATCAAATGACTCTGGTGTTACACTCGAAAAATCGTCTGAGTTACAACGAAAAATGCACACATTTAAATGAGAATTGTCACAACTGAATGTCATTGAGCACTACATATCAATCTTCAACTATTACTCCATCAAATTCATCCGCAATCTCGCCAAAATCTTTGAAATTATAATTTTTATCACCAGAAAATTTCATTTCGACAAATTACACGGATATGAACTACTAGTACATTCTGATCGCGTTAAAAGTTGTTCCATTGAATTCGTTTTTCAATTGACGAGCATTTTTCTGAAAATAATAATGGAAAACGACAATAAATTCTATGAAACTTTATTCTACATTTTTTATACGAATTATAATAAAATAGTATAGCCGAATGTATACGATTTGACTGCATTCTTATTTTGAAAAGGTGTATTCATACATATATTTATAATTTTGGTCTATACATTTTATACAACTCTTGCATAAAGGTGATATATGTATATAATTGCTGCAAAATATGTACAAAATAGAATAAATAAAATTATCCGAAAAATGATATTCATGGAATCAAGGATAAAAGATAGGTTTCTGAACTGAAAAAAAATTGTTTTAAATTATTAAGAAGTTTATTTTAATTATTATTTATGCTTTATTTATTATTTATTTTTTGATTATTATTTATTTTTTATTTATTATTTATTTTTTATTTATTATTTTTTATTGCTTCTGTTCACTGGAGGTGGTAGTAATTTTAATAAATTTATTATTGAAAGCATTGTAGGGTCCCAGTCTGTGACAAGAAATAAAAAAAATAGTGCGTAGAAGTTAGGTAACAAAAATATTATTCACACCTCCCATTTTCTCTAAGAGGTGCTGTGTAAAGAATTAATTTCCCAGAGTTCCTAACAGCCTTAAACACTATAGACTGGCATCTGCCCCGCATAGATTTTAAGGAAGATTTATTTGGAAATTGTATATTGAAGTCATAATCAATCTAATAAGATACAAAACGAATTGCAGATCTGCAAAAATATTGTGTATTTCTTTGACTATGAAAATGACTGTACATTTTAATGCCGTTGTTTGATGTTATTTACTTCATCAGGTATTACAGCTGTTTTGCAATTATGAAAGTCTCTCTCTCATCAAATTGTTTTCATTGAATATGTCCTTATCATTTTCTTCATGTCCGCCTCAATTGAAGAACATTCTTTATCCAGTTTTTGATTTTTGTCCCTACCGTTTTTGAGTTTTATTTGAAGGAATCTCGTAGAAGAGTTGTTTATAAGAAGGTCCTAAAAACTCAATAAGTGCTAGTTCCAAAAAAATATATACATTATATACTCGTTTTCTCCGTCACTTTTAAGACACGGAAACAAATTTTCAACTGCTGACGATACAGCAATTAACTCACTTCTTTGGGGAACAAATCCAAAATTTTCTTCAATATACGCTGTTGCAAATGTAATTATTCTCCGTCTGTTTGTAGCAGACAGAACACCTTTGTTTTCAAATTCTGGTAGTAGAAGTAGTCCATTGCTTTTTCAACTAATATAAAGTCTCATCACCTAGTAGAAAGGGAATACCATTAGCTTTTTACATATGTTTCAAGCTATGAAGCGCTCTATGTTATACATGTCATTGATCTATACATTATTATATAAAAGCTATACAGAAAGCGACAGCTCTACGAAGAACAGCCGGACAGATAGGTACAAAGTAATTGAGCATATCAAGTACTTAACTTTGGGACAGCTGGTATTAGGATTTCTGTGAAAAATTCTTAATGTATAAATACTTACATGCTAAGAAAAAATCCATTATAAGGCAGGTCTGGAGATGTTGACGATAGCACTTGTACAATTTTCTTAACTGAAATTAAATGCAATATTTTTCAGCATTCACCCCGATTTTTTCGTTTAAAAAATTTCCGAAATTTGCTGTATTGTTGGGTTGATAATATAAATTACAGTTAATTTTGTTATAGTGTTTATAAACGTTACACAATTTCAAATACACGGGCACAGCGACTTCAGCTCAAAATGAAGCTGTGTTTTAAATTATCATAAATATCGATTAATATAAAAGAAAGTATGAATAAAAATTCATTTATCTTAAACTACTAGCACTGCACAGTCAATATATAGCTCAGTACAAATTTTATATGCCCGTCTTATTTTTATCTGAATTGCTATGAAAATCATGCTACTTTCTTTTAGCGATCCCTCAAATTATCGACCAATTGAGATCACTAAGATTCATTCAAAGGTTTTTGAATCTATCATTAACTCAAAATTAATGAAGTATCTAGAAACTAATCATCTCATCAACGCTCGCCAATATGGCTTCCGAGCTGGACATCTGGAGACATGCACATGTATCCCATGAGCTTGGCTTAATAATATATATATAAAAAAAAAAAATAGCAGCAAATGTAGTTATATCCTATAAATGTTTTTAAAGAAGTTGGATATTATCCTTTTATATTTCCAAATATATAGAGGCTTAATCAAAATTAGTGTAAATAATTGAATAAATTTTTTGGAATAAAAAGATTCGTGCATTATACCAAAATTTCTAACCGTGTGGTATTAGCCCTTAATTTACTTAAGTGAGTGAGATCTCTTTTCAATGAATTTCAGTCTTTTAGATGAGAAATTGTCCATCCCTTAACATACCATTCACTCAACGCTGTTAAGACTAGTTCCAAAGCGGATTGTGAAGGCTAAAAGAAAGAAAATTATGCATAGACAAGGTCTAGCCGAGAAATTTAGTGAAGGTTATAATTAAAAGAAAAAAAAATAAATTAAACACGAGATAACGTGCAATTGTGAAGTGGGAGGGCGGGGGGTGCTTAGGGGTTGGAAAGTGTTTTTTTTTTGGATTTTCGGCGAAACGTTTATTACCAATGGCAAACTTGGTTATTTGGACAACGCGCCAGATAACAAAAACGCTTAGCAATAGGCCGCGAAAATAACATCTAGATAGGCAGTTCAGACTTAAATTCCGAAAAATTGATAATAAACTCTATATGAGTGTTGTGCAGCTGCTCCTTGCCAGCCCGAACCCATCGACCACTTTAGGTGGGCTTGAACATTTTATAAGTACCTATTCCAAGTACCTTTCTAATGTGAATTTCCGAATTCACAATTTTGTAAATTTTTCTACCACAACTTACAAGATTTTTTACTAATTTATTATTTATTTAGTTTCAGGATGTTTTCCACCACTTTCATTAATTAAATTCACTCAACTTTAGTAATACTACATTAAAGTAAATTTTTGTCATTGAAATTTAATCCATTATTAACAGAATTAATAAAAAGTTGAAAATCATAAAAAACATTGCAAAATTTGCGATTCGAAAAGTTATGTTTTTCGGTTTTCACAATTTTGAGCGTATGTTTTCAACATATATATGTAAAAGTAGATATTTCAACGGTTAAAATAACCCCAGATAGAATATTTAAATTGAAAAAAACACTTCCGTGGAAGATTTTGGTTTTCTTTCTTGAAAAATGTAAATATCTCGGAAACTACTTACTTTCCTGATTTAAAAAAAATCATCCTTATTCAATACAAAAAAGGTATACTTTTACAAAATTTAATATAAATTGAATTGTTTTTACGAGACCAAAAAATAAAAAAACCACCATTTTCTCGGAAAATTTAAAAGTTTTAGATTTTTTAATATCTACAACTTTTGTGAAGGATGTTTTCCGATTCCGATTCGCTGAAAATCCGAAAAATCCACTTTCCACCCCTAAATACCCCCCCCCCCCCCCCCCCCGCTCCACCTTCACTTAATATTCCGGCTGGTCCTTGCCTGTTTATAATTTTTTTGGTTCAAAAAGCTATTGACACCAGTGTAGATTGTTTTCGAAATTTCAAAGAAATCATAATAGAATCGGCTGTCGTAGAAGTTAATAAACCGCCTACATACCTACGTATGATTCGAATTTTATAAAATGGGTTATTAAAATCATCAGTACGGACAAAGTAACAATAAATAATTAAAAAAAAATCAACTCCTTCAATATCCTTCGTTACAGTCGGAAATGTAAATTCCATTCAAAATTTTCTATATAGGTACCATAAAGTTACAAAACTCTTACTGTGCAACTTAATGAATACTTCTCAATGATCCCATAGAGTGCTTTATTTTGTTTGTTTTATTTTTTCTTTATTAACTTTCTGCAAACATCAAATATTACACTTCCGTTAAATATTCATTCTTAGAGGTGCTTAAAAGCAGCCAAATAAACCTCAGAAACAGGAAGGCATTAATTTGAAGAGTACTTGGGAGTATTCCAAGGAAAAACAGAATAAAAAAAAACAAAAAACTTGCTCATTCGGCATCTGCCACTGTTGCGGTGGGAGTTACCTACGTACTACCTACAAATAAGTAAAGAAGGCTCCCGCGCGCGCAACCGGAGCAATAGCATACTCGACAATTCCAACAACGTTTCCTGATATGACATTATTATTTTTGTGTGAACATTTGTATATATATATGCATGTTTGTACATACATAACTTCTATTTAGGTAATATATATGTATATATGTTACAGCACATATAAGTATAGGAGAATATGTAGATATTATTATGTTTTAAGCTCTCAAGGGTTTTCATCCACTCAAGTGGAGGCTAAAAATAGCGTTCATGATTTTGGAAAATACTGCTGAGGCCCTCTATATGCTCGTTATTATGAGATATAGTGAGAGCAAGCCAGCCAACCACCCTGCCCAGCCAGCCAGTCAGATAAGGAGGATGAAAGGTTTACATGAGAAGCAATAAACAACAAGTCCTTGACACCAGCCGTGTATAATCGTGCGACTTTTCGCATTCCAGAGATCAAAGATGTTTTATTTTCGATGTAGACATCTTTTGCTGCTTTGTTTTTGCATCGGGTAATGGTGAATATCTTTTGATTTTTGAGAAGAAGAAAAATATCATACGAGACGAAAATCAATTAAGAAATATTCGAATTCCAGTTGAGTGGGGCTATGAAATGTGTAAAACTTCAAATAACATACGCGGAAAATAAAGAAAGAAGAGTCATGATAATTACCATGCAGAAGCCTTGTATAAAATCACTGCGCTTTGGAGTAATCATCATACTTGAATAATTTCAATAATAACACAAATTATGTACTATACAGGGTATTTGGTAAATAAGTATAAGGATGAAGTATGCCAATGGATTCCTTGGAGTCTCCTGATCACACTTTCCTCTGTACCTCCCTGCGCCCCTAATCTGAAATCATTTTCCTTCTTCAAATTTACGTTCAAAATTTTTTCGTTTTTCAGGTCCTATATAGGACACTTGAGCACTTGTTTCAAAGAAGACATTTCACTCTTTTTAACGATATCCAATATGTTACGATTTACAGTCAAATGCCAGTTATCAAATTTTAAGAGCGGTTACCACTCAAATTGCATCAAATATGTGCATATTATCATGATCAAAACCGCACATAGTGAGAGAAAAAGCATAAACTTAGGTAATGACGTGTCAAAAATAAAGATATCAGGGCTTTGTATGTATGTAATTAGCTTTAGATAATTCTGCAATTCATGAAATTTGCAGAGTTTGGTACATATTTACGTAATAATGGTACGTCAAGTAGATAAATTTTGTACTTGAGTATGGAAGATCTTGAAGTGGAAGAGGAAGTGACTGAAACAAAACCAGGAAAAAATGTTTGGTTACTAATATATTTTCGTTTGAAAGTTGTCATTTTCAGAGAGGAATAACTACCAAAATTATGATATTATCGCAAAGAAAGTTCAATTTGTAACGAAAATCGAACCTTTTTCTGTTTATTTTGAAAAACTCAAGCTGTTTAGTGTAATGGTAAAGGAAATGAAGTCAATAATGTTAACCATAATAACGGCAAAAATTTCTTGTTTTTATATATGTAGATCATAATTTTTATATGCTCTTGGAAAACTTTCACTAACTTTGTAAGCTCTGCGGACTGTAGTCTGCATGTTCAGAAGGTTTATGCCGTCCACTTCCTGCATTAGGTTTATGTGTGTAGATTTTGCGGAACATTTTAATACATATTTATCATTTTGGATTTCTTGCTTGGGAGTTTACAATTTACAATTTTTAGGCAGTTCTATTTTGGTTATAGGTAACCAAATTATTTAATCATGGGACGCGTGAGTAAAATTTGGTCCAATAATTATGGAATAAAGAAGAAAAAACTGAATATTGTTATAGATAGATATGTAAAGTATTTTTTGCGATTCATTTATGACCGGGAAACGGTATTTTGAAATTAGAAAAAAGCGATAAATTGTGCTTAGTAGGTGTAACTTTAAAAATTAATGTTACTCATGTTACAGCTGAGAAAAATTAATAAACGTAATTTTACTTAAAATTTTCAAGGATAATGGATATTCCGTCATCACACCGCACATAAAAAAATTATAGAAAACTTAAAATCTTATATATCTTAAACACATAGCTCTCCTAATGAATAATTAACTAATGACTCATTAGACGCCAATGATTTATTAGGCAACTGCACCGACTGAATCGACGCGATAAACTTAGTTTTTTTTTATATTTATTTCAACTTAATGATTGTGAAATGAAGAAAAAAAAACTCCTTATATTAAGAAGTATTTTGATAATAATGTTTCTGCTTTAACTTTCTTCTTCTTATTTTTCAAATGGACAGATGCAGAGCGGAGCTCCAGATTTATATATTTATTACAAAATATATTCAGTTTTAGAACATTTTTTTCTCAATCAAGGTTTCACTTCTTCCACCTCATTATTGTACGTCATTATGATATGATTTTTGAGCCTTAATTTTAAATACTATGTGACACATGCGCCATATTAGTGAATAATAAGTGCTAATGATTCATTAGATCGTGCTGTGTGTCGTAAGATAACTGCTATAGAGTAATTAACTGCAAATTTGTCTTAAAAAGAATATTTTTCAAAATGTATAAAAACTTTCACAAATATTTCAGTGGGGTCGGAATTTGTAAAATTAGGTTTTTTCTTTGATAGAGAGTTTAAGTAGATTAGAAGTATTAATCACATCATAACTTAATCGTTTCTTTTTTTCATTATTTTGAAAACAAAAAAAAATCACACACACGGCAAGAAAAGGAAGAAAGAAAGCAAAAAAATCGAAAAAAAATCAAACTCTCTTTAAAAATTCTATGAATAAAAATAAAAAATTGAAAGCGCAAGAATGGCAAATGTTTCATTTTCGTAAATAAATGAGAAGGGGCGGAGTTTTCACGTTTTACTCTTATAAAATGTTCCCGGCGCTTTTGTGAAAACCGGTTTTTGCTGAAAAATTGAGAGAATCGGCCAATGTTTTTTATAGCATGTCCAATGTTTGTTAGTGTAATTTCTATGCTAATTGAGTAGCACGTGCTTCTGTTTACATTCGTTTTGCTGTGAAGAGATTAAGTGGGAGAAATTCTTGCTGGATTCTCTGATATTTGAGGGAAAAATGAGAATTTTATTTGAGAGGAATTTTACATCTCCTTTCAGGATCTGGGCCAAAGCGTAATTTATCTTTTTCTTAAAAATGGGAGGTAGTGTGACCTGATGTACATTATTATGAATAGGTTGAAAAGATTTTGAGAGATTTAATAAGATTTTTTGGTTCGGGTAATCCTACATTCTCTCGATTTTTGTTTTTAGCTCGTTGTCTCAGTTGCACTACAATCGTGGATAGCCAAGTTGTTTTCCCCCATTAGAGCAAAGTAGACGAAAGTATATGAAATTTCTTGTTTCATTGTAAAAAACACCAGAAATTTTCCAATTTTGCTCTACAGCTTCTTAACTTGTCATTAGGTAAACTTTGGCCAAGGCATTGGATATGCCAAAGTCGACATTGCTCTCTAAACTTACAACCCGCCCTACACGACTACATATAAGCAGAAGATCTCACACCAGCTATCCGTCCACAAATAGATAAAACTCTTCTAAAAATTTCTAAAAGAAGAGTTTTATACTAAAAGGTCTGAGTTGGTCCGTTGGATTTTTAGAAATTCTTAGAAGAGTTTTATCGATTTGTGGACGGATAGTTTGGTGCGAGATCTTCTGCTTATACATTCATGCACATTTTTACAGTAGAACAATTTGTTGGTACGGCCAACTCAGACCTTTTAGTACAAAACTCTTCTAGGAAAATTATGATGATGAATTTTCCAACAAATTGTTCTACTGTAAAAATGTGCATGAATGTATAAGCAGAAGATCTCGCCCCAAACTATCCGTGCACAAATCGATAAAACTAGAACTCTTCTACGAATTTCTAAAAATCCAACGGACCAACTCAGACCTTTTAGTATAAAACTCTTCTAGGAAAATTTTTGTGATGAATTTTCCCACAAATTGTTCTACTGTAAAAATGTTTTCCCTTTTTCCCACAGTGATGATTTAGAGGGCAGAAATTCCCACAAAATGGGAGTTTTCCCATAAGCTCCCAACACTGGGCTGGAACCAATTGGATGGTTGATGACTGCAAGAGAGTCGGTTTTTTTCTCAGATGAAAGATGCTTTTTACCCGAATTAAATTATTTACCACTGAGCAGTCGACTGCGACTTTGCCCAAATGGTAAATGGATGCGGCAAAACAGTGCTGCCGCATTTCTAAAAATTTTCCGGTCTAAATTTAAGCGGGCGGCGGCGAAAAAGGATAGTAAAAATCCACTAAAAATTTAATTAGAAAATGATGATAAATACGTAAAATTATTTAAAAAAACATTTTCATTATTTGTTCTAATTAAAAAACAAAAGTCAACATTTTTCTTTGTACCTATACTATTCTCTTAATTCAATTCAAAAAGTTCTGCTGTTCATAACTACAAAAATCCTGCCGGCGGAAATCATAATTCATTATTGTCCGGAAGTAATCCATTGACAAACATTATAGACGAATTGTGTCAATATCGAACTTATTAGATTTTTTGTTGTTAATTAGACTCAAATTAGAAAATTTTGTTTGTGCAGTCGCTGAGCTGTGAGGAAAAATCATCAGGTCTTTCATGAATCTGAAAATATTATGAACCATTTGTAGGCCCCATCAGGGCATTTTAAGCTTTGACACATCTTCCCGTCCAAAATTCTTCTGGCTTCTCCTTATTTATATGATCTAACATACGTGTTTTGTCTTTAAGTGTCCTGTGCTCTCTAGTGATTAACTCGTTTTTTACCTTAAAAAACCATATTCGAAAAATCATTGAGAAGTGACTCCTGAATCTGGCTTCAAACATAGTTTTGGGGGTTCTAATAATGAAAATTTCTGAACACTTTGCTGTACTTTGGGTAATTGCTTATTATAAATTTTGTTCTTTGCAATGGATCCATGGCTTCTACTCCCATAGTAGATCACATTCAATGGCAAATAGTTAGCAATATTAAGAAAATCAATTTCAGTTACTTCAAGGTCAAAGGATGAGATTGAAGAAAATTGCTAATAATGGTCTTAAAATTACTATCCTAATAGGTAAAGTGAATGGCATATACATTTTGTAAAAAAGAGATCCGCTCTTGAAACCTGGTCACTCTCTATTCCTATGTTCTTTCGTTCTACGTTGCCCTCATTTTTGCAAGATACACATTTCATTTCTGCAAATTAAATTTTTCACTTTCCATATAATATTGAAAAAATTCTTTCTATGTTTTGAAGTCACAACTTGGATATTTAACAGTTTAACTGACAACATAATGAGCATTAATTTAAAATTAAAATAAAACAACAACGATGAATTTTGAGATACTCAAGAATAAAGAATTTATTATCCTTAATTTTTGTTTTTCTAAAACGCATCTTTTTTATAATTTTTCCTGACAAATTGCACTTTCCTCTTTCCACTTTCCTCTCAGTGATAATTAGAACCAAAGTTATTATTTTTTTTTTAAATAACTCAGAATATCAAAAATCTTCAATTTAAGGATTTCAAAGTACTTACATCGCAGGACAAAAAAAAAATGAGTGGTATTTTTGTTTCATAACCACTTAACTCCAGCAACAGAAGGAAGAAATTGGAGATGGTCGGGTTAGGAAAGTTCGAATTTTGATCGATTTCGTTAAGGTATTTAAATATGAAATTAATTAGGTATCTGAAAATAGAACCATTTAGAACAACAAGGATTAACGTATCCAAATTTAGTTTGAAGAATAATTTGTATCCATTTGGATCCAATTGGCAACTGTGGGTAAAATACAATTGCAACTTCGGCTGCGACTGAAAATAAACTTTGCTCAAAGTGCAAAATTGGTGTGTGTCGGCTGCGGTCAACTTCAGTTCAGAAATGTCCACGTTAAGGAAAAAGTGTGGAAAGAAAACGGCAAAGTCGCAGTTGACTGATCAGTCGTAATTGTAATTAGGGCCCCACCTGAGTATCGTCTTCGACTTAAAATTCAGTCGTAATTGTAGTTCAGGGGAAGGGGGAATATAGGACGTGCGGAGTACTACCTTCCAATATTGAAAAGTATTTAGCATGACCCCTGCGTTTATGGATGATCTACCTGATACCTGCTTGCCTTGAAGGAGATTTTTTTGGTTCTGCTCCCAATTTAATAAGTTAAATTAAAATTTTAAAATGGTCATGAATTATTGTGTACCCCATGCTCTAAAAAATTCGACAAAAACAAGTGCGTCAAATTTCATCTGTTTCCTAAGGACAGAAAACTTAAATCTGAATGGATGATTTGTAAGTAGTTAAAGTTAGAAAAGAAACCGTCCAAGATATTTTGCGTATGCAGCGAGCACTTCACAGAGAACGACTTTAATATAATATTCTTGGGTAAGCTTATACTTATGGTTAAAGTAATCGAAGGTAATCCAATTTTCATTACGTAGAAAAGTTCAAAGTTTTATCGAAGTCGGCTGTTGTCGACGGTACCTTCGAGAAACTTGCGATTAACAAAGCTACCATATATGTATTTGCAACAAGAACGCTAGTAAAGTAGCAAAAGAATAGCACAGAAAGCAGTATTAAAAATACGAACCAAAATAAGTTGACAAAATTACTAAGTTGCTTGTACGATTTATATTTAACCGTTTCGATACTACGGGCGCATATATGCGCTCAGAAAAGATATGGTAATCTGGGCTACGGGCACATATATGCGCTCAAAGACTTCTCGTAATGCTGGTTATGGAAATACTAGATCCGTGCACTTTTATTGGCCGCCACCAGATGACGTCCAATGGGAATGTACATTTTTTTACATTTAAATTTTTAAAAAAGCTCAATTCGGTCGTCTTTTAGCACAGAGAGCTATAAAATTTTTGTAGAATGAAAAACCGCCACTCGATTATATTCTCCACCTCCTTTAATTTGATACCCTATCGCCCCATTTTCGGCAACCACGTGGAAGAGGGAGGGGGGGGGGGGTACTAACCCTCCACACAAGCTTTTTTTCACCTATTTTTTCTCCGAATATCACAAAAACAGATAAAAAAACTGCATTGCTCTACTTCCCCTCCACGGAAAGTTATATATGTAGAAATGCACGAAAATTTGGCCCTCCACAGCGACATGTTTAATTTTGCTCCGGTTATACAAAACGTTTTTTTACATTGAGCTATTCTGTAGGGTTAAGACTCATTGTCCTTGCAGAGCTGTACTCAAGAAGTAAACAATACCCATATAATGGTGAATGTTCTAGTTCAAATAAAGTTGATTTACATAATAATAATAATATCACCATAAATAATTATAATTAAAACAGCTGATTAAGTTCTTATTCAAATATGTATGGGACATCTGAGAATGGCTTGCAGCTAGGAGAAGGTAGATACAACAACAGAACTGTATGATTTCCGAGACAATTTATGTTTTTACCAACGGTAATCTGCAACGAGATCTTATTCGAATATATGTTTTGATGTTATTTATGTATGTAGATACCTTTTCGTCAGTTCCTGTTTGTTACCAGCGATTTTTGCCCCATGGAGACTTTGTGTTGTTTTTTTAATTTGCTCCATATTTTCTTGCTTAGTTATACTTAATTTTTGAAATAATAATTGAAATATTAAGTAAATATTGCACCGATTTGATAAACATCCATAAACCCGATGGTGCTGCCTAGAAATCCAGTTCTCAGTTTTACAAGTATTTGCATGTCTCATTATGCCAAACGCAAGCTAAAAGTTTGCCCGCTTCCAAGTGAAGAGTTTCTTGGTTTTTTTTTTTTTTTTGTTATGCTAGACTGTAATATAGTACAAAATTCATATTGACACCTTAAAGTATATTAAAGATATTTTTCATGGGTGCATGTTGTGAATCAGGTACCTAATGCCCCCCGAATCACGACAATAAAGTCAATACATAAGTATATTTTCCTATACAGTATATTGATGTATCATAATTTGAGACTGGAAACAAAAATTGAATTCAGTTAAATTTAAAATTCATTCTTGAATTCCAGTCTTACGGTATGACTACTTACCTACGTACAATGTCTTCTTCTTTGCATTTACACTGTACATACATATATTGCTTTAATTCCCCCAGTCCAATTGCATGCACACGCCGTATAAAAATTTATTTTTAAGACGACAATAAGCATATCAAATTTCAGTTTCTACACGCAAATTGTACCTCCTGCATGAAAATTATTTTCTGCATTTTCTCACGTACGTTTTAACTTCGTGAGGAAATAATAAAAAATTAAAAAGTTTTTTAAAGAATATCTTGGTTACCTGGGAGGAGAGGGGGCAGCGAACCCACACCTAGCGGCATATGTCGCTTTCATGCAAACATCGATTTTTCCATATAAAATTCCATTAAGCTCTCGAGTTTCAGACCAGGCAGACGCCTTTTCGTTTCATTCGCACATCGCACACCAGGCGCACATAGAATCTTTGGATTGGCTGGCATAAGCAGCAGCGTTGACTGTATGCCGTACGAAAACCATCCAGTATACCAGGCAAAGCAGAATCAGCGGTCTGATTGTATTGTGTGAGGCTATTCCTGTGCTGCTGTGTGGTGAGCTGTGAGACTTCACTGCACGAGTTTATAACTTGCAGTTGGTAGTGAGGACGCGTGAATATCGTTTCGTTGGCAAAATTTTGAAGTGCAATTTTAATGAGAAGTCTGGTCAGAGAAGAACAACCGTTGTTCACTGGTGTAGAGTTATTTAATAAGATGCGACCCGACGATCCAATATTTAATATAAAGCTTGTCGAGGCCATAGAGAAAAATCCGTGCATATGGAATTGGAACATAGCGGAATACAGCGATAAACATTTTGTGGAGCATACGTGGATTGACATAGCAAGGCAAATGGCTGAGTCAGGTAAGTGTAAAAATCCTCAGTCAATAATTGATTTAAATTTAAACTTACTAAATTGAAGATATGTAAAATGTTGTCATTGTTATGCGCAAGTGTATTGTGTTACACACATACACACGCACACTTATTAAATCGGCACCCGTTTTCGCGTTGTGTATACCCTTAATGTAATTTTTGTGTCAGCACTCTCGTCTGGAGATTGGAAGTAGTGAGAAGGTCTGTACTTTTATACTAAGTAACGACAACAGTGTTGCCTAATTGCTTCAATCGAGTCTGATTTGTTAACATTTTTATACTTACTTTAGATGAAATCTGATGCGTCGCAATAGAGGGGTGAAATTTTGTATATGGCGCTTTCATAGCAATAGCAAATATAATTTCAAAAATGGGCTAAATCGAGCAATACCTTCTTGGTGTTGCCATATAAAAATTGGGGGTTCTTAAGATGTTTTTATTGTTACTAAAAATTTCTTCAGAATATGAAACCCTGTGAAATTGGTCATAATACTGTCCGACGAACCGTTCTAGAAATACAGGGTATTTTCGCCATGGAAGAGATAAGAGGTACTCACCTAGTCAAACAAAAAATTGTATGGCAGGGAGGGGGTATCTCAACTGTTTCGCAGTTACGGAGTGATTAAGAAAATACCTATGCTAGTTTTTCACAAAACACCCTGTATCATAAAAAGTACAGTGTATACCGTCACCTTTAAGAAGTTTTTGTATGAAGAACCTCATAATCTTTCCAACAACTACTCAACCAGCCCAGTACTCCTCTCCACTTCGCATTATGGCGGTCTAAAATTAAAGTTTCGGATTTTCTTACTTTTTTTTTTACTTTGGCCTGGTTAATTTTTATACCCTAGATGAAATCTATAGGGTATACTAAGTTTGTCATTCCTTTTGTAACGCACAGAAATAATGATGGTAGAGCAAAATGGATTGGACACCCCCGCATAAAACTAAAAGTTATTTTGATTTTTGCATGTCCGTGTGTTCGTCCGTCCGTCTCCGTGCGCACGATAACTCGAGAACGCGTTTACTTAGAAATCTGAAATTTTGTACGCGGACATTAAAAATAAAAATAAAATTGAGTTCGAAAATGAGACAAATCGGGCAACTCCTTCGTGGGGTTGCCATACAAAAATTTCGTTTTCCACGATATATTTGGACCCTACCTGAGAACACGTCGACATAGAGAGCTGAAATTTCGTACATTGTGTTTTCATAGTAATAGCAAATAAAATTTCAAAAATGGACTAAATCGGGCAACTCATTCTTGGTGTTGCCATATACAAATTTTGGTTTTTTACATATACTTTGAAAACGATCAGTCAGACATTTTTATTGTACTAAAAACTTCTTTAGAATAAGAAATCCTATAAAATTGGTAGTAATCATTTTTTCCGTCCCACGAGCCGTTCTAGAAATACATGCGAGAAAGCAATGCAAAAAATCAAAATTGCTCAAATGGGTGACCATAGGAAATTTCATACGGGCATTCATCTAGGGTATCATAAGAATTGGTTTTACACCAATTCTAGCTTTTTCACTTGTTTTTATAAAAATCTGATTAACACGACTGTTTTTTACAAAACAGAAAATTGTTTCCTCTTTAATGTCCTAACTGTAGGCATTAAAAAGTTATTAGCTCATCATCACCTATTCAGATCATACAGAAATAAGACGAATATTTTTCACTAAGGGAATTGTCTGAGCTCCTAGTAGCTATTTTCCTTGCTAATTGCGAAATTTTTATCGCAGCTGATCCTACAATGATTGAGATATTTTGTAGCGTATGTCAGATCCTACAATGATGTCAGTCTGGCGAAGCTTTTAATAAATTTCAACATGTTTGTTTAGTATCTATATAATAGAAAATTTCCCAATAGTAGGATGCGAGATTGTTTTTATAACTTGTATTTTTTGTTGGAATGTCCCATATAGTCGACATATCTATGGATTTATATTTGTAGTAGTTACCACAGATAAGAAGTATAAGATCTGCAGACTTAATGCATGTCAGTTGGGTTATATCTTGACTATCTCCATAGTGATTTAATTTTTAATGAAATGATGTCAAATGTGCCGTGTGTCACACAAATGAGGTGCATCAAGAAGATCATTTTACAACATATCTATTCAATTTGAAATGGAGCAAATTTTATTCCATATTAGTATAATTGCAGTAAAAGTGCCACCTATCGTTATTAAAATAAACTGAATTTATTGGAAAGTTAAAAGATTTTCCAATAAAGTCATCAGTGACAGCCATCAGCTGGTCATGAAATTGTTTTTGCAAATACTCGCAAATTTTCTTGATAGGATTAAATTAAATTGTTGAACTTTTTCATGATCTTTACTCATAGTGAGAAATTGTCAATGATATTTCAAATGAACTAATTTTCATTCACAGTCTGTCACTGCTTCATTTCCTTGAAATTATTGAATTTCAAATTGAGTCATTATGGAGACAGTCTAGGGTATTATTTGTCTGCGTTGGTTCAATTTTGAAGTGCGTCAAAAAATTCGAATTTCATCGCCATACCAATAGTTGAATTTAGCGCAATATTAAGCATATAAAAGATGGGTACAAAGATTAGTTCTTTATTGGTTTGTGATAAAATATTATTTGCTTATTGGTTTTTATCTTTAGGACAGGTTTCATTCGCATAGCCTACTACCATCAGGCGTAATTTGGTTTATTTCAGGCATCACCATAGATAGGCGTAAGCCTGGTCGAAGTACATTTTTAAACAGTTTAGTTTTTGAGAAATATCCATCCAATTTTGTTTTGTATCTGTTGTCCTTTAAAAAACTGTTTATCAGATGTTTTTTGTTGAATCTTTTCCTTAGTTGTCATTAGGTTTTAAGCACTGAAAAATCTTTCATTTATTTGGAAGCTCATTTTTGTGTTGTATACTTTATTTATGCATGCCTGCATATACAGGGTGTTTCCCCTTAGGAGGTCCATAGAGCGGGAGGTGATAGTACTCACCTAGACGAACCAAAAATTGTATGGCAGGGGGGGGGGCAATATCAACCGTTTAGGAGTTACAGGGTGATTCATAAAAAAGCTAGGTTTTCACAAAACACCCTGTATCTTAAAAACTACAGGGCGTATGGTCACAGTTAAGAGCTCACTGTATGCAGAACTTCATGGCCTTTCCAACGACAGCTCAACCAGCCCCGTACCCCTCTCCCCTAAGAAGTTATGAAGGTCTAAACTAAAAATTTCAGATTTTCTTTCCTTTTTTTTACTTTGACCTCTATAATTTTTGCAAAATGGTCGTTAACATAACTTTTTTTTATAAAAACTGTAAACTGTAGACTCTCCTCTTTAATATGACCTATTACACCCAATATGCTATCTGAAGCCCTTTAAGAGTTATTAGCTCTAAACCTATTCTCAAACCTATTTTCAAACCTATTCTCAACGATAATTTGTTTCCTTAGCACGTCATTTTAAAAAATATCGTCTTTTTTCGGTGTGACCTGAATAGGTTATGAGTTAATAACTGTTTAACGGCTTCAGTTAACACATAGGGTGTAATAGGTCAACTTAAAGAGGAGAGCCTACAGTTTATAGTTTTTAAAAAAAAAAGTTATGTTAACCACCTTTTTTCAAAAATAATAGAGGTTAAATTAAAAAAAAAAGGTAAGAAAATCCGAATTTTTTTGTTTAGACAACCATAAATCATGATTGGAGGGGGTGTGGAGGTGGTTGAGCAGTCGTTGGAAAGGCCATGAAGTTCTGCATACAATAAGCTCTTAAGTGTGACCATACGCCCTGTAGTTTTTAAGATACAGGGTGTTTTGTGAAAACCTAGCTTTTTTTATGAATCACCCTGTAACTCCTAAACGGTTGATATTGCCCCCCCCCCCCGCCAAACAATTTTTGGTTCGTCTAGGTGAGTACTATCACCTCCCGCTCTATGGACCTCCTAAGGGGAAACACCCTGTATATACATAGATAAGATTTTTTCTTCGCAGTCAACTATGAATTTTGAAATTCGACTGGAGTTCGTAATAGATAGCAGCCTGAATCGTCAAGACCAGAAATGTCCTCTGTTGCATTCCGAAGAGTGCTAGTTTTTTTTAACCAATTTTTGTGGAATAGTAAAATCTTATCTTGATTGGAAGCAAGCTGTTATCTATTAATTATCCCCCCATCTCAGGTGATTTTAATAAAAAGTTTTATAACAGGGTGCTCGATTTACTTCCAACAATGTTTCAATGTTTAGATTGTGTAGTATAGTTCTGCATTTTTTATTTATTTTGACTGGATTAAATCTCAAACGGAATCGATTATTTGTTGTTGCGAATTTTCTAACATGGTTTTAAGTTCATAGTTAGTGTTGAGTGGCCAGAAAGTACATATCATCAGCATTAGTATTGTAAGTCGCGCAGATTGCTTTACAGTATCAATGAATTTTTTAATGTCTGCTAAGATACAAGCAGTGAAATTATGATTGACGAACTCAAGAATTTAGATTGAAGCTATGTCGATACTATGAGTTTGTGTAGAGAGCCTTTAACAACTCTTCGTTGATATAGTTCTTTTCATAATTTATGAACCCAGTCTAATGAGTCTAATCAACAAATGCAGCTGTAGGAAACGTGTATTCTCCATCAAGATGACTCACAATTCAATTTATAGATGTGATTTACTCAGGAGTATTCAGACTGTTTTTTTCTGGTTGTTTGATCGACTGCAGTCTGAGTTCTTTCTACTATAATTCAAGTCAGGACGATATCCGTTGATATACTTGAGACCACATGTTTTGACAACTCAAATGCGATGAATGTGCAGCTCCTGCAACTTTACCATTAATTACCGACTTAATAACAGTAATTATTTCCATTCTGGAGGGTGCTTGAACAATAAATTGAAATCGTTGCACATTCTCGTTATTGATAATTTTTTGGTGGCTCTAGGAAGATATTGCTTAGGATAGTTACCAAAGGTAGATATATTCCATCTGCTGAGCTGTTTCTACAATCCTTTGACTAATTGGCTCATACCTTTTGGTGGAATATTTTCCCGAAAGGTGGTTGGTTGAATGGGAAAGCATGCTATTGTTGGCACAATTTGCTGTGATAATCGTTATTTGGATTCATGCCTTGTTTTTAGATAACAAATTTTAAGGCCAATGTTGTATTATCATCTATCAAGAGGATGATATCTTCTACTGATATGTACGTTCTAATTCGCGTACAAAACTCTTCCTTTGTGCCTTCTACTTCTTCCGTTGTCACTTCGTATGGCACTATTGCGCCATATTTCTTTATCTGGTACGCAGGCGTGATATAATGTGTAATAAACATATCTGAAATTGGTGAGCAGTAGACCTGTGCGCCTGTGGACCTGGCATACATATGTTGTTCAGTTGGAGTTTTTCCAGATTAACAAAGAAACTTTTCTCAGCAAGAAAAATTAGTTTTCCTGCATCGTTCCAACTAGTTTCGCTACGTTCGTTACTACACCGGTTGATTTCTCTTAGTAGACACCGACAGTACTGTATCGTTCCATCTGTTTTAGGTCCTAATTCAATCGCCATTTAAAATTGTAAAAAAAAAAAAAAAAAAAAATCAAATTTTATTCTTATTTCTTTTTCTTGTTTTTAGTTGGAAATTGTCGACATCGATGGAAAATCATAAGAGAAGGATTTGCACGAGAACAAAGGCATGTCCGAAGTCGCAACAACAAGACATCAACTTCGAGAAAACAAAAGCCATATTATTTAGCGAAATATCTTGAATATCTTATTCCATTCTCGAGGAAAGGTTCCGAAATAAAAAAACAAAATTTATCATCATCGTCTACAACACCACACACCGTTATCGAAAATTCTGTAAATGAAATTGTCGATCAATTTGAACCTGATGTTGATATTCAGAAAGTTGATAGTGTTGTATCAGCAAAACCGATGAAAACAAGATATGGAAAATGCCGACTAAAAGGTTTGAAATCTTCTAATCCTCCTGGTCATACTACTATTGCTCATACTGAACCAGTTGTTTACATTCAAAATGTTGATAGTATTGTACCAGTTCAACCGATGGAAAAAAAATATGAAAAATCTCGACAAAAAAGTAATAAATCTTTTACTACTACTACTACTAATTTTGAACCTGATATTGATATTCAAAATCTTGATAGTATTGTACTAGTTGAACCGGTAGAAATACGATATGAAATATGCCGACAAAAAAGTAATAAATTTTTTCCTACTACTGCTACTACTACTAATGCTCATACAGATCCTTATGTTTATATTCAGAATGTTGATAGTATTGTATCAGTTCAACCGATGGAAACAAGATCTGAAAAATCCCGACAAAAAAGTAATAAATCTTTTACTACTACTGCTACTACTGCTGCTGCTAAACATCCAAGTCCAAAACAATCCAAATCAACACCCATGAAAAGGAAACTAAGTACTACCGCTAAATCGGTTGAAACTGATTGTAATGAACAGCAGGTGAAAACAAAACCTGATAAAATTCCAGATATAGATGGTAATCAGTTATTTATGGATAGTATTCTTCCTGATTTACAAAATATGACAAGGAAACAGAACAGAAAATTTCGACAAAAAATCTTGGCACTCATTGATGAAATTCTTGAGAATGATGCCGATAGAAGATTTCGGGAAAAGTTTATAGCTCTTGTTAATGATGTTGTTGATGATGGTGATAACCATTTACGGCAAAAGGTTATAAGACTTATGGATGGAATTCTTGATGATACCGATGCACCACAGGCAGAAGGATAACTGATACTGGAAGTGGTTCTTTAGGTGTACTTAATTGATTTTTAGAATGAAATGTACTCTACTTATGTTATTTTAATCAGTAAACGTTTTTTTTCGCTGAAATTATTTTATGTTTTATTTTAAAATATATGTTTTCTTTGTTTCGAAATTGTTTTCTGAAGTAGGTTTTTGTTGATGCGGCGCGGTCCTTACCAACAATTCTCGGAAAGTCGATGTTGTACAGTAAAGCTGCAAAGGGGAATGCCGACTTTTCATACGACTTTAAACCGGACAGCTCCAGACATGAGAGATGTCTTCAGCAATGCATTATGATTCTCAGAACATATTTTATTAACAATGTTTATTTCTATCTAGCGGGGGCAAGCTTTGGCGATCGGATGTAGCTTGAGCGACTTTTTTGGGTAGAACAGTAGACTTTTCCACTTCTCGTGATTGTATGGAATTGGTGCGTCGTAGAAAATGAGTTCCTATGAGATAAATGTTCACAACAGAGCAATAATGGCCATGGAAGAAAGAACTGCAAAAATATATGCGAAATGTAGTAGGTGGGGTGTATGTGAACTCGGGTTTTCCGGCGTCAAAATCGTCCCGAGAAAGTTCTCTGAATCGGGGGAAAGTATACACCACCCGATAGTACTCGGCGAACCTTTAATTCGATATGCAACATGCGGTATTGGAACCACCCCCCCCCCCTCCCGTCCACCGGGGGTGCCTATGCCCCGCCCTAAAAGAATGCATAGAAAAATTTGCTTCTTCTTTCTTCTTTTTCTTTTCTTGTCGCTGATAATGAGCTGAGGCGAACAGCGAAACCCGTTGTCCGATCAGACGTATCCCTACCGAGTCAGAGCCGATCTAGGTATGGAAAATCTAGTACCTCAGTTCGAATAAAAAGAGGGAAATACTTAAAAAATCAGTATTCGGGTGGCTATAAATAGTTTAAGCCTCCGAGTATAGGAGTGTGGGTAATCAAACTTCTTCTCCGGACATAAGGAATGTACTAGATTAAACTTAGGCCCTCCCCCAGCTTTCCCTGCTAGATACAAATAAGCATTGTGAATAAAACATATTCAGACGATCATAATGCATCGTTTAAGACATCTCTCATGGGTGGAGGTGCCGGGCGTAAAATGACATTACCCTTGGACTGTTTTGTTTGATGTAAAGAATGCTGTGGTTTCAACCAAAGTTTTAAACTACAGCCAATGTTTGTAGATCTTTTTCAATTGTATTTGCATCTGCATCATGATGACTACAAAAATGCATCGTAATCTATTGTGTTTCAAAATTATTGCAGCTGGTTATGCTTTAGTTGTTATACGTTTATCATTTCGGCGTCTATATATAATTATTTTGGCTCCTTCTAAAATTTTGTGGAAAAATCTTAAGAGCAGCCGGGATCGATCTATGGAAATGACAGCATTCAACAGCCGGAGTTCAATGTCAATAAACTTAATCAGCACTTTTTATTCAGTCATAACAGCTTAATGACTGCTGTTGGCTATGTCAATGTCCTCCTCAGCAAAATCATTCATCTATATTTAATTTGAATGAATTTAATGAATTATCATCAAATTTTGGTTCTCCTCCTGCTGTTAATTTAATTTCTAGCTTCCTCTTTGGACGATTTCAGCAGGATTGCATTAATGAAATGTTCTCTGTAATTCCGGTGTACCTCAGGGTTCTTTTCTGGGTCCGCTATTATTTACCATATTTATTAATGATCTGCCAGATCCCATACGTGATACTAACATTCACCTACATATATGCCGACGAGCTACGTTCAATTGTCCTTAACAGACCAATTGTACTCATTGAAAATTGTATTACTCGTGTAAATGATGACTTGGAAAGGGTTTATGGCTGGTCAGTAAATAGCGACCTCATGCTCAATTGAGATGAGTCACAATGTCTTATGGTACGCCACGACTCATTAGAAGGATCCCTTTCCCTCCCGGTTTTTCTCGACGGTCGTACGTTGCCTTTGTTGAGCAGGCTACAAATTTAGGGATTGAGCTGGATTATATGTACATATATTTTTCTGGATTGACAAAATTTATGGTGGATTGCGGAGGTTATGGCTTTCTACTCAGATTTTAAGCTCCAGCACTATTAACTGAAGCTCATCAAAGCTCTGATCATAACCCATTTTTGATTCATATTGCCCTCGCAGAGTTAATGTTGCCTTTAATGACTGTGTTAGATTTGTTTTGGTCGTCGTAGGCTTGATAACATCTCGTTGTTCAGTACACATTTTCTCGGCTGTTCCTTAGATTCACATCTCAATCTCAGGTATAAGGCACTTGTGTTTTTGTATAAGCTAATACGTACGGTCATCCCGGATTATTTGGATATCTACATTTCTTTCCTTCAATCATCGCGGCTACGTAATATCTTGATTCTGCAATATAATAGGCGAGCAATGGAAGGAATTTACCAAATTCATTAAAGAATGCAGGTACGGTTAGAGATCGCTGCCTAACGCCCATATTTCTTATTCGTGATAATTGCTTCTTTGATTAGGTACTTTGCAGATATTATTAGTTCTCTCTAAGGTTGATTGCTTTATAATTTTTATTAGTATTATTATTTTTTATTGACATATCAATTGAATTTTTAGTACTCACGTTTTTCTTTTTTAATGTAATTTAAAAGTTTATTAATCTTGTGTTCTTGTCAAGTAATAAAATGAATTGAATTGAATATATCGCCCTTTACAATATAGTATGTTAATGTATCACAACATATGACCCTAAAAACAAATGATAATTTCGTTCATTTAAATTTAATTTAATTTAAATTTCGTTCAAATTCATTCTCTTTTCATGTCTCCTTTTGATTGTTCGTATGTACACAGTACATACACATATATTGTTTTAATTCCCTACTTACATGTACATGCATACAATTATTCTTGCCGTCTTAAAATGAATATTTTATGACGGCAAAAATAGGCTTATCAAATTGCAATTTCTTCCTGGACATTGTACCTCCAGCATGAAAATCATTTCTACATTTTCTCACGTAGGTACGTTTTAACATCTTAATAAAAAAATTAAAAAGATTTTTAAATATTATCGTGGGTACCTGGAGGCAGCGACTCCAAACCTCGGAGGGGTCGTTTTTTTTAAAACCCTTCGAGAAATCATCAGCGGATTAATAGTAAAAAAACTTCATATCGAAAAATAGCGATAAGCATTAATAGAAAACTTTTACTAAACATAACTGTACACTTCGTGAGTGTTTCAATCAAATCTGACTCATAAATAAAAGAATAAAAATCTTGAAGAGTTTTATTTTATCTTTATATTTCGTGTAAGTTCGAACATCCTTGCCAATCGTTTCTTCCCAGACGCCCCAAGAACTACGCGTAATTGGGATAATAAAACACAGTACAACATGGTAGCTCCTTTTTTTTCTTTTTATTTTTATAACAACGTTACTGCACACTGCACGCATTCAGCTACTTTTTTTTAATTAATCCATGCTGCGTCGACTTGACGCTTAGCTCGCACATAGCCTTTTATATATCGCGTCGTACGTAAAATATTATAATTACATATAGGCACCACACTGGTCCGGGATAACGACTGAATGCGGCATATGTCGCTTTCATGCAAACATCGATTTTTCCATATAAAATTCCATTAAGCTCTCGAGTTTCAGACCAGGCAGACGCCTTTTCGTTTCATTCGCACACCAGACGCACATAAAATCCTTGGATTGGGTGGCATAAGCAGCAGCGATTGTATGCATGCATGCCGTACGTAATCAAACCAACACCAGGCACAGCACAAAATTTGTTGTCTGACTGTATTGTGCCAGGCTATTCCTGTGCTGCTGTGGTGACTGTACGAGTTTAACTTGCTTTTTTTTCATTGTCAGTCTTGTTCAGCTTGCGAGTTGCGCTTGGTAAGTGAGGACGCGAGAAAGAGAATATCGTTCACAAAATATTGAAGTACAATTTTAATGAGAAGTGTAGTGTTATTCAATAAGATGCGACCCGACGATCCAGTATTTAACATAAAGCTTGTTGGGGCCATAGAGAAAAAACCGTGCATATGGAATTGGAACATGGCGGAATACAGCAAGAAAGATTTTGTTGAGTACGCGTGGATTGACATAGCAAGGGAAATGTCTGAGTCAGGTAAGTGTAAAAATCCTCAGGCAATAATTGATTTAAATTTAAACTTACTAAATTGAAGATAAAATGTTTTCATTGTTATGCGCAAGTGTATTGTGTTACACACATACACACGCACACTTATTAAATAGGCACCCGTTTTCGCGTTGTGTATACCCTTAATGTAATTTTTGTGTCAGCACTTTCGTCTGGAGATTGGAAGTAGTGAGAAGGTCTGTACTTAAAGTAACGACAACAGTGTTGCCTAATTGCTTCAATCGAGTCTGATTTGTTAACATTTTTATACTTACTTTAGATGAAATCTCATTGGGGTACACTAAGTTTTTCATTCCGTTTGTAACCCATAGAAATAATACTGGGAGAGCAAAATGGATTTATTTTTGCATGTCTGTCTGCCTGTCTGTCTTATCTGACTTATCGTGAGTCGAGACCGCTTTTATTTAGCGGCTGAAATTTGCACAAGGGCTTTTAATAAACAAAATAAATTTAAGTTCGAAAATGGGACCAATCGGGCAACTATTTCCTAGGGTTGCCATGCAAAAATTTCGTTTTTCACTATATTTCTTAGAATGCATCGAGATAGAGTGGTGAAATTTTGTATATGGCGTATTTATAGCAATAGTTATTATATTTTCAAAGATGGACTAAATCGGGCAACCCCTTGGGGTTTTTCGTATACTGTGAAAACGATCAGTCTTAAATGCTTTTATTGTAATAAAAAGCTCTTCAGAATAGGAAATTCTACGAAATTGTTCATAATAATTTTTACTATCCGACGAGCCGCTCTATAAATACAAAGTCTTTCCGCTATGGAGGTATTCCCAGCGGGAAATAGAAACACAGAATGCATGAGCGCTTCTTTGGAAGCTCACAGCGTTTCCCCACCGTATCCTTGTTTATATCGTTTTAAGGTGTGCATGTCAGCAGAGGGAAGCGCTCAGTTGGATATGCTTGGGAAGCGCTCTTAAGCCCTAGGTACAATGAGCGTCGCGCGTTTTTTACGCGCCGCAAAATGAGTTTGAATCAGTGGTTTGCATATATAGCACTGACTTATAATAATGGACTAAGCGTATTGTCATTTTCCTATAGGAAAGCATGGCACAAGTTTTATAGTTCTCTTTCGCCTTATGGCAGAGTTGGAGCTACCAACACAAAACATTGCATTCTGGATTGTTTGCTTATGCCATTTGATGTTTTTATGTTGGCTACAGATGCAATCACCGCAGAAGGAATAAGATAAAGATAGTGCTTATCATGCTTCGTCTCTCTTGCCCATAAGCAGGATTCAGTTAAGAATAACTTTTGAAAATTAAAGTCGGAATGAGTTTAATTCCTTATAAGCGATTAAAATATCACTTGGGCACAAGAAAATATATTTTTTTAATTAAATTCGATTTTCGGATGTAAAATTTCATCTGATTGGTTGAGTTTTAAATGTTTTTTATGTAATCGTTTTACAGGGTGCTCTAACCGTGATATACAGAAACACAATATTTTTTGTGCCACATGAAATAGCAAATCGCTCAGTCCATTGTTATAAGTCAGTGATATATAGCTAGAGCCAATGTAAGCGGCGTCACTTTGGGGCGCCGCAAAGTTTGATCAAACTTTAAACTTTGCGGCTCGTTGCTTTTTTCTAAGTTTGTTCCTTGATTCATTTTAAGAGAGCAAATAGAAAAAATACTGACAAGTTTGAAATAAAAAATTTCACTTTTTTGGTAATAGTTTTTTAATAAACTTATAGGGCAACTATATTTGCTTTAATTATCATACTTAATTTTTTTTAATCATTTTTAAATACTTTTCACAATTTCACAGAAATAATCAACACACCTCAGATAGTTCAACTGTCAAGTGTAAAAAAACGCGTGTCTCTCATTGTATCATAAACGCCACAAAGCGCCCCAAAACCAATGCACGGCGCTCATTGTATCTAGGGCTTTAGAGCATTTTTAGGGTAGCACTCTTGGAGCGCTTATAGGGAATACAGAGAGAATCAAGATAAGGGCTTTACTAAAAATTTCAGTTTAATGCTGAATGCGCTTCACTTAATTTTCAATCTATACGAATTATAAGGGCATGTCTTTGCTAAACAAAAATAGCAATATTGTTATATTATATTATTAAACAAATTTAAGTAACCACAGGGAAGAGCGCTTCGGAAAAATTATTTTCTGGCTATGTTGTGGAAGCGCTTCCCTTGGCAAGACCTTGACAAATTGTATGGCAGGGAGGGCGCATCTCAATCGCTTTGCAGTTACAGGGTGATCAAGAAAATATGCTAGGTTTTTACAAAACATCCTGTGTATTAAAAACTACAAGGTGTACGGGCGAGAAGTCTTCGTGTGACTTTTCTCAACAAGGATAATTAGTTCTTCTGCATCTTTGCAACTGATTTTCGGTACGTTTCGTTACTACACCGGTTAATTTCTCTTAGCATACGCCGGCAGATACTGTGCCGTTGCATCTATTTTAGATCCCAATTCAATCGTCATTTAAAATTGTGAAAAAAACCAACAAAAGAATAATCAAATTTTATTCTTCTTTCTATTTCTTGTTTTTAGTTGGAAATTGCCGACATCGATGGAAAATCATAAGAGAAGGATTTGCACGAGAACGGAGACATGTTCGAAGCGGAAACAACAGGATATCAACTTCGAAAAAACCATATTATTTAGCGAAATATCTTGACTATCTTATTCCATTCTCGAGAAAAGGTTCCGAAATAAAAAAACAAAATTTATCATCATCGTCTACAAAACCACACACCGTTATAGAATGTCTTGTAAATGAAAATGTCGATCAATTTGAATCAGATGTTGATATTCAGGAAGTTGATAGTATTATACCAGTTAAACCGATGGAAACAAGATATGAAAAATTTCGACAAAAAGGTAATAAATCTTTTACTACTACTGCTACTATTACTTCTGCTACTAAAGATCCAAGTCCAAAACAATCCAAATCAGCACCCATGAAAAGGAAACTAAGTACTACCGCTAAATCGGTTGAAACTGATTGTAATGAACAGCAGGTGAAAACAAAACCTGATAAAATTCCAGATATCGATGGTAATCAGTTATTTATGGATAGTATTCTTCCTGATTTACAAAATATGACAAGGAAACAGAACAGAAAATTTCGACAAAAAATCTTGGCACTCATTGATGAAATTCTTGAGAATGATGCCGATAGAAGATTTCGGGATAAGTTTATAGCTCTTGTTAATGATGTTGTTGATGATGGTGATAACCATTTACGGCAAAAGGTTATAAGCCTTATTGATGGAATTCTTGATGATATCGATGCATCACAGGCAGAAGGATAAATGATACTGGAAGTGGAGGAAAGTGGTTCTTTAGGTGTACTTAATTGATATTTAGAATGAAATGTACTCTATTTATGTTATTTTAATCAGTAAACTTTTTTTTCGCTGAGATTTTTTATTTTTTATTTTAAAATAAAAGTTGAACAGTAAAACTGCCAATTTGATAGTATTTCAATAGACTTTTTTGTTGTTGTTGTTTTGATTTAAAGAATGCTGGAGTTTCAGCCGCGGTTCTAAATTATAGAAAATTGTTTTCGATCTTTTTCCACTGTATCTGCATCTGCATCATCATGACTACAAAAATGCATCGTAATATCATCAATTACTGGATCAAAAGTTAACTTTTGGATCCCGAACGCATCTGATGTGTCAAAATCAAGAAACGAAACCATCATGGCAGGTGGTTATGCTTTTGTTGTTATGACTTCGTCATTTCGGCGTCAACGCTCATAAATAGCAAAAGAATGGAAGTTAAGTATATTTGTGACTTTAGTGGACAGACGACCAAGTTAAATATATTATTTAATATTCTATTAAAAAATAAATGAAGAAGAAGAAAAGTGTGCTATGGGGGCTGTATAATACTCAATATGTAATGGATTTAAGGCGTGTTAATTATCAACACTAAGTTTAAGAATTGACAGTAGGTACTAATACTTCTGTATTTGCACTAAGATTTTACGGTTCCATTCCCGGAATTACATATGTATATGCTTTCAAATACCGGAAAATAATTGAATTTGTGATTCCATTACAAAAATACTTCTAAATACGCAAAATTATTTAAAGAGTACATATTTGAGCATTGTACTATATAATTCCTTTCAATTCTTTTCAAATACTTTTAATTACTTTTAACAAAGAACATATATCTTAGTATCTATTAGTATCTCTTTGGTAGTTGTCAGTTACTTGCGATTTGAGCAGTTAACAAGACAGATCGGCAGAGTTAAACCGAAATTAAGTCTTGACTAACAAATCATGGGAAGCATTGAACCGAGTCAATTTTGCTAACCTTTTAATCATTTAAATTCCATTTTTTATTTCAGTTTTCCTTATTAGGTAGAATTGAACCTAACACAATCCCATATGAGTAGATAAGTGGTAGCTCATTCTATTTACACAGCAAATATTAGATCGTATTGTAATTACGATTTCATTTTTCCAGGAAGATATATTCGACGAATTGAACAGGATATACGTTTATTGAATTATTATTATTATTATTTTTTTCTTGAATTTAATTTCAAGAGTTGCATAAGTATTGAATTGCTTAGTGAATTATACTAGGTTAAGGAAAATTTTGTGACCGTATAAATTTAAGTACATATTTGACATTTCAACACCAAATTTCAATCTTATTATTTTTACCACACCCTCCTCCCTTTATTTTTATGATTAAGCCCATACTGAGATTTAGCACTTAGATACATATATATTCCAGCACTTGATTTTAATCATAAAAACAAAATACATAAAAACGTTTCATCTAAATTTCACTTGCAAGCATTTGCTCAAGTTCCTGATGGTCTCTATATAATTCAATAACGAACACCTTTCTTTTAAAACAGAGAGGACAAACAGAAACAAGAAAACAATTCAATTTAATTCAACGTTATCTAAAATCTTCAATAGAAAATAAAGACACAGTTCCGACTTGAAAGCCTACAGCCTCTGGAAAATAAATGAAAAGTTTAATTTTCGTCATGGTATTTCAAAACCCAATAAAACGGACGTTATACAAGACTTTTGTCTAAATTTCAGAAATATGTACGAGTATATACCAATACACAAAACAATGTATCTATGTATCTGTAATGGGTTCGATTTAGTTTTTCTATCATAGTATGTATCTTCTAGAATGAACGACTGAAATCTCGGCCTCCGGCTAAAACACCGAAAAACAACAATTTATATACATACACCTATAGTATAAAAAAAGGAAAACAAATACGGGACGGATCAACCCGGTCTGGTCTCCCCAGTTATAGTGTAGAGATAACACCGTTGTACACAAAAAGTTCCGGAAAGAAAACAGATGGACTTAAATCTATTTCTATTTGAAAAGCGAGACCAAATAATCGGTGCTTTATCCTTCGTTTATTTCTGAATTTTATGCGATGACTGGTTATCGACAGGTCATCATCGATTCAGTTTTCTAGTGGGGCTCCCGAACCGAACAGGACTTTTTCGAGATGTTATCAAAGTGGGAAGGAAAGTGTTTTTTCTTCTTCTTCTCCTTATAAGTCCCCAATAATCGCATCATAATTCTTTTTTTTTCTGGACACAATGTGCACACTGTGTGCACACATGAAACGATAAGTTGAGTTTTGAATAAATGTTGACAGGACGAGAGAAAATTTGTAGCAACAACAACAATAAAAGGAAATAAAGGTTAAAAATAAAGAAAAAAATGTTCAACTAAAGGTTGACCCCTTTGTATACAGACAAAACAAAAACAAACAAAAAAGGACATACATCTTTTGTCCGGAAAGTTCTTATTTCTTGAGAGATGAAAAGGATATCACTCATTCTATGTATCGGGGATTTCGGGATATCAAGACTAACCTTGATCTAAATTGTTCTCAATTCATTATAAGTCTGTTTTTTTCCTTGTATTTATTTGGTGTTTTTCATGAGAATCAAACAATATCAAAAGAAGACCTAAATGTTTTCGAATAAGGGGAATACTAACGGGTGAGTGTGTATTGGATATCAAAAACTGGATACACCTATACGAACGTATAGAATGATAAGAAACTGATACAATTGGGTAATGTGCGCTTGATTCGGCCTACCAAGGTCTGTTTATTAATGTTAAATGAATTTCATATTATTTTTTTGATGTTAGGTGATATTACTTTTTTGTTTTATTTTGTGGTAATTTTTCCGGAGGAGGCTTTGGGACAGTTTGTTTTTTAAAATTGGAAAAAAAGTTGTAACAATTTACTTCTGCCCTTCAGAAGCTTGTAGTGAGTCATTCATGGTTTCCTTTTTTTTTGTATTGGATCATGTAAAGATAAATTTTTGTATTCATAGATTTTTTTTACAATCCAAAGAAACGTATCGAACTGACAGTTTTACGGCAATGCACGTAAAAATAATAAATTAAATTTTTGCCAATGGTTTTGCGAGCTTTACGGAAGAATTGTCCCAGTTTTCCATTTTTATGAAACTACCGTGCTGTAAATTTCAGTCAATATGGTCTCGAATTACCGTGCCGATAGACGGACGGATGTGCTAAAATGGTTGGACGAATTTAATAGAGGCTTAGATCGCTGAGGGGTCTCTTAAACCTAGGCCAATATAAGGTCCATTGTTCAACTTCAAGATTTACGAAACATTACTCAATTCTCTAACAAAATTTAGAATTGACTCCAAACCTCCTTTCCCGCCTCATGTAGTTCATTTAGGAGGAATGAGCCAAGAAATCTGTAACGCTAATTGTAGAAAGCCGGAGAATGACAGAGAAAATGAGTCACAGTTTCGGGTCTCCTCTCCGCATCCTCTTCATACAGGGTTATCTACAAATCTCATCCTATGTTGATGACAACTGAGGAAGGAGTGTCCAGTCTTCGTTCTCAGGTTTGGCTCGATTTGTTTCTTCATTGAGATTGAAATGGATTCTGTTGCTGTTCTACTAATGGGGTCATCTAACAAAGAAGACTATGCTGACATTGTCCCAACCCAAATTATTAGAGGTGATGTGCTTTGTATCACATCCTGTTGTGGAGGTGAGAGCTTCTGAGATTTCTCAAAAATGAGCGAGTTCATCTGAATTAACGTTCCCGGTTATATTGCTGTGACCTGGCATCCATAGAACGAGTACGTCATTACATTGAGGTACTGAATTCAGGTTTGTTTTACACTCCCCATACCAGTTTAGAGGTTACAAAGTATTTCATAAAGGCGCTGACAGTAAATTGCAATTTTCCTTCTTCTCTGTATCAGATTTGAGAATATACAATCCCTCCTTCAGAGTGGCCTTGATTCTCACCTGGTAACCCATGACATATCCACACACGAGGGTCCTCACAAAAAACAACCCGCTCCAGTGTTTTGATCTGATTTGGAACCATCTGTGTAAAAATTGAGTGTGTCGGTTGAAAGGGTGATCCCCATTCTGCACTAGATAGGATTTGCGTCATAAAGTTGGCTTTTAGCATATTTTCGAGGAGGTGATTGCTGTTCCTGTGGTAACTGTGTGTAATTTTTATGGGTTTTGGAAATTATTAAAAACAACGATAAAATTTCATCGCTTCGAAAAACACGTTGTTTATTTGGAAGACGTATTATTTCCTGATTATTAGTGAAAAGATATTTTTTTACCACAGGAGATGTAATTTAATTTAATTTTGAGTATTCCTAGACTCTTTGGATTCAGTGCGAGTCCATTATACATATTTTGACTTGATATACATATTTACTTATAGTGACACCTTCGTCTGACGTTATAAATGTGTATTAAATATAAATAAGTGTTCTCTGTTTTCTATAGAGGATTATAGAGGATATAGAGATTATAGGAGTAGAAATAACTAATACGAGGTTCTAGATTCTAGAAAATGTGAAAGGAGGCAAGGTACGAAAAATGACAAGTTGAGGAGGAACCCACCTTCCCTGCGGTGGTGAACTAGCGCACCTATCATTCGCCCATCCAGGCTACCAAACAACGGGTATTTTATTACTTACAAAATACCTTTTCAGCGTCATCCCAAAGTTGTAGCCTCTGAGTATAATTATCAAGCTACATGGGAAGGTTATACGTTTCGATGTCTCATACTTGATGATAGTTCTGACAGCTTTAATCTATGTTCAATCTGATGCCGCCACAATTTGATGTGAAATGTAATTTATTTCAACTCTTGTATACTGTTGTTGCAATTTCCATGCATATTGAAACAGATTATAATAGTGCCAAAATTCCCACCAATTTAGGCTATATAGAGAGGATAATGTCACTTCAAAGGAGCCAGTTTTTTTTTAGTGAAAATGGATTACTCTCCCAATGCTGTTTTTACCAGGATATACATAGTTAGTTATGTGAATCAGCATTACTTTGTATTTCCATAGACATTCGAAACCTTTTTGATATAGATCACTTAATAGTCCTTGCATTAATAGATGGCGGTTTCGATAGTGGTAATCACATATGTATAGGGTCTTCCAGTTTGAGAAGATATGCGATACTGAAACTCATAAAAGTGAGGTCATTTGGAATAGAAAATGTTATTTTTGAAATTGCAGAAGATTTAAAATTTTTTTCGAAAATGTGGTACTTGCAACTCTTTTTTAGCTGTAACTCAGCTCGATTTGCTTACTGAAACTGTCTTGTTTTGTTCGTATTACTACTGACTTTCATTTATAATAACTAGCATTCAAAAAAGTTTATAGATAATTAAAAAATTAACGATATAACTTCAAAAATGTTTTTTGCTTCGAAAACTTATATTTTTTGTTCCATGCCCACAGAAAAAATATCCCTAATCTGTTACCCTTAGGTATATCCAACATTATTAGCCTAACTCAAGTACTTTCCGAAATAAAGGGAAAGATATCTTCCCACATACCTCGTCTATACTTGAACAAAATTATCTCGAAACTGAATTTTTTTTATAATCGTGGCAAAACTAAGCACTTAAGAAATAAAATGGAGTGAAACCTCCTTCATAATTTTCAGATTTACGTTTAAGACTGTTAATAACATATTTCGCACAATTAATTTTATTCTGCCGTTATTAAATAAAACAATGTCGAAACTCTAGTGTGAGTGGCCAATAACCTCTTCTAGAAACGTGAAATGAGGAGAAGGAAAATTATAATGAAGACAAAACAAAACACCTTTTAAGTTCAGGTATCGCACTAAAAATAGAAGATCAACCATGGGTCAAAACATAATAGTTTTTGTCTGTCATCGCTAAATCTTACACTTATAGTTGCATAAAGAAATATTTTTACACAGGTAACAGCCAAAAAAGTGTTGAAAATACCTCTTTTTCGGAAAAATCTAAAATCTCCTGTAATTTCAGAAATAACATGAATTCGAAAAAAAAAATTAAATAACATTTTCAATTGCAAATCACTTCATCTTTTAGGGGTTTCAGTATTGCATACTAAAAGTGGAATTACTTGTACATGAATACTTTTGCGAGTAAATTCATTGAAACCTTCCAGTCACTTAGCGTGTATCGCAGGGATCCATATTAGGTCCTCTGATTTGTATTTTATTTAAAACTGATCTACTGGGGATAGCCAAGAGTGTTAATTTTTTTTTTTATAGAAGAAGTCTTGTTTTTTATACAATTCTTTCGTTTGTGAAGAGCGTGAAGATTTTGGGTGTATTATCTATTCAGTAGTAAATTCACCTGCTGTGATCAAGTATCTGCTGTACAAAAACAGTATCCAAAAAAATAAAATCTAAGAATCGCAAGAAAAAATCCTGATTTGCCAGAATTAAAAAAATTGACATAATCACGAGTTGACAAAATTTCAACAGACAAATTAAAAAAAAAAAATCGTGTACTGAATGTTTCCTAGACTGCCAGTTGAAAGTAGTCCGCCCTTTCACTAAATATTTTTTGATAAAAATATTAGATGACGTAAATAGCAGAAAGGAAAAATTAATCTCTACAATTCCATGGAGTGGGTTAATTCAGGGTCAAGTTTAATTAAGTCAATTTATATGGAAGGAAACAATTGAACTTGAATTCAACCTTGGTTTCCGCTGCCTGAAACTTAACCTTAATTTTGCATGGGAAC
Source organism: Dioctria linearis (assembly GCA_963930735.1). NCBI lineage: Eukaryota > Metazoa > Arthropoda > Insecta > Diptera > Asilidae > Dioctria > Dioctria linearis. The sequence continues at coordinate 39,440,196 of OZ005743.1, read as the reverse complement.
GTCGTAGAGAAAATGCATTGGAAATACACAAATTAATTTAATTTTTCACCTTTTTCTTATTAATTTCCGGATTCTGTCCAACTTCTGAATTATTGTCAATTCTATTCCGTCAATTCTGCATTTAGTTATTTTCATATATTATTTCTTTATTTTGATATTCTGACTTTTGTACTGATACCGGTGATGAAAGTGTATTTATGAATACCACAGATGTATATTTATATGGAATAACGGTATCAAGCAGACATTGATTATAATTTCGAAATATATTGGACCCAAGACGAAGTTTAATGTTTTATGCTTGTTTATGATTGTATTTGATTTAGTTATTATTATACTTAATATAATCTTTGAATGTGCTTTACACAATACAAATTAAAGACTGGGACTATAATAGGTAGGGATATAATCTATCCATTTGATCTATATACACTTTTCTTTCTTGTGTATGAAAGTATTGCCATGTTAAAAATTTCAGAATTCAATTTTTTGTCTAATTCAAACAGTTTCAATGCCTTTTCTAATTTTGCTTTGTTTTTGCTTTCTTTTCAGGTAATCTATGAACTATACAACTTTGTGAGTATAATTTTATTTTAATGAATACATTATAATCATACCCGCATAGGGAACTTTAGCTGCATTCATTATATCACTTTTCCATCAATAGTATCTGTGTCAAGCACATCATCGGATTTTCGCTGCTTTTCCAGAACCTGTTAATTTTTTAAGCTAACTCGATTCATCAAAGTCTACCAGATTTAATGTAGTTTAAGATTGTTAAGATTCCAGATGATTGTTTATTCTTTTCTGATAATATCAGTTGTTATCACGGATTTGATCATATTATAGACTTTCTGTTTCAAATTTCCCAAAAATCTAATGATATATGTTAGGAACGTTATCGCACGACTATATCAGAACATGTTAGAATTGGTCTTGTATTTGCTTGGAAGACTCTCACCTTCAATTTTTGTGAAGGGGCTGTGATACCTTGTGTGATATGACTACTACTTTCAATCTTATAAAAACATCTTAACTAACCCTAATACCCTAGACACACAGCACGAACTAATGAATCATTTGTACTAACCATTCATTAAAATGCCGTGTGTTACATAGTATATGTCATTATAGCTCGAAAATCAGATGATAATGAAGTACACTAATGAAGTGTTTTCCTCCTTCATTATAGCTATAATGACGAAAAATGTGCTAGATTTGGCATATAATGTAAATCTGGAGCTCCGCTGTGCATCTGCCGATTTGAAAAATAAGAAGAAGAAATGCAAAGAAATGCAAATCACAAATTATATTATTTAATATTTTTTTAAATAAAATGTGTTTCTCATTTGGAAATTGTTAAATTGAAAATAAAATAAATGAACACAAAGTTTATCGCGTTAATTCGATCCATATTGCTTCTTTAAGGTGATAAGTTCATCAAAACCAGTTTGACAGCACAACTTAATTAAAGAAATGGCTGTGTGTCCGCAGTTTATAATGAATCATTATAGACTAATGAGTCGTTAGTTATTTCTTCATTAAGAGTGCTGTGTGTCTAAGGCATTATGTCGTTAAATAGCAAAATCACCTTAAATATCAAAATAAAAAACTTTTGAAATAAAATTTAATTTTGGAAAATAATTTAATAGCACTCTATGGGTTAATCGAATCGAACGGTCTACTCACATATAGTTTAACGAGATCCTGTTCGTTTTTAAAAGCTTTCCCGATTCATCAAAGTTTATCAGGAACTCCCTAATTTCAATCTTATAAAAACAGTTCAACTCACCACTATATCGTTAAGTGACGAAACAACCTTAAAAGTTTATGTTTACCTAAGAGTTTTGAAGAAATGGATTTTTACATTTTTTTAACGTATTAACATATCAAGTTTATTTTATTAAAATTTTGCGTTAATTCGACTAAAATTGTCGAAGCTACGGCACTTTGAAATGGACCTTGCACGAAGGTTCAGGTAAGTTATTGCGCGAAAGCTACGATGGAAAGTCCCATTTTAACGAACCTATGAGGCATGCTTCGTGTGCTAATTACTAATTATTTTTATCAAAGGCACATTTTCAAATTTTCAATTACTTCATCTTTTGCGAACTTTTTCTACGTGCTACATTCTAGTCCTTGATTATGGGTTTTTTGTTTTTCTTTGAATGGTTTTGATTTACAGATAAAAAGAGTTAATTTTTGTATATGTATAGCCAAAAATCGATATCTTAACCTTGAACAGCAGCAACTCTCTTTAAAATTATTTTTTCAGGATATCGAACCATTAAGCTCTAAATAATTTAATATATTGATTAAATTTCATTTAAGTTTTGACTTTAGATAAACTAGTTCTGCTTAATATGGATTACCACAAGATGTCTAAAGACCTTCAGATTTTGTGTTGTATCTAAATAAATAATTTATAAACTCATTGCGAATGAGATATCTTATCCCGAGCAGCTTGGAGTTTTTAACATAGAGAAAGTATATATAGAGAATTCACTTGAACAGAAAGAAAGAATTGCATATAGCATTTAAGGAAATTGACCATGTATGTATGTGATAAAGAGAAATATACTTGTTTTTTCTGCAGGAGAAATGTTTACATTTTTCAATACCCAAGCATGTTATTTTTGACACACTGGTGAACAAAGGTGTTCAAAAGATTACTCTGTTAGTATAGGCTCACCGGTTTATAAGGTGCTCTGAAGGACTACTATGCATATATGTACATATGTAGTTTCGTGAAAGTAGAGTAAATCAACCTAAAGCGAACTAGATTGTGGGTGAATGCACAGCAATTTGCCGCTAACGATCAACCGGCTTGGGGAAGTTCTTTCCACCCACATCCCTTCGATGCTTCGAAAACTGTGCGAAAGTCATCATGAAAATATTCATCCAGACAGACAGACAGACACACGGACGTCTAAAATATTGAATGTAAGGCAAAAAAAGAATTAGTGACATCAGACTAAAACTTATTGAAAACTGCTTCCTTATGCATTATGAAAGTTTAAAGAAAAAGATTTTTAAAAGCTGAAAGATAAAGAAAAACTTTGTCAACGCAGTTCCAAAGAAATCAAATACCCGGATAATATTTAACTCCGAAATGAAGAGTATTCGAGAGAGAGCAAGTGGGAATTCCATGGTGGAGGTCGAACTCTGGTTTTGGCGGTATTTGTGCCCTGCCACCCCCATCCGAGGCCAGACTGGGTCTTCAAATCGGCCCGGGAAAATGACGACAAACCGCCTAAAGGTCTTCAAAAACGACTTTTTATAAGACGCAAACAATTCAAAGGTATGTTTTCTAGCTAAATACCAAGCAAAAAAAAAAAAAAAATAAAAAAAATAAAATACAAAATTTTTTTTTCTAGATTGTAATATTAAATAAGGAAGAAGATACAAGAAAGTTATACAGGAAATTTGTATGCAAAAAGTATGTGTAAGAACGGGTGGCCCTTTCACCGTTACAATAAAAACTAAAACAGGGTTTCTTTGTGGAAACAGTATAAAAGATACCAAGAATTTTTCTCGTGAAGCTGATCCGTAACAAGAGTGTGGTAAGTGAGGCAAACGTTGAATCAGAGCGGCGCTGCCTGTTGAAAAAAAAATTGAGTTCAAAATTGAGTTATAGCTGTTTTTGTGTTATATACCTATTTATTTAAATAATTTTTTTTTCTCGATTTGAATTTACTTCACAAGGCTGAGGTTGGTTCGTGATTCTGACATTTGGAGAAATTTTTGCCAGTGCTACAAAATTTTCTGAAGATATGAATGTATCAGCAAACGGTAAAGAAACGGAACACAAAAAAAGAAACGACTCTAACGTCTTGAATCCCAAGTATGTCAACAAAACAAAAGCTTCGTACACCAATTTTTGAATCGATTAATGCTGTTTTATTGTAACTGACGTGGATGTACGAAATGTTGGAACAAGTTTCCAAAGATTTTAGATTCCTTTCCAGCGATCTTTTTAACAAAATGGACGCTGACAGTTTAGAAAAAGCCAAGTTGGGTTTACTTAAATCAATTCACGACTATAGCCTCCAAGAATTCTATCTAAATGTTGAAATCGCACTTCGAGTTTTACTGACATTGCCAATATCGATTGCTTCACGCGAACAAAGTTTCAGCCAATTAAACTTAATTAAAAATTACCGCTGATCTACAAGGGATCAAGAAAGATTGTCGAATATGGCTGTTTTGGCAACCGAAAAAGAAAGGACAACCATTTCGAATTTCTAGAATATAAACTAGCTCGCAACGAAAAAAACTAGAAAAGTCCATCTATAAAATCTTGCAAATATTTTTATCAAACTGATTCACCTCAATGTTTTTAAATGTATGTTACTCGCAAAAAACCAATATCAACTATTTATTTTATGTGCAATAAATATTATTTACTATATTCCTTTCATGATCAATTGCTGCTCAACTTTGTTCAGTCAGCTGATAGACCACGTCAGGATAGGTAAGGTTAAATTAGGTTATGTTGAGAATTTCATAGATCAAAGGTGCAAATTTATACGTTTTCCAAAACGAGTCGTTATGATTCTGCGTGAAGAAACTGAGGAAAAAAGTGAACTCTTAACCTCTTATCCACTATTTTGTTTTTGCAAATCTTTTGTAACCGCATACAAATTCAATCGTTCTTTCACTTATTTATATGGCTCGGGCTAGCAACAAAAACAATGCCCCTGCTTCATCGCATGTGGAAAAAATCACACTTTTTTCTTAGTTATGCTAAGATTTCACTCAGTAACTTTCATCAATATATTGTTAACAATATTAACGGACGACGATGCCAATTTTAATGAACAAATCAAAAGTATTTTGATTTCTGCCAGTTAGAATTTTACGTTTGTGGTCGGTACTGTCAGTACTTATTACCGTATTGTATTATAACACAGGAAATTTGTCATAAGTAAAGGCTGATTAATATTTTTGCTCACTGACTATGTATGTATACCTACACTATTTAAAAATTTATTTACATTGAATAAAATTACTTGATTTTTTGGAAATTAGAATATAAAAACAAAATTTAAGAACTGTTTAAATATTTGTATTTCAATTTCCAATTTGTTTTAAAAATACACATACGTATAGCAAAGCTTTGAAAGCCATGTTGAACTCTTTTGATAAAAAACATTTTTTTTCCATGCGTTTTTCGAAATAAAACTGATATTTAAATTCAATTCAAAATTCAAAATCATTTAATGGTTAAAAGTATCTAAGATATTACAATCTTTTGGTGATACAAAACTTAGTTGGTAAATTACAAAGGCGAATACTAAATTCATATTAATATTAAACTAACAAAAAAAAAAGACTAAAGCTACAAACCATAATGGCGAAATAAAAAGTCAAGCCGTAGAAAATTATAATAAGGAATAAAATAGAAATTAAAACCAGCAAAACGAAAATTAAAATACGCAATAGCGTCAAGTAGTAGCAGTGCAGGGAAGGAAAGAGCATACAAGACCGGAAGACATAAATGATGGAAGAGAAAAGTAATAGTAATAATAAAAACGAAAATAAAAGCGCAGTATATAGTTATTTCGGAGTGTAAATACAATGTCAGTCCCCCTGACCATCATCCGAGGCCAGATGACGAGTCAGCAGTACTTTGAATGAACTGGCCGAGCTCGTGCGCTGCAAAACCGCCGGAAGACTGTTCCAAAGACGAGCAACGTGAACAAGGTGAGAGCGTTCCAAAATTCGATGTTGATAACGGGGAACCCGCAGCATTAGGTGCCTGTCAGCATTCAAAAAGCTGATGTCGGAAAATAGATAGCTGGGACGTCTTGTGTAGATGATCTTATGAAGAAAAAGCAAAATTATCAGTGCCAGATAAGCATATAGATACATACCCAGCAGAGAATTACGGAAGAGAGAAATGTGATTGTATCTCTTCAATCCATGAATAAAACGGATGCAGTCATTGAAAGCGACATTCAGTTTCCTCCTACAGATCGAATGCAAGTGAGAGAAGACAGTGCTTCCACTTGTGAAATAAAACAAGAGAAGAGTCTTTGCCAGCTTGGAACGAAGAGCAGGAGAGAGAATCCTCGCAGCAACCACAACCTTCGAAGTATCCCATAAATTTTACCCAATGTATTTTTAATGTTGTCGCAAGTCATAGATGAACTGCGGTTGCGGATAATTCCCAAATTTCGAGCAACGGTAACGTGAGGTAAAGCTGTGCCATTCAGAGTTAACAGTTGGAAACTGAAGGCATCAAGCTTCTCGCGATTTAAAACCATGTAAGTTGATTTGTTGGAATTTAAAAGTAAGTCATGCGTCTTGGAACCACTCAGATATTCTCTTCAAGTCTGAGTTGGACACTATCGACACAATCCTAAATAAAGCGCACCGGCCTATCCAAATATATCTGAGCGTCATTCGCATAAAAGTGTATATGGGTGCTAAAAATAATGACAAACGCTTTATAAAAAAGTTAATATTTTTGAAGCAATGAGAATGCCAATTTTGTCATGTACAGTAAACCTCCTCACGGTCGCAGAAATTACTGGTATGATTTTACAGGTATAATTTATGTATGCATAGACATATAAACATACATATACGAAAAAGCTATAAAAGGAGAGCTATTTTCCCACTGTGTCCGACAAAATGCATAAAAGGAATAAATATGAAAAATGAAGGAACTAATTAGGATATGTTAACTAAAAAAATTAAAAATTTATATGTATGTAATTGAAAAATAACATTTTACGGGAATCTAAAAGCACAACCTAGGTGCAATACAAAATTATTTCTTAAAGAAAAGTGAAATCTTAGTTTGTTTTTTAGTAAAATTAACGTCTTCTCTTTCAATCATATTTTCACATTCATTTAGTTTTTGTCGTACTGTAGGTATGTTCTTTTTTGTTGCGTACTTTTTAAGGCAACGAATGCTTGAAAGAGCGTCCTTAATAGTCATGGACGAAATTTCATTCGAAGCTTCATTTTTGGATTCGACAGCATCTTCGGAGCTGCTGCTAGAGTTACTTATAATATCTTTAATGTCTTGTCTATTTTCAATCTGTTGAAAGAAATCGTCTTCCCAGTTTTCCGGTAAGATCTCATAAGTGGCCAAAAATACATCAACATCTGCTAATTCGCTTAAATTTTCCTCTACAATACTATTCAGTAATTATTTCTTCGGTACTATTATCGTGCGTAAAGTCACACCTTCCAAAAAACATTTATGGATTGTTGATTAGTTACATTGTCCCATGCAGATTTAAGCCAACTGAGAGCATCAAATGGAGAAATTTTCTTTGCAAGTTCTGAAGAATTTTCAACCTCATCCAAATAACAAATTAAATGGTTCATCATGTAGTTACGGTAGTTTACATTTAAATTCTGGATGATACCTTGGTCCAATGGTTGTAAATGTGAAGTACAATTTGGTGGTAGATATTGAAGTTTTATATTAGTAAGCTCATCGACCACATGACAGGCAGCATTTTCGAGGAAGATAAGAATTTTTCTTTTCTGTCTTTGTATTTTCGCATCTAGTGTATGCATCCACTCACTGAAAATAGTAGAGTTCATCCACGCCTTTGAATTGGCTCTCCATGTAATAGATAAATGCTGTGGAATATTTATTCTGCCAAAAGCCTTTTAGCAATTACTAAAAGATCTTCTTTTTCACCAGCTAAATTGCAGAGACGAGCCACCGTTAAGCGTTTCTTGGATAACTTCCCACCTGAGCATTTCATTCTTCAAAAGAAGTGACCTGGTTGGTTTTGCTCGGAAGAAGAGTCCTGTTTCATCCAGGTTAAAAATATTTGAACGTTCGTATCCCTCGCAAAGTCTTTGAATAGTTCTGCGATATGCCTCAACCTAGGGAGCAGATGATAGCACACCGAAAGTAATGTTGTAACGCTTGTGGAATGACTGTAACCATCCGTTCGATGCCTTAAATTCAGTCAAACTTGACATTTCTGCAATTTTTAAAGCCTTCTTTTGAAAAAGTGGTCCAGATACTGGTAAATTTTTTCCACGAGCTTTCGCAAACCATTGAAATAAAGTGCTATCCAGTTTTGCATACGGGACGATAAATTTTAAGCCATTTCTTCCAGTTGCTTCAAATCTTTCAAGCGACTTTTTTATTTTATATTTATTTTTTTAAACTCGCTGCACTTGGCTTTTGCTAATTTCAAATTTTGCAGCTATCTTCCTCTGACTAAGCCCATCTTTTTCAAACGCTTTTATGACTTCTAATTTTTTACTAACGTCGGATTCTTTGTATTTTTTTTTTCCATTTTTAAAAGATGTTAGAGTGGGTAATTTTATTTTCCTTAAAATTTACACATCATTAAATATTTGTTTTGAGTTTCCATTTGAAAAAACCTACCTAACTGAAAATAAAATCTCAGATTTACTTTCCTATTTAATTAAGTGGTCCTTGTATCTAGCTTGTTTATTTTTGTTCAAAAACACTTAGTTTCATAAATTATTAATACCACTGCAGTGATGAAAAATTGTACGCTTAATCCTGAGTAAGATCACACAAAATGTGATCCTTACTTAAAGTCACCTAACTCATGAAAAGTGTTATGCGTATCTATTTATCAAATGACTCATATTCATAGGAATTAAATTTCGGGGAATCACACAAAAACCTACAAAAATTTTTGAGAACGATTCGTGGTCCTGCAAATATGTATGCAGTAGAAATAAGCATGCATATTTATGTAGGTAATAGCGAAAATTTGCGACGTATTAATTATGTATTGCAGCAAATGCAAAGTGTGTTTTTGGATCTTAGAATATGAAGCAAAATGACATAATAATAGCCGAATTCAGCTTTTGAATGTAAAGAGCTTCGATGTAGGTAAAACCTTGCTTTGCCATACATTCTCCCTTCCTCTAATGTATGCATCTTCTTCTAAAAATGGGATTTTACACAAATCAGCCATTTTGTTTCAAATTGTAAGTAGATACCGAATTTTTTCATAATGTCAATCTCATGCACATTTATTTTATTTTGCGATTTTTCTTTACGTCTCTTCCGATTGGTAAGGTTCAAAAAGATCAAAATTATGGATAAATATGTGGTTCATGGTCCGATTACACAGGTGCCCCAATTACACAGCGAAGTTTGTTCCAGAAACTCCTTGTGTGTCGGTAGTGTGGTCCAATTGTGCAAGTGGTCCGATTGGGCAGTGTCCCAATTGGTAGGTTTTACATGCTATCTTGGCACTATCCACAAGTTATCTTAGCTCTGAGTCCTGTCAGCGTTAATTGCTATTCCTTCCAGTCCGGCTAGCACCCAAAGATAATCCTCCAAAGCCTGTTTGTTTAGCCCCCGTACCTTCGATTCAACGAATTTTAAAAGCACACTAAATTCAAAGTTAGAAAATGTTCAATATGACTCTTAACCACCTAATTGTACCTAGTTACCTCAAAGAGGATTCAAAATCTTCCTCAATAATAATGGAATAAGAATAATTACGAAATTTCGTGCCCATTTAATTATTTCAACATTTCTGAATTATTGTTAATTACCAGTTCATTTCGAAGTAAATTACAATTTCTACTACCCAATTTCAATTCTACCCATTCCCCCACACACCCTCACTCAACACACACAAATAACAGTTCTCCGGAAAAGAATTGATGTTGAGCACCAATTTTGAAAACAGTTTCCAATTTCAAAACTGAAATTGTTTAAAATAACTTTTCACAATTGCAAACAGTTTATAAATGTCCTTAATCGGATAAAAGCTTTTCGAAACTTTTTAATGTGAATTAAATGAGGGAGAGTTACGAGCCTTTCTGCACACTCAAATATAAATGGTGAAGCTAATATTTGTTCGAGGGTAATTAGGGTACTATCTATCTACTCAAGTAGCATTAATGTTATATTCATCTGTATAATGTTGCACATACTATATACAACTGCACAATCCTTAATAAAATATTTTGTACGTACTATAGGTACCTACGTATCTGGTTAGAGGATATATGCTTTCAGTCTTAATAGAGATCTTGAAACTCGACGAGAATTCAACTTAATTTTAAGCACAACTAAATGGTTATGAGTTGCACATCATATGATGAAGGAAGCAGTTTCTTTGGTTTTATAATATACATAGTTTATGTATATGCTGAGGATGAGGATGAGACTCTTTCCCTCTATGAGATATATTTCCCAAATTAGAACCTCACAGCCAGTCACAGAGCAAACAAACATAAATATCCGAGCTCACTCCATTATCACGAAAGACCTTTTAACTTTCCCGCCAACGAACGTTTGTTGGCTCTATGATTATAATTTTTTCGGATAACGACTCTGCTGCAGTACTATATTTGGTAATTTATTGAGAATGTATGCTGAAGTAATTAGCATCAAAAGCCGTACTCTGTCAAAAACAGACTCGTGGCGTGGTTATAAATTTAATTTCTAAATATTTTGGATGGGGGATTGGTCGGAGGAACAATAAATTGTTTCTTTTCGGATATTTTCTTTTGCTTTAATAAGATTTACTTAAGAGCTAAAGTTTTACTAGTAGTAACAAAAACAACAACAACAAAAATATCTTCTGCTTCTTCATGCGGCGGACTGTCAATCAGTTAGTTAGCACATTACACTTTGGAAAATCGTAATAAAAAATGTTTAAAAAGAGCATAAAATGTACATTCTATGCTTTGAGGTAATTAATTTGTCAAAGATTTTATGACTTTGCTGCTTCGCTTTTAAACTACATGAGACTAGATGATCAATTTTCGAAATGATTTATTTTATAGATCTCCCTCTCCTGGGAAACGTTTCTATTAAAATTCATACATATTTCATAGCCATTGTAAAGTTGATTGTTCTTTCCGGTCATTAAAAACAAACATAATTTTGAAAGATGTGAATAATAATAAAATTTCTTTTGAAAACAAGAAGGCCAAGGTTCAATCTCTGTTTTGAGAGGGAAAAATGGTTTGAGGAATAGATATAGATGGACATTTGTTGCCGAATTGAATGGGTGTTGTGCTGGGAAATAAATCTATAAGGAATTAGGTTGGGAGGATTATTATTTTAACAAGAATTGTATAAGAAACCAAAATAAGAAAAGATATTACTTACCTCTTTATAACGGTCGATCCTCTGGTGGACGGCACTGACGCGGAAATGTAACCTGAATGTACTGTCAAAAAACCAGAGGGCCGTTTGCCTGAGAATAACTGGGTGTCTGCGCACCACACCCACAGCTGCACTGGAGCTCATGTTTGATTTATTTCAGCTAGATCTTCTCTGTAGGAGTATAGCGGCATTTAGCGCTGTCAGGCTTAGAGCAGCGGGTTGGTTGATGCAGAGGGGTTTTTTACATTCCAATATACTCTAGAAGATAGACTAGTCATTGCAGGGAAGAAACAAACTATCAAATACCCTTCCTTATTTTTGGTGGGGAGTGATTGGGATGGGAAGGAGATGATGATAACATCCGATATTTTTATCTTTACGGATGGATCCAAGATGAGTGCGGGCACAGGGGGTGAAGTGTACTCCAGAGACTGCCAGTGGCATGAGTATTATAGACTGCCGGACAAATGCAGTGTCTTTCAGGCAGAGTTTGTAGCTGCACTATTGGTATCTATGTGCATCCGTACGGCACATGTACACATATTTACACACACATATATATATATACTCAAGGCAAGCCTTGGATCGATCAACAGGGAAACCTGTCGTATTGCGTGGCAATTGTGGCCTACATATGATAGGAAGAGGACAGGAAACTCTTTAATTGCTAGAACAAATTCCAGGAATCTAGTAGGGTCATTACGGGTAATTGTCCATAACAGACCATGCTAGAAGACTAGACTGGGAATAGCGGCGAACGATTTCTGCAGGAGCTTGTAAGTATTCGGAGGAAATCGAATACGTCCAACACGTACTTTGCAAGTGTCCTGCTCTTATAAGTAAAAGAGATAGACTATTAGGTAGCTACTTTTTTTAAAGTCTGGGGAGCTGCAAAGTAAAGGTTTACATGTATTCTGATATTTCTAAAGGAAGCAGGATGAATCTAGTGCGGTTTCAAAGGTTATACTATGAGGTTAAGGGGATAATAAACCCACTGGTGGTGGTCTAAATGAAGCAGGTTAGTCCCCTCTTAATTTACCTAACCTAATCTAACCTCCCTCTTTAAAGGAAGTTGAGTTAATTACGCGGGCTGTCTTCATATTCTTCTACCCATGATTCGAACCTATTGGCTGATATATATGAACCCAGCATTGTGGTTGATACGATTACATCTGTCTCTTCAGTTTTCTCTATCAGGTAGTATTTATTGTCATGTGAACATGTTCCGAGATATCGCGTCGGTCGCGTCCTCTACGAAAAATCGCGGTCATCGCAGTGGGCTCTGGATATGATATTGCGTTGGGATAATTACAGAAATAATTATAATACCTCTGGCCAGGGGCTTCTAGTCAGTTGCTACTTCGCTCGGTATATAAGCCGAAATATTTGGAGTAGGGATATGAGTTCCAGCAACATAAATTACTGTGCGAACAAGTTTATTAGACTTTTAATTAGACCTTATATATGTGGTATATAGGCTTACTTTAGTTACATATAGACATCGTATGAGGTATGTGTTTAAGATACTCAATGACTTTATCTGTAGGCACCGTAGGCAATAAATTTACAAAAAAAAAAAAAAAAAAAAAAAAAAAAAAAAAAAAAAAAAAAAAAAAAAATTAAGCCACGTTTTTTTCTAAAAATAAATGTGATTTTCTCTGATAGAAACGGAAAGTCAGTTTAATTTCCTCAAATCAATGGAACATTTGGCACCACAAAACCTATATAGTATGTAAAATTCCCGAAATGTTAAGCTTTCTCAGCTATAAGGAAGAGAGAACATTCAATAAATTAGGTATTATTCTACATTTTTTATGGAACACTTGAAAATATATTTTCGTTAATATAATTCACACCTTTTTTTTTGTGAAACAAGTCATATATTGTTTTTCTCTATTTTGTTTGAGCATGCCCAGCGCCCCAGCACTAGCTTCCATACTACTTATGTTTAAATGAAAAAAAACATTTGGTAGTATGGCACATAAGAGGAAGGGCTCGCTTCTCATCGCGTGGCTGGGGTGGTGAGTGGGAGACGTTTTCCCGTGAGGAGGGCAAGGTTGGTTACCATATGTAAAAAGAAGAAAGAAAAAAGAAGAGAAACGGTGAAGAGAGAGTGAAGTTATGAACAAAAGAGTGGAGTCATGTCAAGAATTTTTTTTATATAGACTGTAGATTGGAATGGTATGCTGCGCGAGGGGGTGCGAGGAGGAACAGACGCTTGCCTGTGGGCAGTGGGAGGGGTTGGCTACAATATGCAAAAAGAATGAAAAGAAACGATAAAGAGGGTGAGGAGCAATGGACAAAATAGTGGAGTCATGTGCACTCCTACGTGCCCGCGCCCAGGGCTAGATCCACGCGTTGCGGGTTTGTGGGGAGGGAGTTCGCTTGCCCGCGGCGGAGGAGTGGGGCTATCTACCATATGCAAAAAGGCTGAAGGCAAAAGGAGCAGAGGGAGTGGAGCAATGAACAAAAGAGTGGAGTCATGTGTGCGTGTTTTTTCAATGGGAATGCAATGGAAATGCTCATGGCGAGGAGAGTTGGCTATCATACGAAAAAGAATGAAGAGATTCGGAGTACAGAGAGTTGAGAAATTAACAAAATAGTGGAGTCATATCTGGAATTTTTTTAACTGCATTTTTTGAAGGGGTATTTTTAGTTATTTAAAGGTGTAGTTTACCTATTCCCTACATTTTAGGGAAAAAATTGAAAATTCCCTACATTTTAGGGATAAAAACCTTATCTACGTTTTCCAAGCTGGAGCTTTCCCTAATCTTATCGAAAAATACCTGAGCTTTGTGGCACAAATTGTTGCCACTCACTTTAATGTATTTTTTTTACTGTGTAATCACCTTCTTAATGATCGCTAATACATTTTCCGTTCTAAATTAATCTTCGTTGGAAAGGTATTCTTCTAATTTGGGTAGAGTTCAAAATAATTGTCTAGATATCTAGGATTATTTGGTATCTTTCTGTCGTTTTAGCTATGATTTATGCAAGTTTCTGATCTATTTGCTTTGTATAGTATGTATTATATACGGTTTTCACGAATTTTACTCCATAAAACCCACTGGTGTTCCACAGGGTTCTATTCTATCTCGGGGTTTTTTTTTTTTTTCATTCATAAATGTTCTCTTTTTTGTGTGTGTTCTATGTGTATTACTTTCATTCTAAGTTTTACTGGCAATGCCATTGACTTCATTTATAATTTTAAAACGTTCACAATTCCAACAGGAAAGCTATAGGTATTAATCGAGAAGGGAATACCAGATAATGGAATAATGGCATTTGACATGCAGATAGATATCTCTTGGATCTAAACCTAATCGTTAGGAACTTACCCGACTTTTACGTAAAAACATGCTATATATAATTATGTATATCACTGAAGAAGGCAAGTCCTATTGTCATATTGTAAAAAAAAACGAACCTTGACCATTAAAATGACATACGAATTAAATAATAATCTGAAATTTTTGCAGTAAATCTAATCAACTGCTCCGCTACTGAATGAATCGTTCGCCCATGACATTTCTATTTTTGTGTCATATCCCATTAATGTAAAGATTACGAAAGTTCACTTAATACAATACAATATAAAATACATATATAAACTAGCAAGCCTATATGGCCGACAAAGCGTTCAAGCAGTTCTATTCAATGGAGCACCTTACGTAGGTGTGGATTTGTTTGCTTGATATTTAACTAAGATAGAAGCCAAATGAAATATGGCACTTAAATCATAATCTCGCGTGTGCGGCGCAATTAAAAGATTGATTATTCCTAGAGGGGCTGGGTACATAATTTGGCTTCATTTGTCGATTTCTACATACATTTAATACATAAGTACACAGTCAGATGGAAACCACTATACTCTCTTAAGTTTACTAATGAAATTTCCACCTTAGTAATTCTTGCAACTTATTGAACAGGCACAGGAAAAGAAAAATCTGTTCAAGGTAAATGTACATATATACTTACCTGTAATTTACCTGTGATTTTCTTGAGGAGTAAAACGAGGTGGGTATCTATCAAAATTAATTGAAATTATCAGCTCTTTACGTTTTCCATGGCAATTTCTATTGAATTTAAATTTAATGTGACGTATAAAGTACCGATTTTAATTAATTTCATGCTAAGGGCATTCTTTATTGGCCTTGTTTCTGTATAGAAAGGACTTATTGGCTTTTAAGCAAATTTTTGACTAATCACATGAAATACGTTTCTTCAAGTCGTTTGAGACCCACTTTATGTCTTGTTTTCAAGTAAATCTATTTAAAAAAAAAAAAATCTGCTTAAAAGTAATATTCCAGTTTTACTCTATTTTGCGAATTTCCTTAAGGACCTATTGTATGTACGCACTAACTGGAGCCTGTTTCTGTCCTGTTTATGAAGCACAATAGGTGCATTCTGTTCACCATAGGTCTATACAGTATTCACACGACCTCTTCAAGAAAGAAATTGATATACCTAAAAGGTCTTAGGTTTACCCAACGCTGTGGATATTTCTTTCGAATATCCTCCTTGATAAAAGCCACATCCATTGAGGTGGAAACTCCTCAGTAGGGTGGGTAGCGTTTGGTTTACACCGATGCTATAGGTCTTCGCTGAGTATATATGAGCTTTTAGCTTGACATAACATATAAAATGTTGTACATAAATAGGTGCTATAGTGGATGTAGAAATTCTTGCCTATGATTTTTTTGTGTGGTTGTCCAGGACATAAATGGGTACACAAATCAAAGTTTTAATAAGATTAATTTGTTTAGGTATCACAGGCTCCACCCGCTCTCTACGGTTACGGTTGTTTTTAAGGTTTCTTGCTTAATCTGCTACTCGTGAACCTCGAGGAAGATGCTAATCGGGCTATTTCCATGTGTGTTCATAAGCATCTTGCGAGAAGGGTTACAGTAGGTGCATTTGGCTATGAATCCTTTAAGGTTGGAAGAGGACAATCGTCTGATCGACGGCATTAAAACTGTAATTCAGCCGCTCAGTAGCCGTTTCGATCACGATAAAGTGATCTGAGAACGTAATTTCTTCAGTCTGCACGTTGTCAGTTCTGTAGATTTTTTGGATTGGCTCCATCATAATAATGCTGACATTTTGTTTCTATACTGCCGTCCTTAGCATAAAAGTCGTATCGAAAATTTGTAAAAATTACCTCGCTGTCTTCTAGGTTTTCAATATTCACAGAGCCAATGCAGCGATTTGGTTCGCACCTTTACTAATCACAGCTAGCTCCATAATTTTCTTTTAAATATTGATTATTTGATAAAATGTAAAAATATGTATCTTGCTTGAGACGACTAAACCATCCTATGCATGTGTAGGAAGAACATACCTATTTAAATTTGCTCTAGAAGATTGGACTTGAACCTTTGCATTCCAAAGTTAAAAAAAAAGAAAAAAATGGAGTGCTATACCTATCTAGACCTGGTAAACAGCTCAGCTTTCATACATAAAATCATCAAGGTAACCATTATAAAGGTGTTGTGTTTGAAAAAAAAAAAATAAACCAAGAAAACTCAATCCTTAACATGTTTGATTGTGGTGTCACGCGGCAATGGCCCTTATTGTCCAGGTTGGCCGCTTTGTATAGTCAAGGTTAGTTCGAAGACGTCCAAAAAATGTTCAGCACCAATCCCAACGAAATCCACCCATAAAAGAGCATCTAAAGGAAGATAGCTGCCCAAAAAAGCGCAGAAACGGCCCTCTTCGGATAATACAAGAGAGAAGTACATTTGAAGTGCGCTAAAGGACAGAGTAAAGTACCTAGTCATCATACTAGATGAAAAGATAAACTGGAAACCACACCTTGAGGACAGAGCGAACAAAGCCTTCAAAATTTGCTACAAAACTATAGCAAAAAATTGTGGGCTCAAACCTTGGATGATCCTAGCGTCATTCGACTCACATTAACCTACGGTCTGCGATTCCGAATAATGTGCCATTCAAATTTGCCTAAAAAAACAGGAAAATGCAACAAATTTGGATTCTTATTTCATTCAATTAGTTTTTCTACGTCATTTTCAATCATTTCATCACATATTTTGCCGTTTAGGCAACGTAGTCAGCGCTGGCCGACCTTGACATCAGTTGACTCTTGTTCGAAATACTTATTTTTTTCATTTTTCACCCAATCAATTTGCGAAAGCGTTCCTTTTCAAAGATGTGTTTGTGATTGACCAAATTCTTCCTTAAATGACATTCCCCTGCATACATAGTTCCGTTAAGTTTCATGTTTGCAATTTTATATCGGTTCATCTGATTCGTGGCCTTATTAGCTCAGTTGGCAAGCGCGTTGCTTTGCGGGTTGGAAACCAACCCCGACATGGTCCTACGCTTTTCTTCCTACCTAATTTCCTTCCAAATTTTATAGCTCTATAGTTTTTCCTATATAACAGGTTAGCACAATGGGTCGCTCTGGCCTCTGTGTTTCGGAGGTAAAATATATGCTCCATCTTCTTAGAATATATCTTTTAAACAGAATCGAACATTTTGCAGTCTGTAGAAGGTCAGAGTTTAATGGGAATGAGTTCCTATAGCCATTAGAAACCCTTTTCCTCAAATACTTTTACAAAACTCTTTCCTAATAACTCCTGACTCATTGTTAGGCAGGATCCGAAAATCATTCCAGAAATTGTTACTTGACAATAGTTCAACATAAACACACGCACAGTTCAAAACAAGTGTCCCTATCATACATATTTGTTGCAAGAACAACTAAACAACTAAATTTCCGGACAGAAGGATGACTATAAATTTGCATTCACCATGCCAACAATATCCTCTTTCCAATAATTAAATAAATAGCGTTGGCAAAAGTTTGTTAAATGCCGTGTCTTATTGTACTCAATGAATCTTAACGTTATAACCTCTACGGGCTGACTGTCTTTGACTGTCGTACCTTGTTGCTACCATGCCAAGGGAATGAAATATGGAAATTTCGAAGACAAAACTAAATTGAAACCAATTTTCGATTCGATGTCAGGGCGGGCGGTTGTCGTCGTCATTTGAAATATTCCTTTTTGTTCAGCTATTCATATTCCGTTTTTAGTAGTACTCCTGCTGCCGCTCGGTGTCACTCTGTCTGAACCAATTTCCACTCATACCATAAACAGAGATCCTTCTTCTCTATATAGCTTTGTGACATCAGGTACCACAGTGGTCGTAAAATTTACTGCGGATTGAGTGAAAAGGCCGCTAAATTACGATGACAGATGTTCTGTGAAGAAATTTCAATTTCTTTACATTCTACTCTTCCCCCTCTTCCCTCCATGTCCTTTTTCCTCTGGTGGTCTATCACAACTACTGTAGTGAATATATAGTGGTGCTCGTGGCAATATTATAGATTCGATGCCTATGGCTTAGCTTTTCTGTGTCACTACTATAAACTTCAAGTTGGAGGTTCTATTTCCTCCCTTACGGGTTCGTACAATAGAGAGTAGGTACCTTATAGAGAAATAGGATGAACGGAATGGAGGCCTGAAATTTTAAGGTGAGCTTTAGACGGTAGCTTCTCCACAAATAGAAACATTCCGATGGCAAAAAATGTTCTCATTCTGATTGTGTTGCCTCAGCCTTTCTCTTGATGCTGTTCCGAAGTTATTGTTTTCAAGAAAACGCCGCTTCAGTCGGTATTTATCAAAGGAGGAAATCTTACACAGTCACACTATAGGCAAACAGAGGCGAACAGTATCGCAGCAACTATTGTGTCATTTGTTCCTTTAGCCTTCATCACAGATTGATGAGTTTTCTGATTGTATTCTTCCTTTTACCATCTTCCCCTTGCTTCTCCCTTAGTTTATTGTTACATAACTCTGGCTGCTTTAACAGCTTCCTCGCCTTCAAGTTTATTGCAATATTTCTTCAGAAAATTTTTATCCGGAAAGCATAGACTTTTCATTCCCCGAAATGCTCTGTGTATTTGAATTAATCAGGGGATTTATATGACATGAAAATTAAAATTCGTTAATTAGTGCGGTTATGAAATTAATTGTCTTTTTTGGTTTTTAACTTTTTTCTTATTTAAGCTAAAAAAAAAAAATGAAGAGAAATCCCATCGCTAGCCTCTTGCTCAAAACGGAAAGATATAAACGAAAAAGTACAGTTGTACTTAGACTGAAGCGAAGCTATATATTTAGTGCGCCCTCTCAGTTGCTCTAACTTCTACTCTATATCTCACTATCTCTTTTCTCCTTTCAATCTTACATTATCGTTTCTTCTGTTTAGAATAATGAGATAAATGTCGAAATTTCAATGAAACTGATTGCGCTCCTTGAGTTCGGAAGTGTCAAAAAGGAACAAGAAAATCCTCGTCAATCATCACCTCCGCTAAAACTGTAGGTGGGTGATATTAAATTCAAAAGCATTAGAAATATTGTTTATGGCTTCTCTGTTGTTGTCCTACCTGTTGTAGATGTCAGCCCGAAATTCTGTGGCCCTTTTTTCCACGATGTTGATGTAGATATTTGACGCGCATGAAACTTTAAAAAAAAACTACTTTTAAATCCGCTAAATTACTAAGGTCCATAAAGTAACATTTTATTAACAGCTATGTTGTATAAGCCACCAACAATGTAGTGAACTAAATCAGTTTCATCGATGGTTGATAGTGATGCTATAGCATCTCTTGCATACCACGTATGTACTACTGTCACAGATCATCTTTTCTCTTCTTCCGATTCTGCAGTTTATTATGAATCTCAGCAATTGAAACTTTTGTACAAAACTCTTTTAATAAGGACTATTTTAACTCTACACGATTTAAATGAAGTTGTGAGTATAAAGAGCTCTGTGGTACCCGTCGTCATTAGTTGCTTCGCATTGTATGAAACCTTTTCTCGAATCCCAATCTAGGGCTTCTGCAGACTCTTCAAAGTATTGGATTCATTTTTTTATATAATAATTGTCGTCACCGTTACGCAACGAAAATTAAAAAAATGGTCGGCAGCTGTCACTATCTGTATCATCACTTCTAGAAATTTGTAAAAAATACGGTAATCTACAAAATGTCATAATAAGAAAACAACGTTATTGGAGAGTTAGTCCGGGAAAGTCTGCATCCTTGGCATTAAGAAATTTTGGTGTATAGGTATACATTTTGAAAATAAGTAATTTTCGCCCTCAACTAACTCCAATCTCCCCTACTACATAATGTATGTCAATACATCGAATCCTCTATAAAACGCAGTTGAGTTCCGTTGCAAATACCACAAGTTATGCGGAGCTTAGTGTCACTAAATCACTAGAGCAGCTACGCCTTTGTCACTTCTCTTACTTTCTCTCAATTATGCACCCTTGAATAATGCGCCCCCGTCTATAACCTAAGGCTGTTTTAAACCATTACCCTGTAGAGACCGAAAATAGAAAGATTTAACTTCCGTCACTATACTAAGATTAATCAACAAATTATATGCACGTTCCACTCTCTAATTTTCCCCCCACTTTCATAAGGCTTTTGATTCCACCAAAAGGTCGTCAACCAACTCTACTCACCCTAATAAACTTGAACTCTTGGAATCTGATGAAGAATTTGAAGGGTGACAAATGGGGGTCTCTATAGGCACGGCATAACAAGACACGGAGCAAATAGGGGAGTATGTTTGTTTGTAAAATTGACCGAATTGTCGAGTAGGTATATGATGAAAACCGTTATTCACTTTATGGAAATGATATAATTTCACGATCGTCTCCCTCCTTGCTTGGATTCATACAGTTCTATAAATCTCGTTACATCCATATTAGCATTTGAACGCAGCAGGATTATATCAACAAATTAAAATGCCGTTAGCTAGTAAACACACCACTCATATCGAATTAAGCCTTGGGCGAGAATGACTTTTCACTAAATTTGTCCATATATCTAAAGAGGTGTGTAGGTAAATCTTGTTTGAAAATAAATTTTTCAATGAAAACCGCTCACCGCTTGCATTATATATGTCTCGCCACCGCCGTCCGGTTCGTTCATCTTCCCGAAACGGAACTTTCTTCGCATTTTATATACAAACCTATACCTACATACATATATGCATATAGTTCTCTGCGTAGAAAGTGGTAAAATGTGTCGTCGAATGTATGTAGGCTTAAACACTTCCCACGCAATTGCATTGCGTCATCTCTTATGTGTATACTCACCTCGGCCATTCATCATTCCGCATGCCTTACAAAACTAGCCAGTCGACAGATAGATAGACAGACAGAAAGACAGACGTTGGTCACATTGGACAATTTCATTCATACATACAAGCTATATACTAAGTTGAATTCATTAATGCTAGTAACTGGACCGGAAACCGCCTATCTTTAATAATCCCGGTTATTTGGGCCCGTTACGTTGTATAGTTCTGTTAGGTGGTTTACAGAGACAAAGATCCGACAATAATCCGAAACATAGCACAGAATAAAACCCACTGACGTTGCGCGACCTGCAATTGTATGGAAAACATTTCTCCATTTATGCATGAAGACGTTCATCAATTCTGCGTAAAATGCATTCATTCCCTATAGAATAATTACCATAAATGCATAGGCCCAGAAGAGTAGAAGAGGAGCCGCACTTTAATTACTGATGATAAAACTAGTCAGACACTAATCAAAATCTAAATCCTCAGGAATTCAATCACGGAGGCTCGGCTGTACATGTATAGCTGCAGTTTCTGGTTTTGAGACTTATAGAAGCTGCTGAAATTCTGGAAGTGAAGCCGAAGGAGCAGCAGCACCAAGGCACTAGGTATACTATTATCGGCAAATGGGTTTTTGTTTTTTTGCTCTTTATCGGTTTTATTTAGACGTTAACAACATACTAGGAGGATCTGAGGTTTTCGTAATTGTAATTCGTAGTCTGTTTCTATGCGTACGAACCGGTTTTACACATCAAAACCGGAGCCATTAAGGCCTAGCACTAAGGTATTAATGAAAGTTAAATGCTTCGGAAAGAAGTCAATTCGTTGGTTTTGATGCTGGAGCTGAAGTGTTCGATTGGATTTTTCCATTTATACATGGTCTCTGTTATCTCCTGTAGTAGTCCTCCTACCTATGTCCTATAACAATAATAGTATAGAGGCGGAGATTATGGTTGGAAATTACTACATAGAGTTGTCTATAAATATCTCTGTGCAAGTACTACAGAACCGCAGCTATCACAAAAGTAGGTACCTATAGCAGGGACTCACATGTGTGAACATTTTGATAATGAATGGTTTGGGAGAAGGTCCTCGTATGAAAATACAACTAGCATCGAGAGCTAAAGCTGGAAGAACTAGGTATATGAAACTGGTTTTAATAATGCAAACTAATGTTGGTTGGGATTGGGTTGCTATTGATTGTTGGTGGTGCGTATGCTTTAATGAGTAGAGTAATAATAAGAGGAGGACGAGGAGGTCGAATATATCGAGTATAATCAGTACATGCTGCTGCTATTTAATAGTAGAGAGGAGTAGGAGAGTTTGTACACAAAGGGCACGCATTCAGAAAATATTGAAGCATTAAGTATAATTTCAAGTTGATTGGATTTGCCACTTAATTTCCTTTAGATGGATGATTACTATTAAATTGGTTTTATTTGAAAGATGTTTCTTCTATCCCTGAACTCTCATTAGTTATGTACGTATACATACACCAGCTAATGAAAAGATATTTTGCATTAGTTTTTTACCCACGCAGATCGTTAGCAGTTTGACTTTTACATGAATCGACCATCGAATGGATTTAATACTATCGAAACGTTGCTCGCATGTGAAAGAAAAGATTTTCTAACAACTTTTTTTTATCCGTAAATTAGTATGGGATTGAAATGGCATAGTGCGTAACATTAGTTTGGTGCGTGATCTGCGTTTTATTTTGCCATATAGAGGGAGTATAGAGGATCTAGGTTTGGTCAAAAGTGGCGAAGTTGTGTATGAATATGTTTTTATATCATTGAAATTGTAATGAACACGGCTGGGTTTGGTTAAAAAAAAGAAGAAAAAAATGAAGGCAATATTGAAGTTCAGGTACTTAATAAAGTAAGACCAGAATATGACTGGATGTAACGAAAAAAACTTCAGATGTTAAAAGATATTGATTTTGAAGTTTTTAGTTGATTTCTTTAGAAAAAAGTACTATTGTTTCTGTTAAGATTTGTGAGTGCAGACGTTAGCCTGCGACTTGGAAGATTTATTGTAAGTCCCGGTTAAGTTTACTCTCCCTTTCTAGGCTTAGATTGTTAATAAAGACTAGAACCATTCTGGGATTGAGGCTCCACACATATTTTGGTAGAGGAAAAGCATGTTCGAAGTGTAGTATCTCCGCCTAACCAATGCTTCACATGGCCTCTGGCCACTATGCCACGTGCTGCGATGGTACCTGAGCTTTGTTTTGGGCGACACTTTTCTGTGAGTTTTCCTGTAACTGTAAGGGAATCGTGGACTGAGGGAAGTGGCTTATCGAGCCATCCCCGGTCCGCTCTAAAAATTTTCATCGACGGCTTTCTCACTAGTGAGAGAGCTGGGGCGGGTGTCTACTTTCCTTAACCTGAGATTGGTATGTAGTACTCACTTGGAAGACACACCACTATCTTCCAGGCTGAAGTCTTCGCCATCTTAATGACAGCGAAGATAGCCCTTGATTTGCAAATCAAGGGAAAGGACATTGCTATCCTTTCGGATAATCAGATAGCCTTGATGGCTCTTAGTGGCCCTCGGATAACATCTAAGGGGGATTGCAGGTCGTCTGTGGATAAGTTTTGTGTCCACAACAAGATATTCCTTCTGTGGGTTCCTGGTCATATGGGGATCATGGGGAATGAAAGGGCTTACATTTTAACTAGGGCTGGCTCTGATTCTCCGTTCCTCGGACCAGAATCCGCCGTAGGCTTTGCCACCTCGAGTATCGGGTCTCTCATCAAAGCGGATGTTCATAGGAAGCATCAGCAGAGATGGGCGAACCTGAGTATTTGCAGGTGCACAAAACTGTTTCTTGATGGGCCCAATAGGAATATCTCTTTCATTTTCTCATGGTGCTCAGAAGAAAACAACGTAGAACTTTGGTTGGCATCATCACCGAACCACTGCTCGTTTCACGCTCATCTAACAGGGACAACCGAATACTTTATGTGTGCTTGTCCCGGCCTTCGCCCGGAGCAGGCTGGATACTTTAAGGTCTGCCCTTTTATCTGTGGATGAGCTGAAAAACCATCCTCACCAAGACCTGATGCTCTTCATTAAGAGGACAGAAAGGCTTTGTTGAATGGGCTTCTAGCAAGACAGCACAATGGGCCTCCATGGCATTCATGCTTGGGATGGGATCTCCTGCTTCACATTTATAGAGCAGGTGCTCCGAGGTTTCATGAGCGGCAGGATGAAGTCTGATCCAAGCTTATCTCAAGAGGCAATGTCCTGAGAAGAGCTCTGTAATAATTTTGAACTTTATTGTCCTACGGAGTAGAAGTTCTTTTGATTTTTCATCAGAAGTGCTGATAAACTATTTTGTCTGACGAAGTCCTTGTAGTTTTTCCCAATAAAAGGGTTTTTGTGGTTACTATAATGTTAACACAGTTAGCATCCTTCGCATTGTATCATTGACTACAGGTGCTCTGAATATCACAAGGATGATGGTTCTGTCAAAATAGTTTCAGCTGGACTACCTTGAGAAGATTGAAATTGCTAATTTCATCTTTTGAAATTATTAGATATATTGACACAAAGTAATAGTACTGATTCACTATCCAACTGCAAGTCTTCTTCTGGAAAATTATGAGCCTACATTATATATAGAGTCTATTCAGTAATATATTTTTTTTTGTTTTCTGGCAGGGGACCAAAAATCCTAAGTGTGCTCATCTGCTAAGTACTTAGGAACAGCTAAAAAAGTCCAAAGAAAACTAGGTAGGAGTAAAAGCGCAGAAACGTGCCATGGTGGTACTCGAAGCTAAGACCTCTGCAATGATAGTAATCAGCACGTTTACAAACTGACTTACCAATGTCACCCGACTCGATATAGTGAGCTCTTTTACTCTTCAGTTCACTGAATAGTCTTTTAGTGATTATTGAAGTTCTATCTGATCTCTGAATCGAAAAGTTCAGTTTTTCTGTATTTGTGGTGACTCGTCTATGGCGGGTCGTACATTTCCGAACGCTTGAAAGAGCACTTCGTAAACCTAACAAAATTAACTTCGCAATTCGCGTCTAGGAATACTTTCTTGAACGCAGAAAGTCCTAGATAGATAGGATTTTGACTTTGTGTAAAAAAAAAAAAATGTATTTAGTCTGATGTTAACGTGCTTTTGGAAGACTAAGAAAAGCAATTTCAAAAAAAAGGAAATAAAAAAGGGGAATTCATCTTCATTGTATTTGTCCAGTTCAGTCCTATTCACCCACCGAGGAACCTTTGTAGTTATTATAGATTCTGCTGGTTTGCGCAGCTGAATGCGCAGCAGATGGAAGGAAGTCTCAGTAGATTTGCACATGTCTCATGAATTACTTGAAAAAAATATTTCTCTACCCTTCGCCTAGGTAAACGAGTTCTATCGAGAGGATTAGTGTAACCTGAACACCAACAAACCGTCTATTTCGGATCCACTACCCATACATTTCTGGGTAACCTATAGTAAAAGTTTGTTTGCTTCAAATTAACACTACCAAATTCATCAGGAGTAAAATGTGTGTAACCTATGCCAAAAGGTTAACACCGTCCATGGAGACACTTATTTATGGACAACTTTCTCTAAGGGGTCATCCCAAATTCCATGCAGCAAACTAGTGAATTTTACTTGATAGTAGTTTGGTCAGGAAGGTTATCCCAGGTTTAACCATTCCAGCCTGGTTGTAAGATAACCTATTTGAATCAGACCACTCGCAGCCACCAAGTTGTCATAGAGACGACTGTGTTCTAGGTAAAGCATTTTAGGTTCTCACGCCTGCAATTCTTGTGGCATCTTCGCAGAACAAGCACGCTGCAAACAACTGTAACGTAGCAGCTGCCGCTCCAAGTGTTTTCATTGGAGTATCAGAATATAGTCTCCAAGTCGTTATAGTGTTCTTGGTACTAAGCCAGAACAGTTACTCTAAAAGCAAGTACCGCTTCCGATGATTGCATCATAGCAACTACTTCCTAACCCAAGCGTAGTAATTGGGACAATTTGCCATGGTAAAAGTTAAAATTGAATAAATCAATTTTGTTCTCCGCAAGATTTCGAAATGCCAATCAATCCTGCTTTAGACGCTGATAACAGGAAGCTAAAAGTAGTTAATTTATATTTCAATGACTTGTGGATCATATTTATTTCAATATCGTAAAGTTTTAACGTCATCATTACACAACTGAAATATATGTGTGCGTATTCATAAGCACCAACACCAAGGAATATGTACCATACATTTCCATAAAACGGAGTTAAAAAAAAAATAATGTGTAGGTAATTAGTAAAATTTCCATACATTCTGTACCTTTGATTCACAGTTTACACCTGGATACTCCACGTATCCCGGATTATACGTGTAAAACGTTTGACTAGGTGCTCCCTATATTAAAAATTTCTTTATTAATTTATGCTATTTGCCTTCCAGAAATTCCTAAAGGCTTTTCAATTTTCAGTTTATATTTGCACATCAAGTACTACTAATTCTGGCCTTCTACATACATACATACATACTTACATATGTACATCCTGGTGGTTTTATTATGTATGTATGTATTTACGTTAGTTCAGATTTAGTACACAATTCTGGAATATAATTTCGCTTTATATGCAAAGCGTACAACAAATTGGAGAATGCCTGGAGATTTGAATTGCTTTTGTTACGCAATCAAGATGCAAGTTTCTAGCAAATTTTGAAGGGAGCGAATTATGTATGTATGTATACATATTTATGTATATACATATGTAAAAGTCATGTGTCTGTATATTTATACAATTGTTAACAACATGAATAACTTCTAAATATCTATAGTTACTGTTAGTTGTTAAATTTAGTTTTAAATTATAAATTAAGATTATTATGGAGCTGTGGATTGGAAACAGGTGGATAAGGACTAGCGAGGATGGTCAGGAGATGCAGAGAAACTATAAAAGGCTTATTAGAAAATACAAATATGATATAATGATTCATCGTAGGTGCGACAAAAATATATATCTTTAGAATTAGGTAAATTTTGGGAGTGAAAAAGCATAATATTGAAGTAATAATATAATTTTTTTCATAAAAACCCAAAATAATATTAATAATACGCGTTCGTTCAACCACCAAACCATATATCTCTCAATGCATGCAGTCTTCTTATTTCCTAAAGCCTAGTATCGAGTTCGAGTAAAAAGTGCCTAGTAAAATCGCAAGCAAAAATTTTACTAATGATTTTACTAGTGCAGTACGGAGCTCACTGGTAAAAAGTGAAATTTCACTATTATCAGATAGATAGCGCTTTGTAAATCTTCACTCATTTTACTGACCATTTTAATGTCCGGTGCATTAAAATGGTGGTAAACTTTTGACATTGCCTGTTTCTATAACAATTTTCAGATTGTTTTTTTTTATTAATTGAAGGACTTAATTTCTATTACCCCGTTCACATGAAGCGGACTGGAGTGGATTAGCGTACTTCGGAGTGAGATAATTCGCCATGTGAACCCCATCCGGACTGGAATTACCTACACCGGCGTTAATTCGGTAGTGGAGTGGAATTAATCACATGTGAAAACTTGCGTGGATCGAAGTGAATTTACGTTTGGATATTTTTCGGTATACTTTCATTTTTCGCTTCGAACACCTTCGTGCTTTCATACAATATTTTAGAAATTGTAAAATTATATTTCATGAATCTTTCAATATCTACAAAAATAACTTCAAATGTGACTTTAGATTAAGAACTGTCAATAGAAAGATGTCTCTCTTGTCGATTTAATCCAGTCCATCGCATGTGAACACTTGGTACTATGCGAATTAGGACTATTCCAGTCCAGTCCAGCCCGCTTCATGTGAACGAGGTATATGACTCATTTCGGATTGCTTTTTAATTAATCATTCATTCCCTGACTTATTATTGGCTTACTTATCTAGATAATTATATATTACTAACATGTAATATGTTTCTTGATCTAAAATTCACTTCTTTTTTTATATCTACATAATTGAACATATTCAAACCTTTAAATTTTAAGACTACTCTGCGTTGTACCAGCGTAAAAATTTGGTAGTCTAAAATTATCAAAAGACCTTAAAAAACGAATTCTGTTCCCTCAGCTGCCAAAAAGAAGTTGAAACCGGCTCCAATAAAGGAGAAAAATGTACGCAATTACAGTTTGCAGCTTTGGTCCGAGAAAAATTGGAAATTTGAATATCTGTCACTTTGTTTTCTCCAAAATAATTGATGTCAACATTTTACCATCGATTTTAATGTGAAATATTTGGAGACCGCGTTAAATTATACTTTGCCGAACTCGATACTAGGCTTAAAAATAAAATAAAAATCACAAAGAATCATAACAAAATTGAACAAAATTCACAATACTTATAATAATTCCCTCGTTGCTCTTGTAACTTCCCACAATCATCTCAAAGAATTCCTGAATAATATTGCACCTGAAAATAAAGCCTAGTACGGAGTTCGAGTAAAACAGTACGAAGTTCACATACAAAGTGACATTTCTATAAAAATTTTACCGCTGGTAAAATCCCAAGCAAACATTTTACTGGGGTCTATATTAGTCCAGTTCGGAGTTCACCGGTAAAAAGTGCATTTTTTTCTATTATAACGTAGATGGCGTTTTGAACAACTACACTCATTTTACTGACCATTTTAATGCTCCGCACAAAAATAATAACTAACTAATAACTCTTAAAGGGCTTCAGATAGGACATTGGGTGTAATAGGTCATATTAAAGAGGAGAGTCTGCAGCTTGCAGTTTTTATAAAAAAAAGTTATGCTAACGACCTTTTTGCAAAAATAATAGAGGTTAAATTAAAAAAAAAGGTCAGAAAATCCGAAATTTTTAGTTTAGTCAACAGTAATTCTTGATGGAAGAGGGGTGTGGAGGTGGTTGAGCAGTCCTTGGAAAGGTCATGAAGTTCTGTATACAATGAGCCTTTAAGTGTGACCGTACACCCTGTAGTTTATAAGATACAGGGTGTTTTGTGAAATACTGGCTTTTTTTCTTAATCACCCTGTAACTCCTAAACGGTTCATATGCCCCCCCCCCCTGCCATACAATTATTGGTTCGTTTAAGTGAGTACTATCAACTCCCGCTCTACTGACCTCCTAGTGGGAAACACCCTGTATAATTTTCTTCAAGCGAAAACGAAACTTCTGACATTGAATATCATATGTTTATAGCAATTAGTCTACATAAAATCTTCTTCTTATTTACAGGAGTAAGAAGATATCGAAATGGGCGAGAGACTCGCAGCGCCACGCTACAATGCAACAAATTTTACTTTGACGTTTAATTATTTATTGGATCTTTACTGAATTTTTAAAGTTTCTAGTCATAAGTTGTCTTGTGAAATGAATTATTGTGATATTAGGTTTAAGAACTTGCATTAGTACGTAATAAATAAAATTTTATATTTTCGAATTTGAAAAACTGAGTTATCTATTAAGAGGAGTCAGTACTCAGCCAAAGTTTCAATTTAGATACCAGCGAGCCTGTAGGCAAAAAAATTTACTACACGTAGGTTTGTGTCCTGAAAGTGAGAAAATTCATATAAAATTAGCCTAGACCTAGACCACACACTACCAGTAGAGACATTTGTAAAAGACAGAAACCCAACATGCGACAATTTAAGAGGAAAAATGAATATTTGCAGTTCAAGTAAATTGAAAATTTTTAACGAGAATTAACTCTCCTAAGTTTTTTTTTGCACATAATTGTTAAATATACTATTTTGCTTTGTATTTAAACAACTTTCAAAGAAATATTGCAATTTCTCGTCGGTGAAGTATCGTGAGAAAAAACAAGTACTATTAAAGTCAAATAATTAAAAAAAACCACCTCTAATAATTAAAAATCTCGATTTTTTGCTAGATCTAGGCTTTATCTTTCTAAAATAGTCGGAATCTAAAAAAATTAGCATACCTACTAACAGAAATGTGATTTAAAAAACTTAAATTTTACCATTTTTTACAAGTTTTCGAGCTAATATCTCCATTCCAATACATTTTTTTAATTTTTGCCAACCTTATTTACTAGACTTCTTCGTTACCTTTAATTTAAGATATAAATCATTATTCTGCTATAAAAATTTTGCCAGAAATTCGCATTGAAAAATGTACGAAACTTGCAAATCTCCTCTTAAAACCGTCACCCCTACTCACGTTCACGTACACAGTACACAGAATTTTCAATACGTAAAAAATCCATAATACAAAGTAACTTATCAACAATTGTAAATCTTTCTATGCATTACTTCACTTCAGAATTATTAGTATTTCCCAAAAAACACACAAAAGATTTATTATATTTAATAATAATTCCTTCAGGAGCACGAGAAGACCTACATTACTAATCGTTCCATTCTTACTGGACTGTCACTTGCACCCATTCAGATATTCGATATGCCATCAACGCCAGAAGTCTTTAAAAGTATGCTACACTCTTTGGTATCTCGAAGGACGACGCATATTAAGTTCATGAAGATGATATGAATGGAGCTCCTATGATAAAATGACCTGGAGTAATTGCTGAGAGATCATTTGTATAGATAAATATGAAAAGTACTTTCAATAAAAATGTTGGTCCTTACTTTTGCCTAATGACTTTTAATTCTAATACCCTATATGCAGAATTTGAATTTAAATTATAAAAATTGACAGAAACTTCATTTTAGTTCAAAAATCTTGGGTCGCTAAACTTACTTGATCACCGACCCATAAAATTTACTAGTTGTCTTATCGAACCCTTCTATAAAAATTGTTAAATAATAATAATAATAATAATTCTTAAATAATTTATCTATTTTACTGTTACAAAGTCTAATTTTTACATAAATTAATGAGAAGGATGTGCTTAATGATTCTTGGCCAGATTACCAATATTCCAATATTTAAGTCGCCTCAGAGTTCTATAATTTATCTGTTTGGTTTGTTAGAATAGAATTGACATGACTGAAGCCATGAGCTAGAGAATGCAACTAAAAAGGCAAATGCTGCATTATACAGCTTTGAATATTTTTCCGTAATATTTATATTAGTACAAAATTTACTTATAGTTAAAGAAGCGCCCTTTGCTTCAAGATCAACTAATAATTCAATAACTTCATTTTGGAAAGAACTGTCAATTTTTGCAATATGAGCAGTAAATGGCGCGATAATCCATTGTGGGATGTCCATATTTTCAATATTTTCAAATCGTAATTTAAAATCATCGCTCACTTTTTGAAGTTGGATTGTATATATAATTCCAATTCTTGGTCAGTTATATCCAGATGCCGCACGAAAATTTGAAAAGTATTGAAAATCTTTACGTAACAATGAAGATTTATACAAGTTTAGTTTTACTTGAAAGCTGAAAATAATTGTCCTTGCTTGAATTATTAATGCACAATATCTTTTCCTTGGAGATGTGTTTGAAAGTCATTGAACTTTGCAAATAAATTTGCCAAGTAAAAAATATTGTTTTTGTTTTTTTTTTTTTGGACTTCTTCACCTAAGGCTTGATTAATTTCTGTAAGAAATTCGATAACTGATTCCAATAATTCAACAAATCTTTGCAAACTAGAACCTCTTGATAACCATCGTACCTTGGTGTGTAATAATAATTGATTTATAGTTCATCATTTTTCTCACAAAATTTAGAAAACAGCCGTGATTTAAGAGGTTGGGCTTTAAAATGATTAATTGACTTAATACACAACTGTAATGTGCTATGAAGATCATAACTCAGATATTTTGCTACTAGATCGTTTCTGTGTAAGGCACAATGAATGACACGTATGTATATGAGGTACTTTTTCCTTAAGTATAGTTGCCAAACCTTCAATTAATGTCCAAAGAATTGGCATGGATTTACACCTTAATATCTGTCACCTAAGACCTAACCAATAATTTATCTGGATTATAATACCTTGAAGTTGCTTGATGACTGTAATAGTTTTAAACACCCTGAAAGTTTTATTAATTGAATTATTTACTAACTGAAATTCTAGTTTTGATTCAATATACAAAATTTCAATAGCATACATTTATTTAGTGATATGTATCGACCCCTCAAATCGGATCGACCCGCTTGAGCGGATCGATCTCTATATATATTATATTGGCCCCTGAGGGTCGATATCGACCACTTTGGGGACCCTAGAGTCTAGGGTATAAGTCTCAGTTTGCAGTTTGCCTAGAATCCTAATAAATATTTATAACTCGAGTCTATTTTATTTATATTTTTCCTTACACATAGTATTTTTCTTCTTTCGCGGTAGTTTTCCGTGATCAGCAGATCGGAGCTTATCAATTTTATTACTTCCAGTTTGTATGCAATGTGAATGAAATACTCAAAGATGCTGATCCAAGAATAGAGTGGATATAAGCCAAATTCGTATTTCTCTTTATTCACATGACTTTGCAAAGCTGTCGATGTCATTCATCTCAGTTTGTTTAGTCTCACAAATAAAACACTTGACTGACGAGCTAGTCTCAGTCAAAGCGTTGCACTCTTTACCGTCAACCCGATAGTCACTGCAGTTGACTACTGCGAAGACTAAAAATTTAATTTGGTCCTTGAAATATGCTTTTTATTGAATAAAAACTTCGATCGTTTCCTTCTTAAATTGAAACCTAATTGGTCTGCAGTATCGCGTAGAAGAAGGGCACGGGTTTTTCCATTAGATTAGATTAGATTTGTGAAGGGGTGTATAGGCGTTAGCCTCGCAATCACTGCGACCTGAAAGATCTATTGTGAGTCCCCGTTGAATTTGCTCCATTTATAGGTTTAGACTGTTAATAAAGTCTAGAACCATTCTGGGCTTAAGGTTCCATACGTAACTTGGTGGAGGAAAAGCATGTTCAAGGTGGAGTAATCTCCGCCTGGCCAATGCTTCGCAGTGGCAGAGCAAGTGCTCCGAGGTTTCGTGGGCATCCTGACAGAAGCGGCAGGATGAAGTCTCAGCCAAACCCAGCTTATTTAGGTGATACCTCAAGGGGCAATGGCCTGAGAAGAGCTCAGTGATCATTTTGAGCTCTGTTCTTCTAAGGAGTAGGAGTTCCTTTGTTTTCCCGCCAGAGGAGTCGATAAACTTTTTTGCCTGACGAAGTCCTTGTAGCCTTTCCCAATACAGGGATATTTGTTTATTCTCCCAGTTATTTAGGGTAGCTCTGAGGTAACACTTTGATGTGCCACAAAATGGCTCTGGTCCGACAAACTGAGTTTCCGCTCCTCTTTTGGCTAGGCCATCCGCAATTTCATTGCCTTTGTGCCCCTCATGTCCAGGTACCCACATGAGGATAACTTTGTTTCTCCTTGATAGATTTTTGAGGGTTTGTAGACATTCCCAGACTATCCCTGACTTGACAGTGTAGGACTTTAAGGCCTTGAGGGCAGCTTGACTGTCCGAGAGAATATTAATGGTTGAGGCATTTATGGCTCCTTTAATGCAGGTATTGGCACATTCTTCTACCGCCAATACCTCGGCTTGGAATACGGTAGGGGTAGAGCCTAGAGCCTTTGATATATGGCATTTGGGGCCGTATACCCCCAATCCGACCCCACTGTTTGTTTTTGAGCCGTCTGTATACCACACCATCGATCCTTGTTGGAAGGACGGTTTAGTGGAGCGCCATTGTTGTCGGTCTCCAAGAACCACTTGGAATGGTCTTACAAAATCCACTCTGGGTGTGATTATATCAGATATTATCGTCACTTGCTCGAAGCATATCTGTTTTAAGATACTTAAATGACCAACCAGATCGCCTGGCTTTAGCTGTTTCTCCGTTTGTACTCTAATAGCACTGGAGATCGCTTCCTTTTTCACCTGCAAATGCAGGGGTGCAAGGTTTAATAAGGCTTCCATGGCTGCTGTAGGACAGGTTCTCATGGCACCAGTTATTCCTAGACAGGCAAGCCGCTGGGTTTTTTGAAGCAGAGCCTCAGCCGTCTTTTGATTAGTTTTTGGCCACCATGCGAGGGCCGCATAGGTGACCATGGGTCTAATAACCGTGGTGTACGTCCAGTACATCATTTTTGGCTTCAGACCCCATGTTCTGCCAATGAAGCGAAGACACGTGTAGAGAGATCGCATCGCTCTATCCGTCACTCTGGACAGATGCGAATTCCAGGTAAGTTCCTATCTAGGGTTATCCCCAGATATTTGACTTCGTCTGAAGATATCAATTCCGTATTATCAAGAAGAGGAGCCGTTAGTGAAAGCTTCGATCTTCTTGTGAATGGAACGATAACCGTTTTGTTGGGGTTTATGCTAAGGCCTTTGTGCGGACTTTGGAGAGGGCTATTTGCATGAGGTCGGATATGACTTGAATATGCTTGCCCCGTATTGTAACTACTAGGTCATCCGCGTAGCCTTGAACATTAAAACCCGAACTGGTCAACTTCTCTAGCAGATCATCAATCACGATCGACCATAAGAGTGGAGAGAGAACTCCTCCTTGTGGGCAGCCTTTTGCTGCGGTGATCGTGCCTGAGCAGTTCCCTAGAGATGTGGTTATCCTCCTGCTTCTAAGCATGGAGTCTATCCAGTTTACCGTGGAGGGCTCAAAGCCTTTATCCGCGGCAGCTGATTTAATTGCATCGAAGGAGGTATTATCGAAGGCTCCTTCTATGTCCGCAAATGCACATAAAGCCCCCCCCCCCTTTGCTTCGAGCGCTTTTTCGAGGTCTTTGACTTATGTGTGAATGGCAGTCTCAGTAGACTTGCCAGCTTGATAAGTGAACTGCTTAGATTGAAGTCTTGATTTAATCAGAATTTCACTTCGAATGTGTAGGTCTAGGATTTTTTCAATGGACATAAGCAGTAATGAGGAGAGGCTGATGGGTCGGAACGATTTAGCTAGAGAACTAGCTCTTTTTCCTCCTTTAGGTATAAATACCACCCTGACGTCTCTCCAACATTGGGGAACGTACCCTAGAGCGTAACTGGCTCGAAAAATTTTTTGTAGTGGAAAGAGTATTTCTTAACACCTTGCTGTAGTACGGCAGGAAAAATGCCGTCTTCTCCAGCAGATTTAAAGGGCTTAAATGTGCCAATGGCCCATCTAACCTTGTTAGGAGTGAAGATTCTTCCCGCAAGGCTTTTGCTCCTGTTAGAGACTCCGTACTTGTTCACCTCAATCGGGTCTGGAGCTACTATTCCTTGATCGGGAGTGAGAGAGTCGGGAAAGTCAGTTTCTAATAAGAGCCTGACTGTTTCCTGGCAACTCTCGGTGTAGTTCCCATCTTCTCGCCATTTATATTTATTTTAGCATTAGTATTTTTTTCCCACTCTTTTTATCTTACCATGATTTATTTCTTCATTATTATTTTATTCATGTTTCCTTAATTATTTGGTTAATCTTTTTTTAATTTATCTAAGTATCCAGGCCTAATTTTAAGTTTTCCTAGTATAATGTACCAAATTAGAAGTACATAATAAGATTGCAATCTTTGTACTTGGGCAGTAAATAAATTATTATTATTATTATTATTCTTTTTGAAGTGTGCCTATACCATTCGTGTGATCCTTCGAAAGTACCTTATGGAGCCTGATAGCTGCGGGCAATTGATCTATGCCATCGCAGAAGGTCCGCCAGGTTCTTCTTTTGGATCTCCTTAATACCGTGTTATATTCCGTTAGAGCCTTTTTATATTCCCCCCAGATGCCAGAGAGTTTAGCTCTGTTGAATAGTTTCTTTTCTTTTTAGACTCAGTTCCCTATTCCACCATGGTACCTGCCGATTGCAAGTCTTTTGCTTCAGAGGGCAACTGTGTTCGAATGAAGTCATTACAGCCGTTGGAAGCTGCGTAGTGGCTGAGTCTAGCTCCTCAGTCGTGCTAATGCTACCGCCGGGAGAGTCAACTATAGCCTTAAGGTGTTGTCGATAGAGTTCCCAGTTAGTTATTTTAGGGATTCGGTACTCCTGACATGTGTTGAGTGTGGCATCTATTTCGAACCTGATGTGTCTGTGTTTTTCCATAGGATCTTCATCTTTAGATTCCGTATTACTGAAATACTGCTGGTATTCACTGTGGTATGTACTGCCATTAAACCCCCTTTTTCTGATTAAGATAAGGCTCGGAAACATCATCGATCAAAATTTTTTTTGCGACTAAACAATATGCGCAGCTATTTGGTCTAAAAATCTTTGTAGCGCAATTTTCGCGGAATTTAACTGTTTCTGATAACAATTTTGTTTTGCCCAAACAATATGACTATACTATAGGGGGTACTTTGGTTGCTAATTTTGTATTTATTATAAGTCTTTAACTATCAAAACTGGCGTTTAGTTAATTTTGTCTCTGCCACAAGGGCTCAAACTTCATCGGTTTCGATTTTTGGTATGGAGCTTTATTGAATACAGCGAATTTTCCCGAAATGATTGACCCATATACTCGTCATTTAATTCTGCTAACCTATGTTGTTTTGTCCTATCATTGCACTCCGGAAAATGTTTCTATAACGCCTCCCGCACCGACTGCACTAATTTGGCTAGCACTACTTTCTAAGGTGATATCTTCTATTTCATTAAACCAATCGGAGTTTTAGCACGTTTCCAAAAAAACTGAAATTCTAGTGCATAGCGTACTTTAGATTTTATCATCGAGGTCAAAGTTTGTCAGATCGTCGTTCTCTTGACTCGTTTTCAATACAGACATATCGACATTTTCCACTCACTGTACCATGTTTCAAGTGTAATATTTTGTAGATATTCATTCTTGAAAACTTGCAATGCATAGAAATACCTCAAATTAATGAAAAAAAAACACGTTGGGACAAAATATCGCTTATCAAATGCTAAATTGGTAAACTACATGGGCGTAGCACGTGTGCTACGAAATGTCTACTACAGCGTAAGCCCCTTGTTGTGAGAAACGATACACCTATTTGAAAAGGTCATTATTTTCCTAAACAAACTTAAATCTACAATGTGACAGCCAAACTAAATCTATAAAGTTCTAACAACTATGTTGAAAGTCTAGATGGATTTAAAAAAATAAAAAATTCTATTGCCGAAAACTTCAGTTTGTAGAACCTTTCTTAAACTCAATTCAAAATTCGTAGAATGGTCAAAAGTATAAAATGTGTAAACCTTAGGGTTACTGGAACGAGACACATGGGTCATCCGCGTACATGTCGCAACCACGTCAAAAAGCTGCGAAGTGCCAAGTTTGTGTTTTTGCACAAAGAAAGTAGCAGCAAACGTCAAAATTACTAATCAAAAACTTTTTCCTAACCTCTTCTTCTTTCTTTGATATTTCAAAACAAGAACCGCGGTGGTCCTAGTCAATAGCATGAGCAGCTAGGGTTAACCCGGGGTTCACCCAAGTAGCATACAAAAACAGAAAGTGACAGCTTCGGGAGTCACGAGTGCCATGACTCTGGCAAATCGTACACAAAATGAACTTTAGGATTTTGATCTTATTAAATGGTACAAGTTCAACTGAAAGAAGAAAAAGATGATGGAAAGAAGATATGGGTGAAACAAGGTTTTAATTTCACTAGCTTACGATATCTAGGTATGAGTGTAAAATTAGATTTTGACCAAAATGAGTGACTCAATTTATACTCCATATCAAAGTACAAATGTATTAATTTTAAGCGGTAATTGAACATGATATGGTATCTTGGCGCATCCCGATTTGACCACTATAAGCTTAATACCTGATTAAGGCTTTTCTTTGACCCTGAGTTCAATTTATCTAGCTTCATTTTCTTAATCTCTATAAGCAAGTATGCATGATTTCCTATTCTAAAATTTACGTATGATCTAAACTACTGCTTGCGCTATCAGAGATACATTGACAATTTTATTGAAACAAATCTAAAACTAAACTGGTCCGGGTTACCTTGCGGCCTTCATTACTGCTTCGGATGGTTTTCCGGGTTATTCCTGGGTAATTCCATGTTAAATAGGCAACAGGTGTGACATGACCATCACCAATTTTGTTGAAATTTTACTTACTTGGAGGGTTTGTGAAAATAAAAATACGAATTAAAAATTGTCTTTCTACAGTGCATATTTCGCGAGTTATGGCGTTTCCAAAATTTCGCAAAAATGCTGTCCTGGTCTTTTTTAAAAATTCGTATATATTTTTCTATTTACGTTAGGACAGTGAAATGCGACTTATTTGAAAGATAGGATTTCAGGCTATCTAAGATAAATAGAATCTTAAAAATATACGCGGAAAAGGACATTAAGGTTAAGAATTTTGTCCTTTATCCTTGAATATCCTGGAAGACGTACTTTTGATTTTGTTCATTTTTTTATATTTATTTGTAAGTAGATGTATTTTGGTGAAGCTTTCTTGAGCTTTTACTCCTTGATCCCGTTGAGATCTCAAGTTAAAATTTTAATATGTTTTAGAAAATAATACAAGGTATAAAATATAAAAAAATTAACAAAATCAAAAGTACGTCTTTCAGGATATTCAAGGATAAAAGACAGAATCCTTATCCTTAATATCCTTTTTCGCGTATATTTTTAAGATTCTATTTTTTTTTAGATAGCTTGAAATCCTATCTTTAAAATGAGTCATATTTCACTGTCCTAACGTAAATAGAAAAATATATAATGAATTTTTAAAAAAGACCAGGTCAGCATTTTTGCGAAATTTTGAAAATGCCATAACTCGTTGAAGGAAAATTTGTAATTCTTATTTTTGTTTTCATAAACCCTCCAAGTATGTAAAATTTCAAAAAAATTGGTGATGGTTATGTCACACTTTTCGTGATTTTTGGTCGATTTACTATGGAATGACCCTCCTATGGTATTCTGCAAGTTTTTAGAATGTTTCCCAATCTACGAAGGTGTCTTCTTTTGCTCTGCGTTTTCATTTCACCCCTTCGGATTCTGCTAAGCTCTCTTCAAGTTCTGCGGGTATAGGGCTTATATGGATAGTGCCTATAACCACTGCTGTGGTATCATAGCCTGAATAGTCAAGGCTCATTGTGGAGACAGAAGGTCGGCTTATCTCCTATGGATATAGCCTCCAATCCGATCGATCCTTCGTTGCGTTCATATGTATTGTTTAACGTTTATCGTAATCATATTTTTGACTTGATAGATTAAAAATATCAACAAATAAAAATGCCATGGAAAATATCAAAATCAAAAAAAAATTTTTTTTTTGGGTTGTTACGCATACTGTGAAAACGATCAGTTCTAGACATTTTTATTGTAATAAAAACTTGTTTAGAATATGAAATCCTATAAAATTGGTTATAATATTGTTTTCTGTCCGACGAACCGTTTTAGAAATATATGCGAAAAACCACTTCAAAAATACGCGCATTCATCTAGGAGGATATCATAAGAATTGGTCTTAGAATAATTCTAGCTTGTTTTACTTGTCTTTAATAGTTTAATTGGTGATACATAAAGGTGAAATATACCTGTTAGTGAGGAAGTGTTGATAGGTAGAGTGTGATATGAAAATTGGCTAAGTGATGATTGCTAACTTTTGCATCCTGTTTAAACGAAGTAACCCTGTATCAATGAAATACCAGCTTTCTCGTACAGGGCTTTGCTGAGATAATGCTTTCTTCACAGGGTCTATAGTAAGGTCAAGTGTAGATTCGGAGCGTTTTACTGTGTTTTACTCTCAAATCGCACAAGCTTTCCTCGTAAGTTTTTGAAATGATGTTTACGTAATTGTGAGCTTATGAGCTACTTGTATATTAGCAACTTCATCTTGACAGAGAGTTCATTCCTATATCTCATTATAGGGGTGAGTAGGCTGAATTACTTCTTTAGAAATCATCAAAAAATGGCTTAATCCATCCGCAATTTTTCATTTTTACTACTATTACTAATTAGGTCAGTTTTCGTCCATGGTGTTTAAGTTTAAGTAAAGCTTCTAATAAATAATAAGCTTGTACTCAGTACAAGCGGCTTTAACAATCAATTATAAACGTACATTATTTCTTGCGACCTTCTGCCTAGAGCCGCTCTTTGAATTGTGTCGTAAATTATAGAAAAACTTCTCTGGAAATTAAAATTAACGATACATCGATCTGGGCATCAATCACATAACTTGTAGCAGACGCCAAACATCTGAATTATATGAAAATAAAACCATTTGGCGTCTGTGTAGAGTTTCATGATTTATGCTTCGATATAGATGTAACCTTTTTCTTAGAAATTTACTTGGAGATCGTTTTAATAGAATTTTTATGCATTTTTGGGCCTTGGAGACCGATGAGGTGACGACGATACAAAAGTTGGATGGGTGTTTTTTTGGCCGCTAAAATTTTTCAGAAAAAAATGTATGCTTATCGGGGCTTATGAAAATTGTTAGTGGCCCATACTATACGCACCTTCAAATCAATCAACCGTTTCCATTTCCAATAATAGTCTATAGAATAATAGGGAATGTATCATATAGCTTTGACGTAATTGAATCTGATCATTTTAATAGAGCAACAACACACAAATAAGGGACTAGACTTCTTCGCTGCAATATGGCGGCAGATGTTTACTTGTTTACTCTAAACTATTATAAATTCTATAAAAAATTTCTAAGTAAATTGGAAAGGAAAAAATTTAAATCTTCTCAGGTTCATAGTAAGTAAAAAGAAATAGGAAATATATATATCTATACAGATAGCCAAGCGGAATTTAAAGCCATCCCATCACTTGAAATTAACGCAGACCTACTGGAAAAAAAGGAGCATCCATGCCGCTCGGCCAGAACCATTTTGCGCTATCTCTTACAACATCGTAAAACTTACTATTCAAAACTGGATACCGAATGGACCAAAGATGGACTTTTATGATAGGCTCTAGACAAGCCAAAAAATTCATTAAATGACTTGCACCAAAGAAGAGAGCCTGGGTCTTTTGAGGCTATCTAGGAATCAACTCAGAATCATTACAGAACCAGAATCATCTTAACCGGACATTGCATACTAAACAAACACATGCATCGGGTAGGTATATCACCCACTGATGTATATAGGTTATATCTCGAAGAGGATGAAACATCGGAGCAGTTCCCATGCCAATGCGAAGCCATTGCATATTGTAGATTCCGGGCTTTTGGCTCATACTTCTTAAGCCTGCCGACTGCTCTTCCTATGAAGTGTGGGATTGTTGGATGAAGTATAAAGAAAGCGGTCCACAATAAGTCAGGAATGGCTGCAGTGCAAAGGCTACACGCCCCGCTTAATTCCTTAATATTAATCTTAAGTAGAAAGAAAGTAAGGTATGGCCTTCCCTAAAGTATCAGCGTCATTTTCTTTTTTTGACTCGTCACTTGGTGGACATTTTTACCAGTTTTTTTTAAAATTGTATCAACAATGCGATGCCACTTTCTTCTGGCCTCTGTTAGTATATACATTCAGAGATTCTTACAACACCACATTAGAGACAGCTTTGAAAATGAATGACTAAGATCCTCATGCAGTTCATAGGCCATTATCAATCCTGTAGTAATTGTAGGCTCTCGAGAGCTCTTGCAGATATCCTTGTTTTCAATGTCTGTAGAATGTGATCTGTTTATTGCACTGAGTATTTAGTGAAGAGGGTACGTAGATTTTGTTTGTACCTTAGTACTGGAATAAGAAGTATTCCTTTTGCTCTTCTTCTTCGAAATGTTGCCTGATAGTAAGGCAAGAAAAATGATTTGTTTTTCAATGGCAAGATGTCCAAGAATCGCTTTCTGATTACATTATCATACATAGTGTGAGAATTTGCCAATATAGCAGGCAAAACTGTTAACAATATCGAATGAGATTATATGCCGATGGTTTGACAAGGTTTGATTAGGTTTAGAATAAATTGATAAATACGTCGATTTCTAATACAAAAAAATTCTGTAAAAAAATTTACAGCAATTCCATATCATTACGATTAGAATTATCAATTTTCAGACCCGATCTATTCCGATTTCGAAGAAATTTTTAGAATTAGTTAAAAATATTGTACCCATTTTTTTTCTGTTAATTATTTTTTGAGGTCTTGGATACAGGGTAATTCAAATTTTAATGATTTCACTGTGGAAGTGTTTTTTAATTTGCTGATTTCTTGGGATCGGGTTACTCGATTCTTATTTTCAAAAAAACACAATTTTTTTGAATTTTTAGTTTTTGACCACCCCGGAAATGAGGAACTGCTAAAAAATATTATTGTTGAAATGCTCTTAACATTAATATCTAAATACAAGTATAAAATTTGGGAATGTTCACCAATTAGTTTAGAAGTTTTTTTAGTATAATAAAAACATCTAGAACTGACCATTTTCACAATATACGTAAAATACTTAAATTGTGTATGGCAACACCAAGAACGATTGCCCGATTTAGTTTATTTTCGAAATTGTACTAACAATTTTTATAAAAACGCTCTGTACAAATTTTTAGCTTTGCACATCTCAGGCAGTATAATATATAGTGAAAAACGAAATATTTGTATGATAACCCTACGAAGGAGTTACCTGATTTGTCCCATTTCCAAACTAAACTGTACATTTTTATTTAAAAAGGCCATGTACAAAATTTCGGTAAAATGGAGACTTCATATAGGGCATAAGGAGTACGCATAGTTACAGGTGGTGCATAAAACACGATATAATAGAAAAAGAGAATATAGCAAATACGGCAAGAGCTTGCTTATCTAATTAGGCATGAATATAGTAATATTGTAATATTCTTAACTTCAACCATCACTATTGTTGCCATTAAACGTGTTTTGTTCCAAAAGAGGAACAGATAACTTCGTTTGGGAACATGTCATAGGCTGGCAATGAACGTGTCTGATGATATTGTTACGAGCATGGCCTTAGTTCGGTATTTAAAACACAATATTTCAGATATAATTCAAAAGTTCTTTCTTTATTTAACTTTACCGTTTATTCTCACAAAGTCACAAATAATTATCAAACCAACTCTTTATAGTTATCGCTAGTACTGTACTTCTAATTATCGCAATCCAAATAGTTTACTTCGTTCACTTCACTGACTGAAATCAGACTCGCCTCCTGATGTGAGAAGCGCTGTATTTATACTCAACGAATTATCCTAGAACATTCCTGAATATTCCGTTTTCCGAACCCAAGGTTTACTAAGATATCACTAGCCTAAAGTTGCTTCCATTTCCAACAGATGTCACTTGTGTCGCTTTATAACTCGTAACAATATCAACAATCTATTAAAAAGGTCTGTATTTACTTTGACTCGGGAAGTTTTCATTGTGAAAAACTCTCTATACCTACTAATACCTTTATTTCTTGTCTGCAACTGTCCTATATAGAGAATGCAAGAGGTAATAATGTTCTTTCTACGAAAAAGAACTTTGTATACGGTAAACCATCGATATTCCTTTAAATACAAATCGTATGTCAATCAATCAATCAGAGTCCCTCACACGCGATTAACGAAACAAAACGTATTATAACGAAATGTTAAACCGAACCGATATTCCGAGATATTTGAAATGATTTTACGTAGCATTGGTTTCACTAATGTCTTTAATAAACTTTACACTTTAATTGTTCGAAAAACTATTAACTTTAGATTACGCGATGTCGAGTAATTATTACAGCTTGATGCGCGACGGAAAGCTTAGTTCATATGTAACAATTTTGGGGTGTGTGGATTTAATGAAATGGGAAAGTTGGATTGGATTGGAAGGTTGTGTAATGTAAGAGATTTCTCTAACTTGTTGTAGGTTGATGACTCGCGTTACCTTCTACAAGGTAAGAAATATTCCGAAGGTCCTGAGTCGTCCAGCGAAGATAAGTCTCACGATGGTCCAGCGGCGCAAGGATGGTGTCCGATCCACGATGGTGGCTTCCTGTACTAGTGAAGAAAGTAAATCTTTCGCCCAGGTAATAAATGTTTCTCGTTTCCGAGTGAATAAGGTGAAGAGGTGATAAGTAGTGGAAGTTTTCAACCTGAAGTTGCGTTGAAAGCTGACTAATGAGGGGGTTTGGATGTTGAGAGGATCTTCCCAAGTTGTTTGACCGTGAAAGTTAGGATGTAGTCCTCGATTTGAGTGATGCTTGCATTGTTGTACAAAAAGTAGTATCCGTCAGGTCTCCTGTATATGCCCATAGGTTGTTTCTTTCGAGGGTGCTAATTTACTTCATATATAGTGGCGAAATGGTGTGCCAGATGGGGAAGCAATAGCAGATAATTGGAGAGATAAGCTGTTCATATATAAGCAGCTTTGTATCTTTCAGGATACCGTTTTTCCTTCTGATAATAGGGTTCAGTAGGGAGTAAGCATAGTAGGCTTTCCTCATGATCAGATTAGCATGATTGTTGAGTTTCAACAGATTATTGAAAGAGACACATAGATATTTGGTGTTCTTTGAAGGCTGAAGGTTTTCGTTATTGACTCGATTTCGATGTTTTTGGCTCGTGTGGCGAGGTTGGGTCTACCCCATGTGGATGGGTTTCGGATGCAAATCATTTTAGATTTGTTCAGATTTATTTTGATGCCCTACTTACTGTAGAACTCGTCGAGTTTGAGAACATGCCGCTAATCTTTGATAGCAGCGAAGTTGGCTGACATGGAGTGGGCGTGGTAAGGGAGTCATCTGCATAGAGCAGTGTGGTGGAATTTGAAACGTTCGAATGCTGAAAAGATTGAAGAGAGTTGGTCCGAGGACTGAACCTTGGGGACACCTGCCTGAGACTTGGCATTCTCGATTTCTATGTAGTAATTCCGTGGTGAAAGAACGCTATGTAT
Source organism: Dioctria linearis (assembly GCA_963930735.1). Classification (NCBI taxonomy): domain Eukaryota; kingdom Metazoa; phylum Arthropoda; class Insecta; order Diptera; family Asilidae; genus Dioctria; species Dioctria linearis. Next base: position 39,395,298 of record OZ005743.1, on the reverse strand, counting down.
AACCGGGGTGAGATAAGTCGGGAGGTTTGTAATTATGAAAATTAGCCCGTTTGTCCAAACTGAGTCAAACGCTTTCTCTACATAAAGGAAACAGCCTATTGTGTGTCCCGTTTTGTTAAGGGCGTTTGTGGAATCGGAGTGGACTTTGAGCAAAGCGTGAAAGGTGGAGTACTGGGGCTTGAAGCCGAATGGGGTGTCCAGACTGATATCTAGGTCGAGGCTGGTATTTTCTATGTGTTGGCGGCCTATTTTCTTGAAAAGTTTGCCCCGGTTAGACAGATGAGAAATTGGGCAGAGCTCATTAAGGTTTTTCGAGTTTCCTTTTTTTGGAATTGAGAAAATGCCCGCAGTTTTCCAGACATCCTGGCAGTATGAATTATTGACGCAGTTATTGAAAGTAAGTGTCAGATATTCTATGGCGAAAACGTGAGCTGGGTTTGAAAAGATGCTTAAATCGTCCGGGCTTAAGGACGTGTTTGTGGATTTAAATATTGTGGCGCAGAAGCCCACTGTCTGGGTAGTGAAGTCTTCAATGGTCGAGTCTACAGGGGTCCTAAAATTTGTATCGCTTAGAGATGAGTTGTCTCTGAAAGTCGACTGGAAATATTCCGCGAAAGCGTTGCATTTTTCTTGGGGACGGTTGTAAGCGTTCGAACCGCTTAATATGGTTTTCGGGAGTATTGTCTTTCTATTTATGTGCTGAAAGCATTGTGGACCGCGTTGAATGGAAGCGAGTTTCTTCCTGAATTATTTATTGAGAATCATTTTCGTTTGTTCCAAAATAATTGTTGACAAGCAATTTATTTGCGAAAACACGATTCTGTAGGCTGGGTTCGATGAAAAATACGGTTAAGTATTTTTCGAAGTTTCTGCTAAATTTATATAATTTTTGCAGTTGAGGCGGGAGATTTTTGTATTTGTAGTATTTGCTCGGCAGTACCCTGGAAAAGTAGGCAACGTTACCTTAAAGGGCGTTGTTGTGGAAGTCAATGTGGAAGTCAATTTCCAAATGCGTGAGATTCCGTTGCGAGTCGGGGAGATTTCCTGCAAGGAATTGAGAGAGCCTGTCTTGTTGCCGGTCAACATCTTTGAGTGAAGTTGAGGCTTGAGGCATAGAGGTAAGGATATTTAAGGGCGCGCTAGGGGTGATTGAGAGTTCTACTGCCAAGTGATGTGATTCAGCCAGGGCAGGAGATTTATTAGATTAGACGATGCGCTATAGAAGTCAAGAATTGATCCAGATCGCAGGAATGTCGGAGTATCTTGTGAGACAACGACGAAATCATGGGTGGTGTTAAAGAGTATCCAGTCATGTACTGCCTTGCCTAACTGACTTACGATAGAGTCCTTCCACAACGGGTGCCTGGCGTTGAAATCGCCACCCAGTACCGTGTATGTGAAATTGTCCGAGATCCGAGCAATGCTGTTCAGGTTTTTCTGGATATCAGCTCCCGTGGCATGACATCGATTGGCTATTAGGAGAAGAGACTCGTTGTCTCGGAGTTTTAACTTGTATAGGGTGGACTCAGATTTGTCCTAGCGCACGAGGCTGTAGTACTCAAAAGCTAACTTATGTCTCTCAGTGTGAAGAGATTCAGATAGGAATATAAACGTGGGTTTATGCTTTATTTTTCTGTGTTTTACCAGTAAATTGCAGTTTAGTGACATGATTTTCAGCTTAACTGCCTAGACATAGTCCAAATGCAAATTGATGGTAAGCTGCTTGTTTTTCCGAGATGGAATAGAGCTTCCTGTATTTAGGAAGGAAATTATTGATTTTTCCCATAAGGGCGAAGAGATCGCAGCCAAAGAGGGACTTCGCCTCTTTGCTGCAGAAATCGTCAATTTCTGACACTCTAGGCTTTCTAGGTGCAGCTTTGCGGGCAAGCCTATGTGGTGCTTGAGGTTTGGGGGCTCTGGGTTTCACGGAACTATTATTGATAGTTTTATTTGAAATTACCTGAACGAAATATTCACCTGGCTGCACGTAGTTCCTTGTGGATTCCTTCACAAAGTCGTCACGTTGGCGACGTTCCTCGTTCTTCTTTGCTCGTAGCTGTACGACCTCTTTGTATTTAGGGTAACCTCTATAGCTGGCGGAGAGATCTCCCGCGTTGCAATTTACACAGAATGGGGCGCCTTCTTTCTCATTTTTCCTCTCCCACTATCGAGGTAAGTGGTAATTTTTTCATTTGACAAACCTGTAGTCAACCGCACAGTTTCTGACAACGTGACCAAAGGCCTGGTAACGCTTGCTCTGTGAGATTCCCGACACGCGGTATTTCTCCCAGTAAACAATCTGGTTAAGTAGGCGATTTGTAATCATGATGTACTTTACGTCGTAATTTCTGACAAAATTTATAACGAAAGAATTTGATTTCTTGGTCCTGGGAGTTTTGAAGTGAGAAATCCACGTAGTTTTCTTCGAGTGCTTTCTTCACATCCTCGGCGTGATATGTGTGCTGTACTTCTCTCAGCAGAAGTGTTGTGGTCCTGTCACACAAATCGTATGTTTCAAAGGCGACTTCATTTATAAAATTGTATGAAAGCGTTTAATAAGCTCTTGACTGATTCCGCACTCAGAGAAAAAATATGGTATTTGCAATCATATTTTTAAAGAACCATAATATAGTTGTAAACTATATTTACAGTAAATATGTTACATATATAATATTGTTAGAGCGAATCTAATTTGATTGTATTATATATTTATCAGGGTAATTGTTATGTCGTAGGAAGCATGGGGTATAGTCTTATAATACATATAATGGTCGAAGCAGCCATTGTCAGTTGTAAACTATATTTACATTAAAAATGTTACATATGTAATATTGTTAGAGCGACACTAATTTGATTCAGAAAAAAGTAATTATGGTTGTCAAAACGATAAAACATAGTCGAATAAAATAAATATATTTATCAGGATAATATTGTTATGTCCTATGAAACATTGGACTTAATCTCACAACACTTATAATGGTCGAGGTAACAATTGCAATTGTTGCGTTAAATGAACACAATTGTCTTCTCCATCATTGTTATTTGTAGTGAACATGGCTCATGTTTCTCATAAATTTAACCCATAATAAAGGTAACCTTAGTAATGGTTGAGGGGAATATGTTCATATGGTTGGTATGATATATCAAATATTTGCGTTAACTAAACTATATATTAAGAGCATTTATATTTTCCTTCCAAATCAAGTGTTGCAAAAGTAGAAAAGAAAGCTTATATGTTTAAATGACATACCTAATATAATGTTGATTATTTTTTCAAAAGGAATTCGAACGTATAAAACATCAGTTCACATTGAAGATTTTTATTTCAGACATTTGGTGGACTATACTTAATACGTGTACACATAAAAATTTACTATTATCTATCATAATATATTAGTACATAATTATTCTTGTAAAATACTATATAGAATAGAATTGAAATTAACCATTTGCATAGTATTAGTGGGAATTGTAATGCATGAAATTAATCTTAAATTTACCGATTCTATTGGAACAGTGAAGTAAGTATATTCTTTTTCAACTAAATAAGCGCAATAATGTGAATAAAAGCAAACAGTTCTTAAAAGAGAGAGACAAAAATAAAAATTATTTTTATATTTTAATATGAAATCAATTTGAGCAAAGCTGTTCTTAAAAGTCAGCACAATACCAGGTTTGATGTGAAATTCATCAAACTTAACGAAATTAGTAGAATACACTAATCCATTGCATTTAAAGCTATATTTTTCAAAAATTTCCTTATTTATCTTTTTTAAACTGCCGTGAATTTTGGGAAAGGTTGTTAATTCATCGTAATTTAGAATAAAATTAGCCAATTTGATAGAATTTTTAATACTTATCGTTTCAATTATATTTACTTTGCATTTGCTGTTATAAGCTGTCTTTTTTAATTGTTGATGAAATGCCTCGAAACGAATTGATGATATATGTTTTAAAGGCCCAACATTTTCATTATAGTAGCGAAGTGAAGCAGTAAATGAAATTTCACAGTGAGGTTCAATTCGGAAATTTGCAAATACAAAGAGTTATGCTCTCGAACAAGATTCTCTAAGAATGTGTATAGATCTTTGTGAATTACATCACAAAAGCAAATGTTTAGTATATTACGTAAAATAAGGTACAGATCCCACTCAATAGAATCTTCAGGAATCAAATCGCCAATGAAAAAAGCAAAATTTTCAATAAAACAAAACATTTCTGCAGCTGACATTTTGATTTTTTTTTTTAAAGAGTCTACATTAAACAATGGTGGCTTATTAATATTTGAAAATCCGTAATTAAAAGTTAGAATTCTGTAATTAAGTTGCTCTAATGAAAAGAAATGTTTTTTTTTATGAAAATTTCAAGCAAAACTAGAATGTCATATCGGCATACTCCTTCCAAAAGGTCATGCATTATATCCACGGAGTAATTATTAGTTACATGGAAGAAATCCATTGAATTCCAAATCGAGTCCTCCTTGATGCTAGTATTTAAAAAATTATTATTTTTACTGTAGTTGTATAAATTTACGTCAATCTTGCTAACACCTGTTAATGATGTTGAAGTTTTTAAATCTGTTTTTCTTATGGTGCAAAATCGGCAACAATAATGTGCGCTAAAGGATTCAGAGAATCCAAGAATTGAATTCAAACCTAAATTGTCACCCAGAATAAGGGAAGGTATAAATTTAGCTCTTTTATAATGCCGAATATTGATGGTTACACCCACATTGTACAGTTTATTGATTTCATCAATAAAGGGCCTAAAAATTCTATCATTTCCTAAACTTTTTCTATCTTCGGAATAGAACAGCATACCTAGGAATATTGAATATAATTTCGATTGCAATCTTGTAGGTAAACACGGTATTTTAATATAGACCCCTCCTACTTTTCTAATATTTGCGTGAGACCCTAATGGGTTGTTCACCTCGAAATCATCGAAATAAATAAAAATTGGCAAATATAATGTATCATCCGACAAATCAATTTTATCTACTTTTTCCTTAAAACATGGTGACTGTATAAAATCAAAGAAGAAATCTTTACTTTCCACATTTAGATAATCTATATAGCTCAATATGTCTACCAGAAAATTAGTTTTGTTAAAAAGTTTTGAAAAAAGGTCTGTCAACGCAACTATTTTAGACGAATTGACTAAAGTTTTTGAATTTGGTGCATTATGTACGTCAATGTATTCTTCGTTACAAGTATGCAAAATAATAGTATTACATCCGACATGATAGCCTTTACTTTTTAAATATTTTAAAAATTTATAGTCTGTCTTAGGAATTTCTGTTTCAAATAAGGTCTTTAAAATATGACATACACCTTCTTTCTGCTCAACATTGTCTATTTTCCCGAATTGACTTTGTAAAAATTGTTTTATGAAGTTAGAAAATTCTCGAATGGAATCTATGGTATATTTCCGAGGTATCTCACTTTTTGCATAGTACTTTATAATAAATTTTATAAAGTTTAATATATGATCATCACTTTGTAATGCCCTACTATTGTCACTAATAACTTTTTCTTGCATATGATAAGGAAGGCTTTGTGATAAATTTATTTGTAAAGTTTCAATATTAACTGAAGGAGAGGATGCAGAACATTTTATAATATGATGCTTTAAATGCACTTTATAGTAGTATATATTGTCATATACCCTATCACATAAAACACATGGAAACCTGGTACATTTGTTATGCTTTCTTTTATATGGGCAATCAAATTCAAAATTTCGGATGAAGAATACGTGCAGACAAAGCATTTTAAATCCATTTTTGACTAAACTTATCCCAAATTCTCACGAGTTTTTCAAAATATTATAAAGTTCTTAAAAAAAATATATTGTTGTATATAAAAGTAAATATTTAAGGTTTTATAGTTCATTGTCATGGTTTTACTACAAGTAAAGCATTACTAATATTTATTTAGAATTTAAATCATTCCAAAGGGTAGCATTTGCGTGGTCCGGATTATCGTAAGGCGTGTGAATTCCAAAAATGTAGCTTTGTACAAAACACCAAATTTTTCGGCTTTCGGATGGATATTCAATGTTTAAAGCCAAAAATGCTGCCATACATGCTTCTATAGATGTCTTTATGTCTTTAAGTGTGTATTTCACATCAGCTATAAGCACATAAGCTATAGTAATAGGTGATCCAATAAGGATAATTTTCGGTTGAACTACTTTATTTTCTCCATTACACTTACTAAGATAAAGCCGCTCAAGGCTATCTGCTTCCGTAATATTCTGGAAAAGGAAAAATTTACAAAGTTTTATGTATTCAGCTTAGTTTAATTTCTTACCTTATAGTGACTTATAAATGATTCCTGTATTTCGATTTTAGAATATCGGGCGGTTCCTGTTCGATTTCTCTTTGTGTTGGTATTGGGCAGCAAAAACGGCAAAAATAGCAAGCACAGAACAGCTTTATTAGTATCTTCAGAAACAAGAATACGAAATAATTGTACAAAATTGGAATATAAATTTTGTGTTTTTTGCTTACAGTTTGTTTCTCTTCCAATTAAATCAGTAATATCCTTTGTTTTCGGATGTTTAGATCTTTTTCCCCTCTGCAAAATTGCGTTGAACACTTTTTCATCCAGTGCAAACTCAACTTTTTTGAATATTGGGTCTCAACGTCAACATAAAGCTGGATGTGAATATTATATATTATATGAATAACTAAATAATGCTTCAAGATATTTCATACCAATTTATACTCATCTGCTTGAACCAGTGCAGGAAATCTTTTTAAATATTCTGCAGTAGGGATATTAGTTCGTAACAAATCTTGCCGAAGTTTGAAAGTGTTTTCCACTTTTCTAGCAAACCTTCCGAACAGACTTGAGTTTTCAAGTCATCTAGATCGTTGCTTTCAGATTCAATATTAGCTAAGTATATGAAAAAATTTCATATTTTGAATAATTCGACAAAATTCATTAAAAAATAAAGATGTTGAATAAGATAACGATATAACAAGTCATAAATTCTAACCTTCAATATCTAGTTCTAGAATACTTGTGGATGGGGATCCCGTGGACGTATTTGGCTCTGTAGATGTTGAAGGAGAGTTTCTGTTTGGTGTTGATGATTTAGATTTGGAACGTCTGCGAATTATTCCAGCCTTAGACAGGAGAGCCCTATAATTATTATTAGCATCCCATAACTTTCCAGTGGCTAACTTATCATTACAATATTTTGAGTAATAGCAGATAGTTTTTCAAACTCTTGCCGTTGTAATCTGTAAAGGACATTTAAAAACACACTTTGAAAAGACTTTAGAGTTTGTCTCAGAAGTACGTCTCAAATTAACAAAGAATTGACATTCGAAACTAGTTTAGGATAGAAGATGCTTACTGCTTCTGTGGGTCAAGATCGACCAAATATCTAATAATTAATTTGCTAAGCGCAACACGCTCCTAATTCGAAAATGACTTCTGTGTGTTATAGATGGAAAGTATAAGTTTTCCGTGGCATTCTAGAAACTGTTCTAAGTCCTATAAAATAAAAGCAATATACATATCTCCTATTTCATTAAAATTTTAAGAGAAATTAACGTCTTTAGTGTTAAGCTGATTAAATAAATTAAGCAGCAGGCTTCCATCGCTCAAATTGAACACAGTTGGTGTCTGAGAAAATTCAGGAGTTGAAAGTACTGGTGGAACGTCAGAAAAGGTCTGTGCCTGTAAGTTCAGGCGGTGTGTTTCCCTAAACGAAATTAGCAAAATTTGTTTTCTAGTTATTCAGCAAACATTTGGTTGAATTAGATGTACAGGTTGTCTCGGGATTGTGTTCTCCAGTATATGTCAATCGTTTCCTTGGAGTGTCCTGAACAACAAATGTCTAGCTCAATCCCTCCTAAAGTCACTTCTTCCCCCCAAATTTGCGTTTGAAAGTGGTGCGCGCAAATAAATGCTCATGCGTCCTTTCAAGAGCAGAAACTAAAATTCAAACGCAAACTCCTTCCACCCCTATTTTGCGATTGAATTTTTGTGAGAATTAAAAAAAAATCAAGTTTGAGGCTAACTCGAACATTTATGAATGGATTATGACATGTCTGGTACCGTTGGAAATGTCCTTCACGTCCTCCGACGACCAATTAGAAGGTGGGAGTGATTTTATGGGGGAAAGGGGGGTCTGGAATAATTTATTGCTCAAGGAAGCGGTTGGTAAATGCTGGAGCATAGTATTCCTAGACACCCTGTACATAATCAATTTTACTGAAATATTTATGCTGAAATACATTTATACCTTTTATATAAAGGATAAAATCCAAATTTATTTTGAATTAATTTATATAATCAATCACATCCTCCTCATCGATGGTAATCCCTGTATTTGTAGTAAATATAGGGTTTTCTGTTATTTCAAAAGTTTTAGTCACGGCTTCCTTTAAGGCATCAAGAGTTACATCATTTTCATATAAAACTTTAAGAAGTTTCTGGTTTCCATTGAATGAAGCTTTCAAAAACAGTTTGCCCATTTTGTCTTTAAAATGTACAAGCTGTAAATGTTATTTTATTCGTATTATTTACTCAAACATCGGTGGACACCGGTTGACATTCGAACTCAGCTGTCATGAATTTACTAAAAAACTTTTAAGTGTAATAAATAAAATATACTCACCCGTAAAGTAACAATTTTCAATTAACAATATTTTTCAACACAGAGGAATGTTTATTATCCGTACTCACGTCACATAAAATATTCACTTTAAACCAGTTCACACGAATTATTTTAATTTAGTTTTAAATGTTTGAAACTATTTCAATTTAATCAGTATCAAACTGCACTCAATTAAAACAATTTGATTTATTTTCGCGACAAATAACGGAACTAATGTTCTAATAAATTAAAGATAGAATTCCACTGACACCACAGGACGTTCGATCTGTACGAAGACTACAACACAAATGACTGAAATATCGAATTAAACAGCCCGCATTCATCATACAACCATAATATCGTTGAACCAACCATACCTTATCCCTATAATAACCATAATATAGTTAAACCAACTATACCCATGGTTAATACTACTAAATTATAGTTACGGTAATTAATTTATTACATGATTACTTTTAACCAAATTATGATTGCAACAACTACGCTTTGTTTTTTCGAACAATCATAATATTTTTCAGGAAATTATAACGGTTGAATGCTATATAAGTGACCATTCTCAGAATATGTTTTCTGATTATCTTGTTATTAAGGCAAACCGTCTATTCCAGATGTTTTTGATGTAACGAAGAGTTTTCATAATCCGATGAACCGCTCTAGAAAAAAAAGGAGGGTGGCAATATTTAGGAGCATTAATCTGAGCTCTAAGTTAAGACAAAACTTGTCTTAGACCAAATTATAGCGTTTTCTTAGTTTTAACTTGACTTCAATGAAACTTTCATTTAACTATTTGAAGGCAAATTTTAGGAAACATTAAGTGGCTAGAACTATCTAGTTACCGAAGATATGTTTTAGACTACGACTTCGGTTTGCTTGTCGGTATCATATAAGTATTGTTCTTGTAACAATATTATTATGAATACAATTATAATGATTTCAATATAACAATATCATTTCGATGACTGAAATATAGTTGCCACAAATACAAATCCAACCACAGAATGCTTAGTATAGCCATAGTTTTATGATGTTGTGAATAATTTCAACATTACATGTTGTAAATATTATAATTCCTGCAAACATGATATCTATGTGGTTCAAACTATCATGTATTATAGTAAAGGCTTTCATAATATGAATCTTAGAAGCATGTCAGTCATTCCTGTATGATAATTCTAAATATTTGTATAATAGCTGGAAGAATTTATGCGCGAAGATGACCAAAATAACCATTATATGTTTGTTGATAACTAACCGCTACCATATTTTTTCTCTCAGTGCGGTAATCCGAGTACTTCTACCTGCTGCCCGAAAAAACCGCCTGGCCGTATTGCTATTGACTTTATTCGAAAAAAGCTGTTCGATTCTTCATTTCGTTTGGTTTTGCTCCACATATAAAACACCTTTGTGTAGTGTAGTGAAAATCTTGCTATAAACATAGGTTTAATCGTGAAATGCACTTCATTGTCATTAATAGCTATAGGAGCAAGGACATTGATTGTGAAATTTAGCCATAGAACACAAATAAACGTAACTGAGCTGCAATATCGTGTTGAAGATGCAGCAGGGTTTTGCCACATAACCTTTTTGTCTTTAATGGTATTTAAACATAATGAAATGGGAATACACTAAAAAGATTTTTGTCCGTTTGGCCCTGTGATGAAAATGTCAATTGAAATGAACATGCAAATATGGTCAGAGTATCATAATGCATCATTTAAGATATATCTCATGTCTGTTCATGTCGTGCCTCAAATGGGCATTCCCCTTTCCAATCAGAAAATGTTCTTGCACTTTGAGAACGATTGGAAGGCCATACCTTGTTAATTTTTGTACCACGATCAGGTCAATTTTGTATTGTTGATATTAAAGACTTGAGTGAAGTGTTATTAGTTTACGCTTTTGTTACGCCATCAAGTCAAGATATAATCGATTTTGTCGCTTTAGATTTTGTGTTCTATGCATATATGATCAGATTTTCTTAAGTTATTAATTTAATGTAATTTATGTAATTGATACAACAACACTTAAATTCTACATCATGGCCCTTAATATGAGCTGATATATAATTTTTCATTCAACTATAATTACACTCATTAAGTACCACATCCTTAGTGGTGATAATTATATGAAAACTTTAAATGTAAAGAACTAACTACAATAAACAATACCACCCACCCAAAACATATGCAACAATGAAAACACTTTACAACACTTACCCAGGCTTAGTTTCTGTTGATAACAAACAAACAAGAAAGTTAAAGGAATAAGAGTAACAACACACAAGTAACAAACAAAAAGCGAGTAAAATTGAAGACTTTGCAGGAGTAAAGTAGCGCAAACAATGGATACCAATGAAACAAAAGAAAGAAAATTACCCCCAGGGTTGCAGCAAGGGAATTTATAAAAAAAGGTATTGTCATAGAAAGTGGTCACAATAAAAGTAACTACTCATCAAAAATGTTTTAATATTTTCTCTGAATATATATTAAGTAAAAGAAACGGGAATATATAGGGGGCGGTAGTCTCATTCATTACCACAAGTAATTCTTTTATTTTTAATGGATATAGAGGACGGTAGTTATACCATTCACTCTACTATAACTTCGAACTTTCACACAACAATATTTCTCCTATTGAAAAAGTATAGAAACTTTTCACAGAACTTCAACGACGAATTGGAAATATAATTATCTCGTAACGTAGATAGAAAAAAAAACCCGGAAAAGACGAGAAGAAGATGATAGATAATTTCATGATAACGGGATACAATAAATACGAAGGTTACCTAGTAAAAGAATTTTACAGGTAACAAGGACTTGTTGAAGTTTTTTTTCTTCATCGTGTACACAAAAGGTGTGCAATCGAAAGAGTATCTTTCAGTTGCGAGAGAGAACAAAAGCGTGTTTGCTGAAAAATATTTTTCTCAATAAGTATACCCATAGAAAAGAAAATATTTTTAAGGTAGGTACTCTAGCATGGAGGCACAATAGAGAAATTGTTAAGATAGCCTTAAAATTTAGAGAAATTTGAGCTAATCTTTAATGGAACGAAACAATGACGGCAAGGGAGGCTTTGGGAGACCATTAGGTTTTCATACTATTTGAAAACAATTTATCTGTCTCTTGTCAATTTTATGTTTGTATGAATCAATGCCAGGGGCAAATGAATGTACTAGTTTTGGTCGCTTTTGTTTAATTTATTGAATTCTGGAAAATTAGGCTGCAGGTATCAACTCATAATATAAAATATAAATAATATAAGTTCAACAAGTGCTGAATTTCTATTGTCATATGCCAACAACAACAAAAAAAAAGATAAGAAATCCGAAAGAAACCCACTAGAAGAAGGAAACTACAATAAACAAATTTATTTCCTTCTTGCCTATCTGGGAGATCTGCATGGACAACCAACGGGTCTTTTATAAGCTAGGGTAACTATTCTAAGTAAATTAGCAAGGATGTTGATAACCTTAAGAGCACAACTGGTACCGACATAAAAGTAAAAGGTAGAAATTGGTCGTACCTACCTACCGAGTCTCAACTTCCGATTTGTGTCTGCTTTATGATCAGTTTGAGTGCAACCATAGATTTTAAAGTCTCTTCAAAGTAATCGCGATAATAGGCGCTTTCGGCAAGCACATTCTCAGTGAGACAAGTGAGATATTCTCAGTTGCCTCACTGAGACTGCACTTTCGGTGAACTGTCTTAGTTCCATATTGAGCTACAAAATTCGAACGCAACTGAGACAAGTGAAACTGATTTTTTTCTCTCAGTTGACTCAGTTTCGTTATTTTGTGATTTTAATTGCTAATTAAAGTTTAGTGAGCTATTTGAATAAACTACCAACACTTTCTTCAATTTATTACTATCCATTTTATGTGGTCAAAATTATTTAAATGTCAAAATTTGAAAATCAGCTGATTGGTTTGAACTGAGACAACTGAGCCGGTTGCTCAAAGTTTTGTCTCAGTTGTCTCACTGAGGCAGTGCTTGTCGAAAGCCCCTAATATACGACTAGGATTTAGTATTATAGAAAAGGGGTGATAGTCTTTAAATTAGTTATATATTGTAATTGTATTAGATATTTCCGATATAGTATCTATAATTTAGTTAGATTGTGAGTTTTAGTTAGATCATTAGAGTTCTTGTGTTAGTGTGATAGGCCGGTAATGCTCAGCATGTGCTAGCCAAACATTAATCAAGTTTGTGATTTTTATACTACTCCTCCACCTTTGCAATTGTTGTGGAGAAAGAAGGACTATTTGTCGATCTACTGGGTCAGGTATGTTACGACTCAAGGAGCTCTCTGTTGCTAATGCTGACGCATCTCGTTAGCATTAGAGTATATGCTTGAGGAGTACAGCACACAGTCTGTGGAGTCTTGACAGTGCCACCTGCGCGACATAAACGGCCTTGGGCAGCCATAACGAATTTCTAAGGTTTTCGTAAACTTAATGCGAAAGCCACCTTGAGACTTAAACAGGGTCTTGTAAGTAGGCCTCGATTTTCATGTATAAAATTATTTTATTATTCTGTAAATCAGAGCTAGGACAGTCGTTTTAAAAATTTGTTTTGTTTTTAAGTAGAAAATAATGACCGAAGAAGTTAATGAATTAGAATTAGAATTATTATTTATTTTCTGCACACGATATTATATCTTATATATAAGTACATTAAAAAAAAGGAAGGAAAAAGTAAGTATTGAGGCGTAAAAAAAGAGTATCTACATCATAAATTACGATATCATGTGCTTCAAAGTAAAATTAAGTAATTAATAAACCAAAACAAAGAAATGAGAAACCAAGCACATAAAGATAAAAAAAAAATTTACAAAATCAACTTTGCTGGTTTACATGCTAAAAGAATTAAAAATAAATAAATAAAAATACTCTAGAGGAATCAAAGTTAAATAAAATGCACTTAAACGAGCTAAGAACGAAGAAGGAGAAGGTAAAAAAGTAAAAAATATAATCAATAAACAATAAGAATACAAATAATAATAATGAAAAAGATATAATTATTTTCAGAGCTCAGGTAGAACTTTGCAGTTCCTCTCTACCACCAATATTGGCGCTTCAGCTTCGTTGACAGAGGGTCGATTCGGATAATCTGCGATAGCCTATTGACGATACGTATTATGCAACATCCCTTCAGAATACTATTTCTGGCTCGACTGAACCTTTTGTTATTACAGGTCTAGTCTGAACTTGTCAAATCCCAGCTCTTTCGGTGCTTTGAATAAAGAATTCACATCACTGCTACATTAACCTTGTATAAACTTCCACTCTTACAGCAAGTGGACTAACGCTTCTATAACTTTTAAGTACAGGGCCTTACCCTACCGACGATATACTTGCAGAACGTTGTATCCCGTAACTAGGGGGATCAAGACGTCGACGACTGGCTTCGGGCTATCGAGACTTCAGCCACCGGCTACTCTCAGTTTCCAGGTCCTCACTTCTCAGAGGGAAACGTACACCAAAAATTCCCAACTCTATACTAAAGCAGGAAAAGGTAGCTGGCATTCAGTACGGCAGAGGTTATGAGACATCCGTCTCCATTGATACGCCTAGCTAGTAGCAACTGCCCTCTATGCCAAAATTCCATCTATTTTTTACTGTTTGCAGGAAGTGGCTGAGTCAAGGACATCCTAGTATACAATTATTCTCTTGGATACAAATAAAGAAAATTAAACTGTATAAAAATAATATTTTTCATTATTATACATATATTACTATAGTAAATAAAATGACACCAAACCAAGTCTCAAAATAGATATCTATTTATATTCGCTTCTTTTGTAATTGAATTTGTTACAAGATCTAGAAAAAAATAAGGAGCAAGCATTCTTAAAGCCAAATACATTGGATTAGACCAATTATGTATGAAAATTGGTCTAAAATCGTAACATTCAAGTTCTAAAATTGATTAATATTAATGAAAATAATTAAGGTATTTTAGGTGTAGGTACGCCAGCTGAGAAAACACAAGTTACTATGGCAATATGTGTGTGGTATTGGAAATAACCCTTCTTTTCAAACCTTCTTTAAAGTTCGCTTGACTTGATATCACAAACGAACATGCTCATATCAGGATTTGTCACGGGTTAGCCTTAGTGGAATAAGAGGTTCAAATGACAACAGTTTCAAACTAGTTGCTTTATAGTTCACGGCCCTAATATTTATGTTAAATGACTATTTAACGACTTATAATAACTAGATCTAGCTGAGAAGTACAACGGGATAGTTTTCCGTTGCACGCGTAATGACTAGTGGATTCTTTAGTCACGTACTATGTACTACTAGTTTTCCCTTTTCTCATACTGACGGGATAGCTTGCCGTTGGACCGGATCGACTAAACGCTTCCATTTAGACATATGTATAAGTATAACCAATAGTTTTTGTTTTTTAAGTAGAGGCGAAATTATAATCAAAGGTGGATATTTTTCGTTTCCTGGACTCGGATAAACCAGTTCAACTCAGATTATTAGAATCGGATGGTAAAGGTGGAGTTGAAGGTGCTCTGGTGAATTTTTATTTTCCTACTTATATACTATCGGTTTAAAAAGTAATTATAAAGCGTCGGAAAATTTCATATAAAAACCATACAAATGGTTTTACAAATGTTTCAGGTTCGCTACAACCTAACGTAACCAAGTAAAATTCTAATTCGACGTTGACATTTTCCTTAAATTGCAAATATTTAATTTAAAAATTATTTAAAAATCATTGACAATTATGTACAATCAGCTACAGTTGTGGGAGGCTTTAGATTAATTGTCCACAAGAATTGAAGAAGAGCTTGATTTATTCTGCTCCATGTACGGACATGTATAACATAGACTGCTTGATCTTCTATTTCATATGGATCCACTTTTGTTGTCAGGATGTAAAAACTATCTTAATTTCAAGTTTCATTTTCGCTTTAAATTTTACTCAAAGTTATTATTTTTATTGGAAGCTTATCTCCTATATAACATAAAATATCGAATTTTAGGATATAAAATTAAGCAATTTTTGTCTGCATATACCTAAAAATAGTTATGGGTGACAGAGAAAAGATTACAAATGTTGTATTGCCACCTATTTCTATTCATTTGGAAAATCCACTGAACTGAAACTAAACTATGGTGAATTTAGTATGGAACTTATTATTTGAAGTTCAGCGGAATACAGTATACTTAAACCAAAAAGAGACAATTGTAGAAAAGTGATTCCATGATAATGTAATCGATTTCAGTAGTGTCAGCGGTTCATGTTATACATGTCAGTGGTTCCATATAAAGTCAATAAAAATTTGAAAATTTCTGTGTTTTTTTTTTTGTAACAACAATTGAAAATAGGTCCAGTTAATAAAAGAATCTTACAAACTTGTTATAGGGGCCTGAAAGACCATTATGAATGATTGCTTTCATAAATTCTATGAACCACGAAGTAATATATCCCATACCTATCAGCGTTTTATTATTTTTATTTTATTTTTATTATTATTTATTATAATACCAAAAATGGAATCAAACTAAAATATTACCATTAAAAATTATAAGCTAAAAGCTAGACTAGTATCAAGGTTAATTCAAATGAATGTGTATAAAGCTAGGCAATTAGATGTTCGAGAATATTAATCATAAATTCATTTTCAATGGCGTAATGATATACGAGTATGTATGAAATGGAGGTCATCATTAATATGTACAATTAATATCAACCTCGATAACCGCCAAAGGTCTTGTGTTACTGCGCAATATCAGTATATTGTTGGAGATCACAGTGATTAATGGAGATAAAGAGACCATTCATTTATTATTTATCATTCATATAAAATAGCAGGAGGCCAAGAATAGAACTTTGTGGAATGCGTAATACTTCATATCTTTGGCCTTATCGAGACAATTTGTTAGTTCGAAGTAAATTAATATTGTGTATAACTGTAGATGAAGGAGGTAATGGGTTATCTGCCTTAGCAAGATATTTTAGGCGGTAAAAATAACAGACAGAAATGATTGAAGAATACCACATCGTTTGGCATATATACATAATATTAATTAAATCGGTATAATATGGAGTGATGCACTACACGGAGTGATTTATATTCGTCTCAATAGTTTGGAATGAGTTTATTTAGAAATATTAAATATTCCTTATATATTCTTGGCTTTGAGCCAAGCACAATAAGCTCTTGAGCCCTAAGATTTATTTACACATATACCCACCACTTTATGTATATAGTAATGAATAATATAAATTATATTAAAGTGAACCAATAATGATTCGAAAACTGACTCCTTACATGTAATAAATAACCAGTATAATCGGCCGAATAGAACCTGTAAAAATTAATCAGCTCTTATTTACACTAACTTGTCAGTTTGTTAAGTCACTACTTTTATTGATACTTATATACTAATTTGATAGTATCTGTAAAAAATATCACCATTGAAATAAAACAACAGAGATTTTTAAGAATATTCTTCCCTTGTTCCTATGTAAGACTGTTCTACACTCAGTGAGTGGCTCAAATTGAACTTATACCATTGAACCAAGCAAAACAATCAAACAGTAAGGGAATGATTTCTGGCAAACGAATAGTGCTTTATTTCAACGAAGGAATGCTAGATTCCATGCTAAATATCGAACCACAAATAAAAAATAACAGCTAAAATTTGCTTATTTGTTTTCTAAAATTTGCAAGATATAATAAAGAATTTAAAAATTAAAACTACATAAAACTACATAAAATTAAAACTATTAAAACAGTGTCCGAGAAACCAGTCCAACAATTCTACTCATGGTAGAAGTGACGATAGATTTGAGCTGTCCACCTTCAACCCTACAGTTCAGTTTGTTTGTGAAAATTTTTGGAACTGCCCAGAAATTCAAAGTTCTTTCACTAATACTGTTCAATATAGTAGCAAAAGTAATGCCACTACTTCACCAAATGTAGAAAAATTTGGAGTTTTTTAATATTTGAGTATTTTCTTTAGTTATTCTAAGCTTTCACCTTGGCAGTATTTTTCATTAATTTTTGTTGACAGTACTGATGGACGACGGTAGCAATTTTAATGAATATCAGATGATATTTTTATTTCTGCCCGACTGATAATTTTGCTCGCTTACTTCAAAATTGATTTATACGAAACACAATTACTTCCTTTTTTAAAAATTAGAAAATAAGAAAAAAATTTAGTAACAGTTTTTACAGTTTTTCGAATTTGTTTTGAAAGGATAAAAAAAAACCAAGGCAACGCAAAATATTGAATAGTATATACACAAAAAAATATAGCATAATAAGAAATTACTGCATTAGGTATTGAAAAGCTTCAAAATCCTTGCTGAACCCTTTTGATAAAAATTTTTTTCCATGGGGCTTCTGAAATAAAAATGATACTCATATGATGCTAATAATAATACCAAATGCTTTAAAAAAATCGGACTAAATCCATCCTGCTTCTCTAAAGAATCTCAGGATACACCTAAGCTCTTTACTTGCAGCTGTCTCAGATTTAAAAAGAAAGTACCTAATTGCCTACCTCTTTTATTCATCAGAAGAAAAAAAAATATTAACATCTTCTGAATGGAAGCAGATTTCAAAGTTCTTTAATTCAATCAGATGCATCGAAGGGCAAGAAAAAAATGTAATTGTATTCTTATCCCATAGCTTCCAGCAAACGACATTGGTGATGGCCGGTTTTGGAAAGTGCATTTTGATCGATTTCGTAGGGAATGACCGATTACACATTCTAGAAAATTGTGTAATAAATTTTGATATCACATGCGCGAAAGCTGTACAGTAATGGACTTTAAATATAATTTTAGTACTCTTTTATAATGTTAGTGATAAACACAAAGTTTCTGATGCGAGAAAATCAATTTTTATCGTAAAACTCGGACGCAATGTTCTTATTTGGCAGCCAATTTGTCAGTATGATCAACTTAGTCGGCCCCTTCTTTGAGGCCTCAATTATCACTGAGGTAGGTGCAGGAAAAAAAGCATAACAAACTCCACATAATTTTGGGCAGACATAGTAACTTCCCACTATATGTTGGAAAAACTTTGAGCTGGTGCCGAGAGATTGAAGTGTATTTTGTCGAAAAGGCAATAAGCCCCCTAATCAACCTATTGAACGCTACTGTGCTTTGGTAAAAAATATTTTGAATAATATATATATATATATATATATATATAGAAAAAAATGTCAGCGCTGTAGCACTTTTATATATATTATATATATATATATATATATATATATATATATATATATATATATATATATATATATATTATATATAATATATATTATATATAATATATAATATATATAAAAGTGCTACATATAAATATATATATATATATATATATATTATATATAATATATATAAAAGTGCTACAGCGCTGACATTTTTTTTCTAATTTAGTTGGTATCTACTCCAGTCACTTTAGGGTGTCCCGTATATGATCTTGCATAGGTCATGCTTGGACAAAAACAATTGTATGGGGGGAGGGGGGGGGGATCCTAACGGTTTCCAAGATAGCGGAACTTAAAGAGATATTTGTTTATGTTTTTGTAAATCACCCTGTAACTTCTGAACATCCCTATATGATGATAATTTTAGATAGATAATCGTTGGACCATTCAGTAGGTAGTCTATAAGTTTTTCCTCTGTTCCTCTCCATTTTGAAGGTATGTCTCAAGTTAAGGTCTCGGAATTATAATTCGGGTGCTTTTATATAGCTACTATTGTTATCAAAAAAGCGTCATCTACACAAATTTTTGATTTTGGATTTAAGAAGTCGTAAATGTAATCCTTTCTGCGTTTTTTGCACTTTTGTTTTTAACATATTCCATATCTCGGAAACCGTTAGGATTTCCGGATCGATACAATTTTTTGCTTTTCTAAGCAGAAACTATTCATTACAGGTGTTATTTTCAATTAAATCCCACCAAGCTGCAATAAATATGGTATATAGCCTAATTTTGACAAAGAAATAACATACCAAAAGACACCATCGATTTGTTGTGCGAAAACTTTCCGAATGGGTGCCAAAAGGTGTAAAAACAGTTTTTTTGAAATTACTCGAAATTCGAAAATAAACAAAATTTGGCAACTACGACGTAAGGTTGCCATAAAAAATTTTTAAATATTCTTAGAATTAATTATAATTTTTTTCTCTAGTTATAAGAATTTAAATCTTACTCTGTGTTCAATGTACTTTTTTTCTAATAACTTTTTCTCGTTCTATTTCAGATTCATGATAATGGATCCTTTAAGTCGAAATCTTTGAAAAGTAAGTAAAAAAAAAACAAATGAAAAAAAAAACACAAAAAATTAAAATTCCAATTATAAATTGAAAACCACGATTAAGAAATAATCATGATTGATTTGCTTGATAAAAAAAAAAATTAATTGAATATTCCCCCGAAAATATGTCCTTTCTTATATATATAATTGTGTGTACTCCAAACATACCTACAGTTGAGCAGTTACACTGCAATTTCATTGCCTGCTTTATCGGATACATCTGGAGCATGAACGCGAATGAATGTGTTTTTAATTTACTCATTCCTTTGGCTTCGTTTATTCATTATCGGCATTAAGGTCTATAAATGGAATATTTAATGTGGCGATAAATAAATACACGCTCGTTACATGTTGTTGCTTCATAATGTAAATTGTTTTTACAGTACATATTTTATGGATTTTTACCAGACGGAATAAACTGCAAAGGAATATTTGACACAATTTATGGTTAGTAGAGATTGGTGATATAGTTTGAATATTTTACTTAAAAAAAATCTGCGAGGTGTTGACGTAATAATTAATACCATTTAAATGTACACATTTTCGGAAATATCATCAAAATTGATGCATCTCTGCTATTCTGCTTATCAAAATATTTTGTGGGAGGTATTGGCTTCATATCGAATCTCGATTTAGGTATATGTATGTCTGGCGGTTGCAAGATTTTCTTGCGGCAATGTCTCCATAATTGCTACGTCTTCTATAGGAGAGAACTGCCCTGCAGGAACTCTGGTTGTATGAATGCCTGCTTCAAGCAGGAAACTGTGATTTCTTGAATACTTGCTTGACGCAGGAAATGTGATGGTTGGGATACTTGCTTGACGCAGGACACTGTGACACTGGTCACTGGCACTTGCTCGATAAGCAGCCAGTTTGGGATTGACCAACTTCCGGATCTGAAAAGATTTTAAAAGCTGCAAGTTTTCTTAATGGCCACTTGAAGTCCGTAAGAGGTGCTGCTATTCGATCTGGTGGACGAGTCGACCTCTTCAGCCCAGACTGTCCCTGAACAGGTGCTATTCTGCAAAGGAGGCTGCAGTCCTATACCGAGCGACCGCTATGCAAACTTGTCGCCAATAAGAAGTGCAGCTACGACTCTGGTATTACCAGCGGGATCCTTCTTCAGCACCAAGTTGCCAGTTCGTTCACAACGGGCCTAAAAAGCATAACCTAGTTAAACTTTTCTTCGTTCAGCAAATTGTTACTAGATGCGAATTTCGAATTTAATTTTGCTAGTCAAGTGTTGGGTAATGCACGACCTGGCACAGATATTAATTCTTATTAATATTGCCATATAAATATTGGTGTGCCGTATAGGTCTATACTATGACTGATACTTTTTTAAGCTGTGGAACGCTTACTTACGTTTGAAGGGATTTGAGATCGAGAATACTTAAGTTTTCAGTTCGTTGTGAAATCGGGTATATGTATATCTGTGGAGTTTGTGGATATTAAGATGGACAGATGTTTATTGATTTATACTTACCGACCACCTGGAATTTCATCAGCGAGATTGAGCGTAGGTGAGAGAGTCATCTGCATATAAAAGTGTTGCGCCATTTTCATGTGGGGCTTGGTCCGAAAAATATCTCACCAAATATTTTCGATCATATTTGCTTTTCGTGACCTCGTGATCTCCACCAAATATTTTGGATCATATTTGCTTGTCATGACTTATAATTCCTTAATTATGTGGCAATACTTTAGAGAGAGTGCATATCCTTATCGGGATTCAAGCATTATTGCTGTGACTATATTGAGTTGGTACGAACTACTGAGTTGTTGTCGGTTCATACTGAGGTGGATAAATTTAGTACTTCGAAGTCCTAGTTTTAATTGACTTCAAAAAGAGGAAATTCTCAATTCGACTGTTTTTTTTATGTTACCACATATCTTCGGTATTATTTCTAAACCAATTTTAGATAATTATTTTTTTATTTAGCTAGAAAGTCATTGTATGGCAAGGGAAGAGCATCTTAACAGTTTCGGAGTTCTTGGATGATTAAGAAAATCTGCTAGTTTTTCATGAAACACCGTGTTTCTCACAGAGTATGCAGGGTGTACGATCACCACTATCGATCTCATTGTATGTAGAACCTATTTTTCCAACTTCCAACTGCGAACAGAACAGTTATGGCGGTATAAAATAAAAGTTTCGGATTTTATTACCCTTTTCATTTTGACCTTTTTTGTAAAAAAAAAACTAAGTTACAATTGTTTTACAAAAAGTCTAAACTGTGGACTCTTGTCTTTAATTTGACCTATTTAGGTCACAAATAATTTGTTCCCTTAGTAATTGAATACATGTAAAATAAATATCGTCTAATTTTGTTATGACCTGAAAAACAACTAAGACAAGAAGAAGAGGAACTAGGGCACAGGTCAAATTAAAGAGGAGAATACACAGTTTATAGTTTTTGCAAAAAAGGATTTAATAAGTTAAAAATAAAAGGAATTTTTATTTTAGACCGCCATTACTAATTAGAGGAAAGGAGTACGGGATTAGTTGAGCAATCGTTGGAAGGCTCTTTTTGAGTTTTTTGAAATTTTGTTAAAACTGCCATTATTGACCCAATTGGAAGAGAACTGCTTCCCGATCACTTTTCTGTCGCCCAAATTTAATGTAACCATTTTTGCCATGGATATCGCGGTTTTTCTTTTGTTATTTTTATAATTTTCAGATCTGACGCCCTCCACTATTAATATGAACACTTCGTTTGCAAGAATAATATTTAGATCGGGGTACAATCTACTAAGAAGACTTTAGCAGACAGTACCAGACCAATTATTGCCTTCATCTCTCTAACTATAAAGGAAAAGGCTCTTATAATAATCTATTTCATCGTGTATATATAAACCTCTGTACCTCAATCTGATTTGTAGATGAACTTGAGCATGAGTAATGCAGGTGTGGTCAACGTGATTTATTGCTAAAGCTTTCGATATTGTTATGACTACTAAGCCAAACTAAGTTAGTACCACTTGTGCTTTCCACTACTTTTGCATAGTGCTAGGTCGCTTGCAAATAAATCTTAGCATTAAGCAGGTTACAGTTGGTACAAGGAGTTCCACAAGGATCAGTTCTCGGGCCCTTGATATTCTGCAAGTTCATATACTTATTGATGATTAATAAAATATGTTCAGCTAAAAGCTGATAATGCCCAAATTTATTTTAGTAGTTCGGTTTTGGAAATTTATTGGAAATTGCGAAATCATTGAATCTGCCTAATCTTCCAATAGATCTTACTAAGTATTAAAGTGTAGTTAGTACTTTGTTTTTAAGTATGGGCATTAGATATCTCATTTTCAAAGAACTCTATTTCTAACAAATTTTTAAAAGTAGAATTGATCTACTCCACTAATCTGATATTCATTGACAATTTGTATTTTGCCATCCATTTTCAAATTTTATTGCTATTTCTATGGATATTGTTCATTTAAGTTCCGTTTTACAAACTTAACTATGGATCTGAATACACTCTCTCTAGTCTTCCTGTATACATTCAAAAACATTTCCAAAATAAACAAATAACAGAAAGTATCTAATTATAAGATATTGAGCAGAATTTACTCCATTTGATTTTATATAGAAATCACAAGAATCGAAGTAGAATTCTATATACATGCATACATACATATGTACATCCGTGTATATATATCTACTACTCATGCCAAATATCAAATATTTTTCACAACAACACCAAAACTCTTCGAACTGATTGCCAAATGTACTTAAGGTTATGGGAAGCAAAATTTTTGTGGGCTTCATTCCAGAAGTGGTTAGTATTTCTGGACACATTTTTATGAATTTTTCACAGTCTCATCGTTGGCCGTCGTCTCCGTTTTAGATAAAATTTCCAAATAACGACAAAGAGAATTGCTTCGATTGTGGGCATTAACTCGATACCACATATAAAATACTATGTAACGAGTACGTACATAGATAAGTATATCTATATATGTAATATCTTGGTACTTTACCTTGATTGGCTTCATTTGAGGGTTATTCAACCTTAAGACAATAGCACTTTCCTTGCAATTGAATATGGTTTCAATATGGAATATATACTTGCCACCGTCGCCAATGAGAATATCGATTTCATTGTAGTTTCCTTTGCAGTTCTTATACCTAAGACGACGACCCAACCAAACCACATTGTGGAGGAAAGTTGAGCTTAGTACTGTGTTTTTGTTTTTTGTTTTTTTCTCCATACATTTAAGACACCTTCAAGGGTTTGAGGATTTCTTAAAAATTTCTTGAATCCGGCGGAATTCTCTTAAATTAAAGTCCTTTCCCACAAGGGGCCCAAAATAATTTCGTACATTATTGAGTTAATTGTGTAAAAAAGCGGCTGAATCCATCCTTCACTTACACCTCCACTCTACGGAATTCGTAAAGCCACAAAGCAAATCAAACGATATTTTTGTTGCAGACAGGTAAGTACTTAATATGTAGCCTCTTGACGTGCACTTTCTCTGTTCCCGTATGAGATTAAGCTTCCACTTACATTTAGTGTGCTAATTGGTTAATGGAATGCAGTTAACAACAGTATTTTCCTATATGAAACACTGCAGTGCACTGCAATACTACTTATATACATTGCCTGCAACATGGGTATATGTATAGTACGAAACAAAAGTATCATCTACACTCAGGCTAAAATGTAAGTAGGTATACAAGGGATGATGTTGTTCAATTTTAGTGCAGGCCTTTTTTTTTGCTATGTGTGGCATTACAGAAACCTTTCGAAAATTATTCGAGATTATATTGCCAAAACCGTTTTAGGGGCAATAAAAATAAATTGGACGAAGAATTTAATGTGTTTAAATTGATTTTAAAGGCAATTTTGGGTACCATAACTGACGATTATAAAGGTGAAAGTTTTACGATTTATTCGAGCCATTACATTTGTTAGCTGTCAGCAGGAACATCTGGGACATTTTTGTAGATATTTAAGGTTGTTTTTTCTTCATACGACTTATAATTTAGTGCCTTTGTTACGGAGGCTAGAGAGAAGATGGATTTTTTGCTTGTTTCGTACGTTATATATTTTTATTTTACTGTTCCATTCAAACTTCTATGTAATCTTGAAATTTATGGATATTTATAGGCGTGTTGGAAGTTATATTTAGATTTTAGGGCATTTTATAAATTGAAAAATTAGAGAATATTTTGGAAGTCATTTTGATCCCACTTGCAGTGTACCATGTACAAACGAAGTGAAACAAAAAACTTCTTGTTGTCTAAATAATTAAGTGAATTGTACCTACACTAATTTATCAGATTCCACATCGATCACCTAACGGTTAGTGCATCTGTCGATGCAAACGAGTCTGTATGGTGCAGTCGATCAAGGTAACATTTTTGTCAATTAAGCTACAATAAGCTCTCGACCAGTGAATGTGCCTCTTTTAACTTGTTTTTGTTAAAGTATTAACTATTAGTGTTAGTTGTCACTTGGTGATTATATAATTTTTTTTATACAAATCCAAAGAAGAAAAATCTCCCAAGTATTAGATAATCCCATAAATAATGCAGTTTTGGTAATATGTAATTCGTTTAAATCTTTCGTATTGAAATCAGAGATGCTTTTTCTAGCACTGACTTCAAGCAGCTCGCAATAGACGTCCTTTGTTATTGTTTGTTTTGAGTTTAAAAATTTAAAATAGACGTAAACTAACCCAGGAAAAATTTATATGAAAAATCATCAGCGCGATGATTGAAGGATATCTTCCAGGATGATTCGAAAGCAATTCATCAAGAAGTCTTGCATTCGGGGCACACTCCTTCCCGAACGACATGGCGTCCGCAATAAGAAGATTTTAATTTTCTGCGATAAACTTCATCTACGTCGGAATATGATGGGCGAATCATCCGCGTATCATTTTGCATGCTGGGAAACCCTTAATATCCCATCAAACAGATAACAACACCTTACTTGGAAGATGATGACATTTTTTAGTGTTGGTGTTTCTTCTTTCTCTACCCGTTGACATTTTTGTAGAGATCCTAATTTTTGTCACCAGTTTACTATTTTGTGCAAACAAATTTATTCTTGAAACGTGACAGCAGACATGAACATACATTCGCTAGCTGTGCACGATTAGTTTAGGAAAATTTATGTTTAGAAGCCATTGGCGCAATTTTGCGAAGATTTTTCCGATGACATGTGGCAGGTGTTGATGAATGGTTGGCTGATCAAATTCAATTTTTTTAATAGTTACGATGGCATTTATTTCATGAGGGCTTGTAGGATGTCATCGTCGAGCTCGACAGATATTTCAGGATTAGCCTCACCCACTAGATATAGCGCTCAGCTGGAGATTTCTGGAACCACCGCACCGTTGATTTGGGCTTGCACTATTGCTCGATCCTCATATACTGCATGAATATTTCTCGCAATTTTTCCGTCGCCTTGTTGTCTTTATTGAACTCATAAGGCAGAGCATACTAAATATTCTCCTTGGTCATTTCCATTTCAACTTTGAAACTCAAAAATCGAACTGTACTCTTAAAGCTTGCACTTGCAAGAATAAGGACAAGATCAATCATGTTAAGCTTCGCAAGCGGGTTTTCCATTCTTTTTCTTATATGATCTCAGCATTATTTATTGTCGTCTTTGGGCGTTGGGGATCATTTTCGGGATGTTTCCTATTAGTTGCGTTACCGTATCTTCTTGTGCAGCTGCCACGCAATATCAGCCCTAATAATTGTCATTCTTGCTAGAGTTAGATGGTATTATTCTTATTAGAAGAGCGAGGAATGATAGGGGACAGGTTTGTTAATTATGGCGATGTGTAGAGCCGG
Source organism: Dioctria linearis (assembly GCA_963930735.1). NCBI lineage: Eukaryota > Metazoa > Arthropoda > Insecta > Diptera > Asilidae > Dioctria > Dioctria linearis. The sequence continues at coordinate 39,368,553 of OZ005743.1, read as the reverse complement.
AAGGATCCTCCTAAATAGTAGCTTAATTTAGATATGCTCTCTGACTCTTTGAATGAAGGTAAATGTTTTTAGACTCAGGCTTTGTGAGAAGTAGGAATGATAAATTGATAACTATGTATTTATAATTTGGAAATATAAGAAATTGCTTCTTCGCAAAATTCGTAAAAGATACACTTGGATTTGAGTGATGTTGGCTACCTCATAAACTATTCAGTTGGGAAAATATTTTCTGGTGGGTCGTATATCGAGTGTCATGCAATTTCTAAGAATATTTCTTCCAAGTTTCTTGAATAGATTTTGGTAAGACAATAGTGGAGATTTTTCATACGATTTTATTTAAACACCATCTAAATATACACAAAATTACAACATTTTTTACTGCCTTCTTTTTGTTTCTTAATCTTGACTCTAGTAAATGTTTCCTGAAGGATCACTTCAAATCTGCGATTCACAAAATCACTAGTAGAAAAAGTCTTCCAAGAAATTTCTCACGCGTGCGTAGATGTTCGAATTGCAGATGTTCGTATCCAACAAGCGATGCTGCTGAGAAATTTAAGCAATTATTCAACTGTTGGTGTTAGCTAGTACGAACTAGACTCAGGCTGAATGTTAGAAAGAAATAAAAACTATCGAATGTAATTTCTAAATCTTTCAATGTTTTCGTAGAAAGTGAAGCTTTTTAGATTTTTATTACACATTATTACAAATTTAATGCCAGATAGTGTAAAGGAATTTGGTAAAAGAATAGCAAAGAGCATAATGTACTCGCAGTATCTTCTATGTTTAGCCGGAGAAACTTTAAGAAAGGTAAATGAAAGTGAAAAAAGGACATCATCAGAAGGGAAATGAATGCTATGAAATAAAACTTATTAGCAAGAACGGAATAGAGAAATTATTTTTAGCTATAAAAAAAAGCGAACATATTGCAATGGTGCTTGTCAGGTAGAATCTGACAAAATTGTCGAGAAAATTCGGAAGAAAAATTCAAATAATGCACATAAAAATGTTTAGCAGGTAGGACCTGAATTGATAAATCTAACTCCTTTGGACCGTTGTCGCCCACCAGTTATAGCGCATTAAAATTCTTAAGAAAAATGTTCAAATATATTCCTAAGTAAAAAATTAACTCTAAATACTTATCTACATTTCTTATCTACATAAGTCCATGAAAATGTTTAGCAGCGGAAGAACTGGAATTAATCGATTTAACTTCTTTGGAAATTTTTCGAGGATTTGTATAATTTTTGGGTTCTTGACTTACAAGTAGGTAAAAATAATAAGAATTTGTGTTTATTAAAAAAAAAAAAAAAATATCTTATCTGCTTACGCGGCATATATAAATGTATTCAATATTATCCATATTAAACATATTATTATAAATTTTCCGTCTGAGCGACAGTTTATGCCATCTGGCATGGTAAAGGGGTGGATCACCGGACCAGTTAAATCTCCTAAGAGCAAACCTAGTAAATATCCTATGTACATTTTCAATTCGTTCGAATGCGTCACATAGTACGGATCCCATAAAATCGTGCAGTGTAGTATTCCAATATAGACCTAACGATTGCTGACAATAATGACTTAAGTGTGTATGAATTAGAAAATTAACCAGCACGACGTTAATAAATTATGAATAAGCTTGACTTACTACATAATATGGTTAAAAATAGTAAATTTACTAACATCAAGGTTCGAAACTATACTATCTACACTTAGGAATGATACCCCATACTTAAAAAGTAATTGGTAAAGATATCACCAATTACCAATTTTAGTAAAATTTATCGATAAATGATTAAAATGACAACGTATCGACTTTTGATTTGAAGTTGGATACTTAAGACATATCAAAACTTTCCATAAAAAGTAGATCATCAGCAAAACAGAGGAAAATTCAAAGATGTTAAAGACATTGTTTATAAATAAAATAAAATGAGGGGACCCTAGATGACTCCCCTGAGACACACCAGAATGTATGTAGAGTACACCTAATTAATTTTGATAACTTGCATGCGGTTGGTCAAGTAGGAAACTCATATTCTGTGTAAAATTCAAAAGGTTGCGAGCAAAAAAATTTTCACTTTTAATTATTATATTAAATAATTCCGTTTTGTTGAGGAAAAAAAGACATCACCTATAAAATGATGAAATAATATGCTAAAACCAACAACAACATATGGTGTGAAAACAATGTTAATCTCCTTAGTCATGTAAATGCATGCACATAAGTGCAAATGTAGCACGTTACCTTCTCCTATGTGCTCTACAAGAATTGTTTAAATTTAACCTTAATGAGATTAAGAAGTGAAAAGAGTAAGAATGAAGCGGCTTAACATGCAAAAGAAACAAAGATTTAGAAATTTATTTTCACTGCCCTTTCTCGCTGCTCAAGAAGTGCGTTCGTTCTTATAAGTAACAACTTAACATTTGCAACCCCTTCCCCCTACCCGTAATAACATCTTCCCGAGGGAATTTATACATGAATAACATTGTCCTCTGGAATCTATCCATAAATCTCTTAGTATGCAAATCATGCAGCAACAATAATTCCACTTTAGTACTGTTGTGCTTGGTTGGTATCCTACTGCTACTGTTGCATCACTGAAATATATATTTTTCGAATAAACAACATTTCACAGAAATTACATTGATATCCGGGGCCTGTGCAAAGAGATGAGCAAGTCCGAATCGTCGTAAATTTTCTGTAATGAGATCATAACACACAGCACATCGTTGTTGGGATTAATTGGCTGCAATCATGTTGTAAACATTTAATCTGATCCTGGTGCATAGTGCAGTTGCATTAATTGCAGTATGTATAGTAGCATAGTCCGCGGCGGGCGGCATTGTAGATATTTTTAGTAGTTACATAAATGGAGATTTTCGAAATTGCAACAATACCCGCAAACTTACTGAAGAGAATCAGCAGAAATAAATTCAACTTGTGTATGTTGGACAGGAATTGATGAACTCCAATATGATAATGGCTAATTAAGCCGTGTATTGAGTTATCAGCCATGGCAAACTGTGACTTTATAATTAATTTATACATTTTGCTAGAGGATTTTCTGGTGTGTCTCTGTAACAATCAAATGCATATACGAGTATGTAGGTATGATTTGTTGGTTTTTGGGGAATTAATTGCGAGTGAAATGTACTATTGAGGGGTATGTTTTTTGTGCTGTGGCATCAGTTTTAAAACTGAAAAAAGAAAAAAAAAGTATTGTGAAAGTAGTAAATAATCTCCAGAAAATCCAGAAATTCCTTTGGTATAGAAAGATGTGTTGGTTGGTACATAGTCACGCAGACTTGTATCATTTTGATATCATTAATATGTATCCCTTACGACCCACTAGTTATAAAGTTATTGAACATAGTCTCCTCTTACGAATCCCCTGACATTTAAAATTATAGATGGATATCAAAGAGGTAAGTTCAGTTTAGACTCGGAAGTTATAAGTAGTAGATTATCTTTAGAGTGCTGAAAATTAAGTTATGGGTTATTAGACTTGAGGCCATGGTTATTCTGGAAGTGCGAATAGATATCTCCTCAACTCATTCTTGGATAACTAGATAAGAAAATCTCCATATGAACCCGGATCACTTTTTCAAAGCTCTTTAACGTTTTATTCAACCAATGAAAGCTATCATTGCAATGAATTTATGTGGCATAATACAGCAAGAGAGAGAGTGAATGTATACAGGTTATCCATTAAGTGGTGTGAGAACCGAACGCTATGGACAGGTCATGCTTAGAAGAGCAAAAAGTTGGTGGAGGGGAATCCTAACGGTTCCGAGATAACGGGACTTAAAGATATTTGGGTATGTTTTTTTTAGATCACTCTGTAACTTCTGAACGTTACACCCTAAGATGATCATTTAAACTTTGGTAGATAGATAGATAGACCTTTCTAATGGTTTATAAATTGTTTACCTCTTCCCCTCCGTTTTGAAGTTATGGCTCAACAAAGTTAAAATTTCGGAATTTTTACTCGTTTTTTTTTATTTAACTACTATTTTTATCAAAAACCACGTCATCAATATTAATTTTTAATATTGTATTTAAGAAGGCCAAAACCTTAGCTTTAAACTGACCTATCACACTCTCTACCGGAAATGTAACGCCCTCTACGTGTTTTTTTACTTTTTCTTAAGCATATTCAACGAAAATGGCTCTAAAAGTTCAGTCAGTGCCAGAAAGTAGGCAACTTTCTTTAGGAAATGACCCTATGTAGGTATCAACCAAAGTTCAAATCATCATCGTAAAGTGTAACGGTCAGAAGTTACAGGGTGATCTATAAAAACATAACCCAAATATATTTCAGTCCCCTTATCTCGGAAACCGTCATTGCAGGGTGAATTGTCTGGAAGACATCCTGACCAAAGTATTTTAGCGGAAACCGAAGAAAAACTAGTCAAGTGTTGTGAGTTTTTGCCCAATGTGGATTTCTATTAAGTCTTGATAGCCTTTTAAACGTAGTTTAAAAAATTGAGCAAGGCGCAAGGCGCGACTTTATCCTTCAAAAATGGTCTAACCTTTTCATGAAATGAAATCCAGAACTTGCATATCGAATTCCCGAAGGCCTATCTGAAGCCAGAGATACGATTTCTGAGGTGGTTATGCAAAAATAGTTTGATGACCTGCAAAATAATATAAAGGAGATGAATGCAGGAGACATGTTTGAAGAAACAGTTGTTTTCCCCTATATACGATCACCTAGGGATTTGGTCAATACCCATGCCAGAAGACTAGTTTTTAGTTCATTCTAACTCAGGCTGCATGAGAATATATCGTGAATGAGGGGTGATCATTTTTGTTAACGGCCACAAATCACACTTAACATTAGAGTCAAGCGGGGTTTTCAGCGCAAACGGGATAATCTTATACGTACTTCTTCCGAGCATAACACATACATATGCTACAACCAGAGAATGTTAATGCTTTCAGTTAATGCTCTATCAAAAGAAACGGAAGTGGTTAAGTGATGATCTTGTTTTAAAGAGATGAGATACCTTTGGATCTTAGGCGCATTGAATTCAACGTGATTGCCTTCGCCCCAAACGAGGATATTGTCAGGATCGCTATTAAATTACTTTATCATGCATATTTATTTGACACAAGCAGCATTCAGTCTGGAGTCTGCAAGAGTGTCAAGAAGTAAGCGAAATCAAGGGTACCTACTGTAATCAGCAAAATTATGAATGAGATCTCAATTAACACAAAACAGATCATTACTGAAAATTAAGAAGAGAGACGGAGAGATAACAGATCCTTGCGGCACACCGGCCTTTTCAGATTGATGAGTCAGATGTAACGCCGTCTAATACGGGGTGTTTCCACTAGGAGGTCAATAGAGCAGGAGGTGATAGTACTCACAAACAAAAAAATGTATGGCAAAGGGGCCCATATAAACCGTTTATGAGTTACAGGGTGATTAAGAAAAAAAGCTAGCTTTTTACAAACCACCTTGTATCTTGAAAACTACAAGGCGTATGGTCACAGTTAAGAGCTCATTATATGCAGAACTTCATGGCCTTTCCAACACTTGCTCAACCAGCCCTGTACCCCATGGATTTTCTTACCTTTTTTTACTTTGACATCTTTTTGTTTTATAAATAGGTAGTTAACATATTTTTTTTTTTACAAAAACTGTAAACTGCAGACTCTCCTCTTTAATTTGACCTATTATACCCTTTATTTATTTTATTACTTATTTAATTACTTATTTAATTACTTATGTATGTGCTATCTGCAGTCATTAAAGAGTTATTAGCTCAGAACCCTATTCTAATTAAATCATCCATGAACGCCCTAGTGCCCGATCTAACTTATTTGTTCAATTTATCCTAAATATTGGAGTATTTATAGACTCATGGAAAATCTCAATTGTTAAGCCTGATTTTAAAAGTGGTGCTGACCAGTAGGTCTTATGAATATCATTTTAAAATTATTATAGCTGGAAAGATTACATTCTTATGTAAGGAGCTCGTTTGTGCAGAAAAATATACGATAACAAATCCATCATTGTTTTCTAACTTTTGCATTAATTCCATTGAGGTGTCAGGTTGATTGTATCTACATTGATTTTTCTAAAGCCCTTGATCGGGTCTGTATTCATACCTTAATAATGAAACTAATAGCCTTAGGTTTTCACTCAAAATTACTAAAGTGGATAGTATCTTACTTGACGAATCGTAACAAATAGTAAAAATTGAAAACTATTTATCTAGAGTGATCAATGCATCCTCGAGTGTCTCACAAGGAAGTCCCTGTGGTCCGATTTTCTTTATTCTTTTTGTGAACGATGTAACTTTGTTGAATTTTTCATTTGCTCATTGTCTTATTTATGCGGATGACTTGAAACTATTCTTCAAAGTTTCGTGTATACACTCTTGTTCACACCTACAAAACGATATTGATGAACTAATAATTTGGTGCTCCACAACCAACATAAATTTCAGCTAAGTGTAAAGTTATGACGTTTTCTAGGTCTGCTAACCCCATTCTCTTCAATTATTCAATTAATAATGTTTGTGTAATTCGAGTCGATGAAATTTCTGATTAAGAGGCACTTGAGTCAGTGCAAAGAGCATTTAGTCGCGTTGTATGTTATAAGATTAATATATGGGCAGATATGATAGTTATGAGTCAAGACTTCTATTGTTAGATTTGCCTGAACTATGCTAGAGGCGTGATTCAATGTGCTTTATTCATTGAAGATATTCTCTCTTCATCTATAAATTGTCCTAACCTTCTCTTACTGTTAATCCTTAAGATCACGTGACTTACTTTATGCTTTCTCTCATAGAACTAACTAAAATTCAGATGAATGTATTAATAAATGTGTACGAATTTTTTATATATTTAACAAATATGTAGATTTTTCATTGCCTCGTCAAGAATTCAAACTATCTTTATTTATGATTGAAAATAGTATAGATCATTTCTAACTTTGTTACTTAATTTAAATTTAAATCTGTAGCTCTAAGTCAACCTTATTAGTCTGTTGGATATTATTCTGTAGACTGATGTGAAATAAATAAAACAACGCAATTTGAATGAATTAGTTTAATCTGAAGAATGTTATGTTACTGTGAATTTTATTTTTTAATTTCTTGTCAAATTAGGAATAACGAAAAAATTAATAAATTCGTATAAAAACTGTGTTTATAGATAGGTACCTTGTTTTTTTCCTGGACGCAAATTTTGAACCTCGGTGAATGCAAACTGTTGATTTCCGAATACACTGATATTTTCAATTATTATGCAGACAAGATAAATGTTTTGAGTTTTTATTTTAATCTAAAAGATAAATTTACAGCTAGCTATTGTATTACAAAAGTTTAAACACCTACATTAAGGGATTAGGCCACTCTACAGACAAAAAAAGGGCATATTTCGTGAATTATTTTCGACAAAACCATAAAATAAATTGGATTTGTGATTGGATTTTTCTTATACATGTAATTGGTAATACAAATTAATTTTTTTAACGGCGATATACGTCAAAATGGCGTCTGTGCAGCATTTTTCCGATGACGTCTTTATTTCTAGAAGGGCAACGGCCGAACCAACAGCTCCTATAATTTTTGAGTTATGATGAGACAAAATTTTTTCGATATTATATGTATATAAGAATAGTTATAGAAGGACTACGTAGGATTTTTTGTAAGACGTTGATTTTTGTAAAAATGAGGAAATCGTCAGTAAATTGTTTATAAATAAAATGAGGCCAAGCGCGAGTCGGATTCGCACACGAAGGGTTCCGTACCATCGTACAAAATTTAACACTATGTACTTTTTATTTATTTTTTCAAATGCCTACTTATGATAATAATAATGAATGAGAATAAAACGAGAAAAAAAAACGCCGAACAAATCACGTTTCTTGTATGGAGGCCCCTTTTAATTTTTGAATTAATTTAATTTTTATTATTTGTTGTTATAGCAGCAATAGAAATACACACTCTCTGAAAATTTCAACTGTGTACCTATTACGGTTCTTGAGATACAGCTCGGTAATAGACAGACAGACGGAAATAGGTGGCTTAGTAATAGGGTTCCCCTTGTTACCCTTTGGGTACAGAACCCTATAAATTAACTATGCAATATATTGAAAAAATCGTACGTAGTGCATTAGAAAACGTAATTTTAAATGTACTATAAAAATTTCAAATGAATCGGTTGAAATTTGCTTGAGCTATGAGTTCGGACGAGTTGAAAAATGTAGTTTCGAGATAAACGCGTTTAAAGTGTGTAGAAAATCAGGACATGAATAATGTTTCAATACCTTTAATAATGTGCGTGACATCTACAGCCGATGAATAAACTCTAGCCTAGTCAGGTATCAGATGTCTTTATTATCCCTTGCTATATATCTACACCAGTCCCCAAAATTACAGTCTGCTAATGCTCTCATAAAAGGAGTTCGAGTATTTCGGAATTTTTCATGCATATAATCTCTTGGAATATAATTCTATAGATATTAAGGTACATATAAAAAAAAAGAAGATTTTTTGAAAATCTAGAGCGGCCTAACCCTTTAAGAAAATTCTACTAAAAACCCTTCTTTTAGGGATGACATTTCCTTAAATTGACGCGAATTGGTGCGTTTACCCTATATATATTTTCTTTCACTCAAAATCAAATTTTAACAAATATACCTTATATATATATACCTTAATACCTATTACTCTTTAACATAGTAAGAAACTGCAAACAGCACAAATATTGGTCAATGACTTAGTTATGTCCAAATCACTTGATCTACCTTTTATTCCTCAAAACCGAAATGAAACACTTCATCAGAAATGAAAAAAAAAATATGTCTAGACATAACATGAATATTCACAGTACATTAAGTCGTCTTCGTGTAGGGTGATGTATACACCTGCAGATGTTCTCCATTCCATAACATATCATAAACAAATGCTTCTAAGTATCCATTCTACCATGCGCCCATCGTTAATTCTGCAACAACAACAATATTTATTGTAACTGAAGAAAATTCGCGCCGGGAAATCGATTTAATTGTGCGGCATATGCATATCAAATTCTCTTGCACACATTTATTCATTCGAATCTAAATTGCTTCCTCCCGCGACGACAAGTGCTTGCTGATCATTGTAATTTACGAAAGGTTGACTTTTTAATATCGCGGAAAAAAGAAAATCTCTGTTGAGGTTGCTCCTTTCGTCATTAAAATGTAAAACAAATCCTAACAACATACATATGATGAAAAAAAAAGAAAAAAAATAAAAACTAGAAGAGATAGAAAAAAAAATACAATTTCAAAGGTTATCACCCTCGTTTTCACTTCACTTGTTTTCTCCTCGGAATCGCGAAATCTCACGTTTGCTTGGTGCCCTTAAATACACAAGAGTGCAGCACTCCTATGCGATGAGTTGGTGCTGATTGTCCCCAGTTTTATTCCCTCTCTGACAACCTCGAGGCATATCACTTTTTTTTTTCTTCGCCAAAGCTTCCTACTACTCCACCTGACATCTGTTCCATATAACAGACATGATAACATGGTTGGTTATCACCATACCGCCATCATCAGTTGTAGGTTCTGGATGAGTAGTATAAAGAAATATGTGGGCGGAAAACCGGGATGCCATCAGCTCCGTCTGTCACTATATGTAGTATATCACACTTTTTCACTCACCAGTCACCACCACCACCACCACCACCACCAGCAGCAGCATAACATGTTCAACTCTGTCTGTTTACATAATTTTTTTCCGGGGCTCGGCCCTTTACTTGTTATCTATCTAACCCCGTACGCTGTCGACAGAAAGTCACACAAGGTGGCGACAATTGGATTTGGTTGTGCGACAATCGTAGGCTTACGCTCACTGGACAGATGATGTATGCAAACTTAGTCACCTTTATGGCACCCTTAGTGCTCAAACATATGCAGATGTGTCGTAGTAGAATTCACAATCATTTATGATTCCCCAAGCCCAGGAGTATATCTGTAGGCATTCGTGAAGTGAACTCCATCCATCCATTCAGCTTGTCTAGAACTACTGTAAGTATCTGCATTATTTAGGATAGATGCTGTACCAAGTTGGTTGGTTGGGCTTGGTGTGTAACCATCATTTTCTCCTTTCATTTATGACTATTAGTAGGACGACGAGAATAAGCATCAGGCAGATGCTTCTTTCTAAATTTATGCTACCAAACTTTTCAGCTGGAACATCATTTTTCTGGGGCTCTCTTAAGACGGTAGGCATCCGGATATAAACTTAGCATAAAAAAATAATATAATCCCAAGGTATATGGGTAAAGGAATTATTCCATTTAAGTTCGGGGCACTGTTAACTATATTTACTTTCTTCTGTTCGTTGTGTACATACACTGTGAATGTACTGTTACTATACCCAGCCACTGAAATCTGAGATAGGTGCGACAATGCTCTGCCGTTATACTTTGTGTACCTACTTCAACTTCAGGCCGCCCAGACCAGACCACTGCCTGTTTTAGTGTTTTTTGTGATCATAACCCAAAAACAACAAAAATAAAAGAAAACAAGTATAAAACCAGGAAGACAAGTTGAACAATGCTGGAACAGGCTCAACAGTTCGCCACCCTATCCCGCTTTCGTCTTTGTCATGCTGCTCCCTTCAACTTTACCACACCACACCAACTCAATCTTCCATTCCAATCCAACAGTAGAAAAATATGATTTACCTACCTTCCCTCTTCCTCGGCGCTTTTCTTTATGCATGACTGGGAGATAAACTTTTCTTCAGAACGTTTAAATAAGGTTTGGAAGAGGTTTTTTTTATTCCTGAATGGAACCGTGCAAGAATTTCGACATACAGGCGACCTCTGACTTTTGTGAATGGCTTAAAAAGAAGAATATATGCACAGAATTCAGCACCGTGCACAGGTTGGAAATGGTAGAGAATCCGGCAAATTTGAATTATACATTACTTTTCGTATATTATGTTCAATTGCACCTGCAATGCAATGGAGAACCAGAAAACGTGGCAAAAAAAAAACTGACATACATACTTTTGTACTATGGCATATCCGGAGGAAGCATATTATGATTATGTATTTATGTGGGAACGTTTGATTATGTCAGAGAATTTGATGCAGGTTGTCATAATTTTTGGACTTAAATCGGTTATGTAAATTCTTCTTTTCAAAGATTTTCAAGTCTCTTAAACACACATCGGCACAAATCCACATACATATCTAATTTGAAGTTGAGTTGAATATATGTAAATGCTTGTGGGAATTCTTTGTCATGAGACTTAATGACAAAAATCCAGGAGTATTGTGGTTGTCATAATAGGAGTTTAGATGAAATTTGAGAGGTTGTTCCGCAATAATGATGAGACCTGCGAAAATTATTGTAAGAGAGTTGGTTTTTTTTAGTAGATATCCTATAAAAGTATAGAGTCTGAGGTTTTTTGCCCATTTAAACTGACCATAATTCCTTGCAAGCTATTAATCTATATAGAATGACCTGACCGTATACAGTTTTTCTCATCTCTCTTCCTGACGTATTTAGTTAGTAGTTTAGTAAATAGAATGCCTGCCCCATTCGTCATGCTATAATCCTTTGGATTTCTTCAATGAACCGAAAACATAGATAAAATCTGTGAGGTAATGGATCAAAATACATACGGATTAATTTATCTTGACAAGATAAGATACTTAAATAGATTTAGATTTATTTCATTTCTGTTAAAAAAAAAAATTAGAAATCTTTTGTTCATATATTCTGTTGTGTCATTTCGCAAAAAATAGTCAAAATTTGGGGAATTTTCTGAAGTGACCATCAAACCATCACGAATCTTAACAAAACTTGATAGTATACAACAAGGAGTCCTTGTCGAGTATGTTAATTGTGCCTGTTATAGTGCTATTACACAAAGACTTTCGAATTAGCTTCTTTGTTCATTGACCTCTTACACTTATTTTATTATATTATAAAAACAATTTTCAAATGTTAAGGGTAATAGAAAAAAACAGAAGAAATCGAAACTACGCAAAACAACATATTCAAGGATTAAGGGCAATTTCATTTTCTTTGAATATTTTTTAGCATGTTTTTCTTTTTAATTTTTTTATTAAAGCCAAAGTCATTGCTTTTCAAATAATCCTTCAAACACATTATTACGTTACGTAAAACTAGAGATATGTGCTCATATGCAAGCTTAAAAGTTTGTTTAATTTCTCTCGTGGCTTATTTAGTCATATTTGGAAGATCATCAGCAAAAGTTCTGAGGTGGTGAGTATTTCTTTGAATTTTTGCTCATATGTTGTGGTGTTCCGCAAAGGTATACCTTCGGTCCTTTTCTATTTTCAGTGTTCATATATGATATTACTTCAGTCATTTTAAATTTCACTTGTATGCTGATGATTCCCAGCTACATTTTTCAAGACCGCATGGAGGATGCTGTATGTAGACTAAATCAATACCCCTTCGGGCACAACAGAATAACTTCTTCTAAATCTGTTTAAATTGAAGGCAATTATTTTGTACAGAAATAATGTGGAAACCACAGACTTTCCCAAAAGTGATGCTAGATGATACTCCTATTATATACAACAGATCGTTCAAGAATTCTTGGTATCATTTGTAACACTGCACTTACGTGGTCAGTGACCATGTCAACAGTATTGTGTGTAAGATTTACGCAACGCTACGTAAGCTTTCCTTTGCTTCTTTCGTTACTCTTTGAATTACAAAGCTTATGTTTGTGAAACAACTGATTGCTCCTTTGATATCCTATGGATGTGAATTGTTTTGCCAGCTGGATTCCTTGTCGCAGAGAAGACTCACTGTGGCGTTCAATTCGGCTGTTGGTTACGTGTACGGTCTTAGACGATATGATGCACCGATGTACCTTAAAAGCGTATCTTGATTCCAGGGTAGCTTTGTTTTTTGTATAATTTAATTGTAAAAAATGCTTTCTATTTGAAAAGTTTTTGACTTCTCGGTCCAGTAGATCTGTGGCGTTGCATGTGTCAAGTTTACATTATCTTGTAACTGAGCATCAATTTTATATCTATGCTACCAGAATGTGGAATAATTCATGCAATTCCACGCAAAATTAGAAAAATTAATGAAATTATAAATCATAGAAACTGGAATATGTCAAAAACGGTTACATTTAGATAAGTTAGTCAAATTGAAGGTAACATTCCGAGGTTTCTAAATCTTGTAAAAAAACTGTATTGTTAGCATGCATTTTGGCGGCAAAATCGTAAAATTTTGAAAAAATTAGAAGTGTTTCTCCAATTTTTTTGCTTTGAAACGTCCTACAACTTCCAACGGAAGGTGACAAGAAGGCTGATTGGGCATTCATTGGAAAGCTGAGACAGTTTGCTACCATTGCTGAGATGAATCCCACCTTGATAGAGTGTATATAAGGAAAGTTACAGGGTGTAAGGTGGAAGAAGTGCTAAAAATATTAAACCCCCTCTACTGACGAAACGACGCGTCTTACCCCCTCCCCTCTTTACCTTATAATTTTTTGCTTGTCTCCACCTCAGCTCTATCAAACTCTGGAGTGCACCAATTATAAAACACCCTGCATTTATCATATTTTTTGTGGAGTTACGTAAATACCTAGAGAAGTGTATTTTAAAGGGAAAGCTTTGAGCTTTGTTTTCCTATTCATAAAATCCCAAGAGATTTTGCCACAGAACAGATAAAATTCAATCATGGATCAGAACGCGGAATTTCTATAGCGTATTTTCAGATGTAACAGTAGGAATATCGGAAAATAACTGATTAAAATAAGTAAATTTATTTGTAAAGAAACTCTAACTTAAGAAAAACGACATGAAACATGTTTGCGTGATGGAATTTACCGAAATTTGTAGAAAATCAATAAAATAACTTAATTGGAATGGACAAATTACTCAAATTGGTCAGGTTGAATTGGTAAAGTGCCAACCCCAAACTGAAATTTGACTGACCTTGATAGCTCAGTTTTCGTGGCCTGTACTATAATGCCATTTCTAACAGTAAATACTTTCCTAGGAAAGGAATGTTATTTTTGTCTCCAAAGAAAAGTTCCAACGAATTTTTCTTGTGGATTAGTCGTACAGTCTTTTGGTTTTTTTTAAATTAAAATAAATCTGAAATATTAGAGAGAAATAAATTAAAAATATTTTTAATTAACACAACTGTCCTATTTCTATTTTCCTTTTCACAAAACACATTCTACGGATTCTTTTAGATAATACTGCACCACAATGAAACACCATTTAAAATTATTTTTATTTCTGTTTTATTTTCTTTAATTCATAATAGTAGAGTACTAGAATAAGTCTTAAAATTATAGGGGTATTCACGCAATGTATCGAACAGTGTATCGTTGTAAAAGATGTATTTGATTACAACCCAGTTAAGTAATACAAGGCCTTTGCATATAAAATGCAATACAAGGGTCTTGTATTGTTACATTCACAAATTGCTAGTGTAAACCGGCTTGTATAGTTGTACTCAGGAGGTCAGATTGAACGTCAAATGGCAGGGGGTGCAACGGGGGAGGGGAGTGTCCTAGGAAAATTTCCAGTGTGGCAAATGAAAGATCCTTTTGAGGCATATCGACTGGTGCACTTATATTTTTTCTAGGTGGTACTGGATTGATTAAACAGGGAGTTCAATTTACATCTACCCGCCTCACGGTCTTCCCCCACAAAAAGAGGTATTGCAAATTTCTGAACCCAAAAGATAAGTAATGGCATCCCAGCTTAATCTTATTGGTACCGTTTATAAATAGAGAGTTCGAGCGGGGACCACAAGGTAGTTAAGATGCGCCCATCGAGTCTGGAGAGTCTTGAGATTATGGCCAGTAATCTTATAGTTGTCTAAGGTACCAGGATATGCAAGTCTACTAGTTAGTATGCTACACTCAAGAACGCGCACAATCATCAGAGGTCAGTGTGGGATTCAGTTATTTAGGATGTTGGTAAATACAACTTTTCCGTTGCATATCATATACAGTTAAACGATCTTCTTCCCTCGTCCCACTTATCAAAAAAAAAAAAAAACACCAAATCAACGATGTCTGGCAGGATGGACCAAAGTTTTGATCAGGCGAGATATATACTGTAAGAAAGAGTACGGTACGGATAAAGTCAATCTCTATCCTAAGGATGACAATGAACTACATACATTCTCCCGTGAGAATTACTCAACCATTTTTCAAAGCTATGTCGATTATTACGTGTAACTGCATTTGTCCTTCGATGGTATAAAAATTTCAAATCGAATCATTCACCTTGAACTGAAGAACAACTCAACCCTGGTGAAATTGATTACTCGTTGACCTTTTGACCTTATAAAAGTTTGTTAACACTGCTGTTCTTATCAGAGATCTGCTTCTTTCCAATGTCTTTAGAAATTAGACGAGAGACGAAAGAGAATCTGGAGTTTGTTCTACTTGTAATCTCTCTCAATCTGTATGAAACCATCTCTATTCGTTGAACTTCCATATAGAACTGTAGTAGTCAATTAAAAATAGCTCTGCTAGGAATAATTTAATTTAAAAATACATAGCTGAGAGTAGAAGCAAATAGGCATAACATTCTCTTACAGTTGACAGCTCATGATAAGATGAGATAAAGGTTGTTAACTAGGAGAGAAAAAAAAGCGCATTTTTCGTTGTCCTTATTTCCTCAATTATCCCAATTGTCTCAACAGGACAAAATTAACGACGAATGAAAACTGAAATTTTCATTTCCCTTATCTTTAACCGCAGAGATGTGGCCAAATAGATGGAAACAGTTGCTGCAAAAGTGTCGTCTCGAGTTGGTATAAAATTCCGAAGTTGAAACCAACTAGAATGACCTCAATAAAACGTCTCAGTTACGAAATTGAAACAGAGGGCGCCCACTAACTTACCACCAAGCATATTTTGATACTGTATACACCACAGAATGAGAGAAAATTCTGCGCTTCCTTTTCCCTTTCCCCTGTTCCACAAATAAATTAAATAAAACCATAGTTCAGGGGAGAAGTACCTATTTATCACTGTAAATAAAGAATTTAAATGAAGTTTAAAACTACCTAATTAAAATTCATTAATTTGTTGAAAAGTCTAGAATTCCTCGGGGGAAACATCTCCATTCACGAAATTTAGATCGAGAGAAATAGAGAAACGGAGAAAGATGAATAGCGTTGAGCACCTTTGATTTTTTTTTTTTTTTAGTAGTGGTTGCCAGAACTACTTACTCTATGTGTGCCCGCCACAAATGACGTTTTCCCTCAATAGTGCTTCCCAGTGAAAAATACTTTCAATTCTTCATTTCATCCTCCTTCTGGGCTTGTTTTCAAATGAATTTCCCAATGGAATTCTATTCAATTTTGGTGAAAAAACTTTTTTTTTCAGCCTTAATTTTGGTGAACACTCATCCATATATATAAATGTGTGTGTATGTGTATATGTACGTAGGTAAACATACTCACACCAACTTGACTTGTATTTAAATTTAACTTGAAGTCTCTTCCCTACCAATTCAACATCAATGAAGAGTTGAAGGAAACATCGGAAGGGATTCAGAACTTTCGGCGATGAATTAACTCCAAATGGAGTGCTTACGCGAAAATACTTAAATTTTGGGGGTGAACACGTAGCTTATATAAGATTGTGTCGTTCTTTTGTTGATTCAGTTTAATAAAAGAAGAACCAACAGCAGCATCAGCAGGAATCATATAACTGATAATAGAATGGGAGGGTGAAAGAGAGGATAAGCGATGATGGTGCTTTCCGAAAATCGATTACAACTAATATCTTCCTGATCGAATGACACATCTCCCCTCCCCCTAATAATAACAGTTGGCTCCTTTCAAAGGATTAATGACTTCATCAGTGGGAAGTAAGCGAGGCAAAAAGTTCGACAAAAAGTTCTTTTCTTGTATATGTATGTCTAAATCGACCTCAAGATTGGTGTATTGTTTGTGATTAATTTTTGGCAATTTTGTAACACATTTTCAAATCAAAGGAATCGATGTATGAATCAATTATATTGGGTGGCGCAAAAGTAATGACCCTATTTGGTTCAGCTACAACTTCTTTTCTAAATTAGAAAACTAGAATTAGTTTTTTATATATGTATATTTGTGCCATGAAATTTCGTCGCATTAGGATTTGAAGATGATGTCTTTAATGGTGACCTCCAGAGTTGATGCACATTTCAGCCCTAATTATGACATTTCCATAACTTGCTGTAACACTTCGATAAGGTCCTTCTTTCTTGATGGTTGTTTTCTTTTAGGGCTGCGAGAGTGTGGCTTGTTCACATACACCAGTGAATTCAAATAACCCCAAAGAAATAAGTCTGGACAGGCCAGATTGGGTGATCTTGCAGTCCAAGGCAAATCGCCAAAACGAGAGATAGCACGGCCTGGAAAAGCGTCCCTCACTACGTCCATAGTGTCGCGCGCTGTGTGGGCCGTGGCGCCGTCTTTTTGGAACTAGATGTGCTCCAGCCCCAATTCATCCAAACAGGGTATCAAGAACTCACGTAACATGGTTCTGTAGCGCTCGTCAGTGACAGTTATCGCATTGCCTGCAGCGTCTTCGAAAAAATAGGGTCCGATCACTCTTTCAGCACAGACGCCACACCATACAGTAACTTTTAGTGGGTGTAAAGGTGTTTCTTGAATAATGCGCGGATTACCCCAGAAGCGAGTATTCGCTTATTGACATGCCACGAGAGATGGAAATGCCCTTCGTCACACATAACCAATTTCGGAAAAAAATCATGCTCTTCAAGGTTGAGGTTTATGACGCGTTTTATACGGAAACATCTTCAAGTCTTTGACCAAAATACGCTGCAGAGTCCGCCTGGAAATGCCCAATTGCGTGCCACGTCACCCCTTTAATATTTCTGGACAGTCTTCCACATCTTCGCGCACAGCATTGATATTTTCGGCTAAACGGCCTGTTCTTGGTCTGCCAGACTTTTGTATATCCAATGTTGCGCCAGTTGCTTCGAGGCGTGTGGCAAAGCGTCGCATTGTGCGACCAACCGGTGCCGGACGGCGGGGAAATCGTCGACGAAATTCACATTGTGTTTTTATCACAGATGAATTATTCCGTGAAAAAATTGACACGATTATTCCACGTTCTTAGGCACTATAACGGTCCATGTATATTTTTAGTAACTTTACCGGGTAATCTTGGTAAAGCAGCGTCTCTGTCAAGATACACTTTTATTCCATGAACCCCAATTTCTGAGGTGGTGTGACCCTTTGAAACCATTCCGATTCAAGTTTAATTCATCCGTTACAATATTCGAAGTTTTCACTGCCTTGGCTTGGTAAACGGGCTCTACGAAGGCCTACAATCCTTCCCACCATACTCCTGGAACCAAAATTTATCAACTTAAAATTATTAATAAAAAAAAAGACAAAAGAAGTGTGTTCAAACTTATCTAACGCTATTAGCATGGACGAAATTACTATGAGATTTATCAAGCTGATATTGCCATTTCTCATTGAGGCTCTTACTGACATTTACAATAATTGTCTAAATCAGTTTGTGTTTCAAAGATCTGGAAGCTCATTAAGGTTATTCCTATCGCTAAAATTTCTAGACCGTCCTCGGTTTATGACTACAGAGGAATTCATATACTCTTTCCATCGTCGAAAAATCTGGAGCGCATAATGTTTTTGCAAATTAACGATCATCTCAGTTCCAGAAATCTGCTTTCCACATTTTAATCTGGTTTCAGGACAGGGCATATAGCTGCACCGCAATAATAATCTGGTTAATTTTCTTACTTTACTTGAGTTCTCAAAGGCTTTCGACTCAGATGACTTTGGGCATCTTAATAACGAAACCGATTTGTAGGTTTGATTTTTTTCGCTCGGCGGCTAAACTCATTTATAGGTTTCTATATGGACGAACGCAAAGAGTATTTGCAACTAATATCTTATCGGACTCTCTCTTGATATTATCAGGGGTTCCTCATGGTTATGACCTAGGTCCACTTCTTTTCAGTTGCTTCATAAATGATCTGCCTTCTTTAGTAACTCACTCTCAGGTACACCTCTATACCAATGATGTTCAGGTCTACCTGGGATCTTCTCTTGGGTTAATTGAAGATGCTGCAAACAAAATTAACGAGACAGTAAGTAGTTTAATTCTCTTACACCCCCAAAAGTCGAACTGTATTAAAATATACAGACATGATCTTGATACGTCCTATTTTCCAGCCATTCTTCTTGACCCCATAATGATACCTTACTCTAGCAAAGTTAGGAACTTATGGTGTTCTGCGCAGATTATGGTTATCAGCTAAGCTTGTTCCACTTAAAACTCGACTGCGACTCGTCAAAACACTTGTATATTTTTTCTTTTGCTTAATTAGTTCTTTACTTTGTTTCATTCTATACTCTATATATTGTTATAATTTTATCTGACACCTTTGGATTGTGCAAACTTAAAGGGGCTTTGTCCTAATGGTACGCTATAAAATAAATTGAAATTGACATTAAAAATCTGTCAGAGAAACTACTATTAATGATCTGGTCATTGAAGGCAAAACACACGACGGTTAAATCCTGAGTGAATGTAAGGAAAATAAGTTCCTAATGTCTCACGGGTTAAGAAATAATAGATCATAGGGAGTGTAAAAAATCTTTTTCCACAGAGATACTTTGAAATAGGCGAGAATTACCTTCGCCATGAACCTGTACCCACAATGTCTGCACGCAGCTTATGCTTCCCATTTGAAATGGATAAAAATGCATATTTCGAGTGTTGTTCGCACGACTTTCGTGTTCCTATTTCGTAGTTTGCTATTCATGTAGTCGGCCCATATTTGAAAACTCGGCTCTAAGCCTCACGTCGAATTTAGCGAACAAATGGAAACTAAAATTTGAAATCTAACAGCAGAAATCCATAGAAGTCTCTCGCCCACTGAAGAACATTTTGTTTAAATCGTGTCTAATTTATTGTCCACTATTATTCAGTAAAAACTCGACAGCACCGATTCTGCAAAAATTACGAAATCTATGAATAGCGTCAATTAGATCAATAACATCGACGTGCAAGGAAGCAGCCCGCATGCAGCATGCACTCTGCTCGAACGCAGTATCTGTGATGTATCCACCACAGGGGTAGTTTTCTACTTGCGTGTGCAATATGTGCCAAATTTTTTTGATTCCTTATTTCGGTGGATAGATTTAAGACGCAAAGCTTTTCTCAAACTTCAGGGGCTGAATGCGTGGATGGATGGATTGAAAAGAGGTTAACGCCCCAGGTGAGGTCTTTGGAACATAGGCCACAACAAGGTCCGTTGTTCACCCTCCAGACTTATGATCACTCGTGCTCGTACAAAAATAAATAATGGCCCCCAACCCCCTTGCTGACATCATGCAGCTCTTCCAGGATGTATGAGCCAAAGAATCTGTAACGATTTCCAGAGAGGCAGACAGTGACAAAGAAAGTGAGTTACCGCTTCGGATTCCTCTCCACATACTTTGCATACAGAAGCATCAACAAATCCCATCCTGTGTAGGTGACGCGTGAGACAAGAGTGCCCAGTAAGAATTGAACTTAGAGTCACAGGGTTGGCTTCTTTAGCATTTTCGTTAAGTTTGGGTTAGGCTTACTCGACAGTTCCTTCGTAGTTCTATCCGAAGGGTCATCTAACCAAATACGACTGTGTTGGCAGTCGGCCCTAGCCGAAATATTAGAGGGAAAGTGTTTTGGTACAATCCCGATTGTGGAGAAGAATACCTCCTAGGCTGCACCAAGACGAGCAAGCTCATCCACTTTTCCGTTCTTGCTGATATCGCTGTGATCTGGCACCCTGAGAAACGAGTACCCTATTCCTCTCATGGCAGTTTTACACTCCAAAACCAATTTGGAGATTTTAAAGAATTTTGAAAAAGCCTTGACAGCTGCTTGGTTCTCTGAGCAGATGGCAATCTTCTTATTCTCAGTGTCTGAGTTGAGGAGATACCTTCCCGCTTCACGGATGGCCTTGACTTCCGCCTGGAAAACCGTGATATAGTTTTCAAGGTGTATGGCAATGTCCAATGTGTCCACTGAAGTAGTGTGCAGCGTTCACGTGTGCTGTGCGCGCCCCACTGGATACATGCCTTTATGATAGGATGCGGTGCGTAATTACCTATAAGTTGCAGTGGCTTCAGCGGAGACAAATTGTGCAAAAACCACGAACCTCTGAATTTTCGCCGACAGAATGTTCATGGATATTATGATGGAGAATATAACGGAGTATGACCGATCAGGTTATATGATCAATTATCCTTGGGGCTTCTGAGTAGCAGTGTACATAAAGTTGACTAAGCCGTGAAAATGCACGGCTTCAAGTACTACTATGCTTAGAGATTGGATGGACGAGCTAAATTGTATTGTAAATATCGCTGAATATAATCTTACATCTTCTATCCGTTAAGAAGACATTTACCTATTTTACAGATTTGTGTCCAGCCTTCCTTTTACTTGAATTTTTACTGTTTTGTTATATACTTTTTCGTGATAAAGAGAACAATATTCCATTGGAATCTTAGCCAAGTCTTTAGCTAACAACGACTATGAGTTTTTAGGAGTTTCTGTTTCATTTGCTATAACAGCCTTAAACATCAAGTGTTTTTCAAAATCAAATAAACTACAACTATTCTCAATAAATGTGGAACTCTTCGACCATTCCTCCATACAGCTACAGTTCCTGGAAAGTAAATTATCGGTACTGCTCTATATCATACACGATTAGATTAGCCACATACTGTGCAAAATTTTATACATTGTGTTCCCAGAACTCTATAGAAAAACTGGTGATGTTACATCACTCCTGCAACAAAAGACACAGTATTCGAACTAAAGACCCATTTAACCATGCTATCTTGAATTTTTATCACTCGTACATTACACCATCTCTGTTAAAAATCCATAGAATTATGAATTAATTTGTTATCTATTACATCATCAACGTCTTAAGTAAACAGACCCTTTACTAGAACGTATCAACTTTTTTGCCTTTAAAATATCAAGAATTTGTCCTCATGACCTTTTTGACTTAATCTTCTTCTCTTGGAACTCAGTTTTTGTTTGTAACAACCCAACCATTCCCTTCCGAATCCTTCGAAAATAAACCTACCTCCAAGTAGGTGCTTACTACATCTAAATTAATGACCTCTTGGATTTGAGTTAATTTTCTTAAATAATATCGACAAAAAACTTCGTTCTTTGTATCCAAGAGAAAATCTTCTAAGGTCCTCTTTCACCCTCACCATTTCCCAAATTTTCCACTTTTCTAATGAAGAATGTGTGTGCAAACATAACAAGAAGTCTCTTCTTTTACACCATTAGGACAGAGTAATTTCTTTTTAACCAATAAGCTTCTTACAAAGGATATTAAGTAGTACATAATTACTTGCGGAACGAATAGACACCCCTCCCCCCGTTAACCATCGCTAGTACGTAACGAGGGCTTGAAAGCCTTTTATCCTTTCTGAATGCTATAAAACAGCGTAAAAGGATAATTCTCATCGTTAATGTTGGCGTTACGTCTTTAGGGTGGAATCACAGTTTTTAATGGCATGAGAGGAGCGAAGAACTTAAGAAATCATAACGCGTGGGATAAATGGTGCTCCATAGAAAATCTTGTGCATATTGAAACAGAATTAAGGTGTAATTCTAGCCCAGAGGATCTTAATATGTGATTACGAATGTATGATGAAAGGAATGAATGGAATAAAAGCAGCCCCCTTTAACTAGAGCTACTTCAAATTTTAAATGTAGAACAATATTTTCATTAACCTTAATTATATTAGTCTGCTTTTATATGAATGTGTAGGTAAAATGGAAAGAAACTTTTTTATTGGACCTTTCAAGAAAACATCTGCAGCGAGTTTTAATTTTTATATTTGTTTTACATAAAAGTCTTAAGAGAGGATTTATTGAAGGTATTACAAAATTTCAGGGACTCAGAATAATTGTATGTTACGTGCAACGAAATAGGCGAATACTTAACCTATACAAGTAAGAAGAAAAACAGAAAGAGAGTATAGTAACTCGACGTGGTGTACAGAATCCATTGCGAGATGAGATGTTAGATAAAAATCGTTCATTTGGATCGCTTTTGTTAATACAACGAATACTTGTGGCAACGCGTCTGTGCGGGTCGAACATTACCGAACTCTTGACCAACCACTTTGTAAACCTGGCAAAATTTATTTAGAAATTTGTGTCCTTGCTGAACGTAGAAAGGGTTAGTAGGTTAGGTAGGCTTTTGCTTGTGTAAAATTATGAAAGAAAAAACAGAAAATATTTTCCTAGTCTAACTTTAATGGCTGGATTACATTAACAACGCTGACGCCGGCGTGGTCGTCGTCGTCAAACGCCGAACATAACGCCGGGCAAATTACATTAACACTGGGCGGCAGCGCCATATCTTAATTTCCCTTACATTTTACAGTTGAGTTATTCGCTTGTAATCTCTGCCGGTTTGCAATAAAACTTTAAATAATAATAAGATATTTTCTTTTTCTTCAAGTCCACATGTTTTTAATATAAAATCATTTATTTTCAGAAATTTAAATATCGTTTCATTTTGTCATGTTTTTTCATAATAGAATTAGATCTGACATATTGGCAGCAATGGAGCGCCAGCGTTAAATTTCGGATTAGAGCTGGGTCGACGACTACGCGGACGACGACGACAACGCCGGCGTGGGTAATGTAATGCATTGAAAACATACAGTATTGTCTCTAAATATTTTTGACATAAAACGACGACCACACCGGCGTTGGTGTTGTTAATGTAATCAGGCCATAACTCTCGAAAAGGAAGACTTTTTTAAGAAAAAAATATATATATAAAGGAAAAGAATCAACATAAGCAAAATAAAAAAAAAGAAACAATTTCCCTATAACATTCTTTTTTGTGTGCAGCCGCGTGACAATTGTAACACCAAATATAACAGAAGGTTAGCAACGCTCAGATTTTCTAGACGAACTGGATTCCAGCTGTCATCGGGACAGCCTAATCGCAGAATCTTGAGAACCGCACTATGATATTTTTTTTTCCGGTTTGACTAATAATCATATTTAGTGTGATAGTTACTGCAATATCGGCAAATAGCTGAATATAATCACAGTTCATCACAGTTCCAGAGCTACGACTGATTTTGATTCAAAGTCAGCTATCATCGCGACAGTATGCCGGGAATTCCAGAGCTCCCATCCAGGGAAGTTTTCAGTCCAGCTGTCATAGAGATGGCCTCCTCGTTGTTCGGCAGACCCTACATTAGTGTTTTACAGGTATCTTGGGGCAACCAGACTGTCATCAAGACCCTCTCAGTCACAGAGACGTACGACTGAAACTAGATGCCGGATCGTACTCGATCCCGTATGTCACACCATCAAGTAGAGAAGATAGTCTCAATTTACTTGGACTTTCAAGTGCAGAAGATATTCCCAATTCACATCAGATTTCAAATACGGAACACATCCGCGATTCACTTGAGCTGTCAAGTAGAGAAGCCCCCTCAGTTTGCTCGAGATTTTCCAGTACTGCACCGCTTATCGAGGAAGAACAATCGACTCGCAGCAATTCTTGAGAAGATCAAGCAATTGACAAGCCGATGTTTTTGTTTAATGGTTCCCAGATAAGCTTTTTTACAATATCCACATTTTCTTAGACTCATCATTAACGAACTGTCAACCTGGTACGGCAGAAGGGGTTTCAACCACCAGTAATGGTATCGTAACTGTTGTTTTCACTGTATTCAAGTGATAAATAGGGTGAAACCGGCTTGGGACAGGACTTCCGATTCCTAGCGTCGTAGCTGTCAAGTTGACATAGGGTTGGCTTGGTCCCAGCATCATCGCCTCTCTAGTGAAATAGCTGAAGAAGTGTAGTCCCTTCGTGGACTTCAATTTGCCGTTAAGACGACTTGATTTTCTTGTTAAATAAAAAAATATTTCACAACAGGAAGATGACACACCTCAAACTAGTTGTTCATAGAGCGAGCGAGCGACTGGTAACCAGAGCACGCCCACCACTTCCTGTTCTCAGCAAGCGCCCAAAGACAGAGCTGTGCCTGCTTCCAAATGTACATCGACCGTTGCAACTTCTGAGTTCAAGCAATTCTAAGCAAACCTCAAGACATCATGTTTAAGACAGCAGTTTTCTGCGTCAATCAGCGGCTCAAGGCACCACAGGGTCCTAATTTAAGAAGGCAGCCGTTCCTTGCGTCAAGCAGCAGTTCAAGGCATCGCAGTTCTCCACCTTAAGGGATCATTCTGGTTTAGATGATTAAAAAAGGGCTATTTTTGTAATTTTATTTTAAATTTATCATTATAGATATTGATATAAAATTTGTTGAGCTTAATAAATACATTAAACAATTTTTTTTAATTTCTTTTAATCACTTTTTATACACAAGAATAACAGACGAACGTAACTCCGTTGATATCTTGATAACGGCTCATCGAAAACGAAAAAAATCAAAATTATTTAGACTCAGTATGACTGTGACTCTCGCGCATTCTATGGATATGAATATTTATTGATAAATAATAAAATGGTGGTCATTCAAAAAAGAAGAAGAAAAAAAACGAGTTTTTTTCATTGTTTTTGGAAAAACAAAAATGGTAAAAATTAAAGTTTTAATTCGGTTATAGAATGCGCTAAAGTTTTTCATGTATATAATATGTGGTAAAAATTTCATAAGAATCGGTTCCGTGGTTCCGAAGAAATCACCCCCGCCGACCGAAAAAACGTTGTTTTGAGAAAAACGCGTTCAAACCTTAGAATATAGAGAGTACAGGAAGTGTGATAAGCCAAATTTGACATTGTCAAATTCTGGCGGTGTTAGTATTTATTGCGGCTGTAGTGAAAGCTCAGCACAGCCGTGTAGTAGAATCAATATAGAGAGCGGGGCAACAAGATATATGACTGAAAATACTGCAGTTGCTCCCACCGAAAATGCTCTTAGTCGTGCTCTTTGTCGCTGCCACTGCACCAAGATACCCAGGGAGGTTCGCAGCTGTCACAAACGTAAACAAATCTTTAATAAACAAATATTTCATCGTTTTTGTTATTAATTTCAATTTAATTTAATATAAAAATGTTTGTAAAGTACACAAAATAATATTTTATAACTATACTTGCCTAAAAAATGATTTCCCACGTATTTTTCACCAGATTCAAATTGTTGCAAATTAGGAAACTTCTTTTGACAGCTGAAATATATTTGTCACGTTCTTGAATATAATTCCGACCTACTTCAAGATACCCCGAAAAAAATCCACGCTCATTCACACGAATTTTACAGGTTGTCTCTATATTCTAAGATTCAAACGTTTCAAGGTCCCTCTTCACTTGTCAAATTATCAGCAATGGTTCAATTCTAAGAAACAACCAAGCAGCTGTTTGAATGAATAAAGGCACAGAGAGCGAATTAGACAAAACACGGGTCGGCCGAGCGGATTAGAAAAATGGCAGGTCGGGCGAGCACGCAATTTTTTGAACATTATAAACCAGAATGATCACTTTAAGCCATCCTTCTAACATCTGTAGATCCGCTTCAAGCAGACCTGACATCTACTCTGGGCAATTCTACCAGATAAGAGGTATAACCATTGTGGTCTCATCTACTTAATGTAACTTGGCATCTCGCTAAAGGCTTTCGAAAGTTCATTGGTGACATTTTGGTAATAATATACTAGCTGTGTTCTTTTGTATCCCTTGCTCTAGAACTCTCATATACTGGAGAGAACAAATTGTTCTGTCGATGGATGCGAACTATTTGTTTCGATTCACTTATACATCTTCTATGAAAATGTATGAGGAGTTCTTTTGTGCCTTTTTTTTTTGCTCTCTTCTGCGGACACAAAAGAACACAGCAACTATATCTACTTGATAGAGCATCGCCTCATAGTTGGATGTCTTTCGCTTACTTATTATTATACTTTCTTGGTCATTGCTTTAATGAATTATCTGAGACTGATCCCTTATAGATAAGTCCTTTCACGCAATACACGCGCTGCTAACCACATTTATCCCTTTACTATTCAAAATATTTTCGTATCTTGAATTCCATCTTCTGTTTTTCCTCTCACTTATATAATCTGTGCCGATGTTCAAAAGCAACATAAATTTTCACCTCAACTTCTTTAGTCGTACCCCTTAATCTATTGCCTTATTTCTTACAACTTTGCTGTGTTTCCATTATAAGGATCCCAAATGATTGTCATCTAAGAAAAAAAAAAAAAAAAGAAGAAAAAAAATGAAGGAAAGTTAACAAAAAGAAAATCCACCAAGAATGGGAACAATTTCTGGGAATCTACGTTCGAATTATTTTTCAAGTCAATATCAGAGTAGCAGTATAGTAGGTTACCTACCAAGTTGACTTATGTAAATTTCATCTCATAAATGTACGGTTCTATTTATTTTGAACTTAGTTTTTTGATACTTTGTCTCATCTAGACCCAACATTAATAAGTAAATGGATTTGATTATTTTAATCCAAAAGCTTTTAGGTCCGTTACTGGAAAAGAGATTTTTAATCGCTCCCCAAAAGTTAATATTGTTAAAAGATGAGAAGAAAGGGGAAGAAAAATCGTTAAATCGCCCGTTTTTCATTTGCCTAATTTACCTCCGATTTTATCCAATCTTTTACTCGTTCTCTCTCTCCCATCGTTTTTTTTTTATTTTTTTTTTTTTTTTATTTTTTTTTCTTGAATACATTGAACCCTTATTCGACACATATACAGAGAGAAAACTTGAAACAAAGTTAAGTAACCATACTTAGCCACTTTATCACAGATGCCCAACATAGTCCTTGATATTGCAAGTATGATTAAGGCTTCTTAAGGCGTATTATATACATATATCCACCAGTTGGGGGTACATAGCATGGATGTTTAAAAATCTGAAAAGGGAAAAAAAGGAAGAAAAAAGAAAGAAAACAGACGCAAATAAATGCTATACAAAAAGGAAGTGTACTACTTAACCCTGACCTTATCCTCTGAAAAGTCCATACCAACTTTAATGAAGGGAGGCGCTCCATTAAATTCATCTCTTTCTCCTTTTTGTATATATGTTGTATGTGTTTACACCTATTCTAGTCTTCCTTTCATGGACATGAGATGGTGAATATTTTATTCAAATTTTAGTTTGCTCTCAAAATGTGTTACAGTCAAAATTAACGCCGACTGTACGTCGTCTTATGTTATAATATACCATCCTAACACCATTTTGAAGTACTTTTCTTTTTACCATTTAAACTATAGTTGCCCACCTAACAAAAAAAAAAAAAAAAAAGGAAAGGAAAAAAAATCAAATAAACTTAAAGTGGATATACATTTGCAACATCTGCTTTAAACAGGTTTGCATGAGATTTTAAGTCGAACTAATGGTTCTCTCACATAAGTAGGAGACCTACATATTGGAGTAGGTTCTCCCATGATTCGGATTGAAAATCAAATTTATTCGAGATTAAGATTTATGAACCCTTCAGATCTCAGCATGAATAATGAAATTCTGTTTTAGGGAAATAATTACTCCAGGAATTCGTTAAGTGTTTTCAAATATTTAAAGGAACCCAATGTTGATGTCTTGACCCAGACTAACTTGAAATAATGACTATCTGGGGGAATACCTAATATGTACCTAGCTACCAATTCTTTAGGGGGTAGGTAAATGTTAATTTCAAGTCTTCCATTTCTAGATAGACGATGATGACCTTGTGTTTTAATATAGCTACCATTGAGATTAAGTGACCTCACTGTTAAGTCTTTCGTATTGGCAAAACGTGCACTGATATATGTGCGTGGATGTTAATTTATGGTTATCTATATTTTTAATGTACCATATCTTGGATATTGATAAATTATTTAGTATATATTATGTACATAGGTAATTACTATGTAAGTTTCTCGGTAAATGGGATTCAAATTTATTAGAGGGTTAAGGTATAATAAAACTGCATATCTTTGTAGTAACCAAGAACGATAGATGAGCTATTTTTTTGTGGGGTGTATACCAATTCTTTATTTTACCGACTATTCTGAATAGCAAGTGTTGTGCCCTCATCAGGAGTGTTAAGTTGCTCTGACTGAAGTAACGTCGGTCTTTCTGTAAGGCAAGCAGTTACAAGTAATTGTGCTTGACGGTAGTTTTGTCAAGCAATTTCTTGATCGCCTAAGGTGCTGTTTTCCCCTTAAGGAAAGCAGTTACCAGTCATTTGTGCTTGACCGTTGTCCCATCGAACAGAGTCTTGATTGAATATATCTTAAATGAAGTTCCTGGCCCCAAGTCTGTCTGGAGTGAACTAGGTGTTGTCTCTATAACAGAACGTAAGTCGTCTCGACGATATCAGAGCTAAGAGCTATTGAGTAGTTTAGCTGGACCAGAATCACGACTACAGACCGTCCCTATGACAGCCTGAGTCGGCGCGGCGTAAGGTAGTTACGTTGCGATTCTCTTGAAGTTTGCGGCCCGAGGTGACGGCACTGATGTATATTAATAATAATATCTTCAAGTCGACCCTATGTCGACTCGGCGTGTACGTCGGACCTCAAATAATCAAGGTGTGCTTTGGCGCATGATCGTTTTTTTCTCCAACATGAGTCCAATGGAACACTGTGTCAGAAAAGTTTTAAAATGGGACATAAATAGGAGCATCAACGGGAAGCGGAACATCTGCGAGAATCTTCCTTCAATGGCGAACTCTTTCAGTTCTGGTAATCCTGTACTTTATTAATCAATATGAGAAACAGGGTTTCTTACAAAACAAACCTATCCTGTAATAATATGTCGTCTGTACAACTTATTAGTATACCAACTGTAAACAGACTGAAATGAGACCAACTATTTTCATATTTTCGTTTTTTTTTTTAATATTTTCAAAGTGGCGTACTTACCTCCTTAGATTATATAGCAAAATGGATAGCCTATGAGGAAGAAAAACTTAAGCTTTTATCTTCATGTAGTAGATTCCCATTGGTGTGTTCGGTTTAGTCATGAAGGTAGTAAACTACGATATTTTTAAACCGGCCACATAATATAGCGATTGAAACTTTATTAAGTATTGAAGAAATTCAATATAAGGGTTCACATCATACAAGGTGGGGCAAAAGTAATGTCATAACGTGAAGTGGCTGCCATTTTGTTAAAAATGAAAAACTTGGGCTCTGTTTTCACGAAAAGCTTATTTGAAGGTGTAAAATTATTGACATTAAGTTGAAAAAATTATATCGGTCAAATGACCACCTCCTCAGTTGATGCACATTTGTGCTCGTTTTACGACACTTTGAATTGTTGTTTGGAAAACATTTGGCTCCAAATTGGTGACTTCTTCTTCAATGTTGGCTTCCCAGACTTGCAAGGTTTGTGGTTTGTTGTGGTAAACGCGAGATTTCAGAAAGCCCCAAAGGAAGAAGTCTGGCGCCGTCAGATCTGGGGATCTGGCCGGCCAGTTCAAATCTCCAAAACGGGAGAGCGCACGGCTTGGAAATTGGTGATTCAAAATCTCCATCATTGTCCGAGCTGTATGAGCGGTTACTCCATCCTACTGGAATCAACCATGGTCGAGACACAGTTCAGCAAATTGCGGCAAAAAAAACAGCTCGTTTAACATTAAGGGCCAATCACTTTTTACTGCAAATGCCGTACCAAATAGCCACTTTGAGGGGATGCAATGGCTCTTCGTGCATTTAATGTGGATTCTCCGTGCCCAAAAAAAGCAAATTTTTTTTGTTCACATAACCACTTAAGTGGCAATGGACTTAATCGCTCATTGTGGTTTTGGATACGAAATCATCCTCCTTGTACCAGGTGTAACAGAGAATGGAAATAAGTTAACCTCACTTAGCGGTCAGCAGGGAGCAATTAGTGAACGGTTTGCACTTTATAAGAGAACATCTTCAAGTCTTTCACCTAAATTCGACGCAACGAACCTCTGTTTGTATATAGCAAAATTTTTAAATTAATTTTAAATACATGATTTTATAATTTTTTTATAAATTTTCATATTTCTAAGAATTTTCCTTCTCTATGTATTTTCTGATAATATTTCTTGTCGTTGTCTTTGTATGGCTGACATCATATAAATAACCGTTAACTTTCCGTCAACTAACAATGACAATTCAATTGTAAACATACAAACCGGCATTAAAATTTTCAATTTTATTGCCACGGCTGTTTATTTTTTATAACTATTGTTTAATCTTAAGTCGTTTTTCTCATGCTTAATAAAATCAACAAAAACAATTCATCAATTCATTTGCATGCATTGCACGAATCATTGACCTTCTTTTAGAAAGCATAAAGGCATTCGCTGACAACACATAAATTGGCTTGTAACAAGAAAATAAAAACGCGCAACCAGCACAGGTCATTCGCTTTAATAATTTGTAAATGCGCTAATTTTGTGTATGTCAGCAATGCGTTTACTGCTGTAATGATTATTGACCCTAGCTTTAAGTAACTCTAGTTTTTTTGTAAAGCTTGTATAAATATCGTGCAAATTAAATTAAATATATCAGTTTTCATTATCATATACAAGGTGTTGTTTTACCAGTGCTTTCACTTTGTGATTCTCAATTAAGATTGTTTTGGTACAAGAACCGAAATCAATCAACAAGTAACTTACGATACAAGCATCAGTGCTTTCACTTTGTGAGTCTCAATTAAGATTGTTTTGGTACAAGAACCGAAACCAATCAACAAGTAACTTACGATACAAGCATCGTAAGCATCATCATATCACCATCTTCATTGCGACGGACAATAAATTACTTACTGTGTCGGTACAAGAACCGGACACAGCTCCAACAAATTCGTTCACGATACAGGTATCGTGAGCTCATCTACATCCCATCAGAGTAAAAGAACTTTGATTTACAACTATTTCATATCTAATTTATTTGAAACAATTAAACTTACCTGAAAAATGATTTCCTATGGCAATAACTTTGGTTCTTTCTGCAGCACGGCACAGCGGAGTATCGATTATATAAAATCTCTTACAGAGATACTTCAGTACTGTTTCTCATTATTATTGATCACAAACCACCGGACTATTTTTCGTAAATTCAAATAAATTTAAAAATGTCAGATATGTCAAACTGACAATAAATAAATAGCCCAGCCCTCTTGTCATTTCCACCCCGTGTCTACAAAAATAATGCTTATCACACGTACATGAATTTTACACATCATAGCCTATCATTTTGCTTTTTAATATAAGGTACTTACCCACACCCTTTCCAGTTCTCAAAGTGGCTTTCGATGTGCTTACCGAAAAACCCTACAAATACGGTTAACGCTGCGCAGTTGGCGCCGTCGTACCACCACAAGTTACTACAAAACTTAATCTAAACACATTATGTAAAATGTATATTTAAAATATATAAATAAAAAAAGTATAAAATTAAGGAAATATAAAATTAATGAAAAACAGCAATTAAATCATAAACTAAAATTTAAAAACTGTATAAACTAGATCATTGCCAGGACCATCCCCTACAAAACTGAAGCATTTTTAAACAGTAGCAGTGTAACTCTGTGCGATCAACCTCCAAAACCTATCAGTCGAGGCCACACGTTGAGCATCAGCTGGTACACTATTACAGGCACGAATAGGTCGAACAAAGTAAGAGTTCTCCATTATGGAATGTTGAAACCTAGGTATCAATAAGTTAAACAACTACCAGAGTTTAGAAATTTTAGTTGGTTTAAAAGATAACAAGAAACAAAGTAAGAGTTCTCCATTATGGAATGTTGAAACCTAGGTATCAATAAGTTAAACAACTACCAGAGTTTAGAAATTTTAGTTCGTTTAAAAGATACCCAGGCTCTTTGGAGTGTATAATTGTATGAAGAGGTGCAAGCAGGCTACGGCTTAAATAGTCCTTCAGAGGACAACCAAGCAGATGGTTAACAACCAGGTGGTGAAACATGATCACATCTTCTTAGAACAAACACGAAACTCGTACAACTACATGCAAATGCAACTGTTAATTTCATCGAGCATACAGAATCCAATTGAGGAAATAATAGACAGCTAGCTGTAATATAGGGAAGAAGCAGGTACTTACTAGCATTGCACGAATGTTCAAAGATAAAATTGCAGAAGACAGCCACAGCCGCTGAAGACAATCCTAAACTTTTCCCAACATATACAATCTCGACTAGACCAATCGGATGACCAATATATAACTGCACGTCATCGGCATAAATGTGAATTTTACAGTAACATTATGAAGGTATTCATAATCATGCTGAATAGCAAAAGGGCAAACATACATATATCCCTGAGGCACACCGCGAGTAAGTGGCAAGTGTTTTTTTCCCCGGTGCAACCTGCCAGACAAAAAATTACCGATAAGGGAAACTGCCGTCGAATGAAACTGAAAATTAGCAGACAACTTAGCAAGTAATTTAGAGTAACTTATCGAATCAAACGCTTTAGAAAAATCAAGTAGAACAAGGTCACATAATTCATCCTTATCTAGCGAGCTACTATACTATGCCATTTGCGGAAGCCAGATTGGTATGACTTTAGCAAGTTATTAATTTCAAAATGTTGAACGATTTGTCAGGTCAATAACTCTTCCGTCACTTTAGCTAGAAAACATAACAAACTGATTAGACGGAAATCCTCAGAATCCGTGACTTTATTGGTTATAGCCACCGGCATAGAAGTAAAAATTTTCCAACCAAAAGGAAACTGAGAAGTAGTGACGATATTAATAACAGGTTGGACTATCCAAGCTAAAAAAATTTTTATAAATTTAGACGGAATGCCATCAGGCGGCATCTGGCCGCCGACTTTATAGCTCTCACAGCAGCAATAGCTTCCGCAGCATCAACATATCTAAAACAGAAAATTGGTAGAGATCATTAGTAACACTAGTACCTAACAAAAAGCCTTGATGTGGGAAACCAATTACAAGGAAGAATATATATTAGAGAAGTGCATATTTAATACACTGGAATCAAGATCTGATTCGCAATTGTCTACGCCACGGGCACCAGATTCATCGCAGTTGGAAGCCATAATGTTATCTAAGCTGGAACTACATACATATTTGGATTTTCGTACGCATCTTACCTCCTTAGCCAATCGCCCTAGGAAGGTACAAAATACAAAGTATTATTATAGTAGATCCTTTATCAGCCGGTACACGACATTTTAATTCATCCAATAAAATCCCTATGGAGTTTAAGTCACGACCTTGGGCTGGCCGTGAGAATTTTTATTTTTATTGTTTTGAAATCCCCTGTGAAATCAGTCCTGACATGTGTTTGGGACTCCGATCCTGCTGAAATGTCTACCGAAAAGGCATCTTTCATTCAGTGTGCGTGAGTTCAATGTTTCCCAAAATGTTTCTATACTTAAACTTACCCACAATACCGTCTAAAAATTGGTCCAGCTCCCCTTGACGCAAGGCATTCCCAGACCATTGCTTTGTCACTTTTTGGATGTCGTATAAATATCTCAAGCCGTTAGAATTGAAAAGTTTAAACTTATATTTATCGCTCCAAAGAATTTTATTCCATTTTTACTTTGGCCACGAGGAATATTCTTTTGCAAAAGCAGCTCGTAGCATTTTCTTTTTCTTTGATATGAACGGTTTTTAGCCGTATGGCACTCAAATATTCCTATCTCATTTAGCCTTCGTCTAACAGTTCTCATTCCTTATTCATGTAATAGTTTCCTAGTATGTGTAAGAGCTGCTGTTTTGCTGGGAGACGTTTTATAATGTTTTCAATAAGCTTGTTGTCTGCTTGGGTTTTCCAGATTGTGGAGCAGTTAACGCTTTCACGTTATTGCCAGTTTTTTACAAATTTGCTGATGTTCCCTCAAAATACCGAACTTCTTTGCAATTTTATATTACTTTCAGTTACTTCTGACTGTTTTATATTCCATGCTGGTGTACCGTAAGGTTCTGTGATCTCTCCTATTCTCTTCCTCATTTTTATTAATGATCTGCTAGCTTTCAATTTCAATCCTATTTATAGTTTTGCGGACGACAGCATACTGGATCCCATGGCAATGTTATAGTTGACAAACGAAGCAACATAACTCAGTTCACTAAATTATGACCTTACAGCAATACTCCCATGGGACAGATCGAATCGGGTCTTGTTTAATGCCTCCAAAACACAATGTTGTCTGTTATCACTCAAACGTACTCCAACACACGCTCAACCCATTTCCGACGATGAAGAGGATATCTCGAATTCGCCAGCTCTTAATATCTTAGTTGGACCGAACACATTTTTGGTATTTGGGCTTCGTGCAAAGATGTAAGAAATATTTTACGCCATCAGACTTGGCGTAAATCTAGAAGTCTCATATTAGGCCTAGATTAGAATACAATTCCCATATTTGGGCAGGGGCTGGGCGCACTGCATTGTCCGCCGCGTTAGACAAAGTCCAAAAGAAGGGCTTCATGCTTATTAGCGACGACATACATATTAATAGCAACTATTGATTCCCTGGAGCACCATCGTAATATCGGATGTCTATCTCACTTTTATCGGTAGTTCTATGGCTATTGCTCTGATCCCTTGTAGAATTCTTCCTATGCACACCACACGAGCTGTAACCCGAGCTCACCCTCACACCCTTGAAATTAAATTCGGCGGTACCGTGAAATTCCGCGAATCCTTCATAAATATAGAACTGTATGAATATGGAACAGTTTTCCTCTGTTTTCCCCCCCTCAGCTATGAGCCGCAAATATTCAAGACTAATGCACACCGTCACTTCCTTGGATCAATTCAATAATCCTCAATTCCCTACCCATTCTTCCTTTCCTGCCAAGGCTGTGCTGCTGGAGTATCCCTTGAGCTTTGGCAACGTCTGTAAAAAAAAAATGTTAACACAAAATACACGTAGTAAGCCTTTCTCTTAAGTGCGTCAGACATTCACGTTCTGTTATTCTCGGTTTATCAGAAATGAATAGTTTTCATACTTTTGTCAAAGTTAATGTGTGATCGTTTAGGTATTTTTATATAATATGTCAAGCACGTTTAAGACGTTTGGTTGCCATACTTCTGACTATCACTATATTCTGGATATCTCAGTTTCTTTTCTTTCTACTTTAGCAAGAAAAAAGCAACACACTTTGATTAAGAATATTTTAGGTTTGTTACATCTGAAAAAATGTTGTAGACAATCTAAATCGCATATGATTTTGCGACATTAAACCTAATTCTATATCGTCGGTGATACTGCATTAACCACGAGACTAGCAATATCATAACCACGTAACTTCATAAAGTAGCATCATTTAAATGTTGCGGTTAATGGCAACAATGTACCTAAGAAACTACAATTTGTTTTGCCAATTTCATGTCTAAAATCCAAAATCACTCTATTTCTCTTTCTATCCTAGAGCTCCGTAGCAATAAGTTTGTGATTATAATAAAAAAAAGTAATTTTAATATCTGCTGAAAGCTTAATTTAACTTTAAATACGCAGTATTGAAATTAGTAGTCTCGCGGTTATGCAGTATCACTGACGATATGTTTATTGATTGTCCTTGAATACGGCCGAAACATTGGATTAAAAAAAATCCATAAAAAATCATAGTTTGACCGAGTAGCCTACAATCTCTACTTGTGGTATAAGCTGTTCACCTTAGGATTTTTCGTATGTGTGAATTAATTTTGATTTAAAATAATATTTTTGATAAAAATCAAAGCTACTTAAGGTCTACCCAGCTAAGACTCCGATTTGGGGAGTGAACAAAGAGAAATTTCTTTAAATCAAGTTAAAAAAGTACATTTAATAAATTTGTTTTTTTTTTTTAATTATTTATTTAAATGACAAATTATAAAAAAAACTCAGAAATCTACTTACCTACCTATCAAACTACCTAACTACTTTACCTACCTACCTATCAACCTACATAATATTCCTGAAGTAACATGCCACACCGTCGCACGTACTCATAAAAATTTATCTTTTGATAAGAATCTATACAAAACCTGGACATGGTTTATTTTTTAATTTAAATTTTCATTTTATTTCTGTTCCCTGCTGTTCGTTTTTAATTAAAAGGTGTTCACGGTTTGAATCATATCCGAAGAATTCTCACTGTAAACAATGTGCATAAAATAAAAAAAAAAAAAAATTATGATAACTCTGATCACCGGTCGGCGCCATAACCAACACCAGTTTAGTCGTCGGCTAGCATGAAGTGTTATCGGTCTCAAATCTTATCATGGGTATTATGACAAATTACCAGGAAAGGAACGGTGAACCTCAAATTAAACTTCTGAATTTTATTAATTCTTGTGAATTTTCGTGTAATTTGTTTTTCGGTTATAATTTTTGTTTTGGTATACAATTTCTATTTTTATTTCATTTATTAATTAATATACCTATTTCATTTACAAGCTTTAAGAACTTATGATGAAAATGGGAAAGATTACAACAACTGAAACGAATGATAGCTAGACTATTAGTTAGGAAACCATTCTAGTATAACGGCCTTGAAAACTGATACTCATGATTTTTTTATTTCCTTATTCAAATTACTTATGCTCTATACAAAAGCAAGATTTATTTAATTTAATTTTTATATTATTATTTTTTAGACACTGTTTTTAGCTACTGCATCTAGAGAAAGCGACTCATCTGAAAAGTCTTACTAAAATACACAGAGCTGCCTATCTTGGGACAATAGTCAGTCATTTTGGTGCTCAAAAAGAGAGTTACCTGAAAAGTTTAACGGGAGTTTTGAAAAATGGACTTTTTATAGATTCCGACGTCCTCTTTCCGAATTTTCATTTTGGCACCTCGTATTTTTGCCGCTCGCAAATGGCGCCCAAAAACAGTTTTCATGCAATATCGGGTTTCCGACTTATTTTACGATGAAAATATGTTTGTAGTAAATTTAGTTTATGTCTTTACATTTATTTTGAATGGTTCCACTATACGAAAGACGCGTGTTGGAGTAGACTTCTTTGAGGCGCTCGTACGCTGAAACTATTCATATTACAAGAAAAAGGTAGGTACTACATAAATTATAGGAAATTTTCTCTAGTTTAATTTATGTTATAACTATTTTCATCGTAAAATGAGTCGGAAAGGAAATATTGCTAAAAAAACTATTTTTGGGCGCCATTTTTTCAATATGGCGACGCAAGTGGCAAAGAGATTAGGTGACAAAGTGAAAATTCGGAAAGAGCACTTCGAAATCTTGAAAAATATCTGTTCAGTCCACATACTGAACTCGAATCCCGAAATAATTTCCTATAAAGATAAAAAAAAACAAACTACAAAGAATCATTCTTTAAATGAAAGACACTTCTACTTATCTAAACACAATTCCACGTCCACTTCAGATTCTTCTTACAGATGCCCCATATACATTCCATCTGAAAATTAAAAGAAAAGCATATTAATAATCCATAAACAACAGAAAACTTACAATTTTCGCACTTTCCTCCAATTTACGTCTTCGAAATGTCATTAAATGACATTACGTCACATTATATGGTCTCGCCTTCGCCGCAGTCAGAGTTCAATGGAATGCAACTTTGAGATCGAGCTTGCCAGGGCATCATTGCAACTTTGAGATCGAGCTTGCCAGGGCATCATGAAACAGAGACGTAGCGCTTCACGGCGGCTATAAAAAGGCGACGAGCCATAGCAGAATCACCCATTCTTGTTTCAGAATTTACTCTGAACACATCTTCCACCAGAATTTAATCTATTTCTTATCCTTTGCAAAAAATCTAATTTTTTCTTGCATCTAAGTAAGAATTTACTCTTACTGCAGAAATTTACTTCTGCTTTAATTCCATCCTTCACCTAAGTAGGAATACTGCAGAAATTGACTTCTGCTTCACCTTATCCTCCATCTAAGCCGAAATTTACCTCTGATTCACCTTATCCTCCATCTAACCAGGAATTTACTCCTGTTGTAGAAATTTACTTCTGCTTCACCTTATCCTACATCTAAGCAGGAATTCACTCCTGCTGCAGAAATTTGGTTCTGCTTCATTTTCATCCTACACCTGAGTAGGAATTTACTCCTGTTGCAGAAATATACTTTTGCTTTATTTCTACCCTTCACCTAGGCAACAATTTAATCCTGCTGCAGAAGTCTACTTCTGCTTCATTAGCATCAAACACTTAAGCAATAAATCCAATTCTGCTACTGATGCCGTGTTTTACAAAAGCAGCACGGACCGTCATTCTGTTTGTTATGCTTACACAGCACACTATAAGCCAATTCCATTTCCACCAGAAATTTAATTCTGTTTTAACACTACAACATACCAAGACCCACACGTAGCAGCATACTTAAAACAAAATCCTATTCTGTTTTGGAAATAATTCATGCAGTTAATTGTGGATTCTCTTCCTTTCTTACAGAAATAAAGGGGACAAAATCACAAGGGTGGCGCTAATCTTCTCATTTGAATTTTTAACTAAAATAAAATAAAATTGGAAAAATATATTGCTTATATTGCTAGTGAGAAAAACTAAGCCTCTCTATACAAAATTGACAAAAATGGCGAATCCATTTCATCTGACGTTGGTGACGAAACTATGGACTCGGTGTCAGAGTTGAATGAGTCCCAACTCGAAATCAAAGAGCAACTGGAAGGCTTATATAAAAGCATTCTAGAGAAGGCAAAAAGAAGACTGTCAAAACGACAGAAAAACGCTTACAAACGTCTGTTGGAAAGATATAGATCAATAAAAACGAGAATGAAAAAAGAAGATCTTCAATTCGAATACTTCACCAACGAAATATTCAGCGAGGTTCAGGAGTATTATATAGAAAAGGCAGCAGGTATGAAAGAGGATATAGATAGCCTAAAACCAACGTCTATCAGCAATCCTCTTCATATACAATATCTGCTAGCACAATTTCATGTAATAATGAAAAACTCCCTAGAATGAAACTGCCCACATTTAATGGAGAATATTCAACGTGGATTTCGTTCCACGATCTATTCAACTCGGGCATACACAACAAAAACAGTTTACGAGACGTTGACAAATTGTACTTTTTAAAGACAAATCTAATAGGAGAAGCTAAAAAATTGCTCAGGCATTACGAAGTATACGATGCAAATTATAAGCTAGCTTGGCAGCTCCTAAAAAAACTCTTTCAAACAGGCGAATATTAGTCAGCGTACAACTGAAGTAATTATTGTGTCTCTCGCACCCATACACCATGACTCCGCCGATAATATTAAAAGACTACTAGACATAACCGAAGCGTTATTAGCACTACAAAACTTATATATACAGGGTGTTTCCCCGTAGGAGGTCCATAGAGCGGGAGGTGATAGTACTCACCTAGACGAACCAAAAATTGTATGGCAGGGGGGAGGGCAATATCAACAGTTTAGGAGTTACAGGGTGATTCATAAAAAAAGCTAGGTTTTCACAAAACACCCTGTATATTAAGAACTACTCGGCGTATGGTCACAGTTAAGGGCTCACTGTACGCAGAACTTCATGGCCTTTCCAACGACAGCTCAACCAGCCTTGTACCCATCTCCTCTAAGAAGTTATGAAGGTCTAAACTAAAAATTTCAGATTTTCTTTCCTTTTTTTTTACTTTGACCTCTATTATTTTTGCAAAGAGGTCGTTAACATAACTTTTTTTTATAAAAACTGTAAACTGCAGACTCTCCTCTTTAATATGACCTATTACACCCAATGTGCTATCTGAAGCCCTTTAAGAGTTATTAGCTCTAAACCTATTTTCAAACCTATTTTCAAACCT
Source organism: Dioctria linearis (assembly GCA_963930735.1). Taxonomy (NCBI): domain Eukaryota; kingdom Metazoa; phylum Arthropoda; class Insecta; order Diptera; family Asilidae; genus Dioctria; species Dioctria linearis. The sequence continues at coordinate 39,327,819 of OZ005743.1, read as the reverse complement.
ATTCTCAACGATAATTTGTTCCCTTAGCACGTCATTTTAAAAAATATCGTCTTTTTTCGGTGTGACCTGAATAGGTTATGAGTTAATAACTGTTTAACGGCTACAGTTAACACATAGGATGTAATATGTCAACTTAAAGAGGAGAGTCTGCAGTTTACAGTTTTTATAAAAAAAAGTTATGTTAACGACCTTTTTGCAAAAATAATAGAGGTCAAAGTAAAAAAAAAGGAAAGAAAATCTGAAATTTTTAGTTTAGACCTTCATAACTTCTTAGGGGAGAGGGGTACGGGGCTGGTTGAGCTGTCGTTGGAAAGGCCATGAAGTTCTGCGTACAGTGAGCCCTTAACTGTGACCATACGCCGAGTAGTTCTTAATATACAGGGTGTTTTGTGAAAACCTAGCTTTTTTTATGAATCACCCTGTAACTGCTAAACGGTTGATATTGCCCTCCCCCCTGCCATACAATTTTTGGTTCGTCTAGGTGAGTACTATCACCTCCCGCTCTATGGACCTCCTAAGGGGAAACACCCTGTATACTTGACAGTGCAAAAACTACACCCAGACATACACCAATTATCGGAGCAAAATTTACAGAGTAGCACAAAACTACCTGAATTAAAAACATTAACAAAACTCCTCGGCTCTCGCTTCCGAACTCTGGAAATGATAAGGAACAAAAATACGTCATTCAATATGACACAGAGAAAACCCTTCTCACCTAAATCAACTTATTTGAATTAAAAAGTTGAGTTGTCCTTTTACAACCGGCACTCCGTCGCTTGAGCACAGATGTCACAATACCAATTTTCAAAACTCCCGGAAAACTATCCAGGTAGAACTACCAAGTAACTGGACTACAATACCGATGGCGGCAATGGAGATTATGCTCAGACTCCTACCCCATGGGAAATGCATAGCTGCAAAAAGAGGTCTGAGACTAAGAGAATCAGGCCGTTGGATAATATAATACCCAAGATCTTGAGGACTGTATACGGGGAGCTACGGATTATACAGTCTCACGGCTATAGAGAGGAATGGAAAGATATTTGCGTGGAAAATCACTCTTAATACATGTGTCTTTACAGATGATTAAAGAATGGATGTGTGAAGTGGGAGCCGAGATATTTTCAGCATCCCTTTAATTACAAGAATCGTACCACCTGCCGCACTACTGTAGTGTAAACCAATCGGAGGCTCTAGCTATAAGTAGTGGAATTATGAGCATTTGTATTGCAAGCCAACCTCTGGACTCGAACATCATCAGATCGCGCCTAGTTCAGCGCTGTCGCAGTGAGCTCAGGAAACTTGGTGCCAACCACAGAGTTATTCTCTGCTGGGTGCCTGTTTACAGTGATTCGCAATAAAAAGAGACACCTGATCTCCTGGACAGAAAAGGTTCTGCTATAAATATATGCTCAGCAGAAGGATCCATTGGTAGGATCCTAGAATCAGCGAAGAGAATCATAGACTTACAGCTGGCTAATCGCAGATGGTAAGCATTTAACACATGAGCGACTTCAAGGCAGCTATGGCCCAAAATATGTCCTAAGAATACAGAAACTCTTCTAAGGAAGAGCGTGCGGAATCTTGTTGCAGTTCTTACGGGACGCTGTCTTTATGGAAAGCAGAGCACATGCACGCCCCATACAATGATTTCTGCAGAAGCTGTATGGCCGCGGCAGAGGGAGAGTGTTTAACACCTGCTGTGTGAATGCCCCAACCTTGCCAAGCGTAGAAGGAATACGCTTGGTAGCTACGAATTTGCGAATTAGAGGAATAAGCATACAATGAATTGGGGGACCTTTTGGGGTTTTAACTCTTGCGATTAGTTTTAACGTACCCCCTGAAATAAAACAATATTTTCCAGGTAGAGTCCCAATAAGGTAGTATCACAGTGGACCATCGATGGTCTAAGTGTGGCTGATTGCAGATTTTCACGATATCCGCCACTCTAACCTAACCTAACCTAGCCACTGCAAGACGATACTTCTCAGAAAACTTTCTGAAGCAAAAAAATTAAGTGTCGAACTTGGCATATTTTTCGACAGTATTTCGTTATAAAAAATATGAAATTTTCAAATGGAAAAGAAGCTACCATATCGCTCTAAGAAAGGAAGTGAAGATGATGTGACCAAATCTGAATCGGATAGCTTGAAAAATCTTTTTTTTTTAAAGCTTCCACCATTTTTGAAAACGACATTTCGAGAAAAACGCATTTCAAGTTTCGAGTACGAAATTTTCATTGAACGGTATACTTACAATCAGATCCATACAACATTCATTCGGCTTCTTCGAATTCCTCATTGGAAGAAAAATCTCATTCCTATATGATTCCCTATGTAATTTTGTACACTCGATTCGTTTTAATCTAGTCGAATTCAGTAATAGGCTCCCTGGCCTCATCACACCTGTGGAATCCCTTTTTTTTAGAAAGGCTATAGTGAATATAGGAATATTTCGAACAATATCGATGAATATCTTGTTTTTTGCTTCTCCTAGATTTGAAGGAGATGAATGGCGGTACTGCTGGGATGAATTTTTATTCTGGCAACTCGGAATGCCAGCGCTGTTGGCATGCAGTTTTATTCTGGCAACGCGGAATGCCAGCACTGCTGGCATGATGTTTTATTGTGGCATCATGAGAAAGAGTATATCCTGTCCCAATGAGTATCACTTATGACAGTGCTGGTCGAAGCGCAAGACCCATCTAAAACCTCTGCCGATCTCTGGGTCACGGCACGCGGTTGATTTAGCGCAACTTCACGCCGAAAGCCCAAGCTAGCAAGCTAGCAATGTCGGCTAACCAATTGGTATGGCTTCATAGTGACCATAAGGCCATGGTACTTCCAGTGGTATCTGAGATATCCTTTTATGAAACGGGACTGGTTTCTCCATTCGGGCTTACATTCTTATTGGCAACAGAATTGTCTGCGAGGACCACGAAAACTTTACGAAAAGCCCATTCAAGTCCTTTTCAACCGCCAATCCTATATGTAAAATAAGAATTGAGAAGAGTTCTAACCAGTTTTAACCGCAGATCCAGTGACAGGCAATCAGCCGTCAACCATAGTCTTCTCAAGCCGCCATATATCTTTCGGAGTGTTGCATTAATATGATTACAATATTTTAAGAAACACTTGAGTATTACGTACTCTCAAGTTATTGACGGCACTTACAAAAGGAAAGACCTATTTGTTAAGGACTACAGAAGATAATTCATTCATACATAGCATTGGAATGCGATAAAAATAATACTTTGGTATTTAGTATGATTGCATAAAAGACGATTTTCCACTGTAAGGTGCAAGATTTTAGTAAGCTCGTCATTGATTCTGGTAATACAATCTTCTAATAACCCCACAGGTCTATTGAGATACAGTTGGTAATCATCAGCATAAAGATGTATCTCGGCATCCTGAACTATACCGTAAAAGTCATTAATATACACGCAGAAGTAGGGGCCTGAGGACTGAACCTTGTGGAACACCATGCGAGAGAGGCAATAAGGAAGATAAACAATCATCATGAGATCTATTTGTGATAAACATGTCAATAAAACCAACAGCAGAGGTAGTGAGGATGGGCGCGCTTGGCCCTAACGTCAAGCCTGGACTGCACCAACACCTGCAGTCCACTCCTCTCTCTTCTTCTCCTCACTGCGTCGATAGTTCTCCGGGTGGCAGTACGAGGCTCGGCGTTTCACTTGATCAATTGGCATAATGGTATAATTTCTGTCCCTCCTTCAGCTTTAGGTTTACAAAGTACAACGTTTAATTTCAGCTCCCAGTTTGGAAATTTGATTTTCTTTCAGCTTCCAGATCTATGAGTCCATCCGTCCGTCCGAAATCAAGTTTATTATTCCGTCCGTCTGTCCGATATCGATCTAGGCACAGCTTACTAGCAAGAAAGGGATGTGGGTGGCAAGAACCACCCCAATCCGGTTGTACACTACCGGGCAATTGCTGTGTCGCCACCCACATTAGTCCCCGCGATGAGTTTTGTGGTAGGAGGTTCTAGCTGCAGCATCTGTTTACACTCAGGTCGAAGTGAGTGTGGGTAGAACCGTCAGTAGGCATACTCGTCTGTTAGTCTGTAGTAATTTCGCAACTATGATTGGAGAGAAATCCGGATTTGAATTTGCTTAGGAGATTATGTAGGTAATGCTTAGGTAAGAATACTAATTGGTTTAAAGTCGAAGAAAGATGCTGCTGAAGTCTTCTTACGGAGCGGTAAATCATAGGCGATTTTTTAAATTTCATTTCATTAGTTTATTAAATTTAAGATGTACATCGAAATATACGACAACAGCAGTTTAAAGAGAAAGAGACAATGAAGGAGAGAGGAGGAACTTGTATACCAAAAGTAATAGATCACAATAAAACTCGAGAACTTGTTGATTCAACGGAAACGGTAGATATCAACAGCCATCATTATCAATGACCTGGCGAAATTTTATTTGTTTTTCGCTGAAATTTCCTATGTATCATCATTCCTCAAAGTGGGCAAAGTGGGAGTAATCAACGATGATGCTCTATCCAACATTTTTCTGCTAATGCTAAATAACGATTTTTTGTTGCATTCTATACGCGTCCTGGCACACAAAAAATTTGGGATGAACACTGATTTATTGTTGATGATCCAAATAGTATAGAGAGGTACAGCTATAGACGCCTTCTCATCAATTTATCACACGAATGCGATGTTTTGAAATTTCGCAGGACTACATACCCAATCAGTAGCATGGCAGGCATACAGATGTAGACAAAATAATGTATCTAACAATCTTGTAGCATTCTGTATATACCTAGCAGTACCAAAAATGTAAATTACTTACCGAAAATACATACATGCATAGGCATAGGCACGTGAAGCAACAACGATAAACCTAATATCCTGCTGGATTAATTAATTATTCCCTTAATGGGATATTAATTAATTTTCCTCCACAATAATATAGGCATATAACTTTATCTTTGTCCCTTAGTGTAAAAAGGATAGATTAGGCCAACAGGACGCCTATTTCGTGCCAGATATGTTAAAAAGCGGTAGCCCCCTACTGAGGGGGGGGGGGATGTATAACTATAGGACCAAAATCTTAAACTCCGATGATAATAATGGGAAAACCGGAATTTTTTTTTAAAAAAAAGCAGAGTACTTGAAATAATACGAAAATAAGATTTTTGACGAGATATACCTACTTGACAATAAAAACCATCAAACCATGTATGAACCGTTACTTGATGGACCCTGTTCCTGAGAGTTTTCTCTAATTGAAAACTCTCGGCATCATCATTATCAAATTTTTTAATACGGTCGGGTCTCGCAGAGGGATCTTATTGTCAAAAGAAAATCAGTCAGTAATCATTACGTGCGGGCGGCATTCAACAACGGGACTACAAAAAGAAAAAAAGAAAAAAAGGGCTCCGCTCTACAACTTGTAAGGGAAATTAAATTAAAAGCGAGTGATCCAGTGAACCATTTCACAATGACTTCTTCCATTAGTATTTTATACCGCGTATATAAAGCGCTGAGGTTGCTGCTTCTGTTAATACTGGCTGTGGCCACCAAAAGCGATTCAAAACGACAACAAACGAAAGAAAAAAAAATTATTTTTATTTATTTTTTAATGTTCGTAAATTATATCAGCTCAGCTGCTATAATTGCTGTGGGGCAAAGAGGACTTCTTTGTTGACCAGACCGTCTGGCTTCAGCGGAATTCCGCTTTGCGTTCCCAATAATATACGCTTGGCTCCAAGAAGTGTATACTACTTTCTTTGTATGCTGTGCTCGCAGTTGCATTCACCACCATCATCATCATCATCTTCATCATCTTCATCATGGTCGTCGTCATCATAATCATCATCATCATATCTGCGCTGGTCTGGTCTGGTATTTAGAAGAAATTTACTGCTTGTGGAACATTAACCACTGTAACTCTATGTATACATTCGAAATCTATCTCTCTTTCTCCTCTGGGCTGTTTTGTGTGCAATGTGCAAAGAAACTGCTGCCTTAAAGAACAGGTTGGTTGGCTAACTTGGAGCTTAGTATAATATTATAGGGAAAGGCTATTGAACCACCATCGTAGAAGTCGTCTTTCAAGTGCTCTTTTATTCCTTTTGAGGGCACCGTTCCACGTTCACGTTCTTCACTATATTCCATCCAGGCATCTTGTTGAGACTTTTGTGTGTGCCATAAGATATAAACAGGAAAAGATGATTTTTTTATTCTTATTTTACTTAAGGCATCTCTGAATCTGATGCTGAGTTTAGTGTGCGCAAAAGAGTGAAACAATGATTAGAATATGGCTGGATATTAACAAATTTTATTTAACTGGGAAAATCTATATATAGAAGGAGGGCTATCTTCTTGACCTGCATGATGTATTGGAGTTTTTTTTTATTAGACGTTAGACATGCAATGTTTATGCAATCTAAATACTTCCTAGTTCAAGAATTTCGTTGATTTGGTAGTAAAATTTGATTTTCTAATGGACACCTCTTCAAAATGGGTCAGTCAATCGAATTAATTAATGAGATTATCGCGCTCCGTATTTGTGCTGCCCTCAAATACCTTTCGTGCGGTGCGATAGATTTTAAATAAATCAGTTGCAATTAAAAGCTTTTGAATTCGTCAGCAAATTACGAATTAAGGAAGGAAGGAAGGGAGGGATGGGATTAAGGCCTTGTCACCAAAAATAGATTATTCTCATGGATTTTAAAAGTGGTAATCCGTTGAGGAAAAGTATTGAAAAAAGGAAAAACTAGCAGAAAAGATATAATTGGGAGAAAGATTTCTCAAGTTATGAAATAGAATATTTCACTAATGAATTGGATGGAGTGTCTTAAGTTATGTGCATGTATGTATGGAAAATATTACATGGTGCTCTTATGAGTCACTGATTGTAATCTATGCAACTCGCCCTAATGAATCAAGTTTAGCTGATGTGGCAAAATAAACTCTAATTTATACACTTTATTAAATATTTAGAAAAGCCCAGACTCTGTCTATAATGAGTTCGAATCCCAGCATGATTTTTTTTGAATGAAAAATATATTTAAAAAATAAAAAATAAATAAAAAAGTTAAAAAAATATACAAATAAAAATTAAAAAACAATAAAAATAAAGTCAGTTATGATAATGATCAAAAACAAGCTACACCACTCGATTACCCGGTCCTCCCTCTTTAATTTGATACCAAACATGACGTATTTTGGACAACCCCCAGTAAGGGGTGGTACAACCCCTCCATCACCTAAAGCCCCTCCCCCAGAAATTGTTCACCTATATTTTTGTACTAGATCATAAATCCGTAGGAAAAACCCCCAATGCTCTATGACTTGCCCACGCAGAGTTAGCTGTCCTTCAATATTGCGACACTTCTCACGTTTTCCCCAAGTATGCTAGAGAAACGCGAATGGAGAGTTATGGAGTTTTAATCGGGGAAAAGAAAATTCTCATCTCCCATACTCCTCAACTCTCCGTGTTACAGAATCCGGCCCAGGTATGTGTTGGAAAAATAATATACTGGAACTCTGAAAAAAACCAGTGTAGCTTTTTACACTTATAAGAAATTTGTTGGTGTTAGCTAGGATTGTTAATCCTAAGTGATAGGATGGATGTACACCAGGCATAGTAAGACCGACCTTGTTTTACGGTACCATCCATAGTCTGGTGGATGCCACGCATCCCAGTCGCGGCTGAATTGGAGGTAATGCTCGGTCTGTTGCCAATAAACCTTTACTGAATGTGCGGAAAAGGAGTCTGTGACACGCAATGTTGCCTTGGTGAATGGTGTATGTATAAGGGAAACTTGCATGCTTGCTTATAGTGAAAAAATGCTTAAATCACAATTTCCGAATTTTGATGACCTTGACACGAAGCTTGGGCAAGATATTGGCTTATTCCAAATCTGGAGCCATGGGATAAGATGCCCATGGAAAATTGGTTTCCATCCCGATAAGGCCCTTTATTTAAGCAACGTGGTGGCTATGGTAGTCCATATGCAGGCTAGTGTGACATAGAAGATCATTCTTCTGAACACAGGAGATGTCGTCTGAAACATATAACAGCCTAGGATTGGAAGGTATGTAAGATCGTTTACGTTATGCATGCTAAGATATCTGATTTCGGCGTGGAGTTACGCTAAATCAATCGGGTACCGGAACCCAAAGTCTGGATAGAGATTTTAGAGAGATCTCTCGTTTCTACAAATAAGAACGCCAAGCATGCACAGACCAGGCTGGAACTCAACGAGGCAGTAATGTATCTTCAGGGCGCTGATTGTCGCTTCAATATCTAATCCGTGCATGAAGATCGCCCTATGATTGAGTCATTGTTGACAGGTACACATGTAAAACACCCAAGGACATCTGTTTGTTGTACCCCAACATAACAGTTAGGATAAAAGTAATGAGTTGGTGGAAGGAAAGCGAGATAGTGTGGACAATAGACTGCATTGATGAGTATAGTAACAGACTCCCAAGCTCTAAGGCCAAACTTTAGTGGAGGAGGGTTCAATACATTGATACTCACTAATAGTGACTCGGAGGGGCATAAAGGAATTATAACAGCAGACATATCTACTTTTACAGATAGGCGAACACAATAAAGGTATCAGAGTGGGAGTATACTTTACCAAATGAAAATGGGACGAGTCATACAGATTGCCTGACGAATGTAGTGCTTTTCAGGCAGAATTGGTGGAAAACCACCACAACTGATATCTACTATGTGTAAAGAATAAAAATTTAAACATCTGCATAAATTCTGACAGCCAAATGGCCATTAAGGCGTTAGATGCTGTGATGGTAAAATAAAAGGTAGTATAGTTATGAAAAGACAGCGTAGAAGAGATTCACATGCCACACAAAGTGACCATAACCCTATGGTGGCCATAGAAATATGGCAATAGCGGATGAGCTAGGAAAGAAAATGTTCCGAAATGGATAGCTCAGATGCAATATCGTATCTGGCAATCCCGATCTGATCTTTCAGAGGTGCCATTACCAATGATAGCTACGATAAGGCTAATCATCGGTGGGTCATTTGGGATACCTGTTGTACTGCGAAATCGCACCACGTGACCCAACCAATCGTGGGTAATGTAATCACGTAATCATGTAACTAAAACTATTACCTTCTTCTAAACCTAGCTTATTCTCATGGGGTCCTTTTTTTTAGCTTGCTTTAAGTATAGCTGGCGTTCCTTAAAGCTCTGTTTTAGGGCCTATATGGTTAGCAATATTTATCAATGAGTTTTTTTTACTTTGTTAAATACAGAAAGATATATATGCATGTATGTATACTAACTATGTATGTATACCTATTGTCTTTCTAGGTCGATTGCTCGTAGTGAGGACCCATAACTCATGCATAAATAACAATCTTCGTTCCTTACCTTGGAAAAACAAAAACGGACATTTATAAGTTTTATTATGAAAATTTTGCGTAAGGATTTTGATGAAAGAATGAGGTGAAACTAAATTTTTTTAGTTACTAGAAGGTAATTTAGCTTGGTCCTGATTTGGGAAAACTCATTTAGGAGGTATTCAGGAATAGTTGAAGTTTAATACTGTATTTTGATAAAATGGATTGTAGATTATAAGGGAAGTCTCTATAGTCTCATATCTTTATGTCTTAAATTGGTAAAATATCGGTGCGAACTTTTTTACTCCTCGCTAGATTCTCAATAATCTAGAAAGTTAACTGTGTCATCTAATTCTTGAGGTACGTTTACAAGCATCTTCGTATTTCTCATGCTCCGCCTTCTCGTAGATTTCAGATGTAATCAGCAATTGTATTTTTATAATTACAATCAACTAAGCTAGTTAAGAGTGCATTGTTACATTTCTTAAATATTGCTGTCATTGTTTTTTTTTTAATTTTTTGAAAAACCCAATTTAATTTAATAAAAAAACCTAAACCAGTTTCAAGAAGTAGAATTTAATAAATTTTCAACATCACCCAACCGAAATTATACGCCAAAATTATGTTCTGAATTGATAAAACCTATGCACTGCTTCCTTCCTCCGAGTGCTTTATCCGCTATCCACAATTTCCCACATATGTTTGTGTGTCAGCAATTAATTTTAGCTAGACACATACATACATCTGATATTTATGATTAAATTTGAATTTACTTTTTGATGGGTGGACATATTTTGCAATAATTGCCTCCCCCTCCAACAACCATGCTCACCGATGTGTGTGACGATAGTGATTTATTTATGTTTTTGGGGGTCTTTTTTTTTTATAATCTGCGGACTGTGGAGATGTTTCACAAAAATATTTCTCTTAAATTATTCAAAATATTTATGCACTTCTGATTTATTGAAAAAAAAACATTTCTGACACTCGCGTAAAATAATTTTGTGTGTCAGTGATTGATATAGGAACAGCTTCGAAGCAAAGCCTAACGAAATTCGGCTAGAGATGTACATACAATGGGAACAAATAATTGTTTTTGTTTTAAAGAATTATTATTGTTACAGAGAATCGGAGGATGATTTGATTTAACACTAAAAAAATAGCAAATTTTTACCTACTATAGAAAGAAAGGGAAGGCGAGCATATTATGCTTAGAATTGTATATAATAAATATGAAAGTTGATAAGCTAAGTTTTGTGATGCCGGAGAAGTTTGAAGTCATTCTCGACTCGATCTCGTGTCGAAAACGAAAGAAAACGACCGCTAATTCGAATCGAATAAAGGTAATAAATATATTCGAAATTGGATAAATGAGTAACTACGCTTGGGAATAAACAATCAAATAATCGGCTGAATACTTGAAAAGTAATGCCACTGGACCGCTTCCGTTGTCATATACAATCGTTTGAAATAGAGAGAGAGAGAGAGAGAGAGAGAGAGAGAGAGAGAGAGAGAGAGAGAGGGAGAGAGAGAGAGAGAGAGAGAGAGAGAGAGAGAGAGAGAGAGAGAAGAGAGAGAGAGAGATAGAGAGAGAGAGAGAGAGGGAGAGAGAGAGGAATTCGTAAAAACGAAAAATGCTCAGATTATATTGTAAGTTCTCTGAACCTGAAGGACATATGTCGAGAGAAATTAGTAAAACCGAGAAATTCTCGGATTGTTGCTCTTCGAGAACTTCCCGCAAATGTGAAAATCCGAGAAAATGTTTGCTGGGGGACTCATTAATGAGTAGTTCAGTACTTCTAATACACGTTGTCATTCATTAATGTATTTCTTGTCAGATTTTACAAGTTCTTACCCAGTAAACATTGCGAGATCAAATCTAAAGCGATTTGTTTTACCGGAGTTTGACTTCGATTTCGATCCGACCACGACTAAGAGGAAATTTCTATATCGAACCGTAGTAACGTTTCGATAACGATTCGTTATAATAATTCGATAACGATTCGTAATAACGATTCGATAACGATTCGAGACTGATTCGTTTTCTCAAATTAAAATCAACGGATATTCGTATGGGATATAAAACATTTCAGTAAACTCACAATTAAATTAAATCATGTAGGTCAAATAATGAATAGGAGTAAATGGAAACTTTGCTCATATGTTGCAGAAATTCTTTTCAAATCCGATAAATTTAATACTTCTCGGTTGGGTTGAAAAATAAATATTGTCTAACAAATTTATCAAATATAGAAGGAATTTTCAGCAATAATTGAAAATATTATAACTGACTGATAATTTATAGACATATATATGAAATTAATAAAAATAAAAAAATTCTTTAAACAAAAATAAAATAAAGCCTTTTCAGGAAACAATTAACAGAAAAACAAAACTGAAAGAGTTTACACTTTAGGATTATATTTTGTTTTTTTTTTTTGTCAGCATGTCCTTCGCGTAATGAAAATGACACATTGCAGTTTTCGCTAAGAATTCTTCAGGAAGGCCAGGAAACTTTTCGTGAAATGCATCTATAGAAAATGAACAATTATAAATGCAGTGTATTAGTCCATTGTGTACACTTACTTTTTATCGCCGTAACTATCCTGAGTTCCCTCGCTGGTTGTTTGTCCTTTTCTCCAACCCAACAGAACCGCTGAACAATGTCGTCTGTGATTATCCGCAGGAGAAGTAATATCAGGCAACTCACTACTTCCTTTATAAACCGAATTGACAATGGCTTCAGCTTCTCGTCGGACATTTTTAGATCGATCCATTGGGCCAATCTATTAAACTTCTTTTTTTATTTTATTTTATTTGAACAAAGCTTTTGAGTACTTACCGAAACTATAAATACAATGTTGAATACACGGACTGTTAACCACTTTTATTAAATGACATTTTTCAACAAATCTCCAATAAAATTACAAGTAATCTACTTTAATTCAGAATTGAGCAAGCGTGAAAAAAAAATTTACCACAGATATACCACATATTTCCGGCAAATTCACATCGCTAAACGAAGAATTATCGCAGTAATATTGAATTTCAGAATTCGAGAATATTTCACTGAAAGCGCAATTCGCTAAAATGTTTGCTGGGTAGGAAAGTAATGGGATAACTGAACGAACTTTTAATAGACCCTTGTTATATATGATAAACAAGTGATCTCAATAATTAGTATGGTGAAACCAAGAGATTTCTTGCTTTCCGTGAAAAATTAACGATAATAATTTTAGGTTTTGTAAAATGTTTTATTGATTTTCGTTTTCCAAACAAAGAAACACAAGACTTATAATTAAAAGTGTATTATTGTTTGTGATGCAATTCATAGTTACTTAAATAACACAATATGAACATGGGCTTCCGTTGAAAATGAATAGTATTAGTGCATCTTGACTATTTCTGTGGAAAATGAGATTATTTAGTGCATTATTCTTGTTGTTAGCTCCAATTTTAGATTGGATGTTTTGAAGAACATGCTCTGTTTTGCCGCAACAAGGATTCAGCCTGAAAATATAAGAACCAATTCACAAATAAATATAAACAAAAAGGTACCTAAGCTCCTAGATTACGCATGATCTGGGGCTATACCACAAAATCACATACTTTCCCAGGTTGCATGCCATCCTCAGTTCATAAATTCCTAAAAAACATTGAAATAAAAGTAAAATAAAAATAAAAAAATCTCAGCATCAGTCATGATGACAAGCTTTCTCTATTTCTACACAGAGAAACTAGGCACCGCCAGAGCTCAGGCGCTTAACCGTTTTTTAACTTTTTTCTAAAACTTTGTTTATCCTGTACATTTGCCATAACATAAATAAAGTGCTAGAAATATCGCCATTGCGTTCTGAGCAGTCAACCTAGACAGATTGGTAGTACTGACGTCAACTTAAGTCTAGGAGACCAAAACTATGAGTATTGGGCCTAGTATATTTCATATTAAGAGTATTGATTTTAAAGTATCGCCTTAAAATACTAGAAATGTTGATTCTAGTATATTTTCACAACAATACTAGGAGTAGTGAGTCTAGTGTGTAAATATACACAGTGCTCTCCAGCACATTACCAGTTGGAAAGCATTGACATCCAACATTATATAAACCAAGCATTCAGCTTTCAAAATCATTGAGTATTGAACAATCGTGAAAGACAGATCGGTGCTCTGAACCGAGCTTCGTCTTTGAAAATATATAAATTAATATATTTCCACCATTAGATCCTTCTGGGAAGTATTGATTCCTGGCCCTTCCTCATAGGCAGAATTATTGATACTTATTGGCATTTAAAATACATTGAAGTGTGAAATTAAAATTTCGTTAATTATTTTACACACGAATTGAATGGGAGCATTTTGATTTATAGTACTTTCTTTGGATTATTTTAATTTTTATTTATTTTTATATTTTTTTTTTTTTATTATTTTTTACCGTATATTTTTGTTTTGGATATTCGTTTTTGATAGTTTTCAGGCATAGTTTTTAAGCAATTTGTCGCTAAAAGTGATAAATTGAATTTTTGACGAATTACATCACCGTCTTCTTCTTAAGGTACGTACACAAGAGGCGAGGCGATGTGAAGATACACCGTTCAGTTCCTTGGTAAATCGCGAAGTGAGAGCATAAATTATGTCATAAGATTCTGAAAAAAAATGTTGTGTTTGTCAAGTAATGAAACTATATTGCATTTTTCACATATGTGTACTTTCCGCTGTTTTACTTGACTTGCCAACCGATGAATACGAAACGTCTGGAATTTGGTAAAATTCATCATCTATATGATGATCTATAGACTGATCCTTATAGATTCTTCCAATATATGAGAATGAGTAAAGAGTCCTTATATTATATGAAAGAAAAAACCTATAACAATATGCCAGCGTTGTTATGAACGCTCTCATAGTACAGCATACAATCATTTTATTTCTTCAATTCTTGATATAGCCTCGCCTCGCTCCTTTGCGCACGTACCCTTATTTTCACCTTTTCTAATCCGGTAATCTTAAATTTTATGACTAGACTATTATAGGCCTAGACAGCCGGCTCTTCTGCATTATATTCTCCGCAGGATACCAATGAAAATTTATATTCGTATTATGGTACGCCAATTCGTATAGTTCTAATGGTATTATAATGAAGTCCTTGTCAACTTTCTGAAGATAAGCCCTAGAGACTATAGGCGCGTGTCTTAGTACATAGCATACATATTTTTTTTTTCATAAGAAATCGCAAAAAATTCCATTCTGCATCACCGAGGACGTAGTCCTCCATGTGCACTCTGATATATTGTATACATTGTCCGGATTTTGTATTGGACCGCCACGCCGCGCCGATTCATCGAGGAAGTAAGAGAATTTTCGAATATCTCCCACTTATGTTTTACAAAATTAATGAGATGCTATTGAAAAAAATGTACATCCACAGTGATGAGCTTTAAGCAGTCACTATAATTATAATTAAATTTGTGCTCTAGACTTTTTTATCCTGGTCATTAGTCCAGTGATATACTTGGACAACGTCCAATGTACAATAAAAGAATAATTTTCTGAAAATCGAATACTACCAAATCTTCGATCTTCCGAAAGCTATTGTTGATGTGTTTGAGGTACTGATTTTGTTCTTCTGCCAAGAAAACATAACGTAATAAACTTGATAAATGCTTCAAGTACTCTCCGGTGTAGATTGGTCTCGAAATCATTTTCAAAAAACTGCTTCAGTTTCTAATATTTAGGATTTGTCTCGGCAGTTGCCCAAAAGCATTCAATTATAGTGGGGATTGTACATCACAAGAGCAATATACATATATATATTGATAATCGAAAATGAAAAATTTTTCTTCAGACGTTAAATAGTTAATACCGCAACTTGCGCGATCATCGATTTTAAATTTTTGTTGAATTTCCAGCATATCTCTCATAAATTGGTCAGCACTAGCCCTTTTCGGAGATGGTGCTTTTGGCTATTGATCTTAAATAATATGTGAAAGGTAGAGGATGAATAAGAATTGATTTATCGTATTTAATACATATTTAAAAAAAAAAAACAAAAAATCCTTACACTCACGGATCACAGTCTCTCTTTCCCTGCATTAACATGTTGATTTCATCACAGCTGTAGAGCTTTTCAACTAGTTTTAAAGAAAGATCTTTCAAAAATCTGCGTTGATTCAAGATGATGATTGTTCGCTTTCTTCTTGTTGCTTTTTTGATGTTGTTGTAATATATAATGACATATCGCAGAACTCGTCCATTATTTTTGTCGCAGCCAGTTTTTCAGAAATATTATAACAACAAGGCTTGTTTGGTCTCCTTATTTACTGCTTGTCCTTGTTTCGGTTTAAGGTTTTCAATAAAATATACCACAGTTGGAACGTTAGCATTGCCGTCCTCGTAGCTCAATCCGAATAGTTTTTTTGCAATTATTATTTTCATACATTCATTTAAATAATTGAACCTGATTCATTGTCTATGATATTCGTCGAGGTACGGGCGGATTCAGAAGACATTTCTAATCCAGTTTAGGACACTTCACTATTTAATGAATCAGGCATTGGCAATGAAATTAGTGTTCGCTGCATATAGAACAAAATCTCCTGTTTATATCCAAGACAATACTGGCCCTAAGTCATTTTCTCTTGGTTTATGCATCCTGAAGTCATTGCTTATACATATATGTACCTTTGGTCAGAAATTCAAACCTATGTTAGATCTACAAAACTACATGTGTAGTTCTAGTTAACTACTTTTACATAGTTCATGTAAGTTTTTAAGTACAACAAAACATTCCGTATACAAAATCACTTAAAAGTAATTTAAGTAATTATGAATTTTACCATAAACAATTACACTTTAAATTATAAGTCTTGTGTTTCTTTTATATTCTCTCGCCTTAGTAAAATATTTCACTGTAGATATTGTAACGAACCATTTGAATCGCTCTTAAGTAAATATCTAGTTTTATTTGACTTTCTTGTAAAACTGAAGATAGGGCCCTGATTTGATATTACTAAGTACAGCCCTGATTTATTATGTTCGCAGGGAAGCTTCAGAGCTTTCCAGCTCCTCGAGGGTATATCAGTTTAAGTACAAGGCCTGAAAACCAGCATGTTTCCGCACTTAATCGAGTAAGGTTCTTGCGGTACTTTTCCTCCAGATGCCATGCCGCATGTCTGCAGTTGACTTCCAATCTTACCTTCCCGAGTAGCTTTAAAATCGGTTTAGTATAACCGGTGATGTGAATTTTTGAAGTTAGGTCGAAAGCATAAAAATTGGTATTTTTTTTGGTATTTTGAAAGAGTTTTAACTTACGCAATCAATAAGCAGAATTTTGACAAAATATATAAATTGTATAAATTATTTATATAAGGCAATAAAAATGACAAAACTTTAGCCAACTTTAGAAAGTTGGTCGAAATATCGTGGAATGGCCCATTACTTATTTAGTGGCTCTAGTCGTCTTTATGTTATAATATCTGATGTATGAAGAAGAAGAAACTAAAACAAGTTTTAATTCGTTTTCTCAAATATCCAGTTTATTAATTTTAGATTGTATCCATTAAAATTTCGTTTTGCCATATGAAAAGAAAATAATCAAAATTATCTTCATTTAAATTTCATCAGTTTTTTATGTGATTTCTAATTTCAAATTTTCCTTTTTTCAGGTAAACGATAAATTTATTAAATCTCGTAAGTATGTCTTAAAACTTCAAAGATAATTTAAATTTTTTATATGATTTGATTTCCCCCCATCAACACTTTTGCCTAATTCAAATCTCTACCGAACCTTGTCTCCAATGTCATGTCATGGGCTAAAGTTCAGTGTTGGCAGTAATGCCTTCAAATACTAAATTTATTTATTTCTTATAATAGTTTTATTCTCTTATTTATTTTTATTACTTTTTTCTTTCTCTTTTAATCTTTTGCTTTTATTTATTCTCATTTATTTTTAATACCTGAACCTACTTTTCCCATTAACAAATTGTTGTTATTATTGTACAAATCGTAAGGTGGTTTACTGTACTAATTTCCCATGTAAATATTTGTCAGTGTTCATGCAATGTATCCTTTCAATCTAACACCGAAAACATACATATATCATTTCCATCACCATATATGTATATAGGGCAACTGCCGACTTAAAGGGTTATTTAAAGTCATCCAAAAGCCTTTCTGGGTCTCATTTCTTGTTTTTTGTTTTTTCTTAGTAATTTTTGCTTGTGTTCCGGTAAGTAAATTTTCGAGTGGGATACACTATAAACGACCATGCAAAATAAGGTTAGTTAAGGCTCCTAAAAACGACGCACTTTCATGCTCTGATAGCAGATACCTAATTAAAGCCGTTTCCCATCTAATTTATTGTTATAGAGTAAGGCCCTATAGCAGGACATTGAGATGTTTTGCTGCAATATCCGTTGGAAGAAGTTTTAAGGTTTCAAGGGATAAATATCGCACAAGAAACTTGACATTAGGGTATTACTTATTTGCTTCATATATGTAGTTAGTGAACCTAAAATGTATATATGTACATATATGTAGGAATGTATGTATGTAGTTATATAAAAAGGACTCCTTGAGGCTTGACACTATTTTCTGATGGTGACATATGTTGTTATGGGTATGAGGAAAGATTTATAACTAAATTGGATATCGTATGTGTGTAGATTTTCGGTAATTGGGTTAAAATATGAGTGAAAATGTTTGTAAAACAGTAGAAATTAGGTCTTGGGATTTCTGTAGCAGGTCTTATGACATTTGTAATGTATGGATATGCATACATATATACATATATATATATATTATATATATATCTAAGAAGTATAATCTTCTCGTAAAATTTAAATACCAACTTGAATTTTATGTTTTAGAATAGCTTTCAGGGTTCAGGGTATAGCATGCCAAAAATGATCAATATTCTATACAAGGTTCAAGATAGAACCTCCCGGCATAGGTCACATTATTGAAAAATTATTATCATTATTGGTTAGAACAATTTCATTTGATTACATAGAAACATGTTCAGTTGACATTAGAAAACTTTACGACAAAGACGTTCCATTGCGAAGTAAATATGAATATTCACATTTCTTCTTGTACAGATTCGAATGCAATAGAGTTACTGCTACAGATATGTATATACATGTTGCATGATGTATGAACATTATAGTGATAAGTTTGATCACAACTTACTTCCATAAGAGCTTTGGAAGTCGTAAGATCTCTGCAAGAATTTCAGGTAAACAGAAGTCTATGGTGAAAACTATGAGAGGAACCGAAGCTCATTACAGATAAGTGACATTCAATTTAATGAACAACGCTTAAATTCGTTCTTACCGACCATCCTATATAACTGATTTAGAGCTTTCGAATCGTTATCGTTCTGTTCCTGGCAGATATTGTGAATTGAAAAGTTTACGAATTTCCACCGAAGAAACATGGTTAAATCTACGCAGTATATATGTACACCAACCAGAATTATTAAAAGCTACTTTCGCCCTAAGACACAATCTACAATAAGTATGTATATCTAGCTTTGGAAAGATCATGAATTTATTCTATTTATTCTATATCGTCGTTAATGTGAGCTATACAATCTTCAACAAGTTCAATGTACCAATATACTGACAAAAGTCGATTTACAATTTATAGTTTTTTACATTTTTCTTCGGAATCTTGAACTCATTGTAGCGTCCTACATATGTACATATATATAATTAGTAACATTAATAAATAACTTTAAAAGAATATGAAGTTTGGACAAGCTTTTAATTTGAAATTAAGAAACAGCATAAACAATAACTGTAGACAATACATATAAAAATACAATCAAATTCACAGACACTGTGTAAAAGTAAATTGTCGTAGAAAACATAAATGTATCTATTTAAAATCTCAGTGTTCATAATAGCTTTTATATATAGAATAAGTGTCACAATAGAAAATCCATTAGTATTCATTTTCATATCACTAATCCTACAACAATTGTAAAATACATTGCTGTTAAAAATGAATTTAAAATAATAAAAAAGAAAAGTTTAAGAAAACTAGAAGAAAAGCTAGAATTGGACTAAAACTAATTCTTATGATACCTTATAATATGAACACTCGTATGCCATTTCGTATGGTCACCTACCTGTGTAGGTTTGATTTTTGAAATTTGTTTTCGCATATATTTCTAGACCAGTTTGTCGGACAGAAAAAATTGTTAAAACAAATTTTATAGGATTTCATATTCTGAAGAACTTTTCGGTACATTAAAACCGTATGGGGCTTATCATTTTCACAGTACATATACATATATGGCAACACCAAGAAAGAGTTGCCCGATTTAGTCTATTTTAGAAATTATATTTACTATTTTTTTTTAAAACACTACGTACAAAATTTCAGCTTTCTACCTTGACACCTTCTCAGGTATTGTCCAAATATATAATGAAAAACGAGATTTTTGTGTTTCAACCATACGCAGGAGTTACCCGATCTGTCCTGTTTTCAAACTTAAATTAACTTTTTTTCTAAAAATCCCGTGTGCGAAATTTCAGCTTTCCCGCACTCGGACGAACAGACGGATGGACGGACTGACACGCAAAACTCAAAATAACTTTTTTGTTAAGCATGGGTGTCCAATCCATTTTACTCCACCATAATTATTTCTATGCGTTACAAACGGAATGACAAACTTAGTATACCCTTTAGATTTCATCTAGGGTATAAAAATATAAAAAAAAAATAGGGGAAGATGCTGTACCTTGGACATGTGTGTATCTTGGTCATTTCAGTTTCCACACGGACTGTAGCTACCACCTACATAAACGCATTTTTATTCGATTTTACTAATCAACAGATGACACTTAAGCTATTCTGGGAATTAGTTTGTCGGACGAATGTGCCGTTATTGTGTTTTAAAGAAAAGTCGTGAAAAAAGTAAATATTTTCCAGTGACAAAGAATTTGAAAGTGTTTTAGATCTATTCTTTCTATATCTTTGGACTCCAGCTATGGTTAAACTTGTTTATATGTAGGTACTATTATAAGTCATGCATCATATGGTGAAATAAAATATTTCACAGGCAGTTTTGTTTCTTTTGTAAGGGGACACTTCAAAAATTTTCACAACGAGCATATCAAAAAAAGCCATAGATCGGCCTTTAGTAAAAAAATAAATTTACGACGCATATCAATAGCAATTTTTTGTTTAGTAAACTGTTTTGCGAATATTGTTATTCTTGGTTGAATAAAGACTGTTATTTAATTTAACTCTGTTGATATATCCACATTTCTTCTTAGTAAATTACAAACGTCCAAGGTATAATACCCCACTGCTGCATGTTGTAACTTGGACAGAAAAAAGGACCCTCATATTTCCTTTCATATATCCTGAAATATCAATTTTTAACTGCATGTTCGACAATTATTGGAAAGGTTATGGGTTGGACAATCTATAAAAATCGGTTGCTTAAGATTTGTCCCATTAGTTTTGTCAAAAAAATGCCTATTTCAAAAAAGGTACCAAGGTACAGAACCTTCCCGTACAATGAATTATTTGCATTAAATAAATAGTAAAATAAAATAACTTTATAGAAGCAAAGAATTTTATTATTCACTTCTTTATTTTCCAATGAAAAAAAAAAATTTAACTAAAAATAAATTTTCTTTTTCGCCCATATATGAGAAAAACTGGCATTACAAAATTGATACCAACAATTAAATTGATGACAAAAGAAAACAAACAATGCTCGAACCTTTGGAACAGCAATACTTGTGCGCGTCTTTTAACCCGTTCACCGTCAAATCCGTTACAAAAAAATTTCACCTCACATTTTAGAAAACCTCACGCACTTCTGTTTTTTTCCAAATAAATTAAACTTTCATGGAGGAGAGCCGGAATAGGATACTATCGATGTGGGATGTAAAAAGAAAAGGATGTGTGAACGTTAACTTGTTAAATACTAAGAATTAGCTTTTTCGTTTTTTCTCCGCAACCAGTGGGTTGTTTTGAGGAAATTGATGTGAGAATAATTCTTGAACTTGTCCGTGTGTTTTTTTTATACGAAATGTAGCGACTAATTAACTAAGTTCAAAGCAAAAAACTGTTTTCCAATTGGTCGAATCATCGTCGAGTTATGGACTAACGTCCACAAATTGAAATTGCTTTATTTTATTACTTGTAATACACATTCCATCAATCGATCAAATTATCAGTAACATAAGAAGAGACAAAAAATACTTAATGGCCTGGGGAGTATATTTTGCACAAAACCTTAGCTAACGAGTATACCATAAATTCGTCCAACGACTTTACCAATGGGCAGATCCCAAATTTATGGGATTTAGTTGCATTTAATCTAAGCTTGTTTTCATGCGACCAATTAAAGATCCTCACGTATCGTTCATTCTGGAGATACCATCTGATAAGATAACAAGGGGAGTGGATTAAGAAAGTTGGACATTATCTGCATAAATCTTAACACTCGCATTATATACACATTACGGTAGATTTTTTTATATAATAAAAATAGAAGAGGACTAAGTAGTGAGCCTTGCGGAACACCTGAGGGAATAACTTTGTAATCCGATTTCAAGGATGACGTAACTATTTTCTGATAAAAATAACTCAAAAAAGAATATATTAATTGTATTGGCAAAGCTGAACTTCATATTCAGCTTATAACATATTATAATCGCTTCTAGAATAATGTAAATCAGTCGATCGATACACCGCATTTATTTTAACAAAAGCAAATTATTTCAAACCATCAACTCGTGACCTTTTACCTGGATATTTTAGGAAGGACAAGGGATAACAAAACTCATTCATACTTTCTAGCTCCTATTTGCCGGCAATAAACCTTTAATCTATCTCAAGCATACATTTTACTCGATACCTTCTTTCTTTCTTCTAGGAATGGTTTTTGTCGGCAATCACATGCAATGCAAATGCGTTCACTCACAGCTACGGGAAGAAGTTTGGTCTGGACATGTTCGTACCATTGAGCACAGCTTGGGCTTTTACCTGTTAAGCTCGCTATCGCTACACATAATACGTTAAGATTTACACTGCCAAAAGCTTTGGAAAAGTCAACTAGCACAAGCACTGACGCCAGACGATTATCAAAATTGCATCTGATATAATCAGTAAGGTAGAGGAGTGACGCTGTTGTATACGGTGATGACAATAGAACCTGGTCTGTCTGGTCTGATTACAGAGTAACCTTTGAGCAAAAAGGAAGTATACTTATTGGGTTAAAATCTTCTTTGTATTTTGGGCATGGGTTTTTATTAGTTGGGTAACTTTTGCAAGCTTCCATAGTGAAGGAAAACTATATGTTGTAATGCAAGTATTTATGATGTGCGTCAAATATTGAATAATAATTGGTAAAATAATACGCAAGAAACAACACCCATCGCATCCTATTTGATCGATTTAATGGCCAGAATTACATCCTCTACATTAATCATAAAGAATGTGGAACGCCCTCAAAGCTAATATTATTACCTTACCCAAGGGATTCATAGCAATACTCTCATTATTGCCATCTCCACTAACAGAGGCCTCCACAAGGTAGTTGTTCAGGACCAATATCAGAATTTACAGCTGAATTTCGAAGACCAAGGTGTTTTTAATATTCTTCCACAGGCATTTAGATGGAAGAGATGAATCAAGTTTACAAGTAAAGAATTTTTTCTTGGCATCATGAATGGTAGTTAAATAGAAGAAAATCTGTCTTATAAGTTTTCCAAAGCTTGTAGGCATAGTCCTTCTCGGGCATGAAGGATATTATATTATTTTTTATAACCGCCTGGTCTATAACTCAACACCTTGAATTTAATGCAATTTTTGAAGAAAAGTGTAGTAGAAAAAAAAATTAAGAATACAAATCGACGTCGATTCATTTATGTCAGAAAAAATGAAGAAAAAAAAGAAGAAAAAAGAAGGGAATTCCAAAAAAACCTCGCAACTCACCATTTAGTACCTACATTTTGAGAATTCTTGTAGGTACAAGGTTGCTTGAATTTACAAATACATTTAGTTACCGAAATGGGTTCTCTGTTATTTCCCAACCTTACCTCGATCGCGAAAATAATAATATATATCTCCGAAGTTTGATACAACAAGTAAAAAAGCTAAAATTAGTCTAAGACAAATTCCGTATGAAATTTCGTATGGTCACCCATCTGCGCAAGTTTTATTTTTGAAGTAAGCTTTTGCATATATTTCTAGAACGCTTCGTCGCACAGAAAAATTTGTTATAACCAATTTTATAGGATTTCGTATTCTGAAGAAGTTTTTAGTACAATAAAAATGTCTAGAACTGATCGTTTTCACAGTATACGTAAAAAACCTGATTTTTTATATGGCAACACCATGAAGGAGTTGCCCGATGTAGTCCATTTTAAAAATTCTATTTGCTAGTACTATTGCCATGTATCATGTATCTGTTTCAGCTCTCTATGTCGACACGTTCTCAGGTAGTGTTATAGTGGAAAACGAAATTTTTGTATGGCAACTCCATGAAGGAGTTGCCCGATTTGTCTAATTTTTCTTTTTTTAAAGTTCGTTCACAAAATTTCAGCTTTTTGAATGCATCCATTCTCGACGGATGGACAGACAGACGGACATGTAAAAATCAAAATAAGTTTCAATATTATGTGCGGGCGGGTGGGGGCTACAAAAGGAATGACAAACTTAGTATACCCTATAGATTTCATCTAGGGTATAAAAATACACGGGATTCTCGTCTTTCTTAAAGAAATCGTCATAGTTTGTTCTTTATTTTAATCATTCCTGTAGAAAGGAGAAAATGGAACTCCTTGTTATTTTTAGTTCAAAAAACTTTGATGACATGTGCTGAGTTATCAGATTTTAGGTAGTATGTTCGATTAATAAGAAGGTTGAGGTATGCCAATGTATTCTTTGGAGTGTCCTTATCACACTTTTGTTGAGACCTCCCTTCCTACAATCACTCCTTCCCCCTCAAATTTACGTTGGAGAATTTTTCGTTTTTCGAAGGATGTGCAGTCACTTAAATGCTAACAAGTCCATTCACCGATATAGTCGAAAGTGGATATTTAGAGATATTCAAGGATAACGTACATATTCATTGTCCTTAGGAACAAATTTACAGAAAAAGGGCTTCAACTAAATTTTTTCAGGATCTTCAAGCTTCCTTAAATAAATAGCGTTTCTTTCATAGGCTGTACACATCATTCTGAGATATAAATTGTATGTTTACCAAGAAAAATTAGGTCCTTTAATCAAATTTCAAAATACCGTATCGGCGTCTAAAATTCAGAAAAAAAATATTTCATACTATTAACAATAAAACCAACCTATCTGTAAAATTTCATCAAAATCGAAGATGGTCGATGCACGAATTTATACAATATTTGTCGATTTTCTGTGAAGTGGCCTAATAGCAGGTTGCAAAATCAGAACAATTACTTTGATATATAGTTTTACAATTGTACTTTCGAATAATGAAAAGAAGTTAAGCATACATTTGTGGTTTTTGGTACAGCCAGCTTGTTTGTTAATTTTGTCTACTCTTTTGAGTTTTGTAAGGGCCTCATATCCATATTCATAAGTTTAATTGCTTATTAAGTTTTTTAAACCAATTTCCAAATCGAATTTAGTATAAATGGTAAATTATATTGCCCTTTATATGTGCACTTAAAAATTCTTGAGAAACTGGGTAAAGTTTATTCTTCTGTTTAATATTTAGGGAAACTCCATAATAATGGTTGTTTCAACAAGCATCGTTTTAATGCTATAAAACTTGTCAAAATACAACAATAAATTACTCAAAGAGTACTTATTATTCCGCTTGCGGTTTCTTCTGCCTTACAATTAAAATTCTTTAAAACGGCATAGCAATTCGGCATTACAAACCATAGTAAGTATAAATAATACTTAAAATTCAGGTCGCATGAGCAATGTAATGTCTCATAAAAGCAGTTAAATTTTTCTGTAAAAGGAATGCAAACATTAAGCCTGAAGCCCACATACATAATAATTTTAACAGAAGTCACAAATCGCTTGGTTATTCAAAATAAAAATCGAATCCAAAAAAGAAAAGCTCCATTTGTCGTCGTCGTCGTCGTCGTCGCCGACGTCGTATATGAGAGTTGATAAACGGTAGCGAATATTTTTGATACTATTTCCGAATATCTAATAAAGATCAAAACAAGTGGCCCGAACCGCAACTTCATTTGCATGTAGAGGTTTTTGTTATTCGATATTTAATGAAGATATATTGGACCTTTGTTATTTTCACAATTCATTTGTTGAATAACGTAACACATTGTTATTACTGGTCTCGGCGGCCCCCGATTAATTATTCATTTCCAATATTAATCGGTTCCAATCTATACATAGTGCGGGCCCATCGTGTCAGTTAACTATTTTAATGAGAGGAAAATCATTATTTAATCACTTCCATTTAATTTATACAAGCTTGACGCGGCGGTATCGAATTTCACCTGTTATTCTGTTAACAAGAGCAAGAGAATAAATGGGTTCACAATCATATGAGTGAATTTAAGTGGAGCAAAAGAGGTAGAGGGAGGTTAGAGTGATAACATACAAAATTATTTAGAAATATCAATTTGTTGCACTTGAATTGTGATTTGGGTCGATTATCACTCTTTTGAGTTGGTTATTTGTCGTAGTTTAGTGGTATTATTTATTTGTCATAGATGGTGTTTATTACATATTGATCTGGATGTTATCTCAATTAGGTACAGACGTTATGACAATTTGAAAAGTTGACCTCTCATACGCGAATCTTCTCTTTTCGATTTGGAAAAATTGTTTCAACGACTGCTAGCCCCCAGAGAATCTTCCGTTTCAATTAGTCATGAATGATGACTATGTTATCTTGTTCAATACTTATCTATAGCCGTTTAATGGCACTATGTAGCCTGATAATAGCTGTTGAGATATTTTCTTTTCGTCAACTCGCACAATCTGAAGAAATACCGATTCTCTCGAATTCAGAAAACTATCAAAGTGTCTGGTTTCGACGCTTTCTCGTAGCCATTTTGATTAACTATACCTATACTTTTCAGATTCCAAAATATTTTTATATTAATATCATCAAACTATTTTATACAGGGTGTCTCAAATTAGGATGGCTATTATGAAAGGAGGTGATGGATCACGGTAAGAAAAAAAAATATGTATGATCATCACCCTCCTGAGAGCTACGGGGGTTTGAAGTTTTTTTTTCCAGTTTTGAGTAAAAAAAATCTTTTTTTACTAAAAATTTGGATTATGACGGGCTATAACTCCGAAGACATTAACAACAGGAAAAAACATTTTACGCCTGCTTAATGGGCCTTTGATTAGCCATTGACTGGTAAAAGATTCATTCCGATATTTTAAAAAGCCTAGGAGATATTGGGAAATATGTTGAAGCATCTTAATCAGAGCTGGATTCACTTTGGAATAAGAGATCCACGCAATTGCATCTTTGAATTTATGCAGTCAATCGCACCTGGCATCGATAGGGTCAGCGATCACCTCCTCGAGATTATCTACACGGATGGCTCCAAATCTGAAGAAAACACCGAAAGAGGTGTTTTCTGCGAGGACCGTCATGTGAAAATTGCCAGCACCTTGAAAACATAATGGTTTTGCAGGCGAAGGTCAAGGCCATCATTGAAGTGGGAAGGTACTCCTCAACTCGGATAATCAAGCAGCTGTCAAACTCTTTACAACCTCTAAACTGGTGTTGGAATCTAGAACCACTCTGAGCTCTCTCTCTTGGTGTAACAGGATACTCGTTCTACGGGTGGTACCAGGGCATAGCGATAGTAGCGGAAACATAAAGGCAGGCTAGTCTAGCTGCAGCCTCGGAGGCATCCCTCTTCACAATCGGGATCGCACCAAAACACCTTGCCTCTAATATTTCGGCTTAGGCCGACTGCCAACACAGTCGTCTTTGGTTAGATGATCCTTTGGGTAGAACTACAAAGGAACTGTGGGGTAAACTTAACCCAAATGTAACACAAAAGCTATTGGGATTCAGCAAGCCAACCTTGAGAACTCTGGTGCTAATTCTCACTGGGCACTCATTTCTCAGGGGCACCTACATAGGATGGGACAGAAACGGTGACTCATTTTATTTGCCGCTGTCCGGCTTTCCCCGGAAAGTGTTACAGTGTGCTTGGTTTAAATCCACCTCCTGGAAGAACTGCAAGAAGCGGGTAGGAAGGGTTAGGGGGAGAGTTTGAAGGCTGAACAATGGGGCCTCAACCTCATTTCAATCCATTTATCATAACTATTTTATACCCTAACCTAGACAGACCATACCCTGCGAGAAATGGATCCAACTCCGCATAGAAACAGTATTGCACTTTTGGCCCATCATCATCGTGCCATTTCTGTACGAAAACTTATTACGTACTCCGAGGTACGCAAAGGCTTGCTCCGGAGACGGGGTGGTTCGCTAGAAAAGATCATTGATTCTGCACAGTTGTAAGTGTTGGGCGCTACGTGATTTTTCCCGTGTGGGCGGATAAATCACGAAACCGATCTTAAAGCAGAATAACAACCATATCGATTTCACAACTTATTTATTCCTACGCAGTTCAAAGATATTAGGTTATTAATATTAATTCCAATTCCTAACAATATAGGTACATACAAGTCTAATATAACTACAAAATATAGCGATGCCAGTCAGCCATGCCCTCGACCATACCAAATACACAAAATATAAGGAAATTATAATTCGAATATATACTTAGCTTCGACCCATCCTTGCTCTTTGTCCTGGCTTTGGGTTACTAGACCGCGTGCTTCCCACGATACAATCTCTTAATATAGTCCAAAGCTCCCAACGTTTTCCTCTCGCTTGATTTTTTTTTTAATGCAATCCTTGTTTTCTGATTTTATCCCTCTTTTATTTAATATTTTTAGCGTTGCCTTTTTCATATTTGTTTTTTTTTTTTTGGTTTTTATTTTCTTTTTTATATATACTTTCCCACTTAACTGCACTGTCGCAAAGACCAAAACGGAAGAGAGCCTCGAGCTTGTTCCCTCGTCTTTTTTTTTTTCTTTACAGAACAAGTGATTTTTAGTACATCCGTCGGAATTTGCAAATGATTGCGTTCGCTCATTACGATATGTGTTAACTTTTAGTCCACATTTGAACTAGACATAACCAATGACTTTTGTTTTAATATTTATTTCTTTAATAATTTTGGCTTTGTTTATTGTCCTTTTTTTTTCTTTACTTGCAATGTACTGTTTGTTTATTTTATTATCTTTGAAAATTAAATTGTCTTCGTCACTTTCTTTAATTTTTCTCTCGTTAAAACTATTTTTGGTTATATGAATGTCTTTTGTTACTTTGTAATTATTAGATTTGTTATCTCATTTTTCTGGTTTTTATTTTATATTTTCTTTTCACTTCATTTATATTTAATTTTCACATTACTTTCTCTCTGGAACTTGGGAACCCTGGACTTTCTTCCTACATGCAATGCGATAATGAACATAAAGTTATCTCCGGCAGGAAATAGAGCAAGAAAGAGCTGAAATCCAATGCTAAATTGAAGATAATGAGTGGCTTCGCGAAAATCGACAAAGTTAACAATTTTACATTTCGGTCAATATACTACTACTAAATTTACTTTAGGACCTCAAAACTACAAGATCTACGACTACTACTACTACTTATACTACTACTGTTATTACTTCAAATTAAGTCATATGTTTTTTTCCAAAATCAACAAAATTAACAGTTTTAAATTTTGATTAGTACATTACTGCTAAATTTACTTCTAAGCTTCCAAAACTATAAACTAATACATATGAATGAATGTTATGTGTACATCAAATATACGAAAAGCAATTTCACTTGGCTCTTTCTCGTCCATGTTGAATGTTAATTTTTTTTTCATGGAGATGGCTAAATTCAATTCGCTCCTTTACGCTATTAGCCCCACTCTTCTCCATATATATGCGGGGTGCATCATAATGCATTAGGCGGGTCATACCCATTAGGTAAATCTACTTATGCATTTCAGGTACGTCTTACGACGAAGGAAGACTTCAAGGGACGTAGCTCGTCAAAACAGTACGATGGCGAGGAGTATGCCTTCCAGCATGTAGCATCAGTATCGGGCCTCCGAAAGAGATATTGACTAAAAAAAAAGGTTCAGCTGTATCATTACTTCAAATGACAACATGAAGTTAAGACATAACGGAAATTAACGACACATAACACATACGAAGGCAAACTTCCTTGAGGACTGTAACATACCTCCTCTTCCTTCGGGAGATTTCCTTGAAATCTCAAGAAACATTTATGATTATTTTGTCTGAAAATTTTCACTATGGTGCGTCGTAATAACTGCCATCCTACATTATCTAGGAGTTATTTGAAAACTTCACAAAAATCTACTAACAAAATTTCTACTCGTCTTCAAGCACAGGCGACGAATATGGTTTCAAGTCTTTAGCACTCCATGTACCTACATATTTCCCAGAGTCGTTCTTTCGTTCGTAGGTCCAGGGAGATAAAACTTTTACTACTTTAAAGGGGCCTGTATACTTAGGCGCTAGTTTCGCGTTGAAATATTTACTGGAATTTGAAAGAACATAATTCTTTTTCCATACAAGATCATTTATGTAAAACCTGCAGTCTCTTCTTCGCAGATCATATGATTTCTTAGACTTCTCGGCCGCCTTTCGCAGTCTTCTTTTCACATCATTGATAACTTTTTCTAGAGCTTCGGATCGCGAGCTGGGATCATAGATCTCATCATTATTTGCAATCCTATAAAATTTCCCATTAGTTTCCATTTCGCGCCCGAAGTTTATGAAATATGGTGTTAGTTTCGTTACCTCTTGTGCAGCGGTTCTGATAGCGCAAGCGACTTTTCCTAGTAACGTATCCCAAATGCGGTGATTATCCGCCACATATGCCCTAAGCATTCCTTTAACTGTTTGGTTCATCCGTTCAGCCGGATTAGGCTGGGGGTGGTAATAGGCAGTGTAATTAATATTTATTCCATAGTTCTCACATAACTTTTTAAATTCACGGCTTTTGAACTGTGACCCATTATCGCACACTATACCTCTTGGTACTCCAAATAATAAAAAAACTGAATCTTCTAGAGCTTTTATAATAGGACATGTGGATGCCGAACGTAAAGGGAAAAGTAGGGGAAATTTGCTAGATTGATCAACCACGGTCAAAATATAAGTATAGCCTTTGCTAGAACGCGGAAGTGGACCTATTAAATCTGCGCTAATGATCTCCCACGGTTTATCCGCAATTTTGCGCGTGGACATGAGACCAGCAGGTTTCTTTAACTCTGGTTTTACGGACTGACATACTACACACCGCCTTACATAGGTCGCGATATCAGCTTTCATCTTCGGCCAATAATACTTTTGAGAAATTCTGTCCAAAGTTTTCTGAACTCCGCAGTATCCAGATGTCGGAACATCATGATTTTTGTAAATAATCTCTTTTCTCTAATCTTTCGGTACAACCTGCTTCCAAAAATCAGCTTCAAAGGCTAACGAAGGATATCTTGGGCGAACATGCTTCCACAAGATTTCATTCTCTACTCTCCAATCTGCATATTTACCCGGCTTTTCTTGTACTTGTGTCTTTGTCTTTTGGTACCATTTATCGTTGGTCTCGGGGCTTAGTGCAATACTGTCTATCATAGGAACCGAACGAGATAACAAATCCGGGAGTAGGTGTTCTTTCCCCTTTCTATGAATAATATCGTAGTCATACTGCTGCATACGCATGGCCCATCTAGCAAGCCTACCTGTAGGGTCTTTTAGGTTCTGTAGCCATACTAGTGAAGCATGATCCGTTATGACCGTGAAGTGCGCACCCTCTAAGTATGGTCTTAACTTATCGACTGCCAAAAGTACCGCTAAACACTCGCGCTCAGTGGTTGAATAGTTTTTCTCACAACGTGTGAGCGATCGACTTAGGTACGCAATGACCCTCTCTCCATCGTTTATATATTGGGTGAGAACAGCACCCAAACCGTAGCCAGAGGCATCAGTGTGAACTAAGAACGGGAAATCGAAATCAGGGCAATTTAATATGGGTGCACTGATCAACCTCTCTTTTACTATCCGAAAGACTTCTTCACACTCATTGGACCAAATGAACTTCTTATTCTTTTTCAAGAGATCCGTTATTGGTGCTATTAGAGTAGAGAAATTTTGTACAAAACGTCTGTACCAAGCTACTATGCCAATGAATCTTCGTACTTCTGATACCGTTTTAGGGGATGGAATATCTAATATGCATTGCACTTTGTCGGGATCAGCTTGGAGGCCGTTTTCACCTATAAGATAACCTAGGTACCGGAGCTCTGTACGACAAAACTTACATTTCTCGTAATTGATAACTAGACCAGCCTCATATAACCTGTCTAATACCTCTTTTAGTACTCGTAAGTGTTCCTCAAAACTGCGCGTAACTATTATGACATCGTCCAGGTATACAAAAACGTGATTGTCAAGACCCCTGTTAGCACTCTATCTATTAGGCGTTGCCAAGTTGCAGGCGAATTACTCAAGCCGAATGGCATTCGTCGGAATTGGAACAAACCGCGATTAGGTACGGTGAACGCAGTGTATTGTTTCGACTCTTCTGATAATGGCACCTGCCGACTTTATGGCCAACGAAGACAGGTATTTCGCGTCTCGAAGTTTGTCGAGTGTGGCAGAAACATACGGCAAAGGGTATGCATCCTTCTTGGTGACTTTATTGAGTCGGCGGTAGTCAACACAAAATCGATACGACCCATCTTTCTTTCTCACCATGACTACCGAAAATGCCCATGCGCTTTTCGATGGCTCGACTACTCCCTGATCTAACATATTGTTAAGCTCTTCATCTATGATCTTTTGTATGGCTGGAGAGACAGGATAATAACGTTGCTTAATCGGATTAGAATTAGTTTCAATTACATGAGCTACCATGTTAGTGCAACCGAGCTCTTTACCCATTTTTCTCTCTGCTTCCGAAATTAATTCTTCCAAATCTTGCTTTTCTGCTGATGACAAACTGATATGACCTTCTAACGCATTAATATGGACACTTTGCATACTATTCCGGAACTCCCAGCAATCATTCTTTAAATCCACGGAAATATCCATCCCTTTCCAAAAATCTATACCTAAAATTAGAGCTTGAGGAACACTCCCTACCACCAAACAGTTACAGATTCTAGTACGATTCTCCAAACTAATAGGTAAGGTTATTTCCCCCGAAATTTTAATCTCGTCTCCATTTGCTACTTTCACAGTCTCTATATTACTTTTTGATATTGATAAACCCATTTTATTCAATAAATTCCATCCAGGTCCACCTACTATAGTACGAGAAGCCCCAGAGTCAAGAAGTCCTAACATGTTCACTTCAAAAATTGAAACATTTAAGAACGGACGTACGTCTCCCTCAGCATGCGCGAGGACATAATCCAACAAAGTTGTCAACGCCCTCCGATCTTCAGATGCCGATATATGCTTGACAAGACTCCTACTTCGTGCGGCTTCTACGATTATTC
Source organism: Dioctria linearis (assembly GCA_963930735.1). Taxonomy (NCBI): domain Eukaryota; kingdom Metazoa; phylum Arthropoda; class Insecta; order Diptera; family Asilidae; genus Dioctria; species Dioctria linearis. The sequence continues at coordinate 39,294,896 of OZ005743.1, read as the reverse complement.
TTGAACTCAACTTGCCGCTCGCGGTTGAGTTCTACTTCCGTTTCCCTGCATGTGCTGGCCTTGACTCCTTCGGTTGTTGTTCGGTTCGCGTATACTATTTTTACAAGTATTACAATTGGGGCGAATAACTCCCTCTGCACCGCAACCGAAACAGCGAATATTTGCACGACAGAATCTGGCAATATGACCTTCATGGCCACAATTGTAACACTTTAAAGACCTTCTTTGAGAGCTACTGCTCACAACTGCCTGACAAGATTCAATTGTATCGACATATGCTAAGTCTGGCTCCAATAAATTATTCGTTCGCTTATGAGGAGGAGGTGCAAAAGTTTCGACGCGCGCTCTAATTGCCTCTAATTTACGGCCCATTTCCACTAGATGCGATACTGATTCAGTTTCAGTCAAACCCAACTGAGTTTGATAAAAAGGGTTCAAATTTTTGCGTATCATAGCTAGCTGTTGCTCTTCCGTGAATGGATCGGCTAACCGATTAAATAAACTCGTCATTACTGCAACGTAAAGCCCAATCGTTTCATCTTTGCCTTGGGTGCGGTGGCGGACCTCTTCCAATAATCGCTCCTCGTAATCCGCCGGTAGAAATTCAAACTTGAGTTCTTTGGCTAAGGAATTTCAGTGCTTGACTCTTTGTCTCACTGCCCTATACCAAGCTAAAGCTTTGCCCGAGAACAAATCGATGGCGGATTTTAACAGCTTTTCTTTGCTTACTCCTCGAGCCTCGGAAAGTTCTTCTACGCGCTCTAGGAATGAGTTTAAGGTGATACTACCTTTTTCACCAGAAAATTTTAGATCCCATTTAGCTACAATACCTACACCACTCTGTGTGCTATCATGAGAGACTATTACCGTGGGTGTTACTTGCGGAGTTTCGTTATTAGAAGGACGCGGATTATCTTTGAGTTGAGAATCCTGTATTTTAGTGCCACCCTCGGACGACTCGTCGTCTACTTCCACAGCCTCTTCGAGACTTGCCAGTATTAGCAGCAGTACACTCTTTAGCTTTTTCCGTTCTGTCTCTTCATCCTTTTCTGCTTGTGACCTATCCAACCTCATCATACACCACTCGATCTTTGTTAAAATTTTGAAATACTCGGAAGTTTTCCCAGGCCCCGAAAAAGAAGAAAGTAGTTGCCTAATCTCTGTTATTTTTAAATTTACAGCTTCCTTGTCGTCACTGAAGGTATATGGATCGTCCGGACACCCTGAAAATGAGCCCCTTCGCTCCATATTCCTAGCTGCACGAAGCGACCTTCGCATGTTATCGACGGTATCTACGTCCAGCCCTCGTATGCGCATCTCATACGCGAGCTCATCTTGAGAGAGGCGATTGACCTCCATATTGACAAAAAAAAAAAAAGAATTATTTATTCAATCAGTATTATATAACAACTGAATCGCGATTCTATATCAAAAGAAAACCAACTATAGAGCTGTATTATTAAAAATCCTACTATCTAGTTATCGACAATTGAAACAATCTCGGGCCTAATAAAATTTTCAGGTAGTCCCTACCACCCCAACGTCACAAGAGGCTTAAGGGACTGAAATTTCCTTTTGCAACAATTCGATAACTTAACCTTTAATCACAGAAGAGTTCCAATATTAACGTAATGATTTTCGATTTGATAATGCAGAAAGGAAACCCACAACAAATGTGTACACTGCTTGCAATACAAGTTGATTGGAGGTAACGTCGAAATTTCTAATTATAAAATCAAAATATAATGTTCGTGAATCTTACAATCTATAACTTCAAAACATTATATTTATATCCATAGTCAAGAATTATTACCATAGTGCACCCTGAGACTGCTTGATATCGTTGAAGGAATTTCTGTCCAAATCTCACTGAATTTTCTAATATATATACTCGGCACGAAGGGACTCACCAACTAAGACGACTATGTACTTAAGAAAAATTATCCGCATTATAATGCTCCTATGTGTAATTTATTATTTATATAAACCATATGAGACACCACATATGAGGGTTTTTGTTTTTGTTTAGCTATTTCTGCGTTATCCCATAAACAAAAGACATTTAACGCCGTACGGCCATGAAACATGTGTCTTCAAAATTCAAGACTCAACGCAATATGCTTCTTTTAATCGTATGACCTATATATATATATATATAATGCATGCACGGAAAATATTGAAAGTAGAAAATATATAAAATATAGAAGTATATACCTATAATATAGAAATATATATAATATAAAAATAGTCCAACTATACGGAAATATCGCACTGTATCCTAATTAGTAGAGTCCACTTTTAGAGGTTATAAATTTTGCACGAGATCCACTTGCTATAATATAGTTCAGATCTTCTGACATTCAACACAACAACAATCGGATAATTTTCGAGCGTGAATATGAACACTCAAATGCAATATATCTTTTGATTTCACAAATAAAATTGTTGGTAAAATTAACAATATGAAGCAATGCAATGGTAAAGTACGGCCTATAAAATAAATATAAATTGCTAAATATTATTATATACCTGTGGTAGAAATGCTATTTCACTTCTCCTTCCTTATGGTAGCGTTTAATTGCGACTAGAGGTTAGGATTCTTTAAATGTCACAATATGTAAACAGCCGATTTGCACCAAATTAAAACTTGAAAACTCCGTCATTACTTTCTATATTCATAGGGTTTGTGATCCTAATTATCATTGCTTGGCATCACAAATTTCAAATTGTTATAAAAATGAGCTTTAAAATATGCGTCACGGAGGTATGTAATGCGACTGGCTGACTGGTTTTTTACTACTAAGCTGCCGCTACCAAAACAGATGCTTCCGAACAACATCAGTATTCAGATGATAGACAACTACACTACAAAGCAAAATAGCATCAAAATGTACTCAGATTCTTCTTGCACAAAACTGTATCACAAATCACAATTTGATCGCCGATGTACTGATTGCAGCTGCAGCTATGTAGACCTAACGGGCGTACACTGATTATCCAAAAGTTTCAATTGTGACAATGTGAGGTAATTGACCTAGGCCAGAAATTTGTTGAAGAAGTGGTTTCGTTGCACTGATTGTCTGCTGATATTTCGTCGTCTAGTCTTTAAACTATTTTCCATGCCCTTTTACATAGTTATGCTGCACGTATGATTTCTTTTTTTTTCCTTTTAGCACTGTTGGGCAATTAGATAATATTTCCCTCTTCGAAATATATATATAAATTAACTGTAAGCACTGGACATGTTTTTTTTTTTTTTTTTTTTTTTTTTTTTTTTTTACACCTGCGAGTTTGCTTTCTTTAGTTCATCGGGCCCCACGTTGGGCGCCAAATTTTTATATTACGTACTCCGAGGTACGCAAAGGCTTCCTCCGGAGACGGGGTGGTTCGCTAGAAAAGATCATTGATTCTGCACAGTTGTAAGTGTTGGGCGCTACGTGATTTTTCCCGTGTGGGCGGATAAATCACGAAACCGATCTTAAAGCAGAACAACAACCATATCGATTTCACAACTTATTTATTCCTACGCAGTTCAAAGATATTAGGTTATTAATATTAATTCCAATTCCTAACAATATAGGTACATACAAGTCTAATATAACTACAAAATATAGCGATGCCAGTCAGCCATGCCCTCGACCATACCAAATACACAAAATATAAGGAAATTATAATTCGAATATATACTTAGCTTCGACCCATCCTTGCTCTTTGTCCTGGCTTTGGGTTACTAGACCGCGTGCTTCCCACGATACAATCTCTTAATATAGTCCAAAGCTCCCAATGTTTTCCTCTCGCTTGATTTTTTTTTTTAATGCAATCCTTGTTTTCTGATTTTATCCCTCTTTTATTTAATATTTTTAGCGTTGCCTTTTTCCTATTTGTTTTTTTTTTTTTTTGGTTTTTATTTTCTTTTTTTATATATACTTTCCCACTTAACTCGTCTGCACTGTCGCAAAGACCAAAACGGAAGAGAACTTCGAGCTTGTTCCCTCGTCTTTTTTTTTCTTTACAGAACAAGTGATTTTTAGTACATCCGTCGGAATTTGCAAATGATTGCGTTCGCTCATTACGATATGTGTTAACTTTTAGTCCACATTTGAACTAGACATAACCAATGACTTTTGTTTTAATATTTATTTCTTTAATAATTTTGGCTTTGTTTATTGTCCTTTTTTTTTCTTTACTTGCAATGTACAGTTTGTTTATTTTATTATCTTTGAAAATTAAATTGTCTTCGTCACTCTCTTTAATTTTTCTCTCGTTAAAACTATTTTTGGTTATATGTATGTCTTTTGTTACTTTGTAATTATTAGATTTGTTATCTCATTTTTCTGGTTTTTATTTTATATTTTCTTTTCACTTCATTTATATTTAATTTTCACATTACTTTCTCTCTGGAACTTGGGAAACCTGGACTTTTTTTCTACATGCAATGCGATAATGAACATAAAGTTATCTCCGGCAGGAAATAGAGCAAGAAAGAGCTGAAATCCAATGCTAAATTGAAGATAATGAGTGGCTTCGCGAAAATCGACAAAGTTAACAATTTTACATTTCGGTCAATATACTACTACTAAATTTACTTTAGGACCTCAAAACTACAAGATCTACGGCTACTGCTACTACTTATACTACTACTGTTATTACTTCAAATTAAGTCATATGTTTTTTTCCAAAATCAACAAAATTAACAGTTTTAAATTTTGATTAGTACATTACTGCTAAATTTACTTCTAAGCTTCCAAAACTATAAACTAATACATATGAATGAATGTTATGTGTACATCAAATATACGAAAAGCAATTTCACTTGGCTCCTTCTCGCCCATGTTGAATGTTAATTTTTTTCCATGAGGATGGCTAAATTAAATCCGCTCCTTTACGCTATTAGCCCCACTCTTCTCCATATATATGCGGGGTGCATCATAATGCATTAGGCGGGTCATACCCATTAGGTAAATCTACTTATGCATTTCAAGTACGCCTTACGACGAAGGAAAACTTCAAGGGACGTAGCTCGTCAAAACAATACGATGGCGAGGAGTATGCCTTCCAGCATATAGCATCAGTATCGGGCCTCCGAAAGAGATATTGACTAAAAAAAAAGAGGTTCAGCTGTATCATTACTTAAAATGACAACATGAAGTTAAGACATAACGGAAATTAACGACACATAACACATACGAAGGCAAACTTCCTTGAGGACTGTAAGAAACTTCGATGAATTTAACTCACAATGTCCTTGGCAGGGTGTGGTGAATAAAAGCAATCGTGCACAGACAGGCATCCTGGTTCTAACATGAGTTGAACTTCAAAGCCGGCTTTCGATTCTTTGCTGCGGGAAATATACACATATTTTTCATTGGTTCTTATTTTCTCGACGAACTCCCGCATACCTACTTTCATGCACGATCATTTTCCTGTGAGGTAATAGCATTATTTTTAATTAAGTGCAGTTAAAAAATATTTTTACAGATGAAAATTTAAATAGAGTAATCAGGCTCCAATTAGTAGGGAAACACCGTTTTCATGTCCCATCTCTTTGAAATAAAATTTTCATTTTAACACTCCCGTTTCTTTTGGTGAAGCATTAATTTCTTATACTCCATCACTAAGCAATCTTGGCAATAATATTTCCAGTAAGTTAAGCTGAACAGATCACACCTTCTCTGTTGTGAAAGATGCATCGAAAAATCCTGGATTTCTGAAAAGATATAATATGTAATATTTCAGTCCGTCAAATTACACCTAGAATGGAATACAATTTCAATAGCTAAGCCGAGGCTGGTCGCACAGCCTTAATTTCATTACATATTGTCCAAAAGAAGCCTTTAAGCTTATTACCGATGTGGCAATAAACTTGTCATATCGACTCATTTGGGACACCCACCGGCGCAATGTTGAGTTGGATGCCTTTCGCTCCTTTATCGCTACATGCCTGATTAATGCTTGGATGAAAGCGCAGTAGAGAGATTTGGCGACATAAGGATCGTCGAATTCCTTATACCATCGTCTTACAAGACCTAAATGTTCCTTGAAAGAGAACCGAGAATTAAAAACAACTCCTAAATCTTTAGTTTTGTCAAGTCTCATTAATAAATTTCTATCTATAGAATAACCAAAATGTAGAAAATTAGTAGAATACCAATCGTAAAAAATGGCTTAATCTTAGTTTAGAAGAGCACAGTCATTTTCAAAAAAATAAAATAGTCACCAAAAAGATTGGCAATCGTAGAGGGATCATTACCTACCACAACCCCAAGACTCAAAGTAGTCGGATAATCATCGACCCTATGCTTGAAATTCACAAAATTCCTGAATTGCTTTGGCTCAGAACAAAGGTGAAGTTTCATTTTATTAACATAATCAACACAAGATCGCTCACAACTCGAAACAAATTCATAACGAAGATTGGAATTTATTAAATTGTCTTCATCACTCTCTGAAGCACAAAACCTCTTCCAAAATTATTGTTTTTTATTCTTTAAATACTTCAGATAGTCATTAAACTAAGGCTTGCAAGAATACATAGCCTCTACACTGAGAAATTGGAACACAACTAGCAAAGCACTCGTATGAGGTATTATAGAAAAGCTGAATAGCTCTGTCAATATCTGATTCATTCAGAACGCTTGACTGATCATAGTCCAAGAGACACTCATTCAGTATGCAAAGATCGGCTTTTTTAAAGTTACAACAAATCTCGCTAGTATCACAGGAAGAAACTAAAAACCACATAAAGCACAGGGTGATGACTCCTCTCGGAGACCAAAAGAGCCAGACATGTCCTATCATCAGTGCAGCTACTGACTGTAGAGAATATCAAGTCCAAGAGTCGATTAGATTCGTTCTTCATCCCGTTTTCCTGAGTAAGTCCAGAGCACGTCAACTACGACGACCGAGATTCAAACCTTGTTACTCTGATTATTTGTATCCTCAATTTCAATTTTCAACAACTGAAGCACAAGTGAGTTATAAATACTCTTAAATATGTGCCTATTCGAGCTAATTAGAAAAAAAAAAAGTTTCCTACACTCTAAACGAGAATATTAATTACTAAGGAAGAGAATACAACTTTCATTAAATGAAAAGAAAAAAATAAAAAGCATATTTGTATAAAAAAGATATAAGAATACAGTAGAAATAGCTAAGTAGATATTATAAAATTAAAGATACAGAAAATAAGTACATAAAGAAGAAAGCATTGTTACTCAAAAAATAATAAAAAAATATATTAAAACAAACTTTTGTAAATAAAATGCACTAAAAAGTAAATTTCTTTCTCAGTAATATACGCAAGAAAAGTTTACTTGAACAATAAGAAATGCTACAACTAAGATTAAATCTTAAAAGTTTGGGTATTTGTTGCAGTTAGACAATATTGTGATTATAGTTATGGATGCCCAAACTTTTAAGATTTAATCTGAGTTTGAATATTTCTTATTTTGCAATTAAATTTATCTTGTGTATATTACTGAGAAAGGAAAGATTTTTTTTTTTTAGTGCTATTTATTTACAAAAGTTATTTATTTTAAAAGCTTTTTTAATATATTTCATTTTCATTCTTAGTCATACTCCGGAAACTAGACTCCCGAAACTCGATTCTCGAAAATCGACTCTCTTTACTACCCTAAAACTTTTTCGTCACGAATGGCACTCTCAGGCGCTCAGACACAAACTTTCCGAGTCAGGGTCTGTATGTTGATAGAAACTTATTAAAAACAAAAAGATTTTCTTAATTTGTTAAACTACAAAAATATTTAAAACATTCTGACTTGAATCTCCCAACGACTCGAGTGAACGTTTGGTTAGAGGAAGTGGTTCCAAAGTCTGACTCCACATACGAAGAAAAGATTGATAGCTAGTCGAGAGTCTATGATGGGGAGTTTTCAACAAAAGTGTTCGTTCAGAATGCAAAAACTATAGTTGACTGCCAAGGTAATCCGGGTAATGCAAGTTAAGGATCTTATATATCACAAAGCAAATACGGAATTTCAGATAGTTATCCAAAGTGCAACCGAGCATCCTCCTCGAGTACTGCTATATATGTTCATATCTTCTAATGCTAAAGACATACCGAGCACATGAGTTAAATGTGACATTTAATTTTCTACGACTACGTCAGCATAGTTAATAATTGGTAGTAGTAAGCTTTTCACAAGTCGAAGTCATATAGTTTGTGGCATATATGCTGAGTGACGCGATAGTGCCCTTAGCCCACCATCATCAAGAAATAGCTGTAGTGAACGTTTTTTAATGTTTACTTTCCAGATCATTTGCGTATAGACTGAAGCGAAGAGAACCTAAGATAGATCCTTGCGGCACGCCTGAATAGAGACAACAGAGCTTGGAAGATTCCGAGTTACAACCAACGAATTGCTTCCTATTAGTTAAGTAATCATAGATGAGTTTAGCCGCATGACTAGTAAAACCAAAATCTACAATGAGCTTATTATATAATAGTTTAAAATCCACAGAATCAAACGCTTTCGATAAATCAAGTAAGGTAAGGAGAGTTACTTCTTTATTTTCCATAATACATCTTATCGTATCCGTGAAAAGTAGTGACGATGAAATTGTGCTGTGTTTGGCTCTGAAACCAGACTGGATAGAACTAATCAAGTTATTAATATTAGCATGCATAGTCGATGATTTGTTTGTACATATAAGACTTTTTCAAATACTTTGGACAATATAGGAAGAATGGTAATAGGTCTATAATCTTCCGGGGACGATGAATTGGTCTTCTTTTTAAGAGGAACAACCAGACCTATTTTCCAAGCTGGCAATAATAGTTTCAGGAAACACATTTCAATACCATCAGAGTCCGTAGCATTTGATTTAATAGATTTAAAGGCATTCAGAACCTCAGTGGTACAAATATTCCAAAAAGATAAATGATTTGTAGCATTAGGAATAGGGTGATCAGAGCTATTTAATACCACTGAGGTTCAGCCCGAGGTAAAATATTCATTAAGCAATTCAGGATCAGCTACACATTCCTTGCTACCTTTAATGATATTAGGCTTACGAATGTTATTCCACAGTTCGCGAGAAGGTAAACTTGGATCAAGCCTTTTAAAGTAGAAATTAATTTTAGTCTACCTAATTAAATGAAAAGTCTTATTTCTAACGGTCCGATAATTATTCCATAGGAATTCACCAAGGAACCTTTTCCATCGTTTATAGGCAAAATTCTGTTCACGAATAGAAGTTTTTATTTCATCATTGATCCAGTTGCACTCAGAACGGTATTTTACCATTTTCAGCGGAACAAACTCATTGAACAATCTCATAACTGTCCCATTAAAGAAAGCTACTTTAATCTATACCTACTGGGCTACCAGTTCCTCGTTCTTCACTTAAGTCGATCCCATATGGTGCCCTACTTATATGCACCTATTTCCTGCACTCCTCTATCAAAGTTCGCTTTTCGTCTATTTGAATTAATTTCCGTTTCCAAAATCACTTCACTCAAACTTGTGTTTAACAACTTTCTTCTCCACCATCTCCTACCATCAAAATTTCATTGGGTAATTTCATTGTGAACTTTCTCTTTTCGTAAACAACTTCATATGGCTGGCTAAAAATATAAATTTAAAAGTTTTATTAAATTCCACGTTAAATTTACTGCACCCTTCCCGCTGTATGTGTAGCACGGTGTGGTAACCCCTTAAATGTTAGAAGACGGATTGAAAGTTGAGGATGGAATGCAATCAGCTTCCTGAAACTAGCGTGCTCTTTCACAATGTTTAATAAATCGTAACATTCTATCGTATGCCAGGGTTGGGTATTATATCCAGTTGAGTAGTTGGGAGTATAGATTTTTGTTTTTCCTCCTTCGGGATAAATCTCAGGGGCAACCGGCTTAGTGGTAACTTAGTGCGGTTGAAGTGGAAATTTTTAACAGAAAATCCATTGCTCTGGCTTGATTCTGTCTATTCTATCAAGAGTTCGATTTGGATTGTAGAGAGATAAAAGAATGCAGACATTTGCACTTCCTTATGGATGCAGTTTTTATTACATAACGAATTTTGTAAAATATTTTACATAATGTTTCGAAACACTATGCAACTTGTATATATAGGTACTTGTGTATACATATCCTTGCGATGGAAGTTTAGATATATAACGCTGCTTATCCATTCTCGCAAGAACATTTCTAAGGAGTCAGGGTGATAAGAACATTCAATTTCTATGGAATAATTGGACAATTTATTACACCTTCTCTACATGATTGACCTAATTATTTTAGAGAGTATATATACATATACAGAATATTGGTAAACGTTGTTTGAAGCTCCTCTTCTAGAAAATACCTACATTTCGCAGGAGTAAGGAAACACTTTATATAGTCTATCAACCCCCGCCGTATTGATTTCATTCCGGCTGCGTTCGTTTGTTCCATGATTGCTTCAGGCTTAAGTTATATACTATTATTACCAGGAGCCATTCCTTATCGATTGATTCCTGTTTGATATTTTGCATGCAAGTGAATTTTCCCAAATTAATAAATTATTGCTGTTGGCCTACGGTAAATGCAGCTGTTTGATATATAGAGATATGTTCGTTTCAGTTTATTGATTTATATGCCATTTTTCATGCTCCAATTGACCTTAATATTGTTGGTAGGTAATAGGTAGGTATTTGCTTAGCTTACACAGGTTCTGTTTATTTAAAATTGAATATATTGAAGAAATCTTATATGGAAATTTTTTACCGATGATGTTTTGTAGGACATTTAAAAGCTTTTTATACCCTAGATGAAATCTATAGCGCATACTAAGTTTGTCATTCCGTTTGTAACACCTCGAAATGATGATGGTAGAGAAAAAATGGATTGGACACCCGCATAATATTAATAGTTATTTTGATTTTTGCATATCCGTCCGTCTGTCCGTCTGTGCGCACGATAACTCGAGAACGCGTCGACGTAGAGAGCTGAAATTTTATACACAGACTTTAAAAAAAAAGTAAAATTAAGTTCGAAAGTGTGACTCCTTCTTGGGGTTGCCATACAAAAATTTCGTTTTCCATTATATATTTGGACATTGCCTGAGAGCGAGTCGACGTAGAGAGCTGAAATTTGGTACATGGTGTTTTCATTGTACTAGCAAAAAAAATTTCAAAAATGGACTAAATCGGGCACCGCCTTGTTGGTGTTGCCGTATAAAAATTTCGGGTTTTTACGTATACTTTGAAAACGATCAGTCCAAGACATTTTTATTGCAGTAAAAACTTCTTCAGAATACGAAATCCTATAAAATTGGTTTTAATCATTTTTTCTGTACGACAAACCGTTCCAGAAATATATGCGAAAAACCACTTCAAATCAAACTTGCATAGATCCGTAACCATACGAAATCTTATACGGGCATTCATCTAGTCTAGGGTATCATAAGAATTGGTCTTAGACCAATTCTAGCTTTTTTCCTTGTTGTATTTAAATCTTCGGCACATAAAAGTTTTTAGTTTTAAATCAGCGGCGCACACAGGGTTTCCGGTATGTTGTCTTACAACCAAAGGCTAGGGGGGATTAAGTGAGGCGAGTCGCCCTGCAGTCATTCATTGGCTTATTGTGCACCGCTTTCTTTACAAATCATCAAACAATATAACTCTTCCTAAGAAGAGTAGTATTTTTTTGGGTGAAATTTCTTCGGAGTCGGCAGGTTTTAAGAAGTATAAGCGAAAGGCTCCGAATCTACAATGTACAATGGCCTCGCATTCGCATAAGACGTGTCCTCCCATGTCCTCCGTGTCTCATCCTCTTCGAAACATGGCCTACATACATCAATGGGTGATATATCTCTCCGATGCATGTATTTGTTTAGTTTCCAGTGACCGGTTAGGACTCCTGTAATGTTCCTGAGTTCATACCTAGACAGGCTCTTCTTTGGTGAAGTTTCTTTAATGAATTTTCTGACGTGTCTGCAACCTATCATTGAAGTCCATCTTTGGTCGATTCGGTTTTGGATTCAGTTTTGATTAGTAAACTGTACAGTGGTGTAAGAGATACCGCAATATAGTCCCGGATACCTCATGGATACTCTTTTTTAGGCCAGTACGTCTGATTTTTCATTCCCATCAATTCCTGAGTGTCCTGGCACCCATTGAATTGTTAAGTGGATTTTGTGCCAAGCTTAATTAATCTTTGAATGCATTCCTATATTAACTTCGTTTTGACCACAGGTGATGAGATGGCTTTTAATGCCGCTTGGCTATTTGTATAGATGTCGGTTTTTCTGCTTCGTATACACATCTAGTGATGGCATAAACTTCTGTCTGGAATTCGACGCGTATTTTCCTAGATTCCTAGACTTTGATAGATATAAGCTTCTCGATCTTAGAACTGTCGGTGTACCAGATTCGGGCTTCATTTTCTAGATTTGTATCTTTTTCCTCCTTATTTCGTAATTAAGCAAAAAAAAAAAAAAAAAAAAAAAAAAAAAAAAAAAAAAAAAAAAAAAAAAAAAAAAAAAAGCCCCATAAGTCGCTTAGTTTAGCCACCGCAGTCGTGATGAGGTACTAGGAAGGTTTTCAGCGGTGTGGATGATGTGTCATTTTTATACCCTAGGGCATACTAAGTTTGCCATTCCGTTTGTAACGCACAGAAAAAATGATGGTAGAGCAAAATGGATTGGACACCCCCGCATAAAATTAAAATTTATTTTGATTTTTGCCTGTCCGTCCGTCCGTGCGCACGATAACTCGAGAACGCGTTTACTTAGAAAGCTGAAATTTTGTACACGGACATTTTAAAAAAAAAGTAAAATTTAGTTCGAAAATGAGACAAATCGGCCAACTCCTTCGTGGGGTTGCCATACAAAAATTTCGTTTTCCACGATATATTTGGACACTACCTGAGAACACGTCGACATAGAAATCTGAAATTTAGTACATTGTATTTGCATACTAATTGCTAATAAAATTTTCGAAAATGGACTAAATCGGGCAATTTTGGTTTTTTTCATATACTTTGAAAACGATCAGTCCTAGACATTTTTATTGTACTAAAAACTTCTTCAGAATAAGAAATCCTATAAAATTGGTTATAATCATTTTTTCTGTACGACGAGCCGTTCTAGAAATATATGCGAGAAACTAATGCAAAAAATCAAAATTGCTCAAATGGGTGACCATACTTGTTCACTTGTTCAATATACACTTGTTTAATATAAATTTTTTACAAAGTCATTTTTTAATGTAAAGTAGGTTTAGGGTGCAAACTGCAGGAGTCTTTCAAACAAAACTTTTCTCAGTTTTACACACTGCAATATATAATATGGACTGCTCGATATGCTATTTCATGCGAGTACAATTTTTATGTCCAAAAAAGTTCTTACGTCGGTGCCAACATTGAAAAAACCATTGGCGGGAATTTGAAAAGTGATTTTAATAAAACCTTTCGAATTTCTGTTGAGTATCTATGAATGTATTACCTTTGGTAAAACACTTTTTATCATTAATTAACCCAAATAATTAAATTAAACTCATTTATTTCGACGAACCCTCTTATATATTTATTGTTTATAATTCTCTCTCAGGTGGTACTTGGTGCTTAAACCGAAAAAGAACGCTATATAGAAGCGAGCCCACTTTCTGCAGTGTATTTCTATGGACGTATTCAGTTCATATTATACATGTCAGTGGTTTTACATAACAACGCTGCAAAATTTTAGAATGTTAGGAGCTAGGACTAAGTTAGGGCTCTGATGTGGCAGTGAGGGTGTCTCTTTCGTGGCTTGGGAAGTGTTTCTGGAGGGTTTTGGATCACCCAAAGTTGGGTTCCGGTATAGTGCGTAGGCTTTTGAAGTACCATTCACTACACCCATCTGTCCTGGCATTGGTCCAGCCTCTTTTTCGACAACGTTACCCGAAGGATAAGGATAGGATTGCAAACAATTGTATGGGGGTAGATGCTAACGTTTTTCGAGATAATGGGCCCTATTCTGTAATTTTTCATAAAATAATATTTTATGTTATTTTATGGCGAAAAAATCCCTTCCTCATAAAATGAAAATAAAATATTTTAAAAATTCGTATTCTGTCGTGGTTCCATAAAATTATTTTATGAATTCTTTTATGAACACGTAACATAAAATATTAGTACATTCCGCTATGTTTTCTATTACTTTTTGAACAGCTGGTCAATTGACATTTGCGTGATACTCTATCAAATCACCCACTAAATAATCATTTATGAAAGCAGCTGCTTTCTTAATAGCTCTTGAGATACTTTGGGTGTAAAAGTGCTAAAATATGACAACTCCTGACTGTAGGTTGATACGAACCATGTCCGTAGAAATGCAAAGCAGTAGAAACACATCCATTCCGTTCAATTTTAGATTCTTAACTCAAAGTGAACGGAATAGATGTCTTTCCGGTATGAGGCTATAGTTACTCTATAAGTATTTGAATTTGTTTTCTTAAAACGAAACATTTTGGGTATAAATTAGAATTATTTATAAGTTTGCAAAATTAGTTTACAAACCACAATATAAGAAGTTTACTAATTATCCAGCCGAAAGAACTTTTGAAGCCTAAGGTTGGGCAACTCACATGGATCGTAGGATCGCGAAGATATCGTATCCTATGATCTCTTCTGCATCAAATTAAAACCTAGGCAAATGTAATTAACTTTTTATACTTTACCATACCGCACCAGTGCAAATTTCTACAATTTCTGACAAAATTGTACTTTTTATGTGTGTCGGTGGACATTTTAGTTTTTAATTAAAACTATTTTCGCACAAATGTTAATTGACGCATGTCATTTTCATAAAATGTGTCAAAATGCCTTTAAAATGTGCTGCTTAGGATCTTTTATGTTATGCTTAATAACAGGAAATATTTTATGTTATGATGCGTAAAATAAAATAAAATTTCTAGTACAGAATAGGATTTTAGGGAAATATTTTATTTTAAGGCATAACATAACATAAAATGATAAAATTTTGCCGACAGAATAGGGCTGAATGACACTTAAGGATATATGGCTATGTTTTTATAGATCACCCTGTACCTTCTGAACAGTACTTCCTATGGTTTCACAGTGTCGGTTTAAATTTTGGGTTACTCCTTCCGATCTTTTGATCAACCACTGTATAAACATGGCAACATTTATTTCAAACTTCGCGTCTAGTAATACTATGCTGAACATAGGAAGGTTTGCTTGATAGGCTTTGATTTAAATGTAAATTTAAAAAAAATTGTATTCTGATGTCAATCGGCGATTCAGCCATACTTACGCATTTATATAAAGGAAAAAGTAATTAGGTCGCCGAACTATTGTAACACGGAATAAAGTCAAATCTCCAAGAGGACTCAATACCAGAAAAGCCGATGTTATTTAAGGATCACAATACAAACTTACTTTCAGCGTTCATCTTTTCGCAGATCTCTTCAATGGGCAGTCAGTTCGCTAATAGATAGTAGATTCTTACTACAGTTCCAACGTAATCTATGCTGTTTCGGTGCCGCCATCCTCATAGAGTCTATTTAGTCAGGACTAACAGAAGCAATCCTTGCAATCAATACCGGCGTTGATATTTATCGGGTCGACTTGATACCCGCAATCAACATTGTATCGACATAGAGCCCTAAGACGTTCTGGGTACCAGAGTACGTTCGGATTGTCATAGGGACAACTTGGACCTGAGAAGTCGCTCACTCTACAGGTTGACCTGTCGTCAGTCTACTGCAGTGGCAATATTCAAAGCAGTAGCGCTCTTCAGCCCGTCGCCAGGTCACAGGTGTCCTAATTTATGCAAGCTTGCAATACGCCACAGTTTACCTCCATTGAAGACGCCACTTAAAATCGGAGTACATCCAAGAAGACTTGGCATTACGCCAAAGGTTTTTCGCAATTGATTGTACAGTTTCGCAGTATTGGTTCAATTGTTGACCTCGGTCCAAAATTGGCTTGAACTTGAGCCATCGAATTTTCCCGGTTAAGCCAAAGCTCAGAGTATAAATGAGAGAAACGCGTTACGTTCTTTTTGGAACAGTTGCAATAGCCCTGTGCCCATGTGGTGGTCTTAGAAACAGCAGCAATGATGCTGGAACTGCGGGAGGAATTCACTAATCCACTGTTTCTGAAGCAGATCACCAGCTCGCATGGACTCTGAGAAGAAGCTCATGTCGAGAGTCATTAACCCTATTACCCACAGTTTCAGCCCTGATGTCGATAAAGAACCCGCTGTGAAATTAGCCGATTTTACAAGGAAATTCGAAAGTTTTTTTAAGTATGAAAGTTTCAATAATTTAGAAATAGTATTATTATACATATGCCATCTAATTATGCATTTTATTTTATTTATAAAGACAGTTCTTCAACCTGATTATTATTTTTTCTTTTCAAAATTTTTCTGCTGTGTGACCATTGAATAAATAACTAATAAGGAAGCGGGGTATCGTGCGAATACCACTGACATATATATATATATATGTCAGTGGCGAATACAGTGTACGTGTATAAGAAATTCAATGACAGTATGACTTATGTCTGGGCGGGGGGAATATGACAAGAGGGCCTAGTGGCTATTTTGCGTCAGTTCAACATTCTGACATTTCATAATTTTGAAAAGAAGTTCTCGGATTTGAATTCGCGATATTCTAATAAATAAATAATTTAACAGGATTTTTACTTAATAGTAGAGTGAAATAAGTGTAAAAACGGAGTTATTGTCGTGGGAAAGCATAATAGCCTTACTAATTAATTATAGTGTTTCTAGCAAAATAAAAGTGAAATATTTATAAAAATAAATAGCCATGGCAAAAAATTTAACATTTTACCAATGCCGGTTTGTTAGTTTACAATTGAATTGTCATGCGAGACGAGATCTTATTTCAGAATATTTTCGTAACTTAATTCAAGAAAATGGAGAATATTGAAATGTAAATAAATAACACATTTAAAAAACAAATATATCTTTCTTTTCTATTTGGACTGTAGATTAATTGAACGCACATTTGAGCTTGTATTCTTCTTTCATAAATTTCAGTTCAAGTTCGTTTTCAGGAAATCTGTTTCTATTTTGAATTCTATTGTCCATCAATTACTGCCATTTGTCTCTAGTCGCATTTTTCTATTACAAACCGTCGACATTTTGTTTTTCCTCGTCCTCAAAGTACATATAATGTATGATTTAATTTTAGTACAATTTTCGTTAAGTTTTGTTTACCTTTGTTCCGGATATTTTTAGGGTTACGTTCCTTAAAAGGAAAAAAACTGAACCCTTATACTCTTAACTCTTGCATTTGATGGACTGTCTGTCACATACGTTTTTCTTGAAAACGACGTGATGAAGAAATTTGAAATTTCCCAGAATGTTAGGTCTTCGTGTCGCGCACATAATATTTCTACAGTCAGAGATTATGAAATATTTCTTTTGTAATTTTTAATGAGGGTGAGTTGGGCCCTGAAACAAATTTTTGTATGGTGTGGGTATCGTTTGTAAGGGCTGCTTTCAAAGATTTAAAAAAATGAAATGTAAATTTTCGGAGAATTGGCTATAAAGATATAGGGTATAGCGCTCGGCTATCTTCTGTTTTATTTTCTTTTTAACATTTTCACATTTTTTCCCGGGCATGTGTCAGATTTTGAATTAAAATGCACTTCAGTGCCTTTTATTGTTTTTCTTTCATGTCCTAAAAGTCCATATACATATGTGTGAAAATGTCTGAGGCTGATATGAATAATGAAACGTAAGCGGCAATTGATGCTTAACTCCATTTTCTGAACATATGCACAGAATATAGCCTACTGTAAATTAAAATTTCATCAGATTAAATATAGAAATAAGATTAAATATAGAAATAACAGAGTCCTTATGAGACTCATTCTGGTGGTTTGGGACAGCACATTAGAAGACAACCTTAAACTTAATTCACCATAAATTGTCCGTAGAGGTAATACTAGGACAGGTGCAGCTTGCGTCCTCCTGTACCCTGCATTTTGAATATTTTCTCGACAGATTTGATCGCGGAAAAGCTTCAACTAAAAAATCATGGAATACCACGATAAAAACACCATTAGATTTTCAAATACAAAAATTTTAGATTAATCAGAGAATTAGCATATATTTTGCACATTTTGCACCCCTCCACCTTTTATTTTATTTTTTTTTAATACAAAATATTTACATTTGATAAACAGTTAGCACATAAATAGCACATAAATCCTGATTGATTAAAACCTTTTTTTGACAGGATTTTAACTAAGGCCGGTGATTCACAATAGACCCACATTCTTACTAGGGCAATGTGGCTGACAAAGTCGTCCTACATCCCCATTTTGGTTGCTCAAAAATCCCATTAAATTTTCGGGTATAACATTTTTCAATTGGGCAGAGAATTAGCACATAATTAACACATAAATCCTGTGTGAATGTGTGAATCAAAACTATGTTGGCAGAGTTAATACTATAGGACGGGATGTAGCACAGCGTCCTCCTGCACCCCGCATTTTGAAGATTTCAAAGAACTATTAAATTTTTCAACACAATACTTTTTATTTTGGCACAATTAGCACATCATTTTCTCATATTTCGTTTTCCCGGGTCGTGTTGGGGTCGTGTTGGGGTCGTGTTTATATTGGCAACTTATGGTAAAAGAAAATAATCAAGGAAGAATAATGGCAGCTAAGAATCAATGAATCCTTTGATTATACCTGATAATAGCACGTGATTTGGCCGAGTTTAGTAAAATTACTCTACTCTGAAACCAGTCAGAGATGTTTCGTAGATCGAAGTTAATAAATATGTTCCACGACACAATTATGCAAGACTAAGACTCGAGCAGGTCAATTAGTAGAGGCCAGAAGATTAAGCCCTGTGGAACTCCTTGAGAATGCGCAGCAGTATCAATACATTCATTATTTATTAAAATCCTTTTCGATGTAAAAAGAATTTTTTTCACTCAATACTCGAGCTGCGGATTTAGCAGCAAACTCGGTCAATTTTATATTGACCAAATTCGTTATGAATTTATGTCGTAGCAAAAGTCTGTATGAAATGCTAGTCTCGCAAGGGACTAATCTTGTTAGGCATTCAAGTAAATACATGGTCTTTCGCGTCGTTTATAATTTACACTTAAAAATTATTTTAAGTGTATATATGAGGTCAGCTAGCCTGTTTACTTTGGCGTATACGGCAGGCAGAAACCAAGCCGTACTTATGATTATACGGTTCCTGCCGATACGAAATGCCCTCTTTTGCAAAGAAATTCTTTTTCAAAGATTTTTCGATCCAAATAGATTTTTTTCACTGACATATACACCCAATTCAGTTACTGTCTCTTGAATTGGGATATCTGAGCCTCTGTTAAAAGGTGAGAAGAACTCACGATGTCCTTTGCGGTTGAATGCTTGAGTCTCTTTATTAAAAGGTGAGAAGAACTCACGCTGTTTCTTGTAAGGTGATGTGCCTCAAATTGTGCCGTCAATCGGAATCTTCAAGTTGATATGGCGTTTGTTACGACTCGCTGAGTCTGACCGCCATTGTGTTAATTAAAAAACCAGATTTCACAATTTTCAACAGAAACTTGAATAACAATCACAATTGACTTGAACAAGGATGCGCTCTTGGAACTGAAGATTTCACAGTACTATACTAATTAATTTCGACAATAAACAACGTACGGAAACTTAAACTTATATAACTAGACTCGGACGGACTGAATATGGTTTTTAAAATATTTTTTAAATGCGAAATTGACGCTAATTGATATTTTTTCTACGGACTCAGACTGTTTTTGTTTTGTTTTTTGTTTTCCTTTTTTACAGAGAATATAAAACCTTTTTATTCATAACCTTTTCAAAAGCTCAAAGTAACCTTCGTTCGCATTTATTTCGGATTCCTACAAATGTTTCGTGTGATGCCCGTAGCACGTGGTAAATACAACCAAAGATTCCTTAATTACGTGGTAAAAAATGTGGGACTTTCCTTACCAGCGCACCAGCATGGCGAAAGCTTATTTATTCATGTTTGCCAAGAACTAGTGAATCTAACAAAGCCATGCCCATGCGTAGTACATCATAAAAAGAGACGAATAATTGCCAACTCTGATCTTCAATGACTTTTTGAACATACTCTGCAAAAGTTAAACATCTTGGTTTTTACTTATACTAAAGTTTGAAATGGAAAATTCATGTCCATAAAAAGGTGATCGTGGTTGCCATGGGTCTTCGCTCCCTGTAGGAGAACCTTTTGATGCATATGCATATAAAACCGAGAGCAATTTTGATTCCACATCAAAGGATAGTTTGCATAGTATTATATATGTAAGATACATGCGCTGTTGACTATGGTCGTTCTTTATATATTAACATAATCTGCCAACACCTGGTGCTGACCATTCTCTCGTCTAATGGAGTAATATCAGAGCTGTCGTTGATTTTCATGAGCCTTCCTAAAAGCCAAACTGAGGACAAAACCCATTAGAGCGGTTTTTGTCAACTGTTCGGTATTTTTTTATCTTGTAAGACAGGCTTTGAAATTGTGATCTCTTTGGAGTGCGTACTATTGTCTTTCAGGTTGAGGTTTTTGTTACGACAATCGCAATGGAGATATCTATTGATTTATTAATGTTATGGAAAAGCATATTGTTATCATCTCCGATTTGATAGAATTTCCTGCTTTCCAGGTACTAGCTCTAGCATTCTCTTACACCACTGGTACTAGTACTGTAACGAACCATTTCCAAGTCACCTTTCGTCTTGACCAAAGTAACATAAATGTATAATTTTAGACCTCACTGTAGTTGAGATTAATAATGCATAATTTCATAACCGACTGTAATCTTTTCATTCCTATCCCTACTGCAATACAATGTAGAAATTATCCAAATGTTCTAGTAAATGTCGTCAGAAATAGTATAAAAGCAAAGAATAACTAAATAAAAGAAAGGACACAGAAGAGTGTTCCGATTGTTTTCCATTTAAATATACACGGCGAGGAAAAGAAGGAAGGAAGAGAAAAAAATAAAAAATAAATCAAACACTCTTTGAACATTTTACGAATAAGACAAAAAATGTGAATGCGAAGATTACATGCAACGAAATGGAATGGCAAATGATTTATTTTCGTAAATAAGAGAGAATGGGCGGAGTTTTCCGATTTTACGCTCATAAAATGCTCCCGCTCTTTTATGAAAACACGAATTTCAGGAATTGTCCCAATGTTCTTCGCAGAATTCCAATGTTTGTTAGTGTAATCCTATGATATGTGAACAGAACTTTTTCTGTTGTTCAAGTGGGGGAATCTCTTGCTGGATTCTGGGAATTTTATTTGACAGAAATTTTACATCTCTTTTTAGTGCGTTGTTCATTGCGAAATTTATCTTTTTCTTGCAAAATGGAGGTAGGGTTACCAAATGTACATTATTATGAATAGTTCGAAATAATTTTGAAGGTATTCAAGAACATTTTATCATTCGGGTAACCTATGTTTTCTCAATTTTTGTTTTGAACTCGTTGTCTTAGTCGCACTACAATAATGCATACCCAAGTTCTTTTCCCCCATTCATGCAAAAGACAAAAGTATATGAAATTACCTCTTTCAGTCTAAAAAACACGGAAAATTTCCAATTTTGTTCGCCTCTGTCTCTACTTATATTGATTTATACTTTGATAAAAGCATGGACACCATTCATTCGAGAGCTCACTCGGTGGCTGGCTGCCGACAGCATAGGAGCTCCCGTGATGTATTTCTGGGGACTTTTTTCTTGTTGGACACCGACCCACTGGCCTGCAGCCAACTCCTGCCCTCTCCTCCGTACACTCTCGTGATGTATTTCTGTAGATGTTTTCCGTACACTCTCGTGATGTATTTCTGTGAGTGTTTCGAGATGTATTTTTGTGTGTGTTTCCTTTCTTGTCACTCTCGTGAAGTATTTCTGTGAGGAGTGACTTGTATCCGTTCCGCACCCTCTCGTGATGTATTTCTGTGAGTGTTTCCTTTCCTGTCACATTCGTGATGTATTTCTGTGAGTGTTTCCTTTTTTGTCACTCTGGTGATGTATTTCTGTGAGTGACTTGTTTTCGTTCCGCACACTCTCGTGATGTATTTCTGTGAGCGACTTGTTTTCCGTTCCGTACATTCTCGTGATGTATTTCTGTGAGTGTTTCCTTTCCTGTCACATTCGTGATGTATTTCTGTGAGTGTTTCCTTTCTTGTCACTCTCGTGATGTATTTCTGTGAGTGACTTGTTTCCGTTCCGCACCCTCTCATGATGTATTTCTGTGAGTGTTTACTTTTCTATCCTTCATACACCTTCGTGATGTATTTCTGTAGGTGTTTCCGTTCCGTACACTCTCGTGATGTATTTCTGAGAATATTTCCTTTCTTGTCACTGTGAGTGTTTCTGTGCCGTTCTTTTCCGTAAGGTAGAACCGTAGAGAGTAATATTGTACTGATCATGAAATGGTTTCGTCTTGCATGCATTCATTAAAATTCCTATTGTATTAAAATAAAGGACAGATACAGAGAATTTGTGAACAAGTATACTGTTCCTATAAATGTATATATTTATTAATATGATTAGGATAAGGTGCATATAGTGGAATTTTATATTAGGGTAGAGGTTAAGCCGATAATATATAACTAATTATTTGTTTCTGTAAATGGGCCTTGTTATTTATTGACCCTGGCGTAACTTCCGAGCACCCGAAATCCCTAACAAGGGCTCACAAGGAAAACCCGTTATAGTAGGTACTGATTAAATAATTAATGTTCAAATTCAAATGCTTTATTTAATGTATACAACAAGATTAACTTTTAAGTATGTTTACGAAAATAGCAAATGATCAAAATTAAATAAAAAAAAAAGTTTAAGCTATCTTACAACTATGTTCTTGCTAGGTGAATGTGTATTTATTAGATGATGTAGGAAACTTAGAACGGTGATGTCACGATAAGCATCCAATGACCACCCTAGAACTGAGGGAATATATTGTGATACATGATTAAAATGACATAGGCCATAAGTAAAGCGCACACGATCGTTATATACTATATTTAGCTTACGATTACAGTGGAGGCAAGAGAAGATAGTGCTCCAGTAAATAAAATGAGGGACAAGCAGAGCCTTACCTAGTTTGAATCGCATACCGACTGACAATAACCTCGCCGAGAGCTTTTCGGAAAAAGGTAATATTTCATTATTCTGCAAAAAGGGAGGCAGTTGTCTCGTGTCTATACGCCCACTATAAAAGGCAAATCAAGTCGACTTTTTCGGACTGAGCAAGAGCCGGTTAGATTCAGCCCAAGCGGATATTCGATTTAGGTCGCTATTAATGCGAGCAATAAAATCCTCCTGTAATCCAATAGGTCTATACAAATCGAGCTACACGTCATCAGCGTATATGCAAATTTGCATCCATTATAACATGCGGAAGATTATTTATAAACAAGGTAGAGAGTAAAGGGCCTATAGGAGAACTTTGTAGAGCTCCAGAAGCGATTGGAAGGAAGTTAGATTTAACTCCATCAATTAAGACTATTTGGAAGCGATTGGATATAAATTCGCTGATTATTCTAATTTCTGTTCAGGAGAAAAAGGATTCGTCGTGTAATTTGTGTAGAAGAAGTGTGTGGAAAGCTTTAGTGAAATCAAGCAGAACTAAGATGGATAGATGATTATTGTCTAGCGTGCTTTGAATATCTGTAGTGACTTTCAGTAATGCAGTCTTGCAGCTATGCCCAGGGCGGAACCCAGACGGCCATCTGAAGAGCTTGTCATTGTGCTAGACAAAATCTAGAAAAATCGTTTGGATCATTAAGAGCAGAATACTTTATATCGGTACATTATACAATTTTTCCACCTACGAGGAAACTGAGAGTATGTAAGGCAAGAACTATTTATATAACAGGAAACTACATATAAATATAAGTGGAAGGAGAAGCTTTATAAATCTACGGGGGGGGGGGGGGGGGGGTGGGATACTATCAACACCGGTGGCATCTGATTTGATACTATCGATGGCTTCTAATACCTCGGAAATTGTTACACATTGGAAGCTGATTGCTCTAGAAATTTGAAATGAGCTGCATGAACAACTATTGGAAAGGCTAGCCTAGAAGTTGTGAAGGAATTATTAAGAACGTTTCGATCTATGCAGCACGTTGATTTATCACTTCCATGAGTACCTCATTGGTGTTAGAGAGGTGTCGAGTATTCTACTAAAATAAGCTTTTTTTGCAGTTCTGATTTTCTCATTTACTCTATTTCTTCCGGATTTATATGTAATACGTCTCTGAAGAGTTTTGAGCCACTTGTAACGACGGAAAGGATATTCTCTTTCGGGGGAGTACTATGAACATTCGTCAGCTCTTAAGCTTTGGTCCGCTCAGGAGCGAATTTATTATGTAAATAATTAACCAGTGCATGTAATTGATCATCTACTGAGTTATAATTTAAAAAAAGGTCCCAGTGAAGCGTTCATGTCTCTTCGAATAGACGCCCAATATTATATTTTATTATAATTACGAGACTTTGGACTGAATAGTGAAATACACCCCGTCTTGTTGCGACAGAATTTTTTATTGACAAGCCAAATAGAATAAGACGGAGGAGAATGTAAACGATGCTGTGCCTTTAAAGACATTACTTTTTTTTATTAGTTAATTAAATTTTAAATCCTGTAAAGCATTTCTTTGCACTTTTACGTATTATAAGTAGACAACCTAACTAAATCGTGAATTTTATGTATTTATTTGCATCAACATTAATATAAATCCTCTTCTTATTCTTTTTATATCACTAAACTGCATTATCATTAAAGACTTTTATATAACTCAGTAAATTGAAAAAAAAAATACAAGGAATTTGTATCTGTCTATCTATTTATCTACATATCACTTACTCCTATAGGGAAATATTCCTACAACATGTGCTGACATAATTGATGGCGTGCCTTCTTTGCGACACGTGATTGTAACTAATTAAGCCGGCCAAGGGTTACTTTACTGCTAAAGGTTAATTTTTGTTTTGTTTTTTTTTTTTATCAAGCTCTCAAAGCTCATTATAATGGGTAGAAAAGTTGTTGTTCATTACAATTACGTAAATAATTACAAAAGAATCCTTATATAAAAACTTAATTCAAATTGACCAAACTTATAGAAGCCTGATTTTGTTTTGTATCCTTCCATACTAGATACATTAAAACTTAAACAAGTTAAAAAGTAAACTCTTGCCCCGCAGAGAGAGTCATTCTCAAACATCTTGAAAACGTAATGAAAAACTTCTGAAAAGTAATTAATTCTTTTTGTCTATGTATGTGTGTGTATGTATGCATGTATATTCAGTTTTACATTGAGAATTATGTTGAATGTTGGATATACAGATAGCAGTGTCCTTTTACAATGAAAATCCTTGATATTTAATGAACCCTTAAAGTTCTGGGGGTAAATATTTAAGTTAAATATTACTTTTTGAAATGAATCAAACGTATTTTATCATCATCATCATATCATCATCATCATTCTATACTACATCCCCTTATCCACCTTATCTGTCTACCTTTGCGAAACACAAATACAAAAACCTGAAACCATCATCAGTTAAACAGTTGAAATCCTTTGAAATTTTATTGTGGGCGTTCTTAATCTCAACCATGAAATAGGAGTAGGAGCTACATATATACGTATGTACCTAGATGTATAAAGGGATCTCTAAATTATCACTTCCAGGCAAACGACTTTAAGACTTCACCGGAAATAGATATATAAAAACAGAGAAAGCATTACATGAAAATATGTTACCTGCAGGGAATTAGTTTTATGCAATCTTACATAATCATATCTCCATTCATTTCGATGTCCCATTAATTTACCGGGGAAAATCTTTTAAGACTACTACCAGAATTCTGTCAAGATTCTTACATATTACTTGACTTTCGGGAATTGCATGGGAAACAATTTTTGTAGTATACAAAACTGAGGACCAGGAATTACACAATAATTTTCATTTCTTCCCCCCTGAGAAAAGTGACCATCCTCGCCTGTTCGTTCTCCTTTATACTTTTGCCCGCCCTAAGGATAAGCAAAATCATCCCGTGTGCTTAGCTTTATTGCAATGTGAGATTAAAAGCTCTGCAATTACACTAATTCTGTTGCTCAGATTGAAAGTAATAAGAAGTAAACGTTCCGGGTATAAGCAATGATTAAAAGGACAATAACATGGTAGAGTCTTGGAGCACTGCTACTCTTCACTGGACTGGAAGTATTAGGAAGGATGAAAAAAAAACGGAGACAAGGACCTTAATCCTCCCAGAAAAGGAAGCTTTTGTAATGGTCGCATTAGGATAGTGATGGTAGTTGTGATGGTTGTTTTTGTGTTGGTTAAAAGAAGACTTTACTTTTTTGGAGTGATGAAAGTTCCCGATGATCCCATCAAAATAATTAGATTATGTTGACCTATCTTTTTGGTTTCTTATCCTTTTGGTCATCGTTATCAATAATTTAAGGTCTCTGTGCAATCTCTCCAAGTTTATAAAAAAAGTGATGTACATATATGCTGCTGACATGTACATATATAATATGTATGATATCGTTGGAAGAAGTTTTTTTTTTGTTGTAGCGGAAACTCTGATTACCTTTATTTTTGTATTGTTAATTTTCTGTAGACGGGAGCTTCCGATTGATCTAGTAGGTATACACTGAAAAAAATCTATTAGTTAAAATGACAAATCACGATTAGTACATTAGTAATTCCTGTAAATTGATTTGGAAAAACAATTAAGTGATTAATAAAATTGTAAGTGCTAATTAGTTGATTTACCCTCAGTAGTTTTGGAAAATACGCTTCGAATTCAATTAGTTCAGTTAACAAATATTTGATGAAAAGTTAACTAATCAGAAGACATATTAGTAAAATCAACATATAAAATTATTAATTTTTTCGCATAAACAACGAAAATGTTTGTTTATTTTTAAGTATATGATTTGTTGTATTAGCGAATTTATGCAATTAATAAATTTAACAAATAAACTGATAGAATTTTTCAATGTGATGTAACCTCACAATTTTCTAAATTAACGAATTACATTAGTTGATATGAATAATATAATTTTGGCATAACTTTAAATTTTAAATAACTGCATCATTAATATTTATTTTTGTACCCTAGATGAAATCTTATAGGTCATACTGTGTATATCATTTGGCTGGTAACGCAAATTATTGATAAAGGAAAAATGGATTGGACACCCACCCATAATTGTTATTTTGATTTTTACATGTCTGTGCGTTTGTCCGTCTATCCGTTCGTCTATGGCATTTTCGAAAAAATAATAAATAATAATAATTTCATAAATGGAAGAAATCTTGATACCCCTGGTATTATCATACAAAATTTATAATATTTTAAGTGTTCTTGGAAAACGTTTAGGGCCAATTGGTTCTTTTACTGAGAAGTTACCTGCTATAAATGAATCATAACCATTTTTACTGTCGCTGCATCGTTCTAGAAGCGCAAAACCATTAAATTAAACCAATAGATTTGTTGAATCGAAAAATCTGAACCTTTGCTTTGACACATCTATTTTCAATTTGAATTTCGTTTGGACATGTTAAAACCCAATTCGTAATTTCGACTTATACATTCGATGAATCAACAAATCAGAAAATTTTGCCTCATATAACTCACATTCAGAACTTATACTGAGTATATATAAATATGGGGTTTGCTTAATACACAGTACGGCTGACTAACACAGTACGGCTGATATATCGCATCATCCGTGAAGGAAAACAAGACAGCGAAACGAAAAGGTTCAAAAAAATACTAAGGACAACTTTCAACAAGAGGACAATAGACGACATTAAATCGGACTGATGGCTAAAGATCAGCCCCAAGGATCATCAATAACGAGAACATCGAGGGAAACGACGACAATGCAAATAGGAAATCGGCGCAAAACACACTTGACTTGACTATTTTGCAGTATGTAGAAACTCTCAGTCGTATTAATGAGTACACATAGAGTTTTTTTTCCTCTTTATTAAAAATATTGTCAGCCTACTGCGGGCAGATAATAAAATCATATAAAAATAATAATTACAAAAATAATTAAATTCATACCAATTTATTATTATGATCAACTAAAAAATTAGTTGAACTTTCCAATATTATTGCACTACTGGATGCCAACTACTTTGTCTTACAGGAGTATAGAACTGCGATAGCGAGAGTTTCTCGCTTGAGAGTTGAAGGCCTGTGAAACTGGCAGCAGTCAGTTGAAGTCTCGAGAAACTGAGAGCAGTCCTCGACGTCACGACCCACCTAGTAATGGAGGATTAAGCGTCTTGGGAGCAAGTTGCGTGAAGGATCAGCACTTGAAAGCCTCAGTCTAGTTGCTGTAAGACGGGGATTGTTAGAGAGTTAATGCTAGCTACTTGTCCAGATTGTCCCTATGACAACCTGGATGAGTATTCGGATCTTGTTGAATCCAAATTGTCTTACACGTTGTGTTTTTGTATTCAGAACACCGATTGAGCTGGATTCGAAGGGGCCAGATTGCCAGTGTGATAACTTGGAGTCGTAGCAGTTCCAGTCGCACTCATACCTTCTTGAGGTCGCGCCCTAAGGAGTTGTTACACGGGTGCGTGTTGCTAATAGCCTAATGCAGATTAGCCAAGTCGACCCTATGTCGATGAAGCCGAAACGGCAAAGTTTAGGTAATCTTGATCAACGTCGAAGACAGTAGTGCCCGATTCTGATTGGGAGTTTAACCCAAATACAAGAGCTCTGAATTTTTTTTTAAATACAAATACGTCAATGCTTTTTGATTTTATTATTTGATGAGAAATCTCTGTGTCATGCGGTTGCTGGACTGATTGTTGTTTCCTACTTCAATTCAATTATTATATAAGGCATGCACACTTAGATCATAAAACGAAAGGATAGGGTACCTTGTATAAAATTCGTGTACGTGTGATAAGCAGTTTTTTTGTGGACTCGGGAGGGAAATGACAAGAGGGCTGGGTTTTTAGTTTTTGTCAGTTCGATATTTCTGACATTTGTCATTTGTCATTTCTTAGGTCTTACAATTGAATTGTCATCGGGTGTCTTGTTTGATGTCAGTCAAGCAAAGGTAACGACAAGAAATATTATCAGCAAATAAATGGGGCACTAGGAAAACGCTTAAAAATGTAATAAGTTATAAAAGAATTATAAAATTATAAACTGAAAAAATGATACGAATCGCGGTGACAGGAAATTATAAAACTTGTTCAATATTTGATTAACTTTCAACCACTAAATTATGTGCCCGCTCAGAAAATATCGTAGTTTACGACTTCCATGACTAAACAAACACATCGATGCGATTCTACTACTTGAAGAAAAATGCTTAAGTTTTTCTTCCTCAAAGCCTATCCGTTTCGTTATATGATCTAAGCATGAACATGAAACATAAAACGACTGTAATAGTTTCTGATTGATAAGATAATAATATAATTAAATTTTTTGTCCCGAACATTAAAAACGAGGCCTACTCACATAAACTTTTTCAATTCTCAAAGTGGCCTTCGAACTGGGCTTATGAAAATCCTATAAAAGTCAAGGCTGCCTAAGGACGTTTCTGATGTGTAGATGGCTCTGTCAAGCCGACAGAGGTACTTTAATTGGATGAAAGTTACAGTTTACTACTTTAACGATATTGCGATTGCTTTCTAATTCCAGAGAAATGTGTATACCTAGATATGTACATATAACTGTGTAGTTTACCTGCGATGGGATGCTTCCTTCAATGTAATTTTTCGGAAAAACAAAAAACTTAAAAGTCTGAAAATTAATTTTCTTTATCTCCGAATGGTGTAGTGTTGGTGG
The DNA here is from genome assembly GCA_963930735.1 of Dioctria linearis. NCBI lineage: Eukaryota > Metazoa > Arthropoda > Insecta > Diptera > Asilidae > Dioctria > Dioctria linearis. Next base: position 39,265,063 of record OZ005743.1, on the reverse strand, counting down.
AAACTTTGTAGAGCGAGAGATTGTTTAAATGGAATTTGGAACACGTACAATTGTGAATGAGATGTACGTGTCGGAAGCAATGTGATGTAAACTTCATTCTATGAGGAAATTCAAAGAAATTTTCTATATAAAAAAAAAACTCTTAAAATGCTATGTCCATGCTATGGGAATCGATGTCATTGCACAAAATCCAATTGGTTGAGCAATTTTCGGGTTTAACTTTAATTTTTTACTTTGCATTTGAGAGTGTATATGTGTAAGGTGCTAGGTATAACTGAACCTATAATGCATTTTAATGTGATGATTTTTAAATTTGGAAGTTATGTCAGTGAATAAAGTGAAAAGTTTAAATTATATAGAATGTCTAGAGGATCAAGTTCCCGGAATGTGAAATAGCAAAAGTTTAAGTAATAGGTACTTATCCATATTGAGATCGTTAAGCAAAAAATTTTCGAGTATAATAGAAATGTCTCGTTCAGCTAATTCAATTTGGAAAATAAAAAGTACCTAGGATTAGGATTGAAGTTAATTCAAATAATAGAGATTTGGGCCGTAAATAGACTACGAAAATGCTCGCTCGTGAGCGGCTCTTGGAAGAGTGCTTTAGAAAAGTTGTTTACAAAATTGAATTTTTACTTAAACGGATCCCGATCGCAGGTCTGAGGCGTTAAATCGGTCGGTCTCGCTCACCATAATTAAAATGATATTACATATATACAAGTTTTCGATTTTTTTTTACTGGGCTTACTGAACACAATCCAATGCACTGAATGGCTTGAATGAACAAGAGACAGTGTAAACATAACAAGAAATGTGTTTATGCATGAACAACAAGGAGCAAATAGGTAGTGAGATGATGTTAACTGAATATTTCATATTATTATAACAATAAAAAAAAAATAATAAGAAGTAATCTAAGACCAAAAATATTATAGCCCAGATGAACATAAAATTTAAATAAAGTGAAAACTCAAGGTTCTGAATAGTAACACTAAGAAAGGGTTGCCCGATTTAGCTCACTTTTGAATTTTTATGAAAACGCCGCATACAGAATTTGAGCTTTCGAAGTTGATTCGTTTCTCAGGCGGTTTTGAAGTATATAGTAAACAACTGATGTTTTGTATGCCAACACCAAGAAGGGGCTGCCCGATTTACTCCATTTTTAAAATTTTATTTATTATTTTTATGAAAGACTGTGTACAAAATTTCAGCTCTCTACGTTGACGCGTTCTCAGGCAGTGTCCAAATATATAGTGGAAAACGAGATTTTTGTATGGCAACCCTATGAAGGAGTTGCCGATTGATGCCATTTTTATACCCTAGATGATATCATAGGGTATACTAGGTTTGCACATTTGTAACGCACAGAAATAATGCTGGTAGAGCAAAATGGGTTGGACACCCACGCATAATATTACAAGTTATTTTGATTTGTGCATGTCCGTCCGTTCGGCTGTCTGTCTTTCTGTCTGTGCGGACGATAACTCGAGAACGCGTATGTTTACAGAGCTGAAATCTTGTACACCGACTTAAAAAAAAAACAGTAAAATCAAGATCGAAAATGAGACAAATCGTGCGACTCCTTCGTGGGGCTGCCATACAAAAATTTCGTTTTCTACTATTATGTTTGAACGCTGCGTAAGAACGCGTTGACATAGAGAGCTGAAATTTTGTACACAGCGTTTTCATGAAAATAGTAAAAAAATGTCAGAAATAGACTAAATCGGACAACCCCTTCTTGATGTTGCCATATACAAAAATTTGGGTTTTTTACGTATACTGTAAACAACGTTGCCAGATTGACGATTTTATCGTCATTATGACGATTTCTATATCGAGAATTTTAATGCCGATTTTGCTTCTCAAAATGACGATTTTATAACAGTAGTAAACATTGGTCATTTTTGTACAGAACAAATTTTTGATTTTGAAGTATGTACCGAAACTAAAAATGTTTGACCTGAGGGTACCGTACGTACATACCAAATGTAAAGTGTTTGACCTGGAAATACATTCCGAAAATAACAATAAATTCTTAATTTCTACAACTTTTGATATTCTCGAAATATGTTTTTGAAATAAGAATATTACGTTGACGAATTGTGCGAATGATTTGGATTATAAATAATACTAATACTTTAATACTAAACTGCATGTGCCACTCCGTAGCTTTCTGATCAACCCTATGCGTGCTTTAAATTGCCTTCTGCAGTTGAAGCAATTACGTGATATTTATAATTATGTTTCAAACAGGCCAAAAAGGAATTTTCTTCATAAAACCAGAATGTCTAAAAATTAAACAAATTAGCTTAGTAGATCTCAAATTTCCACATAACTTGCGCAATCGTGAAGAAGTTTATTTAGGCATTTTTGTCAGAAAAAAGTTAGCATTACTCAATATATCCCGTACAACCAAGCGTAAAGCAGCTGTATTTATCGTTAAAACTAAATATCGCCACTCATAGCCCGTTAACGATTTAGTTATTAGTCGATGAATTTTTTTGGTTTTTTAATTTTGGAGTTGGACCACTTGAAGCATCTTTATAGCTTCATATCGCTGTACAAAGAATCAAAAAGATAATTAAAGTCAGTTAAAGCCAAATAAAGATAACGCTGTTCCACGATCTGATACAGATTTTTTCTGCATAGATGCTTCATGACGCTCACAGATACGCAACGTGCACATTTTTGTCTATACAAGTAGTTAACGACGCAAAAAGGTACATAAAGGCTGTTCACGTTTATTTGTTTTATGTTCAGTTGTCTTTTTTATCGCGTCGTCCTATGAACAAGTACCTACTCTTTCTTAAAATGAAGTACATGATAGTGGAGTTTATTAATACAAAAACCGTGGCGGTTATTCCTTCTAATTGATTTTGTCAAAATGAAGTCAGCTATACTGAATACAGAAATATTAGGACTAAATCACAATTCTATACATAATGCAGGTTAAGTGGAATGAAATATATTCACCAAGCTACAGCAAAAAGGGATTGTTTCCAAAAAATAAATGGAATACCTTCAAAGTTAAACAGCTTACATCGATTGTTTTTGGTAAGTATTTAATTATGTAAAAATTTGTTTGAGCGACCATTTACTAAAATTTAAAATATCTGTATACACTTATAGGCAGGGTAAAACTTCAATGAATAAAATCCCAACGCTCAATAAAACAGACATTGAAACCGATGACATTGACTCTGGCGGTGAAATTCAAAAGAGGGGAAGAGATTCATCTTCCAGTGACGAAGACACTGAAAACCCTTTAAAATGTATAAAAGCAATTGAAAACGAAGATTTTTCAAACTACAGTAACTTAACTCAAGGCAAAATAGGAAATGTAATGCACGCAGAACATTTCCCAAAAGGTTACGAGGAGGAAATAGTTATAGAAAATGATGATATTCAATCGGAAAATGTATTGGTACGCCAAAATACATTGGATGAAATATGGATCCTGAAAAGAAGTGCAAACATTTTTTTGTTTAATTTTGTTGTGTTTAATAAAAGTTCTAATAAAATAGTTTTGCATTTATTTCATAGAAATGATGACACTGTTCAAAACGTCGATTTATTATTCCAACTTTTCTTGGGGTAACTTCTGCCTATTAACTTTTATGGTTAGAAGAATAAGTAGTCTTTTTACAACACCTTCATCATCAAGATGCACTTTATCTAATGGAAAATCCTTGATCATGTGTATGGGCAATGTTTCAAATACAGTGTGTTCAGACGTATGGTGAGAATCGTGCTCCGTATTAGAAAATCTTTGACGTAAGTTTCGGTCAGTACGTAGTGGTGCATCTAGTTGATTGTACACCACAGAATTGCTGATTGAAGAAAAAATTACCTTTTATTTCACATTTGGTACAAGATGAATAGCCACCATGGCATTTCACGTATTTAAGGCAAGCTAAGGCAGGAGAATTTACACATTTTAATTTTACGCCATATTTTCTGCCGTATACAGCTGTATAGGCACTCTTGATTAACTCACGCAATTATTCTACCGTTTTGGACATAAAACTATTAAATGACGTCGGTTTTCCTGGACCAAAAAATAAGCCAATGTCAAAAACATGTCGTGAACATGAACTATAATGTAGACTTCCAAAAATAATCCATAAAGAATTGATTCCACTTGATGATATAGGAGTACCATCTACACTAATAGACAGGAGATTATATCAGTGTTTAGTGTTCTATCTTTAAAAAAATCCTAGCGAAAAGTATACGATTCCTATATAAATATGGCCATTATCCATGTTTCTTACTGATACATTTCTTGGAGTTTTAAGAAGGGTCCGAGCATCGAATGGTAAATTTCTGTGGTTCCCATCTTCAATAAGTATACATTATTATACATTGCTTTCAATAGCCCATGAAGCCAATTTTTGTGACAAAGTATTCACATTTATATTATGAGACTCCTAAAAGAAATGGGAAAATACCAAATTCGTGGATAATGAAAGTAAACTTGTATATGAAAAATACCTTTTCTTTTATTGTTGACTCGTTTTCATACTAGTCTGCTTGTGTGAAAATTTCGTTACGGTATTCATCGCTAAATTGTATTTCAGAACGAGCCTCTTCAGAACTTGATGAACAATTATAAGATGAACTTAAATTTCCATTTCCTAACGCATTTACATGTAGCACGGAATTAAAAAGACTTATTATTTTATTTTGTATGCCCTTTGTATGCTCCTTTGTTGATAACGTTGTCTCTGTCGTTTTTTTACTCTTCCGGGACGGTCTAACAATATTTTCTTAAACTCCTTTTTCGATACATCTAACGACCTTGCGTCAAAATTCACGAATGTCAAATCATCACTAATTTTCAACGTCTTTTAAAGATCTTTAAATGGCATGCAACGAACTTTAAAGATCTTTAGTGCAAATGTAAATTTTACTTATTAAAGCTTAATAGTGGGTAAGATCGTAGCGTCAGCTTGGTTCAGTGGATAAAGTTTAGGATTTCTAATCTACGACACCAAGGTTCGAGCTCAGCGATAGTCCGATAGTATCAGGTAATTCAGTAAATAAAATGATTGATATTAGTTAGTTGTAGTAGTAGTAATATGAAAGGAAAGAAATAATATTTCCGTAATATCCGGAACAAAAATATAAAATGATAGGTATATTTATTTTTTATTTTTGCTCCAAATTCACATAAAGGGCATCGATAACGAGCATTAAATATTTCTTTAAAGGTTTTCAGTGTGGAAACGTTTACGAATTAGTAAAGATAACTGAACAAAAATCTTTATCTAAAAACATCAATTTCCTTAAAGCTTACGTTAACTTTAACTAGTTTTTTTCATACAGGAACGATATCGATCTTTAGCACAAGCTCGATTATTTTCGTTATAGAATAGGAATTAATCGAAATTTTTAACGCTATCTATAAAGTTGGTTGTCCGGGATATATGTATAATCAAGACATTAATACTTTTGTTGACAACTGCGTAATGTTTTATATTGAATTATGCGAACAAATTTGCAAATCCAATCTTATTTCTTTAATCGATCCGGTAAAAATTATCAATTGACAAACAGATTCTTTTTTATTGCCCTTAATTCGTTAGTTCTCAATGCTAAGGTATCTGGACTGTAAGACCATATTTACTTTTGATGAAAGTGTTAACATATCAGTCGAACATTTTTGGAAATCTATTCCCAATTTAAAACGGAATGACGGCTGACAGTTATTTCCAAAATTTGAAAAATGTGTGTCGCCACTTTTAACTGTTTCAAATTCGTGAGCAAATGTCGAGCGTATATTTTAATAATTAATAAATTCATAAAAGTAAAACTCGCAATCGACTTTATACAGATTATTTACAGGGAATTTTATTTACGCGAGATTATATGAATTCAAATTTAGATAACGATTTACTTAACAAATTTAAATCTTCACAAACAAATTCATTGGATCATATTTGGTGATATTATTTTTTTCCAATTTCATTCCTACAAATATTAGTGAAGCAACTGTTAAGTTTAGTTTTTCATTATATATTTTGTTGTTATTCTCATTTGTTTTCGTTCTCCTAATAAAGTGAATAAAACAAAGGGAAAGGATGCATTGCATTTAATATGTATGACGATTTTTACTCCCATTTTACGATTTTTTTAACCCGCAACTGCCGATTTAAAATTATATTTTCTGGCAACCCTGACTGTAAAAACGATCAGTCCTACCCGTTTTTACGTACTGAAAAGTTCTTCAGAATATGAAATCCTATGAAATTGGTTATTATCATTTTTACTGTCCGACGAACCGTTCTAGATATATGTATATGCGAACAACCACTTCAAAAATCAAACTTGCACAGATGGGTGACCTGAAATTACATGCGGGCATTCATCTAAGGTATCATAAGTGACAGGCAAAAATCAAAAAAAATTTTAATAGTATGAGTAGGTGTCCAATTCATTTTGCTCTACCATAATTATTTCTATGGGCTACCAATGGAATGACAAACTTAGTATACCTATGATTCCATCATCTAGCTAGGGTATAAAAATATTATTATTATTCCAAAAAACAAATCGTTGAGAAACATAAAGCATTTGTTAATTTGGAAATTGAATCAGAAAAATCGGTTGGTCCGTTCTCGAGATTCATTTTTTAGAAAGTGACGTGTCATCGTAAAATCACGAAATTTCTAAGTAATTTTTATGGTTAATTATATTTTCAATCAATGAAACTTTCAAATAATCTTTCAACATTTCGAACAACAATCACCTGGCTGTGATAAAAACGAAGCTGTGAAAATCTACTCTCGTCATTTTCTTCCATGATAAGCCACCCACCTCTACCACCTTCCACTTAAAATGTAGCCAACAACAAATTGACACCTATCAAAATTATAAATTTTTACACTTCGATTGAATCATTTCGCATTGAAGCATAAAAATTCCCATAGACGACACTTTTCATAAATTTCAAGAAGAAAAAAGTCATATTCATTCGGGCTTGTTGTTTTTTTTTTTCGTTGTTGTTCTTTCCAATGATATTTGCTCGTTAACAATGTCTCTGACTTACACAGGGATGCGATAAAACAATTTCTCTTTTGATATCTGTCAAAGGAGGAAAAAAAAACCAAAATATCCTGTCGGCAAAAGCTCTTCATTTTCTGAAGTTATCTACTTGAGTTGGTTCTTTATCACTTTTCCTTTTTTTTTTATATATTTTTTAAATGACATCTATCCATCCTAGAATGTCTATAATTGACCCTTAATAATTTATGAGTGTTCGCTTTGGTTGAGAATTTGTGAGAAAATTCATAGTTTCATAGAACTTAAAAATAAATGAAATGTGATTTATGAATAAAGGAAGTTAGGTACTTAAATTGAGAAGTAGTTTCACATTTCATAAACTTATGCAAAATGAAGTATTTAGTCAACTTTATGGATGATATTGATTACAGTAATATTCAGGGCTGAAGTGTGATTTTAAGAGTATTTCAGAAATAACATACGAACACTGAAATTTTTTGATATGAAATAAGCCTGGTCCTGTGTGTTTGTGTGTCTTTGCACGAGAGTTCAAAGTGGAAGTAAATGTAGAAATGTCATTAAGCAATACCAAGTAGTAGCTAAGGAGAAAATCTTCTGCCTTGCGGCATGCCAGTGCACAGTGCTATGAGTCTATAGAAAAAAAGGAAAATAAGAACAAGTTCGGTATCCTAAACACCGGGTTTGTCGTTTAAAAATTATGAGTTACTGCACAACGAGTACCTGGACAGTTTTCATTGTTTTATAATGACTCGTTTGCGAGGGCGGGGTTGCGTAGTTCATATCTAGCAGAACAACCAAAGAGTTATAATTTGCTGCTGATATGTCTGCAGATTACATCAAACAAAGATCATAATATACATATCTTCCCTCAATACGCTCTAACTCGGATCTTATCGGCGCACAAATAAAACATATTAAGGTTTGCGGTAAACGCTGTGTATCCGAACTGGTTTCCAAAACTAAGTATATCAAATGAAAGAGAAAAAAATGCTCTTCTACCTTCATCGATGAGGGCACCCGAAATTTTTGCAGAAGGGATCTACAGGGCCTTATCAAAGAATAAATAATTAAAAGAACGGACACAGAAGAGTGTTCCGATTGTTTTCCATTTAAATATACACGGCGAAAAAAAGATGGAAAAAAGATAAAAAAAAACAAAAATCAAACCCACTTTGAACATTTTACGAATAAGATAAAAAATGTGAAAGCTAAGATTACATGCAACGAAACGGAATGGCAAATGTTTCATTTTCGTAAATAAATGAGAAGGGGCGGAGTTTTCACGTTTTAGTCTCAAAAAATGTTCCCGCGCTTTTGTGAAAACCGGTTTTCTGTGAATTCTTATGAGAAATATCCAATGTTTTTTATAGCATAGCCAATGTTTGTTAGTGTAATTTCTATAAAATTTGAGCAGCACGTGCTTCTGTTAACATTCGTTCTGCTGTGAAGAGATTAAGTGGGAGAAATTCTTGCTGGATTCTCTGATATTTTCGGGAAAAATGAGAATTTCATTTGAGAGGAATTTTACATTTCCTTTCAGCATCTGGGCCAAAGCGAAATTTATCTTTTTCTTAAAAATGGGAGGTAGTGTGACCTGATGTACATTATTATGAATAGGTTGAAAGGATTTTGAGGGATTTAATAAGATTTTGTCGTTCGGGTAATCCTACGTTCTCTCAATTTTTGTTTTTAACTCGTTGTCTCAGTTGCACTACAATAATGCATAGACAAGTTCTTTTCCCCCATTCATGCAAAAGACAAAAGTATATGAAATTACTTGTTTCATTCTAAAAAACACGAAAAATTTCCTATTTTGTTCCCCTCTGTCTCTACTTATATTTATTTATACTTTGGCCTTATTCAACAAAGCTCGGTGGGCGTAACCGATTGGGAAAGCCGAAGCAATCAATTAAACTTTATTTTTAAACTAGCTAAAGCTGCGCGTTCTTAGACTGGGATTTTCTCTTTTAAGTTGGTAAATTTATTTTTATTATTTTTTAAATTTTTTTATTTTTATTTTATTGTATTTATTTTTTATTTTTGTAATATACATGGTGTTTCCTCCATGGTGGTCCATAGAGCGGCAGGTGATAGTACTCACCTAGATAAACAAAAAATTGTATGGCTAGGGAAGGGCAATATGGGTTGTTTCGGAGTTACAGGGTAATAAACAAATTATACTAGGTTTTCACAAAACACCCTGTATCTTAAAAGTGCAAGGTGCACAGTACAGTCCCTGTCTTAGGTTATAATAATAATAATAATAATATTTATTCTTGAGAAGTACGCAAGAATTACATCTTATATTGTAGTACAAACAATAAATTCGGTTGGTAAATTTACAAAACTAAAGTTAGCTATTACATAATTCATTATTGATTAATATAATTTAGTTCAATTTAATTTAATTCAATATAATTCAATTTAAAGCAACTTATATATATACTAAGAAAAAGGTAATGAAGTAGCATGCAACAAGAAAAGAAAAAGGAAAAGAAAGGGAATTTTTTCAAGAAATACGATATCAAAATAAAAAGCAAAAAGAGAATTTAATTAGTGACTAGAAATATCTTGAGAAACCTTCTGAAAGCTGCCCCCACTCTGATCTTCCTTTGAACGCAGAAAGAACCCTCAAGTATTGCTTTATTACAGCGCATAATTAGTAATTAATTATGTCTAGTTGATAGGAGATATCGTATTCGACAGTACAGATATTCGGGCTCCTTTGTTTGCAGCAGCTCATAAAGAAAAACAACTGCCCTCTACTTTAAGTATAGATCAATTGGACATCCCAATAAGTTCAATTTGTACGAACTCGCGTGATGAAAACGACGCAGTCCATAAATAAACCTAATGCAGTCGTTGAACGCAACTTCAATTCGTCTTGCGCAAAGTGAGTCAAGTTTTGGGAAAAGTCTACTTCCAAATGCAAAGTACGGTAATAGAAGAATTTTGACTAGTTTTGAGCGAAGGTTAGGTGATAATATGCTGGCGGACAGCCAGAGCCTGCGCAGTCCCGCGTATACCTTGCCCATTAAATCCTTAACATAACCGCAGCACTTTATTTGCCTGTCTAAGCGAACTCCCAGATTCTTGACTTGACTCATGAAAGGCAGGATGGTCCCATTTATCGTTATGGGAGAGATATCCGCGAGGTCAAAAATAGTTTGGCTAAATAGTATACACTGAGATTTTAGCGGATTTAACATCAGATCATTGTTATAGGACCATTTTGTAATTCGGTCAATGTCACAATTGATACGCTCAACACAGTCTTCTATAAGTCCGATTGGCCTGTTGCAGTAAAGTTGAACGTCATCCGCGTACAGTTGAATTTTAACATCCTGCAGTACATCAGGAAGATCGTTAATATACATGCAGAAAAGGAGGGGTCCAAGAACTGACCCCTGAGGTACACCTCGGGAAAGAGGAAGTGTATCAGAAATCTCACTGTTGACTATCACTCTTTGCTCGCGGTTTAGCAGGAAATTCTCAAATAAATTACTGGCCGATTTCGAGAAATGGTAAAAAGAAGCTAATTTTCTAGATAGTAAATCATGGCGGATGCTATCAAAAGCCTTAGAGAAATCTAGGAGGACTAGAATGCTGACATCGCCATTATCAAGCGCTTCGCGAATGTCAGTTGTGACTCTTAGCAGTGTAGATTCACAACTGTGACGGGGACGAGAACCAGACTGCCAGCGAAATAGCAGCTTGTGGTTCGTGAGAAAGCTTTGTATTTGCCAGCACATCAATTTCTCCAACACCTTAGCCATGAAACACAGGATGCTAATTGGGCGGAAATCACAAACACTTTCTGGTAATCTTACCTTCGCGATAGGAAGCATATTTGCTAGTTTCCAAGAGGCTGGAAAATTAGAAGAAGTCAGACAAAAATGAATAATGTGTAATGCATATGGATGAATAAGAGGAAATAAAATCTTTAGAAATCTGGGCGGCATATTGTCTGGGCCGATTGCATCAGATTTGATTGAGTAGATCACCCTAGGCAATTCCTCAGTGGTTGAACACCTGAAGGAAAAAGACTTTCGAAGTGACCGCTGGTTTGAATGGCCTCTGGAAAGCGGCCAGTGTTAGGGGAACTGGAATGACTGGAAGTAAAATAACCATTGAGATCATTTGGGCTCACATTGCAATTATATTGTTCCTTTCCACAAACACCCGCCAGCTTGAGATTTTTCCAAAGAGTTTTAGAGGGAATATCAGGACTAAATTTCGAAGAGTAATACACAGGTTTGGCTGCGCGGATTGCCGAATTAACCGCATTTCGGGCTTTTGTCTAAGTGTTTCTAGCAGTGGTGGACTTGAGACGCCTAAATCTACGGTAAAAATATTCCCGCTCTATGATTAAAAAAAAAATATGAGGATTAAACCAGGGGCAGTCATTGGATCTTGGATGCTTTACTTTAATGGGAGCATACTTGTCGAGAAGATATTTCACAATGCCTTCCAATAGTTTCAGCGGAGCATCAACTGTCGCACAGTAATAAATATCGTTCCAAGACTTTGATTGGCATTCCTCGTACAGACTAGCGTAATCAATGTTATTAAAATCACGGTATGTCACCAAGTTCACCATATTATTGTGATCAATGGAAATATTATAGCTAACAAATAAAAAGTCGTGATCAAACAAAGAAGGCGGACTTAATTGGTTATGAATGGAGGGGAATCATCTGACGTTAGGATTAGATCGAGTAATGATGGATTAGTTGTGTTGAAATAGGTTGGCATAGAATTAATTCTTGTTAGATGTAACGATTGCAAAATATCAGTAAAGGCATCACTAAGATTACTTTGCTGGAAAACATCCACATTAAAATCTCCACCGATTAGGACATGTTTATACCGGTGACACCGATCATGTTAATGACCTTCTTGTAAAAAAAAATAGAGGTCGAATAAAAAAAAGTAACAAAATCCGAAATTTTTAGTTTAAGACCACAATAACTCCTGACGGGAAAGGAGTACGGGGCTGGTTGAGCAGTCGTTGAAAAAGCCATGAAGTTTTGCATACAATCATCTTTAGGCGGTGATCGTACACTTGTACTTTTTAAGGATATTTTGTGAAAGCCTAGCATAATTTCTTATTCACCCTGTAACTCCGAAACGGTCGATATGGGGGGCCATGTTTGTTGTTTGTTTAAGTGAGTACTATAAACTCCCGCTCTATGGACCACCATGGAGCTAACACCCTATACTTATAGTTTTCATAAAAAAAAAGCATGCTGGGTTCGAACTTGTTACAGAGAGAGTCTGGACTTTGCTATGTATATGTATGTATTTATTTATGGGGATTCCACGGCAGTTCTGGTTACAGCCGGTATAAACAAAAGTTTAGTAATGGTGAGAATACAGATGAATATTTATTTGGATGCCTTGGTACCTTTCAGATTAACGGATCCAAATCCGGTAAGTTCGGCTTAGGCTCAAGGATTCGGATTATTCGGGTACTTTCAGCTCTAGTCGCTACATATTTATATGCAACTTGACAGTTCTAGACTGTGAGTAAAGATCATGGCAGAGCTCAATAGTTTAATTTAATTGTAATGAGAAAATTTGCGAATATTTGTTGTTCTTGCAAGGTATTTGGACAGATTCTTTTTTCTGTTGAAAAGGCCAAAAAGAGAAAAAAAACTGTACAAATTACATTTATGATCAACTGATGGTTGTCACTGCTGACGTTTTCGAAAATTTTTACACCTTAGAATATAGAGAGAACAGGAAGTGTGGTAAGCCAATTTAGCGTAATCAAATTCTGTTTGTGTTAGAATCTGTTCCCACTGTAGTGAATGCTCAGTATAGCCGTGTTGTATGAATCAACATATAGAAAGCGGGACTACAAGATATATAAACATAAACATATCATTTATTCCAGTCGTTCACAAGATTAAACATCTATGTTTGAGAATATTGCGCTTGCTCTTAGATGCTTGCAGTATGCCAAGCACCTTTGGAGTTTCTTAGCTATTTCAAATGTAATCAAATCTAGCAGCGGAAAATACATATTTCATAAGGTTTTTCTTTCCGCAATATATTCTGTCCTACTTCTGGCACCTATAAGCTCATGTACACGAATTTTATATGTATCAACACTTCATGATCTCTCCAGACTGTTGTAAAAGGGTGCTTCATACTCCTCTTCACATTTCACTCCATTTAATTACAAAATAAGTCATTACGGGTATTACATTTGTATTCATATGATTAAAATTGGTGAATTTCACGAATGACGACAATGCAAATGAAAGCATTCTCAATCGTGTATAAAAAAAAAGTAAAAAAAAAACCCCCACCCTTAAATAAAAAGCAAATGTTATTGCATGATAAATTTATGAAAACAGAAATTCCATTGTCCAAATTTTTCTCTCCTAATTTCTTCATCCTTTCTATTTTATATATGTTTGTCCATACATCGCTGGACACGCCATCATGCATATCAATTAAACATGTCAGCTGCCAGGAAATTTATATTAATTACACACATCTCACATTAAATCATCTGCCACGATACAAACTCCTCTTTAGCAGCTATTAATTTCCATACAATTTCACGGGGACTAGCAATTTGATAAGAAAATGGCGTGGTAGTAATCAGGAACATAAGTTTAGCAATGAGCTAGCTCCCGCCGCCCGGTGTTGAGCTATGATAATATAATTGTTCGCTACTTCTCCATCAGGCGTATCCATCAAAATTAAAATTAGAGTTCTACTACTATGTATTATATTATTATACAGTAGCTCTAGTTACCACTCCCTTTGGTAGTCCTGGGCTCTCTTCTTCTATACAGATTTCAGTCATTATACAAAAACGGTAAAATGTGGATTTAGTGAATAAAGTGCTGCAAATTATACAAAACCGGACCCGAGAATGTTCTGAAAGGTTTATACAGAAAGAAGTTTTTCTCCCCCCATCTGCACCCCCATATTCCAAATTTTTCCAGAGATTGTACATTGTATAGCTCCGCTCCATGGTAGAGAGAGGATTATTATATCCTTTTGGCCGGTCCTTCCTTCTTTTGTGTGGAGTCAGACATAAAAGCTGGTCATGAATTCAAAGGGTCTCATAGGCTATTTTGGCAATTAATTTAGCATTTTTACTGCTGCAGTGTAAAGCCAACCCGCCATTCTGGTAGGTAATGTTGTACAATGGCAAACGGAAGCATTAGAGAGCGCTCGCTATATATAAGACGGACCCACAGTTATGTTCAATTAAAATCTAATTAAATGCGAACAAGTGCTGCTCATGGAATAGGGAAGTTTCCACGCGTATTATACATAGTTCTCTCCCTTTGCTGACCCGAATTAATCTTCCCTACTATAATGTCATTATTTATACATTAGTCGTGAGTGATGTTTCTAAATGGATTGACGTTTTTTTTTATTACTTTTCTTCCTTATTTCCTTCATTTCTGAGATTCAATCCTGGTTATTGCTATGCTATCTAGATAGCTTGGTCCTAAAACAATTTTCTACTAGACCTATACTGGATCGTGGTTGTTGTTATTTTTGTTGTTGTTGCTGTTGCTATTTCTGCTGGAAAAATCGGCCCAGCCTGCACCCAGAGGATATCAGATGAAACTCGTTTCGGTCGTAAATTTTACGAATAATGGCACTTTAGCTTACCCCAGCCATCTAGGAGAATCTACAATTGTACTGCAGCATACCGGCTGCTATGATGGATGAGCCTAAAAATCCTGCATACTAAACATTTTTTAACCTTCCTTTGGAAAAAAAATAATTTATTTCGCATAGCCTTGCGTGTGTATACGTAATGCATCTTTCCCTCCCAATAAAGTAAAAATAAATAATAATCTATCAGGGCCCAGCCCACACTGTACATCCGATCGTCTGTCTGGGTTGAGTCCAAGAGGAAGCATATGATGCAGACAGAGGTTCATGCCAATATATATATGGGTGGAGGAGCACTTTTGGCGAGTTTTGTTATACTCTTACAATAGAAGATCTACGAAAGGATTGGCGCCTAATAATCCTACTTTTTGCGATGTTCTTAACGTCTTTTATAAATTTGTCGGAGAAGGAGAAAGTGCAAAATTATTTTATTGATTCTTCATTGATTCGAATCTTGTTTTTATATGATAATTGATATAAGTGAGCAACAAATAAGCGATGATGATGGGGTAATCTTCTGACGTCTGGTTAGGCTTTTCTTTTGCCTTTGTACAATTTATGTCAATTCTGGAATGAAAAACTTCAGGACTGCTGTTTTCTATATGCCCAACGTGTGGGACTCTTAGTGAAAACTCAGAAGAACAAAACTTCGACTGATTGATTCTAATGTGAGAAGTTAGTGAAATTTAACCAGTTCATAGCTCGCCATGTGTAAATTTTTGTAAATAGGTGTTGCCTTGTACCCTAAAATACCCTTGAAAGCCCAGTTTTCAAAGAATAGATAAATTGTGGAGACATTCTGATCAGGAAAGAATTGAAAATGAAAAAGAAAACGAGGAAAGTTTAATTGGATTAGGTATGTGCTATGGTATGAAAACAAAAACATTGGGAAACAAGATCCGTAGGGAACTCGTCGAGCAAGAAGACAGGGAAAAATACTTTAAGGAGAACAATTTGTACAGTCATCCTAGAGTAAACTGAAGGCTAACACACAAAATCTAATCCGATTGAGGGCTACTGTTACCGTCCTATATTCTTCGAGGGATTCCATATTGGTACTGTAGAATTTAAGAAAGTTATACTATTTTATAGTACAGTAGATGTTTTTACGCTGGATACAGTCTATAAGAAAAATATTTCGTCGAAATAGTATCCCTGAAATTAGGAAAACGTATAATCCTCCAGCAATTTACGCAGGCGATTTCTTCAACTCTTGCTCTACCGGGAAAGTATACTGCAAACGAGACAGCTACTGGACTCTATCAGCCACATTGTAATCGGGTTCCAAAGATGCTCAAAAATCAATTAGTATTTCCCAACAATAGAAATTCTAGTCGAGCTTGGAGAAAATTGAAGTAAGCTGATTCCATCTTCACAACATAATTGCATCCACAAAGGTTTTGTGGGACTTATCAATGAGACATTCGTGCTTCATTTACTGGCCTACTCACCTACTAGTCTGAACTGAACGTCTACATATACTAGTCGTTATCTCTGAACCCAGTAACGCACCCAGAATTTTGTTTTGACCCGGGGGGGGGGGGCATAGGTGTCCCAAGTCCTAACGAATCGGAAAAATAGAGTTCTAAAGTCGCATCCTGCACCCATCTAAATACTTAAGGACTGCTATTGTATATTAAAAGGTTTTATTTTATTTTATCGGACTTTGTAATAATATGCAGACCACATTTTATACGTAATTTGTAAATTATATTCAGAAAACTGACATTCTGGAGGGGGACCGGTCCCGTTCGTCCCCCTCTCGGTGCACCCCTTTCCGAACCATGTATACAAGCCATTCGTAAATGAAATAGTGGAAATATGGCTTTTAGTAACGAGGGATGAATTCGATCTCCGACGATCACCCTGACATCATTTTTCCTGAAAACTGTGGAGCACATTAGAATAAACATCCTTTGAGAAAATCCACTTACAGTCATTAGCTAACAAGAAGAAAATTCAAGCTCTCATGCCTTACATAACCTCGTCACCAAGATTGAAATGGCAGTCTCACAAAGAGAAGTGGCATTCTGTGTTTTTCTCGACATCGGCAATACAATGTTTGCCTCAATAGAAAAAGCATTATTGAGGAAAGACTGCAAACCATCGACAGTGCATGTATATGCGCCATGCTAAAAAAATGGAAGATTACGGTTTATGTAGGGAGTGAAGCTACCACAATTAGTGCGCAGAGGAGCAGCCCACAGAGAGGGGTTCTATCGGCCCTTTTGTGGTCGATGGTGATAGACGAGCTCCTAGAAAATCTCTCGAGCACGGTATATGATGTACTGGTTTACGCTGGATGAGATATAGTCATAACAATGAGAAACAAGCTTGATGGTACGATCTTGGACCCAAGGCGAAGAGCTCAAAATTTTTTTTTTCTGGCTGGTCAGAAAGCCAGACTCTAAGCATCAATGCTAGCATAATCACCACCGTGCCTTTTACAACGAGAAGAAAAGTTAATCTAATTGGTACCACTTGCACAGAATGAGCATATAACTATTAAAGAGGTAAAGTTTCTCTATTGATCCTATAGCATATCCATCATTACCGATGGCGCCCCCGTATGGTGAAGCAAAACAGAGAAAAGAACAGTGTAAATATAGTTACGAATACTACAAGGACTTCGTGCCTCAGAATAACAGGTGTTATGAGAACTTGTCAGCCTTAAAACTGATGTGGGGTGTACATTATCTACATGTTTTCATTGAAAGGACGCTGCTCTTAGTACTAAGGTGCTAAAACATGGAGTCTTAGTCTCCTAGAATTTCAAATTCCAAATTTACAAACAAAATTCCCTAGATTCTTAGATTTTGGCGCCGCTTTAAAGTTTTCATAAAAAACCGCCAAAGCTGGAAGAACAGTGGACCGAAATCGTAATCATCACTCGTAAGGTACACAGAGGGTACCGATGTAAGATAAATAAGGAACTGGGATTCCATCCAACTGTTCTTCAAGCAAAAATCCATGCTATAGATAGAGCATTTGAATCAAAATAGAAAGACGCTTTCGGCATGCACTCCAACAGTCAAGCCGTGATAAAGGCACTAAATTCTAATGCCTTCACTTCAAAGCTGGTTTGAAACTGTAGGGGTGTGATGTCCGAGATTTACTCTTAAAGGATAATAAAAAAACTCTTAGATGAGATCCATTATACGAGGGACATGAACGAGATGAAACTACTGACGATGTGGCTAGAAAAAGAATGGCATCTCCATTTACAGGATCAGTCCTTAATGTCCAAAAAAGAAAAGGTGCAAGAGCTACAATTGCAGAACCAGCCTGGACTAAGGCACGCAAGGAAGCTCATTAACAACTGCTGTAATCACCAGGCTAACAACTGGCCATTGCCTACTTAGATACATGCTTAAGAAAATAGAGAAAACCACAGACGACAACTGCCGATTATGCAACAAAGATGTAGAATCTGCAGAGCAAGTATACTCCACGAATGCGCACGACTTGCTCGCCAAGGACTCCGATGTCTGGGAAAAGGTTTTGTATTCCAATCATAGACATCCTAATGAGATAATATCCTTCCTAAAAAGGACGAACCTGGACTGGACCTAACACGGCAGTGCCATAGCACATAAGATCTATTATAGGTTGCAGTGTTTAGAGATCTCACCCCCTACTTTTAATAATTAATAATAATAATGTTAGTCAGATTTCCTTTGTTGACAGCTAGATTTACCTATTTGGATTCTTTTTATATTTTGTTTAGAAACTTTTATACTAACTTCTTTTAACTCCAGTTTTTTCATGTATTTTTTCTTTTATTTCAGACTCAAAGGATCGCATATAAGATCAGAAAATTCCGTAAGTGAAATCATTACCATTACATAAATCTATAACTTTGTTATTATTTTAATAGAAAAAAAACTCATATATCTCTGTGAATTAAAATAAAAGTCAAGACTCCTTCCATTTGCACATCGAAATGAGGCATTCACTTTCCAATTTTACTTGATCGACAATTTTCTACTTAGTTAGATTTTAAAAACGTGCAAACAACACCATTTATTTGATAGTATCGCGATATATCTAGATATATAAATCATCATTAGCATAACATTGAAGTGACGGTGTCATACATACCTACTATATACTCGTATACAGGGCATCCTATAACTTTTGTTCCCTGTATTTTAGACTGAATCATTTCATCGCTGCCGTTGTGAAAGATATTCCATTCGTACTAGTATATAATGACAAGAACAATCTTTTCCATATTGTTGATTCAGGCATATCAAAAACCATATACTTGTCGTCCTTTTTGTTGTCGTCGTACGTACCTTGTAATAAATGTATCCAATAGAATGGAATATTCGGCAATTCCAATCACGCGTACCAAAAACCTGGTCATCATTCATATTCATGTCACGTGAACCACGTACCTTGAACTTTACAAATACAACAAATACACACACATCCGCTGTGTATGTGTATCGCTTATCAGCAAAACCTTATGTATAATACTTGGTTTTGTTGTTGTTATTGTTGTTGTTAGCTGTATCCTTATCTATCGCACATTAACTCTTCGTCAGATATTCTAGTCGTATCCATATGTGATGTCTACACGAAACGAGTATTATACATCTGCCAAATTCAAAACGAATTATACTACACGTTTTCTATACAAAATGCTTTGATTTCATTTAGTATATACAATATGGTCGTCTTCGTCGAGGTTGTTGGGGTATGTTGTTCTTCCTTTTGTCGAAGAAGTAACTTTTCAGCCGGTCAGGCTCGACAACATGTCGACAATATATATTTGAAATTAACATTGACATACGTTGTTAGGTAGTCTATTTTTCTAACGCGTCTCTTCATCTTCTACATGCACTGCACATATTTCACCAATAACATAACACGACTCAGGGTTTATTTGTCCATTAAGATAGGACAAAGGTCAGCAAATTTTCTACATAAATTTTTTGGACTCTTTTATATGCTTCCAGCATGTCAGAGAATACAAATATGTCACCTGGTGAGTTACGTTTAGTTTTGAGGTATGTATGGTTGCATGTAGAATCTTTATAGTATCATCAACAACAATTCTATCGAGTTATCTGTTTCATTATATACATATGTAACTATCGATGTTCTATAGGTCTGGCTGTATATGTACATAGAATAGTGTATAGGTATAACTTACAAGAAATTTTCTGTGACTTCCACGACCAGAAAGTTTTGAATGTGCGTCACAAATACCGGAAAAGTTCAACCACCACGACATGGATGACAGCAATTTTCCAACAACTTTGGAAAACTCCAGACAGTCACCGAAATTTAATAGTTCGTTTACGACGAATGGTTGAAGTCAAGTACGTACGTACGTCTTTTGGTAAATTGTTCGACAACGTGCTTGTGGTTTCTATAGCTTGATCTTCCGGAATGCAGTTTGACTGTTTTTTTTTCTTGGTTAAAGAGATTTTCTTACGATTTAAGTGTGAATCTTGAGATTGTTCATCAGTTTGAGGTGAACTTTAAGTTTTAGGAAATTGTCTCTGCGGGATGGATTATTGATTGATTGAATTACTGTTCACACATTTGAAAGTAATAATTATTCCTGTTAAGTTAAGTGTGAAAGTTTAGGCACGTAGTCCAGAAAAGGAGCATTGTTCACTCTCTAGACTTATGAGCAATTGCTCATAGGTCCCAACCGGATGCTCTCCTCTTTAAGTTGACCTATTACACCCAATGTGCTATCTGAAGCCGTTAAACAGTTATTAACTCATAACCTATTCAGGTCACACCGAAAAAAGACGATATTTTTTAAAATGACGTGCTAAGGGAACAAATTATCGTTGAGAATAGGTTTGAAAATAGGTTTGAGAATAGGTTTAGAGCTAATAACTCTTAAAGGGCTTCAGATAGCACATTGGGTGTAATAGGTCAACTTAAAGAGGAGAGTCTGCAATTTACAGTTTTTATAAAAAAAAGTTATGTTAACGACCTTTTTGCAAAAATAATAGAGGTCAAAGTAAAAAAAAAGGAAAGAAAATCCGAAATTTTTAGTTTAGACCTTCATAACTTCTTAGGGGAGAGGGGTACAGGGCTGTTTCAGCTGTCGTTGGAAAGGCCATGAAGTTCTGCGTACAGTGAGCCCTTAACTGTGACCATACGCCCTGTAGTTTTTAATATACAGGGTGTTTTGTGAAAACCTAGCTTTTTTTATGAATCACCCTGTAACTCCTGAACGGTTGATATTGCCCTCCCCCCTGCCATACAATTTTTGGTTCGTCTAGGTGAGTACTATCACCTCCCGCTCTATGGACCTCCTAAGGGGAAACACCCTGTATAATTGCAAAATGATAAATACAAGTCACAGCAGTCGTTTGAGTTTTGGATTCCTCCGTATATGAAGTAGATCTCTATAATGAATACACAGAACATTTAAGATCGCACTAACCTTTACCACAATATTGAGTCGGTGGAAAGATGTTTTTTTCTTTTCTGGTATGAGGCCTATTGTTGATGTTGTTAGCAATTGCAATTTATGGATTCACTTAAGGGCTTCTTCTATTGTATAGTATAATCTTTGTCAAGGTTCTTTCTAAGAAACTATGTCCATTCATCCTGTGATTGCCATACCCGCAATTTCCTTGTGCAGAAGTGTAAGATGTATCTGAGTTGCCTATGTCACTGTCGACCGCATCTTGCTTCACCTTCCATAGAGTCTAGCATCGTACTTTTTTATCTAAACTTCAGGCATTAGGTCTAGACTAGACTCTTTCTTCATCAAATGGATTGAAAGTTTTCTCTCCGGAATTCAATCCATGTTATACTGGACAGAGCTACGTCTGACCGTTGTAAAAGCACTGCCAATGTACCGCAAGGCTCTGATCTCTCTCCTAATCTCTTTATAATTTTTAATTAATGATTTGCTAGCACTTCAATCCTATTCATATAGGCGTTGGGGCTTATGTTTGGCCCTCAGTTCAATTTGATGTCTTCACTTGCCTTCTTTTAGATAACTTGTTTGGGGGTTGTCCACTTCACGTATGATGTTGTTGTATATATATATAAAAAGATTTCATCCAACGAATCTCTCAAGACTGAGATGAAGAGAGTATCACAGCTCAGAAACGAGCAACAACAATTGCTGTCCCACATCAGCTGTAATATATGATTTTCTCGCAAGAGTTTGTTAGTTAATTTGGTAGGGACTGGAAGGGAGAATTGGTAGTTCTAGGAAGTTTAAAACTGGATGGTTCCTATGTTGGCAGTTTTCTTCAGAAACATTTACAAGCTCTTGAGGGGTTTATTTAGGATTACCCTCTGTAGTAATTCTCTTTAGTTTCATAAAAACTTATTCTCTCGTTCCGTCGTAGAGGTTGATGTTTCTATTGCCAAAATCAAGAGTGACAAGTACTTGAAATTTGTCGGTATGAGCAAATCCGACAAGGTGTTTATGAGTAGGTTTGGGTGCATAAGAATTTTCTTGATTTGTTTTTTCGTCTAGATCGAACAGATACTCTTTGATGGGGTTTATCTTGGCTGCCTCGTATACAATACTTTATTGCAAAAGTATTTTTAGTTGGGTTTTTTATGGAATCCTGTACAAGCTTTAATCCAGCAGGAAATCTTCGAGTTATCATCTTCGGAACATTTGAGCAATACCACTAAGCAACTAATAAGTTAGTTGCTTAGTGGCAATACAAATGTATAAAAATTGCTTTTAACTGCTTAAGCATTAATTAGATGATATGAGTTCGGTTGCTTCCAATTTCAGTTTTACCTTTTTTTCTTTCAGACGAAAAGAGGACGATATTGCTTGCAATTTCAGTTTTACCTGAATGAAGACAAAAAGAGGACGAAAATCAGTTTATGTTTATTTTTAATGAAGAAGATGCGTTACCTTAAAATTTAGATTTGTTCCTTCTGGCGTAATAAACGTTCGGAGTAAATTATAGTTAAGTTTTCTACATATATAATAATTTACTCCTCTCATTTATAAAGATGTATTTAAAAATAATTTGATTATTCCTTCTATTCCTTACCATGGCGATATTATGGAGACAATGTGACGATATCACTTTCCTGTCTTCCAGGCAATACTCATGTGATACTTCAACAACGTGATTCCTCAACGATATCTTCCTCTTATCTTCTGCAGGTATTGCCTTCGTGTTTCCTAGATGATACGAAAGCAATTCATCAAGAAGTATTTCATTCGGGACACATCCCTTCCCGAAGAAGGTGATTTCCGCAATTAGAAGATGATAATCTTCCGCGATAAAATTTATCTTCGCCGGAATATGATGCGCGAATCATCCGTGTATCATCTTGCTTGCTGTGAAGAATCTTTTGAAGCTTGCTAATGCGTTCCATATAAGTGGGGAAAATTGATAGAAGTAGTAGCTTTATTTAACCACTCGGGCCTCTTTACTAATGACCGATTTTTATATCACTGATATTTAGGTACCTACCTGTGTAATTTTGTTTTTATCTACCTGGATTAGTGATTTTGACCCCTGTACGCTCCATCAAATTCTTGGCCAAGCGTGATGATGAAGTAGGTCTGCATCAAGTACCAATGTCAGTTCAAGACAGTTTTATTTTCTGTCATGGACTACAATTTCAAAAGCAAGAAATGTTGATAGCCCGTGATATAAGGCACTTCATCTCATTTCTTTGCTGGAAATTATTTATTTATTTCAATTTCTAATAAATTGCCCTTGAAATTGGAAAATATCCTACAAAAATTATTAAAACAAAAAAACAAAAATAGAACCAAATTTAAGTAAAATAAAAAATAAAATAAAAGCAATGACGATGATGTCATAATCATGTCTCTTACGAAAGTTCACTTGGATTTTTACGACTACGACCATTAAACTCGATGGGCCTCTAGTTTTGCAGCTATCATCATCATTTCAAGCTTTTTTATGAATAGTCATGAAAACGAAGCTATTTTAGGACTGCATATAAACGTTAAAAGAGCGAGTAGA
The DNA here is from genome assembly GCA_963930735.1 of Dioctria linearis. Classification (NCBI taxonomy): domain Eukaryota; kingdom Metazoa; phylum Arthropoda; class Insecta; order Diptera; family Asilidae; genus Dioctria; species Dioctria linearis. Next base: position 39,241,424 of record OZ005743.1, on the reverse strand, counting down.
CAGTCCTCCAGACATAAATTACGTTCTAGTTTCCCTATACCTAAATACATACATACATATAGTCTGTATATCCCTGAATGACTAACTGACTATGATGAGACTATATAGCTAAAAGGCATTTACTGGCACATTACTCTTCAAATTAATTAGTGCAAGTCGGCAATTACTCGATAGCACTTCCGCTCTATTCCCTAGCAGCAAAATGAATATTCGATTCAATAAAGCACGCAGGAGATTATAAAGTCCCCATACCGAATTGATCGATTCCTTTAATTTTTAATTGTATAACACTATCCTGAAATGAGAATACCCAGGGATATGGTAGGCGTATAAGATTGTGATGATTAAAAAATTAAATTAGCTTTTGGGGTAATAAACGAGGGATAAGTGAATTCTTTGGCTTTGTTTTACGCTTTCTATTAAAAAATAAAAGAGAATAAAAAAAAAGGAAACCTATGAAATTTGCATAATTTAATTTATCCTGAAGTTTGAAGTTGGGGGAATAAGAATAAGGATATTTATCAAGTCCATGTCATACTTCCTGATTAGTGTACACAGGCTCTTCAGGAACGTTATACACATGTCCCTTGAGCTTTTTATTTTTCTTTAACAAAAGTGCGGATGTGTATATAATATGTACTTTGTAAGTATGTATATTTACTTGAATGATATATATTTGCCTCCAGGCCCCTATGATATTTTTTTTTGTATGTATACAAATACAAGGAGGGTGAAGTGAAGTATCCATCCACCTGTCCCAGAGGACCTCAATAACAAACCATCTTGTGTAGAAATTTCACAATTTATGGCTCCTTAGCGAATTTATATTACGCCACGTACAGCAACATCACATTTTATTTACCGAACGCCATGAGGCCCGGTAATTCAAAAGCAAACTTCTTCAGGGTAATTGAAATGTGTATCCCTCTATACGACTAACTAACTAACTGACTGATGGGACTGACTCACTGACTGACTGGACGAATGTCCTGAATATCAAACCCAATAACAGTAAGAGCAAGAGCAAGAATATGAGGAAAGCAATAAGGATCACGCAGTAAAGGTATGTGTCAAAGTCAGATTTAATTCGTTAAGAGCCTTAGTAGCGGCCACATAAAGCTTAAAAGTTCCTTTTTGTTTTTCTGTTAGTGTGAATAAAAAATCCCCAAATGATCTTATCTCTCTGGTCAGCGGGTTACTCTTTATTAAATTTATTTTTTTATTTATTTTTTATTACTAAATAATATGAAAAAGGGAAAAAAAGAAAATAAGACCATAAAACTTTTCTTCATTTGATATACATATAAGACACCAAAATGTGCCCATAATAATTATGATACTTTTAATGTCCTTTTGTGAATAGGTTAACATTAAAGTGCCGTCACTGACCAAATCCTTGTTCATTTTGATAGGCCGCGGGGCAATGGATTGAATTTCTAGCTTCCAAGAACAATACACCGCATATACAGCAAAGTAGTGTATAGGAAGTTTAGTTATTTTCCCACAGAACCAAAGGTATAGAGAAGTTGTGGGTAAAGTTTCCCAATTTTCCAAAATTTACACTTACTTGCCTCCAGGGATGGAAATTACATAATTAGTCTAAGTAAAACGAAAGCAAATCAGTTTTCTAGGTGTATAAGTATACTAGCTATGAGCTCTTGTCGTGTGATTAAGGTTTTCTGGGAAAGGTCCCTAGAATGGTTAAACTTCTCTCGTTTCACGTTGAGATTTCGTTTGCATATATTTATGTATGGATGTGTGTATAGCAAATTGACATGAATGTTGGAATTAAACTGCCTTCTAGCATTCAAATGAACTTATGTATAATTTCGCCTCCATCTATACCTCTCCTCACTCTTGAAATGACTTATGATTTGTCCTAGATTATATATGGGCTTATGATGTCTTCCTATTATTGTACATATATGTACTTGAAATATAAATTTAGTAGGAGTTAAGTAGTTAGCTTCAGCAAACATATGTATACCATATTATGCATGTACGTGATTTTAAGCATATTTATAGATAGATTTATGGTACTCGAAAGATTCCCTTACTAGGATTGAATCTCGAGCAAACAAAACTCTTTGAATTCAGATTAGATAATTGGTGAATGAACAATCATAAGAGCTTTTATGATATTTCTTTGGGGAGCAGAGATTTTTTGACATGACTTACCTACCGGATAAACTTGACTCGGTTGGAGGTTTTTGTGTTTTAATTTGCCAAAATCACCAAATCGATATTCGATTATGATTATTTGGAGGGGTTGAATTTGAAGATATATGTGCTCTCTGAGCGCTACGACCTATAATATATTGTGTGCGCTATGTTTTTGGCTTGATACGACCAACTTATGCATGTTGATCCATATTATAAGGAGGTTATTTCAGACAAGCAGACATACACTACTAAAAAAAACAAAAAAACAGAAGTGAGCAGAGGAAAATATATCAAAAATCTTTTGAATACGGTAGCACTAAGGTTTAATGTACAGACATCAGTCACTTAAAATTTTTAATTAAAACAATAACATAATTATTATATTATCTTATTTTTTATATTTCCTCCTTTATTTTTTTATTATGTCCTCCGGTCTTCTTGGAATAGACGATATTAGATTTTCAATTAACCGTTTATTACTACCCGCGGTAGAAAACGACCCCAAAAATAATTCATTTATTTTTTAGTTTTTTCTCTAAAAAAATTGAAAATTCTCATCCCTCATTGTTTTAAAAGCGTACTAAGGATAATTGAAATTCATTCGGTGCGCCAGTATAAAAGAATCGGTGCATTTTTCTGAGAAATATAAAAGGCTGGGGTCGTTTACGACTCCAGGGCAGGAATAGCGCATTGTAAAACAGCAGAAATTTTTCAAGAAAAATTAACAAATCCCAATACATAAGGTGAAACAAAAGTTTACAATGTTTTTCGTAATTTTCACATATTTGAAGTAACTAGTAGTATCTATACCACAAATGGTGTGGACACTTTCGACCAATTGTTTCAGAAATATAGTGTGTCAAGAAAGATACGCCGACCGGTGGCCAATGTGTGTATTTTATGGTCTATTACTTGCTATAGGAATATACTTGTTTGTACCTTTCAGTAGCGCATCCAGGATTTGGCTTTGTTGAAAGGAGGGAGGGGGTCGGAGAAACCATGTATTCCAAGTCCAAAAACGGTCGGAGAAATAGGACTCTATAGTCGCGTCCTAAACCCATGAAGCACTTCAGAACTCCTTTTTTGAAGATATTGAATTTCATGTTTTATTTGCTAAAATCTCGACATGGACCATAAATAATAATAATTTCATAAATAATGAACACTTTTATTTATTTATGTTCAATCCACACAATTTGTGCCGTTTTTACAAAATTTTAAAAAGAAACCTAAGGCCCGATGCACACACACATCAGTGTTCTGGAAGTGAGGTACGGACGTATATGTTAGTAAAGTTACTTAAGCAGGACGAGTCCGCAGTTTAAATTAAACAGACGTACCTACCCAACATAACCTTAAGCATCAGTAAGGAACTTTCGTTAAGTTTAAATGTCAAATTGCTGTAAGTTAAGTGCGGTAAGAGTCACTCATTCCATAAGGACTCATCTGTTGAAAAGAAAAGACATGTTGAACAGTTGGAAGTTCCTCCACGATCAAAGGATAAAAAAAATCAACTCGCCATGCGACAGCTACCAGCATTACATCTGCTCAATACATTATAAGAAGTTGTGTTTTAACTGTCTTCATAAATAAAATATAATGCATAATTAGATGGCATATGCACAATAATACGCTAGACAGACTGTGTCCATAATGCCTTAATTTGAATTTCAATCATTTCAAGGAAATGAGCGGTGACAGACTATTCATATGGAATGTCATTAACAGTTCCTCAATGTGGGTAAAGATCATGGCAGAGTTCAATAATTTAATTAAATGAGATTAAGAAGATTTGCTAGTATTTACTGTAGTTCCAAATCAGTTAGTAGAAGACAATTTTTGCTGTTGAAAGAGATCAAAAAGAGAAGAAAGCGTCATGATCAGCTGATGGCTGTCACTACTAACTTTATTGGAAAAACTTTCCACTTTGAGGGTAGGTGGCACATTTACTGCAATTTCACTAAATGGAGTAAAATTTGGTCCATTTGAAAATAAAGCGAAATGTTGCAAATAAGTCCTTGATGGACTTCATTTGTGTAACACACTGCAAATTTGATTCCATTTAATTAAAAATTAAGTCATTATGGAGACAGTCTGTCTAAGATATAATACTATTCCTAAATTATTAAGACTTTGATAGTTAAAAAACATTTTGAATTTCCTAGTAAAATCAGTTAATTTCTCTCTTTATCGAACCCAGGGTAGGAAAATCAGGGCTGATACTATGGGCAAAGGTTAAACTTGATGGAATTTCGTTCCAAGCCTTTTCTATAGCTGTTCAAAGATATTGGCAAGTAAGACTTTTTCCCGTGAGGTATTTTCGTACCCGGAAATTCGCACTATTATTATTGTGGGTTTATGAATTTCCTCCCTGATTACTAGTTTGAGTTCACTGACATATTTCTATTGCAGCTCTTTCTATCTGATTATATACTGGATACACAATAGTTAGCTAACATTTCTAGAGTAGCTGTGCCCACCTGATGTAACGTCAGTTTTTGTAATTTTATGCAGTAAGTTAAAAAGGCCATAAGAATGAGCCTTTAACTTATTTCAGAATCTGTTCATATGTTAACTGCATGATGCAGGCATTTTTAATTATTTGTAGTAGTGTAAGCTAAAAGTCTAGGGATTTTAGCTTACATTTGTAGTGTATTGCGATGTTAGGAATTAAATGAAAATATTTCTTTTAAATTTTAATATAAGGAAATTTTATTACACAGGTTGGGAATCTTTACAAAGGTTTGCCTATGTGGTCCCTAACACGGCCGTCCTGCTACCAGAATTTAAGCAAAAGTAGGGTTAGTAAATACGGTGTTAAATGTTTCTATTTTTGTTTAAATTATGGGTTAGTTTGATAAGTTTTAAATATATATATTTTTTTATTTTTATAATTATATTTTTAATATCTTTTTAATTGGGTTAAATATTTAACTTCAGCTGCGGGTACCTTGCCATGTGCTCCTGTCTGCTATATGTATTCTCGTCACCTTCTTCGCTGCCTTCGCTGACTTCAAGCTTCCCAGAATGGAGATTGCGGTTTTGCCTGGGCGCTTTTAAATTCTCTCTTTTTTCTTATTTTATTTAAAATTTTTAACTTATATTTTTTCTGTATGTGGGACTAGTATTCCTGTCCGTCTCGTGGCCGGAAACTTCTCACCGGAAATTCCAACCTCCTCCTCCCTCCTTTTTTTGTTTGTTCCAATTTCGGCGTAATTTTGGGCAACCATGAAAAAATAGGGGGAATGAAATTGCTAAGGCTAGGAGCTGAGGAGCAACTCACTCGTTATTACTTACGGTGTTTTATTTATTAGTTTTTTACTTTAATTATTATTTATTATTTATTTCATTTCGTATCTTCATTTAATATTTATTTATTTATTAGCTTTTTACTTTAATTATTATTTATTATTCATTTCATTTCGTATCTTCATTTAATATTTATTTATTTATTAGCTCTTTACTTTAATTATTATTTATTATTTATTTCATTTCGTATCTTCATTTAATATTTATTTATTTATTGGCATATTTATTCAATTATTATTAAGTTATCGAATTATTATTATGATTGAAATTATAGATTTTAAATGAGATTCCCAATCTTGTACTTATAAAAAAAAGAAGGATAATTCTTGTTTTATTACTAGAATTGTTGGACGGGGGCTTTTATTTATATTAAGCTGCTTTGTTTCCAACATCACTTGTCTAAAAATTCAAATATTTTTACTAATACTAATCTTAAGGCCTTCCAGCGAGATGCCTTACAGTAGAACCCATTCCGATAGAATTTTATTTAAATCCCGTTAAAGTCAAATAACAGTTAAGACGCAGTAGTGAAAAAAGAGTGAATTAATCACAGAATTTAACGGGATCAAAGTCAGCCTTTTTTTATATGCCGATCGTAATAACTATCTTAAAGCATAACTGAATAGCAAAAATATGTTGATATTGACCGTAAATTTTCAGTTATGAAACTATTTCAATCCATATTTTATATAAATTCCAATCAGAAAACAATAATAATAAGAAAATATTGCATTTCTGTTTCAAGGACCAATAATTTACAGTTCTATTTTATCACACTAGCTTGTCACCAGTTATTTGGTATCTAATTTGTGGTGTGCCGCAGGAATCTATTTTAGGTCTTTTATTATTTTGGATTTTCATTAATAATTTGTTTCATTGTGTCAACTTTGTATTCCAATTTTATCCATTGCTATTGCTTAATTCTGGCTGGTTTTCCAATATTGCATTGATGATTCTTGCGGGATGAAGTTCAAGAACGATCAATATTAAAGTGTTAGTAAAATATTTTACTAGTATAGGATTACTAAACCCAAAACCTAGAAAATAATTTGAACCTTAAACTACAAAAAAGAAATAATTCTACTACTTTTAACATTTCAAAATTTTACTTAGGAAAAAAAATTCAATGTAATAATTCACGAAGAATCCTCGTCATTCACGCATTATTCACAGCTCACAAAATTTTTTACCGGCGATGTTAACAATTTCAATCTTAATTTATTTCATTAATGCGAAATTCTGGCCGCTGTCAAATGACAAAAAAAAAATATTTTCATGATGGTTCATTTTTCATTATTTAATAAAAATAAAAAAAAATAAAATAAAAAAAAAACACAATGCGAGCCCTGAAATTAATAAAAAAGAGGAAACACATACCTCTGATATATTCCTTCTGTTCTTTTGGATAAAAAATAAGAAGATAAAACTGCTCACAAAAGCGTGCAAATGTTACTTCTTTGATCTATGTAGTATTTGAGGGGTATGGGTGGCACAGGAAATACAGTGTACAGTGAAGTTTCATACTAAATTACGTATAATACTCCGCCTCTTAACAAAAAGGAAATTCAGAGATGGAGAAGAGCTTCAAAGATATTCATTTAATTAACGTAAATCAAATGTATGATGCTTGAATGGAATTGGCTTCTGTCGGTCGAATGGTACCAGACAAAGATAGCAAGGGGGAATCAGTCGAGCAGTAAATACGTTATTATACATATCCTTACCCTATATATTCCCCTGGTTTCCTTTTTTTTATTTGTTGTATTTCACGTTGCTCTTTACATGATTTTAAATTTTTGAGCTCAAGGTATTTATTCATTTTAATGACCTTTTCCTTTTTTTCTGTGGATATTACCTGGAAATTTTGAATTGTTGTAGGATTTATGAAAGAAGTTAAAAAGAGCTTAAATTAAACTTTACAAATGTGAGATATGAAATTGATTGTAAAACTTACGTACATGAAAGGAAAGTATTTGTTGTGTTTGGCTGGCATGTACCTCAGTATTTGCCTCGAAATACTCTGTAAAATAAAAGACTCCACCCCCCCCCCCCCCCCCCCCCCCGCCTCCTTAATTCTTTTGTGTACGTCAGATAAAGAGAAAGCTCATTAAATGACATTCCATCTGATCCTTTTGCCCATAACTAACAGACATAGTACCTATATGTATGTATACAGTTTGGGAGTCAATTTAAGCTCTAATTTCGAAATTGTTGGGCTTTGTTTAAGAAAATCTACGTACCGAATCTTAGATTTGTTAGAATATAGATGTAGAATTTACAGGTGTTTTACCCCATTGTAATGAATTCGCGGACAGAGATCAATTTTTGCGCCCGTTTCAGCTATAGTACTATCTTTTGAAAATTAGAAGATAAAACGTGGAATTTTCGAAAAATAAAACCAACTTAAGTAATTTTCAAAATCTTTCGAAAGCATATCGAGAGATAATTAAATATTATGACTAACACATTTTTAAGCAAAAACATAACAAAGATGGATAAGATAATAGACTTCCCACTCTTGCCACTTTTGCCACTCTTGATGACTTAAAAAATCGCAATTTGGAGATGTTTTCAACCGAACATGAGATATACAATAGTAGTATAGCTATGTATGTTCTGATCCACTTTTTCCATACAAAAAGTGTCCGGAAAATTCCAACTCATTTGCATCTTCTTCTTCCTCTGAGGTACGGTGAGCAATTTTAAGGTGGTTCTGAGGCCGCTTTTGTATTGAAAATTAACATTACGCTATGCCGGTTCTGGCCCACTTTTTCCATACAAAAAGTGTCCGGAAAATTCCAAACTATTTTGGTGGTTTCTGGATCGGATTCTGGGCCACTGAGGGGGATTGCGTCTAGTGGTCTACGTCACAGGGCCTGCCTGGGGGAATTCCTTCCTACCGTCTGGCTGACCAGGGGATGATATGAACTGATTAGCTGATCCCCGTCAGCTGTTCAAGCTCTTGCCTTGCCTGATGATTTTTTTAATAAATTGAGGTATGGTGAGCAATTTTGAGGTGGTTCTGAGGTCGCTTTTGTACTGAAAATTTGGCATCTTGTGAAAGGGCGGGAAGCTTTATTAGTTAAGGTTGCTGGTTAAGTTTGATCTGGTCTTGGAGGCTACAATTTGACCTTGAGGTGCCCCCTCCTGTGTCTGTGTACTGGAGGCCGAGAGCTTTAGTGGCAATATCTGATACTATGACTAGGACTGTCTGGGGTGTGTTGGACTGGGCTGCGTTACCTGTACCAATGCTTGGGTAGAATGTGTGCGGCTTAAGTAATGATGTGAAATACCCTAAGCGAATTTATATCGGGGACTGTATACTTGTCAGCTTGAGTTTGGTTTCAGTTGTTTTCTTTAGTATGAGTGCCTGTGGTATGTTGGGCTGGGCTACTTGGTGGCTGAGGAAACGTTACCTAGGGGTGTGTGTGGATGTGTGCAGCTGGTGGATAAGAAATGTTGTGAAATTAGTGTAATTAGTATTAGTAATAATTCAAGTTAACCCTACAATATGCCAATAGATTCTAGAAGGTGTCAGTGGGGGTCTTAGTTCTAGAGGTGGACAAAATTTTCATCAGAAATCCTCCACGGGCTATGGTTCTCGAGATATTAGCGATCTTATCTTTGCTGGTATAATTAATAGTAGTAATAATTCAAGTTAGCCCTAGGATATTTTTTGTTCATGCCAATAGTATTAGTACTAAGGGGGATAAAATTTTCATCAGAAATCCTCTATGGTTCGAGATATTAGCGATCTTACCTTCTCAGGTGATATATCTAAAAATAGATCAGGTGAAGCTGATTTGGGGATAAATGTAGGTAGATATGTTGACTTAGATATGTAATGGAAATTAGTAAATGCCTAATTTTGCTCTTCAGGTGTAACACTTCTAATTTGATTCTTTTCATAAACAAATTATCTCAGTTCAGTAAAGTAAACACATTCGCGGTCGAATAATGTAAACAAACTCACACAGCAGCCGGGTAAAGTAAACAAATTGGGCGATTTATGAAAGATTCCTAATTTCTTTAGCTGAAAACAACAACAACAACTATAACGTAAGTTGGGGATTAAAAATCTCTTATAAACAAGACGGATCATGCTATGATATTCGATATCTAAAAATAGATCACGGTTGCTTCGAATGTTAAGAATGTTAAGCTTTTAAAACAGCTCTGATAACAGCTTAACAGCTTTTAAAACAGGTCTGG